>CM034148.1:280307431-280954641 GCA_019776745.2 Taxus chinensis
TGATTTGTGATTGTGTAGCAAGGCATGAAGGTATGAACCTTAGAGAAAATAAAATATAAATTTGTGTTTAGTGTTATAATAATTAATAATGTAATACTAGTTTTTAAAACATGATTTTAGTGGTCATTTTGGGTTATGAAATTATAGGCATTACAAGTTGTAAATCCTAATGGTCAGATTATAATGAAAGGAATAATAGATAATAATGCAATAGATTAATAATTTTTCTTTGTACTCTAGTCTAATCATGATCATTAAAATGTTAAATTACATAAAGGAAATGAGATGATAGAAATACTTACGTTTGTGTAGAAATCATTGGAAAATTAACTCCCCCTAAGGTTAGTAACTATTATCCATTTTACCCCTGGTAAAAATGGACAACTTGGGGGAAATTGAGCTTGGGATGTTGACAAGGCTTCAAGGTTGAATCTGGAGAGTTTGGGTAAATTTCCATGTTTTGGAGCATTTACAATTGGTTTGGGGGACATTTGGATGTATTTGGTGCAATATCCCTTCTTATAGGTTCTCACACTTAGCCAATTTGTGTCAAAATGGATTAAGATGAAAAAATTGGCTTTTGAGGCACTTTATTATGTGTTCCCTAGTTTCTTAACTCTAGTTGGCTCAAGGACTTAGAAAAATTTGAGAAAATGGAAAAATGGCTTATTTTAATGTATTACAGGTTTGGGGGTTGCAGATGGAACAACTGCGAATGAAACTAAGGTTCCCCGCCCTTGATTTGGAGATGAAATTCAAAGGGTCTTGTGCTATGTGGATAAAGTGGATCTTCGAGGCCCAAATGAGACATGTTTCCCAGGAATGTGAGTTCACCGTGGACCTGTCTTTTCCATAATGGTCACGGGATTTGTGACATGGAGATTAGTGGGAGTGTGGGCACAAATGCTCTGTGGGGAACAAGTTACCCATGAGGATGTGTTCTACGTATGGGATTAATGTCTGCATTACATTGGACTTGGGTGTGGTTAGTGTGGTGTGGGTCAAAGTAAGGTTGCGAGATTGGGAGGGTGGGGCAGAACAAGTTCCTTGGGGATGTCAGTTGCCCTCAAAGCTGGTTTTACTGCAATGTAAAGCCAGGGGAGGATGTGGAGTTCAATGCGGGTAAAGAAGACAATGCAGGATCGTGAGGCCTAGGAGACCCCAGTTCCACATGTACCCCTAGGGCCTAAAATACCCGAGTTATCCGATCCAAAAGGTAAAAGGGTAAAAAATTAAAATTTAAAGGGGGAAGTAATTTTAAATGTGGATCGTGGGAGCCCGTGTGGAACACCAAACCCCTCCACTTTCAAATGGTCATAACTTTCACCCAGGATGTCAAAATTTGAAAAAATTGGACTTTTCGGGTAGGTATGTGGAAAAGTAGAAAATATCCTCAACATTAATGAGCATAGTTCTAGGTAGCTGAAAAGATAGATTTGATATGATTTGGTGCTCTTCCTTCTCTAGAAAACAAAAGATCACGGAGGGATGGATTTGTCAGGTTGACCATGTCCCTTTTAGACATTTAATGCACCTTGTTTGTGGCTGAAATGAGAATTTCAGGATTCTATCCTTTTCTCTTCTCATTCACTTCTATATATTATAACTTCTCATTTGAAAAGGGGGGCATATTCTGGGCATGGGGAAACTATGCCATTTTGTTTTCTCAAAATATTTGAGCAGCAAGCATTCTCTTGGACCTGACAAGTGTATTTGTACCTTTATCTCAATAATGTAATGGACTGTGCATATTCTAAGAGCAATAAAATCTATGTTTGTGGTGTTCTTACAACCCTTGTATTATTTTTTTTGTATCTCCTTGCCCCTGTGTTTTGATTTTTGTATTTTTGTTCATGTATTTCTCATTTGCAGGTGTAGAGTGTTGTGTTTCATGGAGATTTGGTGGTGAATGGAGCTTGGTTTTGTGTCACATCCCTCTGGCCTTCCCTTTTTGCATTTTCCATTTCCATTCTCCCTCAAACAGGATATTTCATCCCCCTTTTCTTGGTGTTATCGCCTTTATAGTGTAGGATTTCCCTATTTTTATGCACTCTCTTTCTCCTTGTCCCCTTGGAATTGATATATTAGGAGTAGTTAGCTGTATTTCATTCTTTAGGAGTAGTTTAGTGATAGGATTAGGTAGATGAACCAACCTTTTCTGGAGGTCCATCTCAAGTTCACAAGTCCCACAACTTGAGAGATGGTTCAATGTTATTAGTTACACTAATAGCTCATGCACACACACATGAAAAATCAGAGGGCACTGTAATTTAGTGATAACATTAACATCATATGAGATAATCTATGTGGGAGATCACAAATAAATAAGATAAAACCTAGATAAGCCATTTGTTAAAGACTTCAAAGGTAAAGAAGGCCATAATAACTGTATCTCCATAAGTACTCCATTCTCCAAGTATAAAATCCAAAGATAAGCAAGGATAAATTTGAGACATTTAATACTTCAAGGGTAGATTGAAGAGTTCCAGATTCATGATGTTTTGATGATAAAATAACTTAAAATTTACGTCGATGTCATTAGATGTTCAAAATGAAATCTAAACGACATCGACCATGGTCGATACCGCTGGATCTATGTATTTCCTCTTCAAAGGATTCCTAAAAGACATTCTGGGTGGTGGTGGAAGAACTTGGAGCTGTTAAAAGATAATAAAATGAAGTTATAAGTGTGATGAAAGTAGATATGGAGGGGATTGTAAGTTAAAGTTGTAAGAAGATTGAAAAAGAGGACTCTAAAGGTAGAAAAAGTATCTAAGGTGTTGTATCATGGATTGCACACCAATTCCCTATCATAAGTAACATTTTTAATTAAAAAAATTCAAAAATTTATATTTACCCTCACTCCTTACAATGTCCCTAAGGACATCACTCTGGGAAATCCAATGCATTGACAACACCTGCAAAGATAAAAAGTTATTAAGAATGAAAAAATAGGTGTATACATTGACTACATCTAGATCTCATTAGAGCACCACAATTGCTTATGTATACAAATTAATAAAATTTAAATAATCTAATTACCATATTTTTTGTGATAACTATAATATTCATTTAAAAAAATCAGTTATTTCTAGTATAATGCAAGTGGTATGCATAATGTTTTTGTGGTCATGCTTGTTTTTTAATTTTTTTTTTCTGGGTATATTATACATTTTTATTCAATATATGTACGTGCGTGCGTGTAATTTTGAAATAAAATCTTTTGGGATATGATTAAGAAGAATATTTTGAGAATAAATATATCATAAAAATTTACAAACTATTTCAATTGAGATATTGAATCTCAAATCCAAACAAAAATGAGGACTTTGCTTTCATTTTTACGTGACCATAACCAATTAAACCAAAATGTTGATTTTTCTTCAAAGAATTTTCTTTATTATTATGAATCATAATTAAATATTTCACTTTTAAAAATCATTTTTCATATGTTCAAGTTTTATCAACCCTCAAGTTTAATTATCATGCACGTGGGATTAATCTATCTATTAACAAAGTAATGTTATATCCAAAATGTGCCATTGCAACCTATTAAAAAAACTTTAACAAAATTTATTTAAACATTTTTAAAAATACCTCAATGACAATCAAATCCAACATTGCACTGGAATTCATATCATTTCTAGAATGACGATGCCTTTTGATGCCTTGACCATATCTATTTGGCAAATGGTAAGATAATCCTATTGACGCATTTGGGGATAAGAAATCCTCATCGTACACAAATTTTTCCTTAATTCATTATATAAAGTATCACAATAAATAATGTTTTATGTTTAGGTATGGGGATGATGAAGGCACATTGGGATGATATTCAAAGAGACCACCTATTGAGACTAGGATTGTGGTGTACACCCTACTGGAAAAATCTCCCACTTTTTCACTCACCTTCCTCCCAAATTCCCTACTACGTGTTTGTTCCCAATATAACACCCCAAATAAGGCAAGAATACAAATGGCATGGACTGGCGAGTAAGGAGGGAAGATAAACATGTATTGATTTGTCCTTTTGTTGCAAGGGATGGATCTATCTCTCTCAATTGACCAAGCCTTGTGGGAATGATAGGGAGGCACTTGACTAAGGGTGTGGCTGCCCACTTGCTAGTTTTGGCTATGCCTAAAATAAGGTGAGAGGACCCATGGTGTAGTCTTTAAGAGAGAGGGATATATTATGCTTTAAGCCCTCAAACTTGTTGGAAAGGTGAATTTGAGATATAACTGCTAAATGCAATGCTACTTAAGAGAGTGGTCATAAAATAACTACAAACACTTGATGGGTCAGACAGAAGATACTAAAGACATATTTAGGATGTGATCACAAACATCACTCAAAGTGTACTGTTGACAACATGGAATGGAATAATTCTTGGGATGCTAAGCTTTTTGAATTAGGCCAAACATACTTTAGATTGGATTTTCTAGCAGATAACATGTTGGGTATACAATGGTGATGAAATATACAGAGGGGTAAGACAAAAGGATAGTGTAAATGAAGGGGATATGGAGATGGATGGAAATGGGGGAATGTGGGGACTAAAGGGAAGAAGTAATTTCCTAAACAATCTTGGCATGATATCTTTGCCTTATCCAAACCTGAAATCAAATGAAATTCACCCTCTAGAGGTTACTTGCCTTCATGGACACCTACATAAGAAAAGTAATGCAAAATAACCCTAAAACCTTAACACATACACATGTTAAGAAAGTTTCACATATTAACCATGTTAAATTCATAAACCAAAGTATACCCTGAGATAACAGATGTTCATTCTTAGAAATTATAGAGAGGAATTTATAACTAAAGTGAATGATGCAACATAACACTAAAAAACAAAATTCCCTCAATACCCACCTTAAATAATAAACTAAAAAATGCTTCTATATATTTATTTAACATGATAAACAAAAGATTAAAAAGGATAATGCAGATTTATTCATTTCAAATATGTTAACAACAAGAGATAACATGCATATACATGATAGTCTCATCTTGTGTGTTCATTTGAAAAGAAAACAAGGGAGACATATAAAGATGATCTCAAATCCTGCTAATGGTTTTACAACTGCAACCGCCTTAGCATAAACCTCAAACGGAACTACAATGGAACAATATTTTTTAGAACTCAACCCATAAGAGAAACCCAAATGTTTTCCCAAAATACCAACTAGAAGAATGTCCCGAAGGACACTGAAAATCCAACTAAAAGAAAGGTAAGTTAGAAAAATCCCTCAATTTTATAAAATATTGTCTAAAACCTAGAAGAATATGTTTCATATGTGCAATCAATGGTCAAGATGGTGATCTATGTCCTTTCAAAAAAGATCAATGAAGGAACATGCAATCAGGGAGATGAAAGAGGGAAACAATTCCAAATTTCCATTCCACAATGCATATATAATCCATTCTTCATCTGGTGGGGAAAATAAGAGTATGTCTTGTTTCTAAAAGCATCTGGGGTCAAAGAAGGATCCAAAAAACATATCCAGTTTTCAAATTCATCATCACATTCCATGAAAATGACATTTTGGACTCCCAAACTTCTGCTACTGAAATATCTAAAAACACTACACCATTTCCTCCAAATTTGATCTTTGTATAAATAACTCACCATGAAAGTCCCATTGCAATAAATTTCATGAAAAATGGATGCCCAAAACAAAATTTATGTGTAAAATTTCAAAAACACATCGAGCCCCATATTGCAAAATCACATATTTACGAACTGTATTTGACATTTGAAGCTCTAAGGAGATGCCATGTGGCATTCAATGATTGGCTAGGGAGGTTAGACCTGAAAGTGTAATATGAATTTTGTAAACTGTAAGACTACCATCCACAAAACTGTAATTTCTTTCATGAGCTCCCAAAATGCACCACATGTCCAAACTAAAATTAGGCCTCAGACCTCCACTTACAATTTACAGTTTTATAAAACTATTATTTTCTAGTCTGTATTTTCCTTTGGAATTTCCCAGATGATGCCACATGGGTTGATTTGATTGGTCCTAATACTCCAAGTTAAAAATGTAATTTGTAACATGTTTTTTCCACATGGCATACAATGATTCGTACCCTATTCTTCTTAGAAGGAAAGACATGTGTCATCACCTGATTGGATGTTTAGTTAAATTGATAAAACAAAGAATTGGTGGAACTTCGGAACCATTCACTCTGTGCCTTGGAAGCCTAATTTAATCGATTGGACACATGCTAGAGGTTTATTGGAGGTCGGATAAGTCAATAAATCAGGGAAATTGAGAAATGATAGAACACTTCCAAGTGTTACCTTGATGCGAAACATAACGAATGAGTGAGGGGCAGTTGATGAATCAGATGAAATAGGGAATCAAGGAAGAGAGGGAACTAAGGAATAATTCCTTGAGTTCCCTCGGGGTGGGCAGAAAATCAACGAATACGGGGAACTACAGAATAGTTCTAGATGGGACGATTTAGGCTGACTTAACTGATAGAGGTGATGTGGGGAAGAAATGAGTTCGGGGAACTAAGGAAAGACCTTGAAACTATGGAGAAACAGGAGAAGAGGGGAATTGAGGCTAGAAAGGAACGTTATGAAAATTCCAAAAGTGCTAGACATAGCTGAAAAAAGTAATTAATCAAAAATTTTAAGGTTTAAAGTAGTAAATCAGTGTAATGTAGGAGGCGAAGAACTATAGATATGCAGGAACAAGGGCATAGTTCCTCAAGTTATCAAAATTTTTGATCCAATCGACAGAGATTTTTTTATAGAAAATTGGCTAAGTGTTTGGCTTAAATGTAGTATAAGCATAGGGGGAAAAGTAAATGAAACAATATTGAAGCCATGTAGATGGTCAAACACCACGAAACCTACAATTTAACTCTACACTCCTTACTTGATTATGCCATAAAACACTAATGATGGTCATTAAAACTTAAATTTTTACCCTTGAAAACCTTTCCATCTTATTGAATAATGTAAAAATCAACTAGAACATCCCCAACCCTACAAATTATCCTTTTAAAAGTTCTTCAAATCATGATAAAGGTAAGAAAAAAACAAGGAACACTATAAAAATGCAAGATCATTCCTGGAAGTCCTTCAACCTACAACTGAACCTTAGGAGCCCTTCAAGCCTTCTTGAAAAATTGTAACAAGTACCTTATGGAACCATGAAACAAAGTGAATTCATTATAAGGTTTATATCAATGTGTTAATGAAAATTCTTGCAAAACAAAGGCACAAATAATGAACAACATGGGAAAAAGGAAAAGATCATTCTAAGCCAAAATGAAGAAATTTACAAAAATGGTTCCAAGGATATACAAGGTTTAAAATAAGAACTAACATTGGCTCTAGCTCGAGGATGGAAACCCATAGTGGGTGTCCAAATATAAAAAAAAACCCATGGATGGAGTAGACCAAGTGCTTATCCATTGGGAAACAAAGTCAAATGGGAAAACACTTTATTTATTGCAATGTCAGATCACATGAGATAATAAAATCCTACCAAGAACAACAAAAAGGAACAAAGGGAAACAAAAAACAAGGGAAAAAGAAAGAAAGAAAGGAAACTATACATTGTACAAGGATATCTTTCAATCCATGGAACAAAAAAATCCCATCAGATAGCTCCAGGATCCCAAGGAACAGTTGAATCTTCAATTTTTATATAGAAGCTAAGATAAAGAATGTCAAGTTTAGCAGTGAAGAAAGCCTTTCCAAAAATAGCCCCTATTATAAGATCTAGTAGTTTTATTTCCATCACAAAGTATAGGTTAATAAGGTCATCTTCAAAAACACAACTCCTCACATCAACATGTAAGTCAAACTCTAAAGGAAAGGCATAGTGGCTAATATACTCTTCATCATTTCTCAACTCAGGGTATGACCATGCTAAGCATTTTTGGTACTTCAACAATTTGGTATAAATTTGTTTCTCATTTTCACTTAATTTTCAACTTAGCATAACTTTCTCAAGTTCATTGCAAGTACCAAAACCAAAATATGTGCACTGACTTATCATTGGGTCAATTTTATCCATTTCTTTATAGGCACCAGATGATTGTAATTAGTTATTGTATTGACCATAAGTTTGAGCTCAATCACTTCTTTTGCAACACCACTAAAAAGGTTTTGTAAAGCTGACCTACCTTGTTTCTTCTTCAAGTATGGGAATTACATCAAGTCTCAAATGATCTAGTTCTTATTCAAAAAAGGTCTTATGTTGTTCAAAAATTTCTACCAAGGGCATCAACTTAACAAGTTGCTCAAAGGAATCATTGGATTGACCGAACATTTTTGAAAACCCAGTCTCAAAATTCAGGGAATCATCGAGATGATCATCATTAATGAAACTAGAAGAAGGCTATACAAAATGGTCATCAAAATTTGTTTCATAAGTTAAGGATATGTTGATATGATATTTCTCATCAAAAGGAGAGACATGCCAAAAAAAATGATTAGCGTTTGAAATCTGATCTTCTTGATGATATACAATGCTATAAGAATCAAATAACTCATGCAAATCATAATCAACACATGGGCCCTCAATGTGTGATTCCAAATCAAGACAACATTCATGAAAATCAGAAATAGGAACAACATAAGGTGTATAAACACAAGGTTGCTTAACCAAAGTTCCATATGATTAAGTTTTCCTAATAACACCCTTGAGATCATTATCCATTGCAAGCTTCTCAGTGTTGGAAGTAAAAAAAAATTTCTTTATTGTCCACTTCTCATCTTATACTCCTTTTCTTAATCAACTAATACATTGATTAACAACCACCTATCTTACCTTGAAGGAACCCTCTCATCATAATTTATAATCATTACATTTCTTAGGTCCTAAACACATACTAACATTCATATGATTCCTAAGCAAGAAAACTAGTAATTGACGACTGTCCTTAACCTCTTTTCTATGTTTTTTGTTTTCCATTTGATCTTACACACCCTACAACCCAGTTAATATTTTATGTATTTATTTTTTATGGCATTAGGCACCAGCTCATAGCCAATAAAGGAGTGCCCAGGTGCCCCTATCCTCTCTGGGCGCCTGTGACCCTTTCTTACCTTATTCACTCCTTTTGGGTCTCTTTTATCTTTTGGGAATATTTTTTACTTATGGGTTGGCCTTCCAGTTTTCAATTATGAACTTCAAACAAGGGAATAATATAAATACATAATTATGTGTTCAAAATAAATGACCAAGCTCGAAGCATTACTATTATCACCTAAGCTTGCATTCAAAAGGATCCTAAAGCATTCAAAGGCATCCATCTAGCATCTATTCAAGGGACAAAGGACTACATATTCTGCATACAAAACATAGGAAATGGAAGCTCATTCTATTTAACAAACACATTTTCATATTATAGAAAATTTATTCTGCTATCTAGTGCATCTTGCGCAATGGATTCCTAGGGCACAATTCTTATAGACACTCACAAGAACTATATGGAGTCTCATACGTAGTGCTGATCTAGAGGATATTTTTGATTTCAAGTGATTCCTAAATCTCCCTAAATCATTGCAAAGATGAAGAAAATCTTGAGATATTTATGTCAATATAAAGAACTCGAAAAATAGAGCTCGTATGTGCAAGATATGGTCCGCTGAAATTTTCAGCCAAAAGGCAAAATTCGGGGATTACGTGCATGTCTGTTGACTTAGACAAATCACATTGTGAAAAGTGACACAATGGGTGGAGAATAAAAATTTAGTTTTGAACACCAGTCTTTGAAACTTGGTTGTGGATAGGTGGGCCCCGCTATTTGCTGATTGGGGTCCCTCAACTAGGGTCAACATACTCTTTTTGCATATGGGTACCTTAGCCTCCGATTCATATTACCACTATAGTACAATTACATATACATGCCACATTTTTATATTATATCTTGCATGTGGGATTTATATTTCATTGTATTGGGATAACTCGCCTAAGTTGTAGAAACTTAGTGTATTGAAACCGACTCGGCCAAAATTTGGACCTATCTATAGCTCGCACGTCTCTAGGCCAACTCACCCTTGTCTCCATATAATTCAGTGGGGTGATTAACTCCCCACTGTTCAACTCAGTCCTTGGAAAAATTGACATACAAGTCTAACAACCATGCCACCACATATACATATTCAATGACACACACACACACACACGTGGCTGATCAACAAACAAGCCACAAAATACATACTCGGTGGCACATCTACGTGGTGATTCAAACAGCCAACTCGTCACACACATGGCCTTAAAAGACTTGGTCGAACACATAGTCATTCGCGCCACATACATGGCCTGTTACAACTCGGCCGACCTTATGGCTACCAAACAACAACCAACCCAATGGGTGGGCAACAAAAGAAGACATATGTGGCCACAACCACCAAATAAATGGGTGGGTATAACTAATTTAAACCCTCCAATGAACTCTCGTGCAACAAATGTTAGACTATTCCCCACATAGTCCAAACCGTCGCCAAAGATGGAGATAGGAGGGATTGACCCCATAATCATCCAGTCACAAAGGAATCACCTCACCATTGAGCCATGAGGGCTTGGTGAGTTATAAAGATAGCTTGCTAGCATTTAAAGAGAACTTTTTTGAGGACTGTGTAAAGGATAAAATTGAGTAGGTCATAGAAAATTCCAAATTTGAGGCACTTCGGGTCAGTTTCAGACTTCGGTGTAAAAAGGAGAGTTGTTAAAAATTTAGAGAGGAAGACGATATTGTCTTTATATTTCTATGAATTTTGGAGATTTCTTGGTGTATTGGTTTTTCTAGCTCTGTTTCATGGAAAACGCACTTTGGAGAGCCTATAGAGCCACATGTGAAGTTGTAGACAAATTTTGACAAGTGATCAAAGTTTGCAAATATGTTTTAAGTTCTAAACACATGTATTATTGATCTATTGGTAATTTTTGAAGGAAAAATTGTACTTTAATTGATAATAAATAGATCAATTCATGATTAAGTGAATTCGGAGACGTAGCCCAAATGGGTGAACTCTGTTATCATTCTTGTGGATTTTATTTCAATTTATTTTTCCACTTATGATTAGATTTAAATTAAATATATGGAATAAATAAATTGATTAAGTAGAGAAATTAATTGGAAAAATTGGATTTCATTTAAAATTTGAGTATCCTTTATCCACAATAGATAAACATGAATGCACAAGTCACTTTTGGATTATAAATAAGATTGAGGTGCAATGAAATTCATCTTATGATCAGATTGGGGAAAATTAATATCAGTTGTTAATAAATTTTAACTTATTCCTCTTCATCACCGAAAGTTAAGTTAAAGGAAAATTTGATCATTAAGAGAAATTAGAAAACAATGGGTTTAAAAACACCAAAAATTGAACCCATCAAACTATTGATCAATTTTAAAATCAGAATTTTTAAGTATCCAATTTTTTTTAAAAAATGGTACACAAGGGGAAAAAACCATGTTCAGATCAAGTTTTGGTATCAGAGCTAGTTTATCCCAGTAATTGCTTTAGCTGAATTTTATTTTAGTGAGGTTTTGCATTTTGGACTTGTTGATCTTTCCATTTTTTAGTGTGCAATGTTTTGGGAAGTACAAGTGTTGCAGGAAACCATGGGAAAGATGTTTAACAAGGAAACTCTCGAGGAGATTGAGGCATCCAATCATCAAATTCAAGATGAGAATGCATTGTTGAGGTGTCAGTTATTATCCCTTGAGGAATAAATTGGTAGATTGAAAAAAGAGCTTGAATCCAAGGATGAGCTCTTAATGATCTTAAAATATGGTGAACCAAAGAAAGAGGTACCATCCACTAATAATGCATCCATTATGAAAGAATAATGTATTGTAAGTATTGCAGCACATAATTCCTCTTCCCATACAAATTTGGATTTAGGTAATGTTCTAGGTGATGTTGAAAAGCACACAAAGGGAATTGGATCTAAATTGTTAATGAAAATGGGATTTAATGGAATTGGGCTTGGTAAGGATAATCAAGGCATATATAACCCCATAGATATTGAGGAATGACTTAATTTTGTAGAATTAGGGTATGCTAATGAAGGGAAAATGGAAGTTGGAGAAGGCTCCACACCTGTTGAAAGAAGAAAAGCTTCTAACAACAAAGTGGCTTCCCCATTAGCATCTGGCGAGTCATCCTCAAAAGAAGGATCTGGTAAGAAATCACCAAGAAGAGGTATTGATATTCCTGCACCTCTTGTTTACAATAAGCATAATAAGAATGGTAAGAAGCCTGATCCACTATCTACATTTGAGAAATTTGGAAATGATATACAGAAGATATGGTATAACTATCCATGCATGGTTTGTGGGATGTCTAACCGTTATGTAACCAATTTTAGGAAACGTAAATATCTGATGGAAAATATTGTGAGAGATCACTCTCCTAAATGTGGCTAAGAGAAAAGTAGTTTAGGTAAGTTTCCTAAAAATGTGGACAAGAAATGTTGTAATCACTACAAAAAGCAAGGTCATTAGATTAAACAATGTTGGCAACTTCATCTTAGAAATATTGGAAACTTGTTAAGAAAAAAAGCATTATAAAACAAACAATGGTAAATATGACCCCTGCAGTGGTTCAGGTAAACACTAAAGAAAAGCAACCACCTTAAAAGGAAATTGTAATTAAAATGGTGGGTAAACAATACCTCAGTTATATGTTTGCATAGTGGTAAATGTTGATTAACATGAAAATTATTCAAAGAAATTTTGGGATTCCTCTCGAGTTTTAAAAAAGGAAATGTTTCCCATAATTTATTTTTAGCTTTGATTTGATGAAGTAGCCTAAAGGGAAAATCCGGGTGACAGGTTTATCATACTTGGATAATTTATCTTGTTTATGGGTTTGGAAAAACTTCATTTTTAAAATGTGACAATAGCATGCATATTTGTTTTTATGGGGCATGTTCATTTGATAAAATGTCTAATTATGGAAAACATGTATTCAAAATATGTTATTGTTTGAATTGTGCAAATGTATTGTGTAGGCACTGTTTGTATGTGTAACAATTATACAAACGTTTTGTAACCATGCATGAATTTTGCACATTTTATAAGTATATTATTTTTAGGATTTAATATTTGTAACTATCAAACATGGTTACAAATAGGTTGTACAATTATTACACTAACAAACTATGCTACGGGTTACATTTTGCATAGTTGAAAGTGGTGTAGGATCAATGTACAACACATGAGTATGGAATTTTGATTGTCGTATCACTTGCAATATTGGCTATGGGTTATGTTACTTCTTAATGAATTTATGATATATTTTTGAAATATTACCATGCTATAAACTAGGTTCCATGTGTTTTTAATATGCAGAGGACCTATTAGTAGCTAATTGGGTGAGTTTCTTTTTGGAGACCAAAAGGATCTTATTGGGGAGGAAAGATCTGGAGGATATTTTTAAAGTGTAGATGATCCCTTAATCTCCCTAAACCATTGTAAATATGAAGAGAGTCTCAAGATATTTTTTTCTATATAAATAACTTGAAAAATAGAGCTTGTATGTGCAAGATATGGTCTGCTGAAATTTTCGGTCAACATGCAAAATTTGGGGACTGTGTGCAAGTCTGTTGATTTGGATGAATCACATTGCGATAAGTGGCAATATGGTTGAAGAGTAAAAATTTGGTTTTGAATTCTGATCTTTGAAAATTAGTTGTGGACAAGTGGGACCTGCTATTTTTATGGAGGGGTGTCATCACCTCCAATTCATATTACCATTGTAGTGTAATTGTATACATATGCCACATTGTTCTATTATATCCTGTATGTGGGATTTATATTTCAGGGTTTTTATATATTTCATTGTATTGGGATAGCTCACTCGAGCTATGTTGTAACTTGGTGTATTGAAGACAACTCATCCAACATTTGGCCCTATCTACAACTTGCAGGACTCGAGGCCAACTTGTCCTCATCTCCATAAAATTCGGTGGGGTCATCAACTTCCCATTTTTTGGCCCATTCCTCAAAAAAATTGGCATGAAAGTCTAACAACCATGCCACTACCCACACATATTCGGTGGCATATACACACACAAACACGTGGTTGATCATCAAACAAGACATAATATACATACTCGGTGCCACCTCTATATGGTAACTCAAATAGCCAACTCGCCCCACATGTGGCCTTAAACAACTTGACCTAACACATTGCCATCTGGGCCACATATGTGGACTATTACAACTGAACCGACCTTGTGGCTACCAAACAACAACCAACCCAATGTGTGGGAAAATGATATGTAAACCTCTAGCTTTGGAAATTTATGAGACCACAAAAATTATTTTCCTACTTCTAATTCTTGAAAATGATAGTTCTTAATGCCAGTGAATGAAATATGAACTTAGAAATATTTTTCAGTAAAGGAAAGATGATAATTTAACACACACACACACACACACACACACACAATATTTTTATCCTGGAAACCCCCAATTTGAGGGAAAACTAGTCAAGAAGGGCAATTTATCTTTCTTCCCACTTATATATTGGCCAAATTAAAAGGAAATATAGATTACAATAAGCTAAAGGAAGATAAACAATGTCAACACCTCCCTTCTTTACTTTCTTTCTCTGTTATCACACCTTGCTTCTATAAAAAAATTCTAGCTTCAATGGTTTATTGCTCACTTTTCTTCACTCCAACTTTGATGTCTCAATTCCACATGTTCTCTTGCTTAAATATATTTCTCCCCATGTCCTCCCGTGCACTGGAGAATGAGAAGAGACATTCTTAGGAAGAGACATAACCAAAGGTTTGAAATTCATGACCAATCATAGATTTATTTATTTCTTTGTTTATTAGTGATAGGACCGCTGATGTATGTAGACCAACGGTTATGAAACCTTCACGAAGGTTACGTAATTGTCATATGTGCAAAGAGGCGGTTACATAACCGCCACTCTACATAAAGTGGCTCTTCTGTAACTTTACAATCTACTCTTCTTTCTGTCTGATTTTTCTTCTATTTCGAGTTGTTCTGATGAATTGGTGTTTATTTATATCCCTATGTATCACACATCCCCTACTTAGGAGGCTTTTGGTCCCACACAAGCTTAGTGGGGGAGTAGACAAGGAAACAATTGCCTCACTTTATCCTTTGAGTACCACTGGGTTTGCCTTGGTGTCTTCCCTTTGAGTTCAACCTTCCAAAGATCATGTAGACCTTTCCTTGTCTCTTTGATCTTCTACTGTAGCACAACGTCCTCCTCCAGTTTGCCTCATAAGTTCAAGATGCAATCCTCTATGGAAGGTAGCAACTGACATTCTTCTTCTTCATGAAGCATGGATGGCTCATATAGGTGCATGCTATCACAATTTACTACTTATTTCATCCACATGAAGTGTGGAGAATCAAGTCTGAAAGCATTCTCTCCAACCTTCTCTAGTATGGTGAAGGGTCCATACCATAGTTGCTTGAGTTTTATTTCTTGACTTTGCAGTCTCTCCTTTCTCAAGTAAAGCCAAAAATTGTCTCCAACATGAAGATTTTTCTCTCTACGGTGATGATCAAGTCTAGCCTTATACTTGGCTTGATATTTCTCTAATTGTTCTTTCATCTTGAGATCGATTTTCCGGATCCTCTCAACAAACTTCATTGCTATAGTCACCTCTAAATCATGTATCTCCCCTTATTTCAGCTACCAACCCTCAATGTTTAGTGGATCAGTAGGTAGATATCCTAAGCATGCTTCAATTGGTGACTACATAGTGGATGTGTGTACCACCCAGTTGTAGGAATGCTAAATGTAGGCTAAGGACTCATTCTAAGTCCATGGATATTTGCCATTATATCCTATAATTAGCTGTACCAAATTCCTGTTCATCATCTCAGTCTGCCCATCTGTCTGTGGATGGAATGCCATGCTCTTTTGTAATATGGTGTCCATCTTGTCCCAAACAATAGTCGAAAACTTCCCCAAGAACCTAGAATCTCTGTCATAAAAAATAGACTTCGGAAAACCAAAATGCACCCATACATTAGCAAAGAAGAGTTCAACTACCTCATATGATTTTATTGTCTTTTTACATGCCATAAGAAAAAACATTTTGCTAAATATATCTACAACAACATAGATAATCATAGCCATGTTTAGGCATAGGTAGTCCTACAAAATCCATAGAAATATCTTACCAAGGGTGAGTAGGGACTGATAAAGGAATATACAAGTCTTCCTTCTTGATTTTATGCTTGTTTGTGCAATTTTTTTTATATCCTCTTACAAATTTAGACATTTATTCTTGCAAATTGGGCCAATACACGTACCTTTGCAAGTGGGCCATGGTCTTGCGAACACCAAAATGTCCTACTTCTTTCAAGGTATGTGCTTCCCTCATCAATATAATCCTTTCTTATTTTGGCACACAAAGCTTCCCCCATCGGTAGAGCAACCCATCTTTGAGATAACAATATTCAAAACTTATCTTTTTAGCCCCTTTGGACTGTAACTACTGATATGTCACCCCAAAATATTTGTCTTGAGCATATGCCTCTCCATAAGCTTCCTTTGTGAAGGGCTCAAAATGAGAGATACTGGCCAAACTAGATATTTTCTCCTGTGTGGGTGGCCTAGACAACATGTCTGCAACCAAATTTTTGGCACCTTTCTTATACTTGATCACTAAATGGAACTATTGAAGGAATCCCATCTATTTGTAGTGCCTTTCCTACTGAAATTTAGACAATGCTTGAAAATACTAGAGAGGTTTGTGGTCAGTGTGCACAATAATTTATTTATCAAAAACATAATGTTTCCATTTCTTTATTTCTTGAACTAGTGCATACATTTCTTTATCATATTGTAAATATCCCTTGATTGTTGAAGTGAAAGTTTCAGAATGATAACATACTGCCTTACCTCCCTATAGCAACATTGCTCCCATAACATAATCACTGACATCTATCTTTACTTAAAACCCACTGTTGCAAATTACGAAGAGTAAGTATTGGAGCATGAATAATTTTATACTTTAATAACTCAAAAGCCTGATCTTGTTCCTTACCGTAGTTAAAACCCTTACTCTTTGGGGCCGCTGTGTATAGAGGTGCTGTAATAGTGGAGAATCTCAGAATGAACTTCCTCATGTATTATAATTCTCCCACAAAACTTATAGTCTATGTGGCCCCCATTGGTGATGGCTTCCACCTTCTTCAGATCCAATCGTACCTCTCCTCCTCCAACCATGTGCCCAAGATAGAAAAGTGATTGTTTGGAAAATTCCCACTTCTTCATGTTGTATAACAATTGTCTCTCCTTGGGAACTTAAAAGACTTGCTGCAAATGTGTTAGATGTTCCTCCCATGTGACACTAAAAGTCAGAATATCATCCAAATATACAATGACACATGAATCTATGAATTACCACAATACATCATTCATCAATCTCATAAATATAGCGGGTGATTACATAAACTGAATGGAAGTAATAACCACTTATACAAACTCTATTTTGTTTCGAAGGAAGTCTTCTATATATCCTCCTCCTTCATCCTTGGTGAAAAAAATTGCATGCTGAAGATGGTCCAAGAGGTCATCTATGCATGGGAGTGGATATATGTTCTTATGGTAATCTTGTTTAAAGCATGGTAGTCGATGCACATTCTCCAAGAACCATCCTTCTTTGACATCATCACAATAGGAAAACTATATGGCAAGGAGCACGAATGTATTACCCCTTGGTCTAGTAGTTCCCGGAGTTGTTTCTTTACCTCTATAATCTCAAACAAGGATTTCCTATGTAATCTGATATTTAGTAGAGGGGACTCTAGCAACAGTTGAATCTCATGTTCTACCTCCCATTTTGGTGGTAACTCGCTGGGATTCTGTAAAACTTCCTGAAAATACTAGATTATGCTATCTAAACCCTTCATCCCTTTGTTAGATATATTTGAATTTTATACCCCATCTTGCTTATCCTTTAACAAAAGTAAACAAAACTGATTATGATTTTCCATAGTTAGTCTCTTTGCTTGGTTAGCACTTACCATAGTAATCTTTGTCTTATGTTGGTGTGCCCAGATGTTGTAACTAACTCCATCCTTGACCCATCTTTATCTGTTCTCCATTATCATGAATATGGAATCCCTGATATACAAGTAAGGACTCCTAAAAACAACATAAAATACATCAAGTGGAATTACATTAGCCTCTAATACATCTATATACTGAGAATTTATCCCAAACTTGAACCTACATCTTCTTATTACCTGAATTTCTACACCCTTCTTCATCCATCCCAAAGGATAAGGATGTGGATGCTCATAAGTTTCAAGACCAAGATTCTTCACAACCACATTAGAAATCAAATTAGATTGATAACCAATATCAACCAAAGAATTTATCTTAGTTCTCTTAATTTGGATTTTGATCTAAAATAACTTACTCATCTCTTCCTCTTGCTCTTGGTTGTCCATGTTGGTGGCCATGCATCCAAGTCTCTTGTTTACATCAAAATAATCCTCAATATTTACCTCCTCATATGTCTTTACAACTATCATGGATTTATTGGAATCCTTATTTTGGTTCTTTAGATGCAATTCCAGATGTAACTTCCAACATGTAGCATCAGTATGACCATTAATATCACAATTATTACAAAAATTATTAGGATCTTTACAAGTATTCAAAGTAGTGGCAGTCTGTTTACCTTTCCCTTTCAATTTACCTTTGTTACTTGTTTGTGTCTACTCTTTCTTTGGATGATTTGTTGACTTCTTTATCCTCGAATTCTTTTCTCCTTGCTTCTTTTCATCATCAATGTAATAGGATTACGCACATGCTTCATTGAGATCCTTGGGATTCATGGAGATGACATTCCTTTGAAGGTGAGTGTGAAGTGCTCCCAAATACTTAGTCAGAATATCCTCATCCTCCAAGTCCATATTAAACAACATGGCTTGTCTTTGAAACTCCGTAGTATAATCCTACACACTTTGACCACCGCCTTGTCTAAAATATTGGAATTTTATCATTTTTTCAGTCTTATGGCCAATAGGATAAAAATTAGCTATAAGAAATTATTTAAACCCCCCCAAGATCTTAAAATAAGACGTTTCTTCTTATCACAAGTGGCTAGATGGGTTTCCCACCAAACTAGAGCATGTCCTTCCATTTTGAGAAAGGAAAAGGTGATCCTTTGTGCCTTAGTGACATCATCTACACTAAAATAAACCTCCAATTTTTTGTAACCATTTATAAAGAAATTATGCATCTACTTGTCTTTTAAAGATTTTTATCAACTTTAGTTTCAACTTTAAAAGGAGCATGATCAGATTTTACCTTTTCTCTTCCAACTTGAGTTTCTTCTTCACACTCCTCCACATCATCTTCCTCTTCATGGCTCTTTCCTATGCCGATTTTTTTGGCCAAAGATTGAACCAATGAGTCCATGGAATCTTGCTTAACTGAAGCAATCTTTTACAGATATGAGAGTTCTTGTTGGTATCTATACAACCTATCCACCGTGCTTTCCATCATCTCAATTCTAAAGACCAAGTTCTCTTCCTCCATTTGTTCTCTAACTCTTTGCTTCCTCTTCTTCGTAGATATGTCTAGATCGCAAGGTAGCACTTCTTCACCTTTAGACCTTGTCACTATCATAAAAATCACAAGAACGAATACCATAGTCCTGGATAATAATCAACTCTGGTACCAAAATGATATGTAAACCTCTAGCTTTGGAAATTTATAAGACCACAAAAATGATTGTTCTACTTCCAATTATTGAAAATGATAGTTCTTAATGCTAGTGAATGAAATATGAACTTAGAATTATTTTTTAGTAAAGGAAAGATGATAATTTAGCACACACACAATATTTTTATCCTGAAAACCTCCAATTTGATAGAAAACAAGTCAAGAAGGGAAATTTATCTTTCTTCTCACTTAAATATTGGCCAAATTAAAAGGAAATACAAATTACAATAAGATGAAGGAAGATAAAAAAATGTCAACACTTCCCTTCTGTATTTTCTTTCTCTGTCTTCACACCTTGCTTCTACAAAAAAATTCTAGCTTTAATGGTTTCTTTCTCACTTTTCTTCATTCCAAATTTGATGAATCAATTCCACATGTTCTCTTACTTAAATAGCTTGCTACCCATGTCTTCTCGTATACTAGAGTATGGGAAGAGACATTCCAAGGAAGAGACATGACTAAACGTTTGAAATTTGTGACTTTTCATGACTTTATTTATTTTTCCATTAATTAGTGATAGGACCACCAATGTATGTAGACCGACAGTTTTGCAACTACCGTGATGCTTATGTAACCACCATTTGTGCAGAGTGGCAGTTACACAACCACCGGGGTGGTTATGCAACCGCTACTTTAAACAAAGTTGTGGTTCTATAACTTTACAGTTTGCTCTACTTTTTACCTAATTTTTCTTCTATTTCTGGGTATTTTGATGCAGTGGTGCTTCTTTAGATCCATATGGATTAACAACAAAAGTGAATAGATGTGGTTGTAGAAATGAAATCAATGGGTAGGTGTGTCTAATTTAAACCCTCTAACGACCTCCCATGTGACAAATGTGGGACAATTCCCCACATAGTGTAAACCATCGCCGAAGATGGAGATAGGGAGGATCGATCCAATAACCACCCAGTCATAAAAGAATCACCTCGCCATTGAGCCACGAGGGCTTGGTGAGTTATAAAGCTAGCTTGCTAGCATTTAAAGAGAACTTTTTCCAGGTCTATGTAGAGGAAAGAATTGAGCAGGTTGCAAAAAAACTCCAAATTTGAGGCACTTAGGGCCAGTTTGATACTTCAGTGTAAAAAGGAGAGTTGCTCAGAAT
Source organism: Taxus chinensis (assembly GCA_019776745.2). Taxonomy (NCBI): domain Eukaryota; kingdom Viridiplantae; phylum Streptophyta; class Pinopsida; order Cupressales; family Taxaceae; genus Taxus; species Taxus chinensis. The sequence goes on from CM034148.1 coordinate 280,328,264, forward strand.
TCATAGACAAAGATGATGATATATTTATTTTTCCATGATGTGTTGTATTTTTCCTAGTGTAGGGGTTTTAATATCTTAGTTGCATGAAAACCACACTTTGGAGAGCTTGTAGAGCCACAAGTGAAGTTGTAGATGAATTTTGACAGGTGATCAAAGTCTGTAAATCTGTTTTAAGTTGTAAATGTAGGTATTATTGATCTATTGGTCATTTTTGAAGGAAAATTGTACTTCAATTGATAATAAATAGATTGATTCATGATTAAGTGAATCCGGAGACGTAGCCCAACTGGGTGAACTCCTTTATCAATCTTGAGTATTTTATTTCAGTTTATTTTGATGCTTATGATTCGATTTAAATTTAGTATAAGGAATGAATAAAGTGATTAAGCAAAGCAATTAATTGGAAAAATTTGATTTCAATTAAAATTTGAGTGTCCTTTATCCACAATAGATAAAAATGAATGCACAAGTCAATTTTGGATTATAAATCAAATTGAGGCATAAGGAAATTCAGCTTGTGATCAGATTGGTGAAAATTAATATCAGTTAATAAATTTTAACTGATTCCTTTTTATCACCGAAAGTTGAGTTAAAGGAAAAAATGATCATTAAGATAAATTGGAAAAAAATGGGTTTAAAAACACCAAAAATTGAACCCATAAAACTCTTGATCAATTTTAAAATCATAATTTTTAAGTATATGTACAAAATTTAAAGCAGAATCCAAGGGGTAAAAACCATTTTCAGATCAAGTGCATTGCTCGGATTGTAAGTTCACTCTATCGGGTGACCGTCAGGGTTAGTCTGACTCCCCATAATATATTTTCCTTTTTAGGTTCAATTTGGTTTGTGGGCATGTGTAAGTAGAATTTTTTTTGTAGGTTACAGGTGCGATCATAACCCTAACAAAAAAGTTCAAGAAAAAAAACAAATAGTGGAGCGAAGACCTTCTGACCCAGTAAAATTCAGAATATGAGAACCTTCCTGGACACTGGTGCCCAAATATAGAAACTAAAGCCTGAGCGCTCATGTCCTTCCGTGGGCACCCATGTATGGCCTCAATCATGCATCCCATAATTTATACTGAGCATTTACGACACTGTTTACTTTCTGTTGAACTATTTTCCCAATCTAGAGCACTTCCAGATCAAACGTAAATCAGTTAAGTCATTCTTTCTATATCTCTTTCTTAGGGTTTCATACTTGCTTATTTTCTTGTGTCATATTGTATTTAACAAATGTATATCATATTTTACATCACTTACTTTGTAATATTAGATTTAATTATTTCAAATCTTATTAAATAATTTGGTGAACCTGTTCCTTACATGCCTATTATCAGATATTTCATGGCTTCCCCATTATATACCCAGGTTCAAATTTTTAATATTATTGTTAAGCGAGTCCTAGTTGATCTTAAATCTGGTCTTAATGTTTGTAATCTTTCCTTTATCCATTAAATATAAAGTTCTACTACTCATCTCAATCCATCTACTCTTCGTATTTGTGGCTTTGAAAATATACCTAAGCAGGTGTTGGGCATGTTATCTATTTTACCCTCAAGTAAAATGAACAAATGGGAAGAATTGAACCTGGGAATCATACAGGGCCTTCATGGAAGAATATAAGATTTTCAAGTGTATTTCCATGTTTTAGGGCATTCACAGTTGATTCAGTGAAGGTTTGGAATCATTCAGGACATTGTTTCCTCTTCTAGGTTTAAGAGGTCTAGAGCTCACCCAGAGAGATAAAATAGGTCTCGGGGCCCACATTTGGCCAAATAATGGACAAAATGACAAAACTTGAAAAACTTAGTTTTAAGGTACCCTGTTACATTATCATGGATCTCTGGAGTTTTGAAAAATTCCAAGGAAATTAAAAAACTCATGGTAAAATTTGAGAAAATGTAAATATGGTGTAGAGATGGCAGTGGAGTTGGATGAGCTACAACTACTCAGATGGATAGAGGGACATCGTGCTGGAGAGCACGAGATGATACCCATGGATAGGGTTAGAAGATAGTTTGGGCTCGCCCTCACTGAGCTATTGCCCCCACAATTCACATTGCAAGGTGCTTGCAAAAGGCCCGATGAGTTCAGGATGATTAGGTCGGTTTAGAGCTCGGTGGTATGTTGGGTGCGGAAGGGGTGAGTTGATTGAGGGACAAGTGCTCAAGCACAATGTGGGGATGGTGATGGAGGGCATGAGCTTCCCTACATGCATAGGTAGCAAGTTTACATGGCTAGTTGGCCACTGCACAAGCTCAAATTGTTTCCTTAAAAGCCCAGGTTATGGCATTTACCACTATAGGCTCAAGGATAGTGACCCATTTTACGAGACAGTGAATACGATACAGAGGTTAGAGGGTCGTCAGGTCAGCGAGCTATGCAGATGGCTAGTGGCAGGGTCTCTTTCAGGGAGCTTGGTGTAGGGCTCACACCACAGAGAGTACAAGGGGTTGGTGTGCCCATGGAAAGGCTCAGGGTGAGGCCATGAGCTTGTAGAGGCCAGACCCAGCTATGGATCAGGTGGAGACGAGACCCAGGTGAGGTAAAGGGATGTTAGAAGGGAGATCTACTAGAGGGGGAGAGGAGGAGAAAGATTAGAATGGGATGGACATTAGGTGGGGTGACAATTAATCACTGGATATGATCAGTGTATCAAATTTTTGTATCTTTCTTTATATGTATCAGCCTGTGTGTTGAAGATAGCAATGATGCTCATGATATTTTCATACTTATGTTGTATCATTGGATATTTAATTTATACAAGGAGGGATCATGATGGCATGGATGTTGTATTTGTGTTGTAAAATTTCCATTATTAATTGTATATGGATGGAAACTAGGTTGATTAGGCATAAGTTTAGGCATGATGGAGTTAGGTATAGCATTTGAGTTAGGTCAATAAGGCATGGTTGACTTGGGTCATGTGGCATTAATGTATGTATTAGGAATAGGAGTAGCATCCGATAGAAGATTCGACGATGGTATATAGTACGGATAGTCAAAAACAATAAGAATGTTGTGGTAAAAAGTAAATATTTTTCGTAAGCGGTCCGGTAATGTTAAAATCTCAACGTTTGGGTGTAGGGTCTACATGATTAGGAATTAGAAATATTATATTGGTAATAAGGACAAAGAGTGAGGTCATAAATATTTTGTGTATTTTATTTGTAAAAAAGTCTAAAAATGTGGAACCCATGTAAAATGATAAGGTTTATCTTATCTTAGATAGATAAGCTTACATGTACAGATAAGAGTTAAGGTATGGAATATGATTCATCAGAGTGGATTTCTTATCCTATCTTAGAGGTAAGATGGATAAGCCCGGAAGTTCTATAAATAGAGAGGCCACCCCCCTCATTTAGCATAGAAAGAAGTAGTGAGAAATATTGTATGAAGTGTGTAAAGGAAGCCATCAGTTTAAAGGTGTGTTGAAGAAGTCATTAAGAGGTGTAATTATAAAGTTTCTTCCATAGTATTGGTGTAAGAACAAGTGAAGTCAATAACACTTGAAGTACCTCATGGGTGAGATTGTAACAGTTTCATGTTAATATTATAATTTACTTTGATATTTCAGATTTGTCATCAGTCTTATCATAGTCGGTGTTATTCTTGTGTTATGTTTGTTGTTTTGTTTTCAGATTACATCCACCAAACTAAAGGCTGTGCATTAGTAAATAATCATAGCATGAGGAGTTCCCGGTGAAGAATTATCATAGTGCTAGATTGGTGATGACATTTTGGTTCCGTTGCCGGGACCATTCCTCATTGGTGGATTTTCTGGAGAGATATTCCCACTTAGTCAAAAATCAATTAGAGGGTAACCTTGTTTTTACTGTGCATAGTAGTTACCATGGTAAAGTCATTTTTGCCGTGAATAGTAGTTACCATGGTAAAGTCATTTTTGCTGGTGAATAGTATTTATCGTAGTAAAGTCACTTTTTACCTGAATAGTCTTTACTGCAGTAACTTCACTTTTTACCATGAATAGTGGTGAAGTCAGTTTTTACCGTAATAAGTCAAGTTTTACCATAGTTTACCGTGGTCATTTCTATTTTACTGTGTCACTTTCTAGTATAGTGATTCCAATTATTTGTGCACATAAGTCTTGTTGATTGTACTTGTGGGTTGGTATTTCACAGTGGTTAATTTTGAAAATGGGAAAGATTCCTGTTTTTTCAGCTCAATCTAATGAAGATGCTTCTTCTTTCATTCAAGAGTTTAAACGATCTTGTATTTGTAATGGCCTCATAAGAAGGGAACAATGGACTGAAAATTTTCCTACCTTTTTGCATGGTTCGGCACTTAGATGGTTTGAAACACTAGTTGATAATGTGAAAAATTCATAGGATTTATTAACTGAAAGTTTTCTTGAAGAATTTGGTGAACAACAAAAATATGCAGATCTCATGATTGATATCACAAAGCTATCCCAAGGAGAGAAGGAGAAGATAAGGGATTATCATGCTCGTGTTCTAGAGCTAAGGAGGAATCTTGATGCCCAGATCTGGAAGGAAGGATTAGCGGATGGGTTGATGAATGGGGTGGATAATCTCCTATGTAAGCACTTCATTCTTGGGATGAAGCCAGAGATCAGACAATGAGTGAAGTATGACCACCCAACTACCATTGAACAAGTAAAGGAGATTACAAGAAGGCAAGAAGAAAGCATGGAAGAGAAGCCCAAAGAAATTGTTGCTAAAGTAGAGCCTACACCAGCACCTTTGGTCCAGATATCCACAACCACTCCTGGTGAGCACAAATATTTCTCCTAGTACATCTACTGAGTATGAAGATCTGCTCAAAAAGATGGGTTAGTTAACTAATAATATTCTTCAAGGAAAGGAATTTAGTTCTCAGGGAGGAGATAGAGGTCTAAAAAGAAATATTTCTGAAGTTGTATGTTATGGTTGTTATAAAAAGGGTCATTATAAGTATAATTGTCTAGATAGAGCTTATACATCTGGTAAAGGAGATAATGATAAAGGAAAAGCACCTGTGAATTCTTTTGATGTAGTAGATAAGAGCAGAAATAATGAAGTAGATGTGTTTGTAACAAAAAGAAAGAAAGAAAAAGATAATCAAGATGGAAATGATCCTAAGAAGATGAAAGAGAAACTAATAAGAAACATAGGAAAATTAAAGTTGGGTGTGTAGGATTTTTTGATTTCACAGGGGCAAGGACCATACTCCATCCTGGAAGATCTGTCTAAAAATCCTGTAAATATTACATATGGTCAAATTTTGGTTGTCTTCTGAGAAGAGGCAGGAGTTGCGAAGTGGACTCAATTCTCGATGAAGGAAGGAGGTTGAGGTCCCTGTTTTGGAGGCAGAGGTGGATCCCTATGCTCCACAAGCTGAGGTATTATGTAATGGCATTTCAATTCATGATGTCTTAGTTGATGGAGGTGCTGCAGTTAATGTAATGACCAAATCTGTAATGAATATGTTGGGGTTAAAAATTGATCACCCTTCAACACTTATGTTAAGGTCATTAAATAAGGGAATAACTAAACTAGAAGGTGTAGTTTCAAATGTGGCAATATCTGTTATGGGTGTTGTATGTGTGGTAGACTTTCAGGTGATGAAAAATGGTACTGTTGCGTACCCAATGCTACTGGGAAGACCATGGCTAAGGAGAGTTCATGAAAAAAACTACTGGAATGAAGGTTTCATGACACTTGGACTTGGTAGAGAGAGGGTGAAGATAAATTTGATCCCTCAACATCATAAAGTAGAACCTGTCGATTTAAGTGATTAAACTGATGAATGGACATCCTCTGATTACTTCTAGTACCAGTGAAGTGGACACTGAAGATGAAGAAAGTGAAGTGGATGTTTCAGTCATGGATATCCTTCTAGTCACACCAACTCATGACCCCATAAAATTATCTGAAGAAGAAGTTGATGATCGTCTCCAACAAATAAAGATTGGTGATGCTATGATGGAGAGTGAGAAGGAATCCTACCTCCAGCTCTTTCGAAGGTACATACACATGTTCACTTTTTATTACAAGGAACTCCGTCAAGTAAGTTGGGTAGAACATTCTATTGAGCCGGTAGACGGTGCTAAGCCCATAAAGTAAATGCCATATAGAATGAATCCTAATTTTTCCAAGATTGTAAAAGAAGAAATAGATAAGTTGCTTGATGTAGGATTCATATTTACTGTGGAGAATTCAGAATGGGTTTCTCCCATTGTGATCTCAATAAAAAGGAATGGGAATCTACGCATTTCTGTTGATTACAGGAAGCTCAATAAGGCAACAAAGAAGGATCATTACCCTCTTCCATTTTCATATCAGATCTTGGACAAAGTAGCTGGCCAGGAGTGCTATAGTTTTGCTTATGGATATAGTGGTTACAACCAAGTTCGTATAGAAGAGAAAGATCAGCTGAAGACCATGTTCACCACTCCTTGGGGAATGTTTGCTTATAGAGTTATGCCTTTTGGATTGTGTAATGCTCTGGCAACATTCCAGTGTTTGATGAATAGGGTGTTCAAACCCTACATTGGGACCTTCATTAGAGTATTTCTAGATGATTTTTGCATCTATGGGAGCAAGTTGGACCACCTGCACCAGATGGAGACAACATTTCAAAGGTTAGATGAAGCACAAGCCTCACTAAACCCTACAAAGTGTGTCTTTGGATGTTCTAAAGGTGTTTTGTTAGGGCATGTTGTATCCAGAGATGGTATTGGTACTGATCCTAATAAAGTTTCAAAAATCAAAGAGTTACCATTTCCTATAAATAGAAGTAAGTTGAGATCATTTTTAGGCCATGTGGGGTACTATAGAAGGTTCGTTAAGAATTTCTCAAAGATTGCATAGCCACTAACCCAACTCTTGAAGAAGGATGTTACTTATGAACCAGGAAATAAGGCGCATGAAGCCTTTGGACAATTGAAGGAAGCCCTAGTGTCTTCACCTGTTTTAAAGAATCCAGATTGGAGCAAGCCATTCATTGTGTACACTGATGCCTCAGATGCAGTACTAGGAAGTTCTTGGAGCCAAAAGGATGAAAATGGGAATGAACATCCAATTTACTTTGGGAGCAGTACAAATGAGCAGTGCTAAGGTAAATTATACTGTAGCTGAAAAAGAGGCTTTGGCTATCACTTTTTACTATAAAGAAGTTTAGGAATTACTTGCTAGGGCAAAAAGTTTCTAGTTGTAGCAGATCATCAGGATCTAAAATATATTGTAAATAAGCCTAACCCATCAGGGAGGATAACAAGATGGTTGACGAGTTGATCAACCAAGTTAGCTCCTTCCCCTTCCAAAGCATAGATAAATTATCTGAATGAATTCAAGTTTCCTAATGGTGCCAATGTAAAGACTAAGAGAAAGATTACTCAAGACAGTCGTCCATATTCTATTCTGAATGGAGTATTATTTTGAATAGGACCTTGATGGACAGTCCCAAGAAACGTGATCAAGGGAATGCCTCCTTGGGAATTTTTAAAAGATGAATTTAATAAAATTAAAGGAAAATAATTATGAGGCATGGTGGGGGGATTCCTTCCTCAATAAGAAATGAAAACAACTTCCATGGATGAAGTGGCAATTGTATGAAATGTCACCAGATTTGGCCCATTAGAAATTGTAACAGATCAAGGAAGCCACTTCATTAATGAGGTGGTAGAAGCCCTAGTCAATAAGTTTTCTACATAAGCTTCCCTAATGTGCTGAAATCATGCCTGAGATTGTGGAACTTATTTCTTCCCTCTTTATCACCTAAATTGTATAAATTGTAAAGGGGAAAGGTTGGTACATCTTCATTTGCTGGAGGAAATGAGAGAAATAGCAAAGGATACAAGCCATAAGAAGAAAATGAAGCAGAAGGAATACTTTATCAAAAGATCCGGTGGTCTCCATTTCATGTGAATGACTTGGTTCTAGTATATGATTCCAGATACAAAAAAAGAAGACAGAGAAAATTTCTTCCAAAATGGATGGAGCCCTACAAAATAGCAGCTGTGCATGAAAATGGTACGTACCGACTGGAGGAATTAGATGGCACTCCCATTACGAAATGGGTCAACCACGACAAGTTGAAGATTTTCCAAGCACCAGAAAAGTCTACTCCGAGGACGGAGTAGAAGCTAGGAAGGGGGAAGATGTCGAGACTAAAATTTTCCTCCATAATTTCTATTTCATTAATGTATGTATTAGGCATAGGGTGGATTTGGGGCTATAAGCCTTCATTTTTGAACTGTGTAAATATTTTGGAGTAATTAATATTAATGTTTTGTGATTGTTTCTCATCAATATTTTGCATGTATTTCTATTACTGTAAAAAAGTCTAAAAATGTGGAACCCATGTAAAAATAAGGTTTATCTTATCTTAGAAGATAAGCTTACATGTACAGATAAGAGTTAAGGTATGAAATATGATTTGTCAGAGTGAATTTCTTATCCTATCTTGCCTTTATTCATGCTTGTAGGTATACTATTCACTTTGTTATTCCCACTACAGGTTTGTCATCATTGTCGTGCTTATCATAGTCGAATGGTATTCTTGTGTTATGTTAATGTTGGTTTATTTGCCTATTCTAAAGGCTGTGCTTAAATGCTCATAGCACGAGGAGTTCCCGGTGAAGAATTATCATAGTGCCGGATTGGTGATGACACTCCTTCCCCTTCCAAAGCAAAATTTGACCTTGTGGGTCCCAAGAAAGTACCAAAATGCCTCCTTGGGAATTTTTAAAAGATGAATTTAATAAAATTAAAGGAAAATAATTATGAGGCTATTCCTTCCTCATGACCTTCCCTATATGTGCTGCAATCATGCCTAAGATTGTGGAACTTATTTTTCCCTCTTTATCACCTAAATTGTATAAATTTTCATGCTCTGATGTTCCTCCTCTTCTCTTCTAGGTGGATTTGGGGCTACAAGCCTTCATTTTTGAACTGTATAAATATTTTGGAGTAATTAAAATTAATGTTTTGTAATTGTTTCTCCACCCTTGCATTATTTCTATTACTTTCTCTTGCCTTTATTCATGCTTGCAGGTATACTATTCACTTTGTTATTCCCACTACAGGTTTGAATATTGTCGTGCTTAATGGAATGGTATTTTGTATGTAATTTGGTTTGTTATGCCTATTCATCCTTCCCATGCTCATCTTTCCCCATTTTCATGCACTGAGAATTGTATGACAACCCCTTCTCTTGGTGCTATCACCTTTGTAGTGAAGGATTTTGCTTCTTTCATGCTCTCTCTCTCTCTCTCCCTACCTCCTTGGAACTGCTAGGATAGGATTAGATAGGTGTTTTTTTTCTTGCATTAGGAGTAGTTGCAACATAGGATCAGGAAGAGAAATTCTACATTCTCCAAAGTTTTGTCTCAATTGCGAGGTCCCACACCTTGAGATAACTCCATGTTACCCATCACACTGATTTCCTCACACACACATGATAGAAAATTAGAGGGTGCTGTGATTCGATGATAATAGTTGTGGCAAAACCAGTGGGACCAAAAAATTTAGGATCTTTCACATGTGTTTATTATGATCTTAATTCATTAATTTTTTATGCTCTTGATGAAATCCCAGCATTTGGAGGCATACCAAATCACAACTGGTGACTCCATTGGTCCAAGAAAATCCATTTTATGAGTTGTAGACCATTTCTTCCACCCATTTGCACCCATTTCCATCTATTTTCTTCCCATATTTTTAATTTTTATTCCATCTATGAAGTTTTACAATCATGACTTCATTCCCATCATGGAATTCACACTTGCAGTAGCAAAAATGCTATTCTGAATCATCTCCAGGTTATTATGACACACCTCAAGAATAATGTTATGGACAAGATCAACAATAGGCATATCCATATGAGTAGGATTCAAGTCAATTTGTTTCTTCACCAAATTATGGAGCTATTCAAGAACAAGAGTATGTAAATTTTGGAGGCAATCCTACACCTGAAGATGTCTATTTGCAGAAAAAGGTCCAAGAGTTGGAGTTGAGTATGGTGATGATAAGGACTAAGGAGATAAAGAGGGAAACTCAGATTGGTTTTAACATCTATATCCATGGAATGGCTCTATACCAAGTAAGTTTAGTCCTCAACAAAAGCTTCAATTCATAATAAAAAATTGACTCAAGTTAGAGAATGGATAAAAAAGAGAGAGGATTATGAACTTAATGTTAGACAACCCTATTAAGGAAAAACCTGCATTACCATCTCACAGCCTGCGCATTGCCCAACCCATGCTAACTCAGCCTAAACCTCATTTTCCAAACTTTTTGCATGCTTCCCTCATTGTGGAATCCATTTATTTTTTTCTTCCATCACATATTCAATTTTTTGCCCTTTTCCCTTATAAAACTCCTTCCCCTCCACAAGGTCAAGAAATTGCACCTTCCCTTCCACCAAAATTAATTAAAATTTTATTTAAAACCCAACCCATCCCTCCTCTTGCTTCCCTGAATCCTTTTTCTGGAGAAGAAGATCCGAAAACTAGTAAAGGGAAACAAGATAAAGAGCTCAACAGAGAAGGAGTCACATAAAGTTTAAAGAGTTAGGCTGTAAGATTTGGAATTGATAAAATCCCTTTACTAGTGAAGCCTTCAGTAGAGGCTAAGTTGGCCCATGAGTGAAGAGAACAAGTGGTGAAGACTAATTTTGTGGCAGTAGTAGAGAAAAAATAAGAAGATGATGATCACCAATCCTTGTGTCCTGTGTGTAGTATTCACATTGGCACCATATTTTCAAAAGTTTTTGATCCATCACTAGCTGCATAATTAGTAGAATAGGAAAAGTCAGCTCCAAATCCTTAAGAAGAGGAAAAAATGAAAGCAAAAGAAGAGAGGATACCAAGTGTGTAAGGTGTTTCAAATGAATGTAGTGATCCTCATTATCCTGCATGTCAAGAGCTTGCTGCACTTCTAAAATGTTGCATTAGTCCACCAAACACATCTTCAAGTGCTGCAACTAGTCACAAAGAGATTCATGCCATGGAGGAGAACTAGAAAAATTCAAAGGTATTACATACAGATCAATCCATAGAATAAAATTCAAATCCTTCTCTCACTTTATCCTCCCAAAAATATGAATTTTTGGATAAGTTTGAGATCTCAAGCTTCATGCTTTAGGATGAGGAAAATCATGGTGGAAAAATTGCCAATCAAGAAGACATCATGGAAGAAGTAGAATAATTGGAACAACTAAATAATGAAGAGGTTGAGTATTTATCATATTTGGAGGATTTCTTTGATGGAGAAGAGACTATAGAGATAGTCACCTTTTCTGCCCCATCACCTATACTTCAAATTAAAATTCCTCTCGCCATGGAGTAAAACATTCAAGAAGTGCAAGCTACTCATAATAGTCCTCTTGGATCAGGATTGGAGGAATTGAATCTTTCATGTCTCATACTGGACTAGGAAGAAGAAGGAAAAAAGGGTGACACCCCTTCCAAATATGTCATAAAGGAGGAGAATCAGTTGTCTGTAGATGAGCAATAATGACAATATCATCTCGTAGACTGTCACCTCTTCCAGGAATGTTTGTAAGAAAGATCAATTCTTGGAGTTAGAACTTAGAGCAATGGACAAACCTCACAAATCAGACCATTCCCAATAAAGTACCTAGCTTCATTAGAGCTAGAGAAAGAGTCACAACCAATCATGCTTACTTCCAACCATGAGGATGAACTTCAAAATACCAGGGGTTAGCTCTAACACCTCCAGGAGTCTCATTCAAATCATCTCGAGGAGGTATTTATTTTTTTGTTACTGATAATTTATTTTTTAAGATGGAAAACCAACTTCGGGACAATTTTCCATTGTTATCAAAAGCCATGTTCAGTGTAAAATCATCCACATGGCTATAAGTTGTGAGGAAGGGAAGCTACTTCTCCTTTCCAGTAGCGATATTTGTTTGAGATCCTCATTTCTCTGGTTAGATTAGAGTAGGAGTAGGTTTGTTTTTAGCAGAAGAAGTTCTTGCACACACTCTACATGTACCATTTTGGGCATGTATGATTTGTATCTTTGTATATAGTCTTGTTTCATGTTTTCTCTTGCACAGTTCATCATGTCATCAAGAGAGGAAATGTCATGGAAAGAATCTTAAAGTTGGAGGGAATGGTTGAAATCCTCAAGGGGTTTTAAATGCAGAACAAATAAAAATAAGAATTAGGGACCAATTTCAGTGTTTTCACCTTCTTGTACCTTCACATTAGCTATATTTGAGCTCCTAGGGCCTCTTGAAAAATTAGCAGATCAATTTTGGGGGCAGCTTGTTGTGTTGCGAATGGTAGGCCCTATGGCACCTGACATGCTTCTCAACTCTAGGAAAACCTTCCTCAAATTCATTTAAGGTCCTCTTAGGTTTCAAGTAGAAGATCAACCTCAAATCCTTTTTCCTCACTTGTTGAGTCTATTTCTGTTGAAAATACTATGATTTGTGAGCAGCTCTAACCTTCAGTAGAGTCCCAAGAAGCATGCAGGGATGAGGAAAATCATTTTTATCAATAGTCCTAGGTGTTTCCCAAACAACATGTGTTCCCAACCTCTTCAATTTTCAGTATTAGCCAAGAAATCAGTTTAGTCCAATCTTTTAGACTTGGCAAAGATCATATTTTGGGGCAAGTACAAGTCTTCATTTCCACCCCAATAGATCAATTTGTAGAGATGAAGGAGAAAAGAGAGTTTCAGATCAATTTTTTTTCTCACTCATGTAAATTTCAAGATTTTCTTATAAAAGTTGGAAAATGCAAGTAGTGGATCGACTCCAAGCTCAAACAACACTTCAAACATATTCTAAGGTCAATTTTTGAGGGTTTAGGACATTTCATGACTATCATATCAAATCCATGCCTAATGGATGCTACAGGTTATTGATTGATTCATCTAGCAGGAAGATGTCCCCGTGAGTCACCAAAATTGTTATCCATTTTATCCCTTGGTAAAATGGACAACTAGGAAGAATTGAACCTGGGCATCAAAAAAGGCCTTCATGGAATAATTTTGGGTTTTCAAATGTATATCCATGTTTTAGGGCATTCACAGGAGATTTAGGGAAGGTTTGGAATCATTCAAGAAATTTTTTCCTCTTCTGAGTTTAAGAGGGTCCAAAGCTCACCCAGAGAGAGAAAGTAAGTCTCGGGGCTCACATTCGGCCAAAAATGGAAAAAATGAAAATAGTTGAAAAAACCAACTTTAAGGTGCCCTACTACATTATCATGGCTCTATGGAATCCCAAAAAGTCCAAGGAAAATACAAAATTCAGGGAAAATTTGAGAAAATGAAAAAATGGTCTAGATCCCAAAAATAACTCGCCGAGTTGTTGGGCAAGTTATGCAGGGTGTTTACGAAGGACCTGACGAGTTCAGGGTGAGTGGCTCAGTTTAGAGCTCAAAAGTATTTCAGGTGCGATATGGGTGAGTTGATTACCATGGAGACAGATATGGGTGTGACCCCATAAGATATACACACGACACAGAGGTTAGATCATCAAGTCAACGAGCTATGTCTATAGAAGGGTCTCTGTGGATAGCTCGATGTAGGGCTTGCTGATGCGGAAGGATAAATGATGTCACATGGAAAAGGAGGGCTCACTGAGTTAACTCAGCAAGCTGGGGAGATGTCTTCGAGGGTCATGTCGGCTAAAGTTGATCAAAAGGGTGTAGGTTGAGAACCTTACTGAGTTGCTCAATGAGGTGCCTAGTTTGGGGTTCACGAGACAAAGGTGCAACTTGTTGGTTGAGTGGGGTCAACACAAGAGGATCATCTCACCAGATAGATGGAAACTCGATGAGGTAACCATGTCAGGTGGGCCAAGCCATGTTGATGTGATTAGTGGGGAGGTGGGTTGTCAAATATTGATGTGCAAAGAAGTTTGCTCACTGAGCCTAGAAGGAATAACTTGGGGGTAGAGAAAGGGATGGGTCACTCGATGACATGTTGAATAGTACTTGGCTCACCAGGACAAATCAGTATGGCAAGGTGAATCCTGTGGCTTAGGTGACTTAGGTAGGAGTTTTTGGAGTCAGATTTTTGGAATCATCGAGTTTGGGGTTTTGAAGATGCAGAGATCAGAGACTGACTCAAAAAGTAGCTAAAAAACATTTGGTGATCCCCAAATTTTGAAGTCCTCCAAGCTACTTCAAAGGTTAATGTCTAGTCAAGGTCAACGACGAGGTGTTTTGGTTTTGGGGGTTGCAATATATTAGAGCTTAGCGTGGAGGTAAGTTAGAGTTTGGGTTGTCGGTATTTCAAAGGTCGGTAAATTTTGGGAGTTGGGCGGTTTGGGTTTGAGAGACTGCAGGCTGATCGAGTTATGCGGACATGGTTCAAATCCGAGTCTAAATTTTGAACTTGGAGGGACATGTTTTCAGGGGTTGGGCATTTTTAGGGATTAGAAGTCATCACTCACCGGGGTCAACATGTGGTGTTAAGGTCACATGGTTAAGTGGATTTTGAGGAGCTCAATGGGTAGGTGTCCATGTAGTGAATTGAGATGTTTTCAGATCTTGTGGAATCAACACAATCAGAGTGGTATTTTCAAGAGCTCATTTGGGTAAAGGATAGCTCAGTGGTGATGTCAGGTTGCTCGCCAAGGTATCGAGCAAGTCAGGGGGTGCCATACAAATGTCAAGGAGCTCACCTAGGATAAAGTGAAGGAATTCAGGGAGCCAACTTGCCAAGTTGGCAGGTAAGTTGGTTGGCGAGTTGGCCAACCAAGTCAACCCCTTCCCCTTCCAAAGTAAAATTTGACGCTGTGGGTTCCACCAAAGGACCAAAATGCCTCCCTGGGAAATTTTCAAAGATGAATTTAATAAAATTAAAGGAAAATAATTATAAGGCATGGTGGGGGGCTTCCTTCCATAAAAATTAATGAAGTAATGAGGCGTGGGAAATGGCATGGCTTCCCTAATGTGCTGCAATCATGCCTAAGATTGTGGAACTTCTTTCTTCCCTCTTTCTCACCTAAATTCTCTAAATTTTAAAGGGGAGCATTATTGTAAGAGTTAGTTAGATTTTTTTTATGCTACTCCTCCTGTAGTCATCCTTTCTAATCACTTCATATCCTAGGTGCACTGACATATCACCCAACCTAATTGGGTGTTCACCCAAGGCGCACTTAGGTGCTGAGCCCGTCCTTTATGTGAGATTTTCAAGAATGTTTAACAACATTAGGGGGATAATGCATAGATATAATTGCATGCATTATAAGACAGAAACAAGGAAGCTAGATCTAAGCATAAATGCACCATAATATAGATGAGAACATCACAATAGAGGGGAAAATCATATCTGGACCATGGGAATCCTAAAGAAAATAAGGATTTGGATCCATAAACATAAAAGAAAACATATATATCAAGATCCATGACTTAGATATTTAGAACATTCCCATTGTATTAATTCCTCAATATTACAGTAGCCAAATACATTAAAGAAACCACGAATGGATCTAATACAACAACATGGTCCCCATATATTCTCTACAATAGCTTCATAACTAGATTACACCCATGCTTCCCTTAGCTCCCACTCACGATACCCACATACATTCTCTTTTCTTCCTGCGAAACACACCCTTCTTGTCATGCAAAACAATACATAAGAAAGAACTGGAAGGAATCTCCTCTAACCGCTTCATCATTACCTAAGAACATGCCAAATGTCATCACGTATTTACCTAATCAAGTATCCTCAGTATGTAAATGCTAGCTAGATGTAACTAATTCCACTTTTATAGCTCCTAATCCTCTCATGATAACTATAATGATACCCAGGAATATGCTTTCCTTGAGATGCAAGTCTTCATAGCTTAACTTTATCTATAACTAAATCTGGTCACCTATTCATGTGTTCCTTTAATATGAATTTATCCATAGTCCAAAAAGTTACTAAGTCATGAGCCCATCCCATCTAGGTGTGAGCCTTCACATATTCCCGAAATCTACCTTTGTGCATGCCTTCGTACCTTGATTCCGCTCACCATAACCCTCCACGATTTAGGCACTTGGTTATTTCAGGGCCCCAACATCACCCCACTCTAGCTCGATTACTACCCATGGAAATCCTTCGTGCTCCCCGAAAAAAAATTCAACGACAAAAAAAAATCTATTAAGGCAAAAAGGAACATCACACGCCACCACTTCTTACAAGACCAACTAGATTAACTCAGGGAATTCCACATCTATTTCCCCCTTTAAATTTTTCCATGCCTCCAACCTTGTCAATGCCTTCTGTGGCACCTCTCCTTCTAAACTAGGTACTTGGTCTGGTGTGATCTCTTCTACCTTATCCTTCAACTCCTTAATCACCACCAATAGCTCCACACAAAGACCCTTGAAATCATCCATACGTTCCGTGATGGAGCCCCAAAGTTCACCGATGTAGAACTCTAACTTCTCACGCTTGGTCTTTATATTATCCTTCTACGTTATGGTGTCACCAATCAATTACGTACGCTTAGATTTTTTAGTTGGGACCTTATCCTGTAAGGCCTTGAGAGAGGCCTCCTCATATTTTACTCATGTGTTAATGATGGGCTTATGCTTATGACAACTATCAAAACCCTTATTTGCTAGTATATTTGCTTCCTTGAGTTGGGTGAGAAAGTCCTCCAACTCAGTGATATGGGATTCTACAATGAACTTATTTTATTTTTCCTTGGTGATTTATTCATCGGTAGGACCCGTACCATCCTTGATGTTGGTTAACAACATCCCCACAAGGTCCTTTAGATACTCCATTTCATTACCATAGTCTGTCCTGTCCTGGCTTACCAGTGCCAGACATTGCCCCAAAATACTCTTAACCAGGGTACCCACTCGATCATATACCTCCTTGGTTCACACAAGATCCCCCTTTAACCCTTGCTGCAATCTCTCTATTTCCTTCTCCTTCCATTTCTTATCCATAACCAAAGTTCAAACGGTTGCCCCTGCATCCAAACTACGTCTTACCACCTCTGAAGACATCTTTTGTAGTGCATTGCATGCTTGCTCATTAGTGAGGTGGATTCGATCCACCACCTTGTATGTCTCTCCTTCCTTCTTCTTTAGATGAATGGTCTTGATCACGTGATCGTTGACATCGAACTCAGGCTCCTCTACATGGCAATGAAGGTTCTAGCTTATTGTCTTGTTCTTATCACACCCCCACTTTGATCCAAAAGATCCCATGCATGTAGCTTCTTTGTAGGGAGGGTAACTTGAAATCTTGTGTGCAACACCTTTGTGGGATCATCCACAAAGTCCATATGTGGGGACACATGCATCCACTTCTTTCTACAACCTTGTACTTTGTTCGTTACTTCTTTTATCATGGAGTGAATCCTTTATCATCCTTTATGAAAAAGGAGTCTCCCTTATCTTATTCCTTCTGTTTTACAGGCTATGTAGGAGGGGACCCTCACACTGGACTCTCAATTTCCTCCATATAATGAGCCTTCTCCTTGGCACGTATCAACTACCACCTTGGTGTCTACTTTAGCCCTTCTCTTCTCTTCTACCTCGAGCTCAGCCACGAGTTCCTCCCTAAAGGTTATGGTATCTTCCTCTAATCCTATTTCCATTGCCAAAATGACAAGCTCATGTACCTTTTTTCTCTTCTATTCTGGCTCCTCTCATCTAGGTAACTCACCTTCCTCACACTCTGCTTGTGAGTCCTCAACGCTACTCAGATGTGATGTACTTATGCACCCACTGCTACCTTGGCGCGTATAGTATCTTCTCTTCTGGGAAGTGTCTAACTTCCCTTCACCCTCTTCTTCTTCTTCTACTACTTCTACCTAGACCACTTTTATTGGTGATATCAGCACTTCACGCAGCCTTGGGAGGGTGGAAACTCTAACCTCCACCTGAACTCCTCCCTGTGTATTGGGGAAAAACTATACAAATTCCTGGTAGATGTAGCCCTTTATGGTAACATTGACTTGTGGGTGTAGATCCAAAAAGTCAGGCTCTAAAGACTCCACATATGCTGGGCACAAGTTATATCTATAGGTCACATGCAAGGTGTGCACATAAGCATCTGCCTTATTTATGTCAAAGGTTAATTATCATGCGTCCTTCAACTAGTTGATGGTGCAATTCATATACTTAGCAGTGAATGTAAACAAAATTTTTCACCATGCCCTTAATTCTCTTTTGGCCATCATGAACCGTGCCAAACAGAAATTTTGTGTAACAACGAACTGCACCCGGTCCCCAAAAATTTGTGGTAGCTCATGCAGGATGCACCATTTATTTTCAAAAGCTCCACACAGAATCTCATTCCACTTGTTCATCCATGCCTTGCAGGTGTTTGAGATGGACCCGTCACAAGTGGATTTCTTAAACTATAAAGTTGGATACGAGTGCACTGGTGGGTAAACCCACATGTTCCCTTTAGGTCCATCTGGGAAACCAATTTCTTAGAATATAATTAATAACAATATGGATCCCCAAGTTATTTTCACTCCTAAGTCATTCTGCACTCGTACCTCCTCAATGATACTATCCATAATAAATTGTGCAAATTTTTAGTGTGCCCACGTAGAAACTCTGTAGGAAACATACAAGAACCTTTTGTTGATGTTTGTCCATCTCTCCAATGCTCCTAATTTGTAACTAATGAGTCAAGAGGTGACTCTCAACGCAAGGTTTGTAAGATCTGTAATAACTTGAGCCCTTCCCCCTTCTCATAGTTTAATTATTTTGTTAACTCTTCCACTTTCACAACTAAAAAATGTACAAAACCCTAGTCTTCTACAACTCCTTCATCACCAAATCATCTACCCCATGTTTTCCTTATTCGTTTAACCCTAGGATCTCCTTGTACAGATCCTTCCACATCAATTTTTCATGGTCAGTGGTTATGTGGTTGAAATCACTGATTTTATACCTGTATAACTTTGAGCTCCACTTCTCTACCTTAACAACCCCTAGAGGGTACTACATTTCTAAATAATATTCCACAGGTTCTTCCTTTTCCACTACTGGTCTATTATTCTTCGTATTATTTGGTGCCATCTCTATTTTTCTTCCCATGCCCTAGGTGCTTCTAAATTTTCCTAGTCCACCCGAACTTGACGACTTCAATCTCTTCTCCTTCATGTAACCCATTACTGCTCTATTGTCTCCTCCTCCTCTGGCTACACCAAAAGATCACGCCATAAATCAAACAACTTCACTGGTTTGTGAAAAGTACCTCAATTTCTTCTCAAAATATTTGTTGCACTTCAAGCTCAGGAGCACGAAAATTTTCTAAAGAAAAGTAGTAGAAATGACTACCTTTACCCTCTATTTATACTTTTTCATAACCTCAATCTCCTTGATGTTATGTTTGTGGAGCCTTTTTTCATGTTAGAGTGTGGTACACCTTCTATGGGTTACACTCAGGTATTTTTACGGCGGTCCCACTCGCCAGTGAGTGGGTCAAGGGGGTTCAGGGGTGAAGCCCTCGAAGCAAATTTTCATGGGTGGTTTATTAACCCATGGGTAATGGGTAACCATTATGGGCTGTTTTTGGGCCCATGGTTTTTTTCGGTACCCATTGTTTTGATACCCAAGGTTTTGTATCAAACTGCTTAAGCAATTGTCTATTTATATGGTCTTATGCATACGATACATAGAAAAGTAAATGTACTACAGATGTGTTTTGAATTTGGGTGTGAATTCTATAGAGTTTGTTGAGCATAGATCCAAACATATCTGGGTATTGTATTGAGAGAGTGGAGACTTGTAATAAAATCTGAGCAAGTGATTCTTGGTGGACGTAGCCCACATTGGGTGAACCATGTTAAATACTGTCTTTCTATGTTGTGTTATTTATTATACACTTTTATTTTAGATCCGTAATATTTTCTGCATATTATTTTCTATTGTTGTGATTCTGTAAGGGATTATTCAACATATTTTATCTCTTATTTCCTAACAATTGGTATCAAATCCTAGTTTGGTTTGCTGAAGTGTTGAATCGAAGGGAATGTTTTTAGCTTGAGTGGGAGCTATGGTAGATGATGGAAGATCTAGGGTTGATATATTCAATGGGAAGAATTTCAGTCTATGGAAGATGCAGATGGAAGATTACCTTTATCAGAACGATTTTTATATTCCATTGTCTGAGAAGGTGAACAAAACCCTCGAGCATGATAGATGTGGAATGGGATTTGCTGGATAGGAAGGAACTTGGGACAATCCAGCTGTGTCTTGCATCTTCGATATTATTTAATGTTTCAAAGGAAAAGACTACAAAATATCTAATGGATACATTAGGGAAGTTATATGAAAAACACTCTGCATCTAACAAGATATTTTTAATGAAAAAGTTGTTTAATATGAAGATTTCTAAGAATAGTTCAGTAGTAGATCATTTAAATGATTTCAATATGGTTGTGAATATGCTAGCTTCAGTTACAATAGAATTTTATGAATAAGTTAGGGATTTATTAATTATGTGCTCTTTGTTTGAAAGTTGGAATAGCCCGGTAATGGCGGTAAGCAACTCGGTTCTAGATAACTCGAAGTTGAAGTTTGAGGATGTTGTAGGGGTGATTCTAAGTGAGGAAATGCAAAGAAAAAACTATGGGGAGTCTTCTACTTCAGGGAATTCTTTGACAGTTGAAACTAGAGGGAGACAGAAGAATAGAGGAAATCGTGGAAAATCGAAAGATCGGACAAGGTCAAAATTCAAGAGTAAGATTGTATGTTGGAACTGTGGAAAGTCTGGGCATGCAAAGAAGGACTGTTGGGAGCTTCGGGATAAGAAGAAACAATAGGAAGAAAAAAAGGAGGAAAATGTGGCATTGGGTAATGTATGTCAGGATGCTTTGATTCTTTCTTTGCATAATATTACTGAATCTTGGGTTTTAGATTCAGGGGCTTCTTTTCATGCTACTCCACATAGGCATTATTTTGTTGATTATATTCAAGGGGATTTTGGGCATGTTTTTCTTGGTGATGATGAACCTTGTAGTATATTTGTAAAAAGGTTTTGATCAGGTTAAGATGCAAAATGGGAATACATGGCTATTGAATGATGTCAAACATGTGCCTACATTAAGGAGAAATTTGATATCGGTGGGGAAATTAGGAAGTGATGGTTATACTGTGATATTTATAGCTAACTCTTGGAAGGTTACCAAGGGTGCTCTTGTGGTGGCAAGAGGTAAGAAGGTTGGAACCTTGTATTTATCCATTGATAGTACTAATGATTGTAATCTTGTGGCTTCAGATGCAGATACAACATTATGGAACTATAGGCTCGGTCATATGAGCCATAAGGGCATGGACATCATAAAGAATAATTTTCCTGGATATATAGAAATAGGTTTTGAGTTCTGTGAGGATTGCATATATGGGAAATATAAGTGAGTAAGGTTTCTCAAGGTTGGACCTACAAAGAAAGAGAGTAAGTTAGAGCTGGTGTATTCTGATGTGTAGGGGCCAGCTCAGGTATCATATCTTGGGGGCTCAAGTTATTATGTTACTTTTATTGATGATGCAACAAGGAAATTTTGGGTTTATTGTATTAGAAACAAATCTGATGTATTTGACACTTTTGTTAAATGGAAAGCCTTGGTAGAGAATGAAATAGGTCTTAAGTTAAAATGTTTTAGGTCTAGATAATGGAGGGGAGTATTGCAATAATCAATTTAATGATTACTATTCTAAGAATGGAATCCATAGGACAAAATACAGTTCCAGAGAACTCCGCAGCAAAATGGGGTATCAGAAAGGATGAACAAAACAATAATGGAATGTGCTAGGAGCATGAGGTTACATGCAGGACTGCCTCTTTCTTTTTGGGCAGAAGTGGTGAGCCCAACTGTGTACATGATAAATAGAGGACCCTCAAGTGCCTTGGATGGAGGCATACCTAAGTAGGCTTGGTATGGTAAGAAATTTGATTATTCATTTCTTAGAATCTTTGGATTTGAGGTGTTTTTTCATATATACAAGGATGATAGGACCAAGCTAGAGGCTAAATTAAAAAAAGGTACTTTCGTTGGTTATGGCGGTGATGAATTTGGATTTAAATGTTGGAGTATTAAGGAAAATAAAATCATTCGGTCTAGGGATGTGGTATTTAATGAGAAATTCGTGTATAAGCAACATAGTTGCAGGAAAACAGGGAAGAATCCAATAAAGAATATGCAGTGGTAGAGGATCTTCCAGATGGGACAGTGACCCATGAATTAATTCAGGAACCAACTCAACAGGAACCCAAAATTCCTACAGTGAGGAGGTCTTCTATGGTAAGAAAAGAACCTAAACATTTTTCTCCTTATCTTTGTTATTTATTACTCACTAATAGTGGAGAGACAGAGAGCTTTGATGAAACAATGCAGGTATATGCTAGTAAGAAGTGAGAGCAAGCCATGGATGAGGAGCATAAGTCTCTCATGGAGAACCAGACTTGGGATTTGGTGAAGCTACCAGAAGGAAAAAGAGAATTACAGAACAAGTGGGTGTACAGAGTTAAAGATGAAGAAGGAGGAAAGAAAAGATATAAGGCCAAGTTGGTGGTCAAGGGGTTTTCACATAAACAAGGTATAGATTTTGATGAGATCTTTTCTCCTGTAGTGAAAATGACTTCTATTAGAATTATTCTTGGAATGGTGGTAGTAGAAGACTTACACTTAGAACAGTTAGATGTAAATATTGAATTTCTCCATGGTGATTTGGAGGAGGAGCTCTATATGCAGCAACCAGAGGGATATGAAGTCAAAAGTAAAGAGGAGATGGTGTGTAAACTAAAGAAGAGCTTGTATGGCTTGAAACAAGCTCCACATCAATGGTATAAGAAGTTTGATAGCTTCATGATGGAGCAAGGTTATATTATATGTCATTATTACCATTGCATGTATACAAATAAATTTGAGGATGGAAGTTATATTATCCTATGTTTTTATGTTGATGACATGTTGGTTGCAGGTAAAAACATGCAGGAAATAAATGTACTCAAGAAACAGCTAAGTGAATCCTTTGATATGAAGGATCTGGGGGCAGCTAGAAAAATCCTTGGTATGAGGATAACTCGAGATAGGAAAGAATGGAAGCTAACTTTATCTCAGGAAGAGTACATTAAGAAGGTATTAGATAGGTTTAACATGCAGGATGTTAAACTAGTTGGGACTCCTTTGGCAGGCCATTTTAAGTTATCAAAGGAGCAGTGTCCCAAGATAGAGAAGGAAAGAAACCAGATGTCCAAGGTACCTTACTCATCAGCAGTTAGTAGTTTGATGTATGCTATGGTGTGCACTAGGCTTGATATTTCCCATGCAGTGGGAGCTGTGAGTAGATTTATGAGTGATCCAGGTAAAGATCATTGGTAAGCAGTAAAGTGGATCCTTCGGTATTTGAGAGGGACCATGGGGACAATTTTTTGCTACAGTGGATCAGACACCACTTTACGTGGTTATGTAGATTCATACATGGCTAGAGATGTAGACAACATGAGGAGCACGCCAGGTTATATTTACACTGTAGGTGGGACAGCAGTGAGCTAGATTTTATGACTACAGAAGCTGGTGGCTTTGTCAACCACGGAGGCTAAGTATGTTGCTGCCACAGAGGCAAGCAAAGAGATGATTTGGTTACAAAAATTTCTTGAGGAGTTGGGGCATAAGCAGGAGGAATGTAAGCTACATAGTGATAGTCAGAGTGCTATACACCTAGCTAAGAACTGTGCTTTCCACTCCAGGATGAAATATATACAGTTGAGATATCACTTCATCAGGATAGCTTTGGAGGAAGATAAGTTGAAGTTGGAAAAGATTCATATCAGTCAGAATCCTGTAGACATGATGACCAAGGTGGTCACAAGGAATAAACTAAAGCTATGTTCAGATTTGGTTTGCCTTCGTAGATGATAGTGAAGGGTTAAGAATCTTGCTCAGTGGAAATCATTCTCCAATTGGGAGATTATTATGTTTGTGGAGCCTATTTTCATGTTAGAGTGTAGTACACCTTCTATGTGTTACATTCAGGTATTTTATGGTGGTCCTGCTACCTATGAGCGGATCAGTTCAGGGGAAAAGCCCCTAAAACAAATTTTCATGGGTGGTTTATTAACCCATGGGTAATGGGTAACCGTTATGGGCTATTTTTGGGCCCATGGTTTTTCGGTACCCATTTTTTTGATACCAATGGTTTTTTGCCCATGTTTTTGATACCCACAGTTTTGTATCAAAATGATTAACCAATTGTCTATTTATATGGTCTTATACATATGATATATAAACAAGAAAATGTATTGCAGATGTTTTTTGAATTCGGGTGTGAATTCAATAGAGTTTGTTGAACATAGCTCCAAACAGATCTGGGTATTGTATTGAGAGAGTAGAGGCTTGTAATAAAATTTGAGCAAGTGATTCTTGGTGGACGTAGCCCAAATTGGGTAAACCACGTTAAATCTTGTCTCTCTGTGTTGTGTTATTTATTCTACACTTTTATTTGAGATTTGTAATATTTTCTACATATTAGTTTCTGTGTTGTGATTTTGTAAGAGATTATTCCACATATTTTATCTCTTATTTCCTAACACTTGACACACACATTTTTAAAGTCAATTTTTAATAAAGTAATTTTATCACATAAGTCAACTCCTATGACTCTCCTTTATGCACTGCAGTCATAACCTTATGACTCGCCAAAACTAATTTACTACCACATAATTTCTTCGTGCACCTCACCGTGCTAAAGTACATAACCTATACACTGTCCACCAATTAGTTCCCTATACCACCGCCTACCTCATGCTATACTATCTGATCGTTACTTCTCTTTTATGTGGTCTATACTCAACTCAACTTTTTTCCAAGACACCTTTATCATGACATGATTATGACATAAATTCGAACATGTTTTTTACTGCACATGCACACATTTGACACACCTCCTCTACACAAATTAGTTCTTCTTCCTTTTCACTAGTCACCCAAAACGAGACTTCAAACAATCCTTCTTCCTTAGAAACGTTCCAATGTTTTTCAAATTAAGACGCTGATCCATCCCACACTAAAATTATGCACAGTCCTCTGAGCATGAAATCAATGTCAAATGTATTTATCTACCGATGCATGCCAACATGCACACAAAACATAGAACAAGAAGGTAAAAGAAAAGTGACGAAGAAAGAAAACACATAATAAAGGAAAATGAATTAAGGGGAATCCTACAGCTAACTGGCAACACTGTCTTATTTATAAAGCACACCGAAGACTATAATTTATATTAGGGCTTTATACCTAATCTCTTTTAAAGAAGATTGGGAAAGCTTGTGCCATCCAATGCTTGTAATTAGAAAGCATTCCTGAATTAGAGTATATAAGTGATAGTATATGGTCCCAACCAATGTACCTTAATCTTCTGTGGGTGGCACAAAAAATTAGAATCATAGAGTAGAACCATCTTCCCAACCTCAAACTTCTTATTTTTGATGCGACAATTATGCCATGCCTTATGTCATAATTTTTCCATCTTCTGACTCCATCTAGAAAATGACACAACTCTCATCTAACTCCATAATTTTATCAATATACGTTCCTCTAATGACTTATTCATCATCCAATCATTCTGCATGCATGCAATATGTAGATATGGAAACATGAATTCCATAGGAAGAACTATCTTCTGTACCAAACACCAATTGAAAGGGTGTGGCCTTGTTCAATCACTTATAAGTTTTTCTATATGCCCATATCACTGTAGAGAACTTATCATCCCAGTCTCTTCTTCCAATATCACAAATATTTGTTAATGTGTGGCTTAATATATTGTTAAATGCCTCAACAATTCCATTAGCCTAAGGGTGGTAGGTTGTAGTTTTGTGATGCACCACTATACACTCTACCAACAAGATTCAAATAGTATCATTTAAGAAATGTCTAGCTCTATCACTCGTTAAGCTAAGCGGAATTCCATATCTATTGATTATGTTCTCCCATAAGAACCTATCTATTGTAGCCACTATGTAATCCTTTGTAGGCATTGCCTCTACCCACCTCGTAAGATAATCTATGTAAGTAATAATATAGCGCGAACCTGTCCTACGCGTGACTAGGGAAATAGGGCCCACAAAGTCAATTGCCCATTTTTCAAATGGCTCTGGAATTTCATCTCTTCATCCTAATTTACTAGCTAGAAAATAGGTCCCACAAAAGGCCTTATCTTACGTGTGACATTTCATGACTGTCGACACTAAAATTTTTCCATAATCTATTTCTAAGTATAATTTTACCAAGGTGTCAGTTACGGTGACAATGATCACAGTCAAAGCAATAGGAATGTTGTAAAAAGTAAATATTTGTCGTTGGTCCAATGTTATTCAAGGTCTACAATCCTTGTAAAGTCTATTGGAACCCATGTAACCAAAGGCTTATCTAAGCTTACATGTACAGATAAGAGTTAAGGTATTGAATAATAGAGTGGATCTTATCTTAGAGATAAGATGCGGCCTGGAAGTTCTATTTCCTAGCATAGAAGGAAGTAGTGAGAAATATAGTGTGACCAGTTTAAAGGTGTGTTGAAGAAGCCATTAAGAGGTGTAATGCCACCATGAGCTTCTTCCATGATTTTAGTATTCTGTCTTATCATAGTCTCATGTTTCCAACACACACAGGTGCAAAACCTTATCTTGACCATTCCTCCTAGTTTGTATCAATTGGAGGTCTTGTTTTTCTGTGCATAGTAGTTACCATGGTAAATCAACATATAGGGTGTGACACATATAGCCGTGAATAGTAACTACTTTTTCTCCAAGGCCTTCATTCCTTTTGGCACCACACTTTCTAGTATAGTGATTCATTCACAAGAAAACAACAATATCCTCCAATTCAGAGGATCTTGTATTTGTAATGGCTTATAAGAAGGGAACAATGGACTGAATTTTTTGCAATCAGCACTTAGGTGGTTTGAAACACTAGGTGATAATGTGAAAAATTCATGGGATTTATTAACTAAATTTGGTGAACAACAGAAAATGCAGATCTCATTCAAGATGCATCCCAAAGAGAGAAGGAGAAGATGGTATTATGTATCCTCAATTAGCTCTATCTCCTCTGTAAGTCCTCTGACAATGAGTGAATTCAATCCAAAGGAGTGATAAATGGTCAGGTCCCAAATTATCTCTTCCCTGGGTTTCACCAGGAAACTGTAAATTCAAACTCCTAGAAACAATAAGACCCATCAGTAACATATGAAATGCCCTTGAAAAAAAGGCTTGTTCACCAAGTACATATTAATGTCATGTGGTCTCGATGAAGGAAGGAGGTTGAGGTGTAGAAAATGAAAGGTGTTGTATTTCATAGAAAATAGGTGTTGCTACCTAAATTTGTATCGCCCTTCAACACAACGAAAAACTAAACCAGAAGGTGTAGATCATTGACAATGCCTCATGCTCAATGTTGTTATGGTCATGCAAGTATAATTCTATTGGACGTGGTGTTGGAGTTAACTTCCTACTAGAAAAACACAAGTGGATGGTCAACAATCCCCTCTCTAGGTTGATGCTAAGACTACTCCAATTCAAGGCCATACCTGAGCCCATAAAGTAAACATCTACGTGTACATGGAAAGGTTTCTCCCATTGTATCCTAAGAGGGAAAATGAAGATGGGATCTTGGACAGTGGTAAGTCTATCCTTCAGTGTGTCAAAAGCCATCTACTGTGTTCAAACCCTATATTGGGACCTTCCTCTGGATGATTTTTACATCTATGGGAGCAAGTTGGACCACCTACACCAAATGGAGACCCTAATGGAATTTACCTTTATGTTTTAACAAATCCTCTAATGACATGGAAATCTTGGCATAACATTTGATAAATTTTTTGTAATATCCCGAGTGCCCTAAGAATCAGCACACAATGCTTTGACTTGTAGGCTCCTCCAAACCCAAGATAACAACCACTTTTAACAAGATGGGTCTACCAATAAGATGCACTTCCTTGCATATGATGTGACCAAGTAAAGTTCCAAATGGGGGTAGCAAAGACAAAACACACTTCTTAATGTTAAGTGAGATACTCAACTACTTGTGGAGGGCATCTCTCAAACATCAACCTCAGATTTGTCACAATGGTCTCTTACTAACCCATACACCGTCCAATCATCTAGGTAAACTTATAGAAACATTATGGATGAAGTCTTGAAAGGCCTGTACTACAATGCATGGAAAAAACACATGGACAGGTAGAAGAACATTTTGTGTTGTTCTTCAATCCAAAAGGCATAATGGTATAGGAAAAAATTCCCCACTTCCATCCCACTGTGAGAGTTATGAAAAATGTAAAAGTGAAAGTGTCTAAAAGAAAGGTCTCATTTGCTGGAGGAAATGGAAATAGCAAAGGATCCTTACTTTGATCAATTTCATGTTACCTGGTGATAACAGAGAAAATTTCTTGTAAAAATCCATCTATAAAAGAATAGATCTCCCGCCCTGACACTCCTTCCAATATCTCCTTAGTAAATGGGGTTGGGAAAGGATCTATGACACACATAACATTCAAGTCTCTATAGTCAACAAAAATCCTTATCCTTCCATCCCTTTTAATACTAATTACCATCAGGCTAGAGAGGCCACCCAGCCATCAGATTGAAGAAGCCTTCAATTGCCTCAATGATCCCATATTGATCTTATCATCTTGTCAATTTCCTCCTTAACTTTGACACAGTTCCCAGAATTTAGATTCATCCTATAAGGTCTCTTCTGAACTGGGTACAGGTCTCCGCCAATCAACACCCTCTTTTAACTGAATCCTCATTTATCCCAATGAGGGATGTACTCCTTTTAATTTTTGGTACCCGACATATGTGCCCTTGAAAAAAAGGGAACAAATATTGGAATTCATGTAGTAGATCAATGATTTTTGACACTTCTTGTTCCATCCAGTAATCTCCAATGACAGATTCCTTCGGCTCTATCTTTGTACCAATTGTTAACTTTATTTATTTTCAAGGGCTCATGGTATGCACTGCATGCACTTGCTCATATACTTTATCTAATACATTCATGTGACCAAGTAAAGTGACATACCTTCTGTATGGTTAACATCCATAAAGTCTCTTTTTCATCTAGGTAAACTTGTAGAAACCACATCAATGCCAAAAAACACAGTATCAAATAGACATAACTTTCCTTTTTCTTTCTCTAGGAAGGCACACTCAAGTTGACACACCTCCTTCTATAGTCTCTTCTAATTACCATCTTCAGATTCTTCTTCTATGAAAGCACAATATCCTCCGTAACTGAGGTTCTCCTAATAATTCCACAATTTGGTCCTTAGCCATGGAAATATCTCCCATAGTAAGGTGCTTTTGTATGGTTTGACTACCTGACTAATGCACCTCATTCACCTCCTCTGATGGCTTATAAAGAAATTTGATACCCAAAAGTTTGAATAATATTCCGATGGCTGTCAGTTTGAATAATTCCTACCAGTTTCCTCATCTGATGACACATCTTTGAATGAATATACCATGCGTACGCACAACCTTGTAGGGTGTAATAGAACATATGCACCCATAGTGAAGGAGGCAAGGCTTCTACACCCATCATCTAGTTTCTCTCACACTCTTGGACATGGAATGAGGCAGACTCCTTCCCATGATAGTTGTGTATTGTAGAGGGTGCATTGATCCTCAGAAATATAATAGAGAGCATAATTCTTACTTCATACCACTCTAGAAGGTTGTTCCGATGGGTCACCCACAAACGTGCTTCCATCCCACGTAAGGTATAAGTGATCATATTCCTACTTTATATCTAAAAAATCCAGTGTGACTCCATCGCGCGTAGAAATACCGTAGGGTTACCTTCCCCAATATAACTTGGTAACTTCCATCTTCTCAGGCATATAACTATGCACACTCTAGTAACTCAAGTGACAGAGACCTTCAGATTTATTCCAATCAACTCATAGATCCCATGTGCCAAATTGTCACATACAATGCTAGTTGTATCACTCATAGACTGAGCATATTCCCATTGAACGAATCCTTCTCTTGATAGATGAAAAATCTTGGGGTCTATAATGGTGTGCACATAAAATATATCTAGGTCCTCTTCTCCCAAAGGATATATATAGGATGCATATCTCCCATCCATAAGTGGAATAATGGTGCGCTCCTCCTTGTTCTAGAAACTTATGTATCCTTTGTTAAAGTGCAAGTTATCATTATTCTTATAGCACCAGGGGAATCCAAGTAGGGTCGGAAATTTATCTTCCTCAGAAAGCACCAAGAATTCAAAGGCTCCAGTAAAATTTTCCCCTTGGATGGCTATGGATGCATCCTTCAATACTCTAACTAGCATAGCCTTTATCCTATTTTCCATATATAACACATTTGAAGATGGCTGTAATGGGGGTCTTCCCACCTGATTCCATGCATCTAAAGTGAGAACATTTACCTCAACACTCATGTCAATCATGATGTTTCTCAAAATCCATCCATCCACAACTGTATTCAATGTGATTTCCTTGTCATAGTCAATACTGTTAGGGAGAAGATTAGCGTGTAAGACCTTCCTCTCACACTCACCTCCAGCGTATGGTACTTTTTCTCTCAGCCACTCTCCTAACAAAGGGATAATATTATCCTGTTGCAACATCCTACAAAATTATCTGACCTCATTGACATCCTCGTGAGGGACTTCAACACTTTTCTTCTACTCCAAATTCATGGATTGCTCCTTTAAACAATGAATCTCACCTTGCAGGTTTCTAATTACCTCCATGGTATCTTGATAAACCTCCTTCTAATGAGTTGGATCAAGATACTTCCCATGTAACACCTCTTCTCTTGTAATGAGAGGCATTTTCTTTGCTTCTTCTCTAGCACATGCGACTTCCACCCGCATGGTTACTAGAAAAGGTTCCAACTCAGAGTCATGTGCTACCCTAGGCATCTATAGCAGATCAGACCGCTTCACACTAACCATTCCCATGCCCCTATCCTTCTTCTAGTTTTGGCTCATGTGCTCATACAACTTAGGGAACTCCTCATACTTATGCTTCTTCCTACACCATGAGCATTGTAACAAATCAAGACACTTGCACTTATAGTGTTAAGTATATCCACAATTGTAACATGTTCCATGGGGAAATTCAATCCTATATCCTTGACTACCACAACCTTTGAATCCTTAGAGAAATCCTCTTCCTTGATCACCTCCATCTACGCTCCCTTCAAACTAACAACATTAATTCTTATAATTATCCCCAATGCTGGTTTGGTGTACACCAATATCAATGTGATCATAGATTTGGTCTATTAATCGACAGTCCTTTGTAATGTGCACTGTAGATGAGAAAATATTACAATAAGAGGACACATTCTTGTGAAGCGCATGCGGAAACAATGGGCATATACTTGGATCATGATCTTCGTGACAAATCTCACAATCCAATGACAGGGTGCACACTGTATTTTGTGGGCAACTGTATTTTATGTGTCCTTCTAGCTAACAATCTATGCACCATAGTCCACTATGAGTCTCATGATTTGAGCTCACAGACAATTTCTCAAGCTGCTTCACCATGGTAGTGATCTATGCTTATAAAAATGGGCTTACTCCAGTGTCAACACTTCCAATGGTCTCAACGTGCAAAGCAACCTCTAAGGCCTTGCGTGGATCCATGAAAGTCTTATGGTAAAGCACTTGTATGACAGGTGTGATCAATCCTCCAAAAAACCATTGAGCATGCTAAGAGGGATGGATATCATAAGATAATTTTAACAGAAATGTTTTAAAGAATGCGTCATACTCCTGCACACTCTCTTCCATCCCTTGTTAAATATCCTTCAATGAGCTGATGCTCTTTTTCTCAAACTAATGAATGTGGAATTCTACTAAGAAGTCATTACGTATCACAATATAATCCACCACTATCTGATGTGGGTCATACTTCTGGTACCAACTATGCACGTGTCCTTGCAACGTAGTTGCAAATTGAATTTATTTCCACTCTGGGGTAGTGATTCCCTTAGTGCACCATAGTAATTCACACTTGTGTACATGCTCCACAATATCTTCAGTGCCCTTGTAATTAGGCAAGTGTAGATAAATCTCGTAAAACACTTCCTGATGGTGTTGTGGTTCTTATCTGCCAGATACTTGACCTTGATTCCCTCCGGTGTTTTCTTCACCACTAGATCCACTAGATCCACTAGCTCCTATTCGTCTAGATCCACCAGATCCTCCTCCCATCATGGGTAAGGGGTCTGATGTAGATGTGCTTTGTATACCCACCATCATGCTAAAGTGCACTTTGTGATGTGGAACCACTTCCAGACATGGTACCCAAGCTTTACGTATTCACACTTTTCCCAAAAAATGTGCCAAAAAAAATACCTCTAAACACCGTAAATGTTTGCATGGACATAGATGGGTGTAATGTAAAATGGCATCTACCTGATGCTACTTGTTTACCAACACCAACTTAACTAGTAATACTTGTCTCAAATATTGGAAAACTAAGCACCAAGGTTCGGTCACCATCTGGGCTGAGATACATTCCTATGACTCTCCTCCTTTCTCTATGTGATGAGATATCACCAGAAGCCAAGGGGGTTTCTCTCCTGTCCTTTCCAATATGGAGTAACACCGACTACTCAGGTCCTTTATTATCTGCGTGAACCTCAAATCATTCCTGCAATGTCTACCTCCATAAATCCACCACTCCATCAACTTTGCGTTGTCTTACCAACTCCATTTCTCGTGCTTCATTATAATTAAGCCACCTATCTTCTCTCTCTGATTCTACCATAGGATTCACCATCTCTCACCACACCAGCTTCTGCACCCCATGCCTAGTGGGAAGTTAGCCAGCCATAGGAAATGCTTCCATATTCGAACTCAAACTCAACAATATCTGGGAAGGAATACATAGAAACAATGCATTCCAAGGTATAGCTAGTCAACACACCTCTTCACCAGTGATCAAAAACACGTGTCCAAGTCAGATCAACATCATGCAACCTATGATACTCCTCTTGGGTCCAAACATGAGGTCTTTAATACCAGATCTTCCTTGATGCATATGCTAATAGCCATTCATACAACTCTACCAAAAAGAAAAAAAATAATGTCTCATAGAGCTCATGATACAAATTCTCCTCTACCCATTTACTTACATCAAACTCAGGTCCAGTGTTAAATTGTTGAGAAAATTCATCTGATGTGCTTTTAAGCCAAGTCTTGATGCTGTCCAAGGTCAATTGTTCTGTCATCACACACCATTCTTACAACATATTCAAAAGAGGTCCTGGTAATGGAACCAAAATGTAGTCATCCTTTATAATCACTAAATATCCTAGGCGCGCCAACTAATCACCTAGCCTAACTGGCTGCTCACCTGAGGCGTGCATAGGCACCGAGCCTCTCCTTTATGTGAGTTGTGCAAGAATGTTTAACAACATTAGGGGGATAATGCATAGATATAACTACATGCATTCTAAGATAGAAACAAGGAAGCTTGATCTAAGCATAAATGCACCCTAATATAGATGAGAACATCACAATACAGGGGAAAATAATATCTAGACATGAGCATCATCAAGAACATAAGGGTTTAGATCCATAAACATAAAATAAGAGATAAAAATCAAGATCCATGACTCATATATTTATAACATTCCCATTGTATTAATTCCTCAATATTATAGTAGCCAAATACATTAAAGAAACCATGAATGGAGATAATACAAGAACATGGTCCCCATATATTCTCTACAATAAATTCATTTCAAAGATTACACCGATGCTTCCATTAGTTCCCACTCTCTATACACACATATATTTTAATTTTTACCTGTGACACACACCCTTATTTCCATGCAAAACAATACCTAAGAAGGAACTGGAAGGAATCTCCTCTAACCACTTCATCATTACCCAAGAACATGCCAAATGTCATCATGTCTTTCCCTACTTAAGTATGCTCAGCATGAATATGCCAGCTAGTCGTAACTAACTCCAATTTTACAGATCCTAATTCTCTCATGATAGCCGTAATGATACCAAGGAATATGCTTTCCTTGAGCTACAAGTATTCATTGCTTAACTTTATCCATAACTAAATCTGGTTGCCTCTTCATGTGTTCCTTTAACATGAATGTATCCATAGTCCAAAAAGTTACTAAGTCCTAAACCCGTCCCGTACTTTACGCAGAGTTGGAATATTGATATTCAGGCTGGTCATTGGATTCAATTTGGTTTGTTGATTTAGTGTTAGAATCCCAAATTTCTAATACATCTTTGTAGCAGTATTTGAACTAGGCCAAGTCGACTTGAATGCATAAAATTTTGAAATAGGCCTCTTGAAACTTGTTAGTGGTCTCACGAATCCTATGAGTGGTTTGGAATATGTTTTACAGCTGGGTTAAAGGGGTGAATGAATAGTGTAAAGTTCTAAATCATGCAATACATCATATTTCTCCCAATGTAAAGTGTGACAGATAATCGGAAGGGTCTTAATGCTGGTTATCTCATGAGCTTGGCCACCTATAGCCATCTACATAATCCATTCTCGATAGTATGTTAGAAAAGAAAAAGAAATATATGAAATTGATATGCAAATAATCTAATAAAAACTATAATGTATAAAATTGACAGGAAACACAAGATTTTTGACTGAAACACAGGCGTTTGGGTAAAATGCAGACATTTCTGGGTTAATTCTAATAGGGTGAAAATGTAGTGTGTTTACGACAAATTAATAGTTTGATTTCGATTTGATATGAATTGGAGAGATTTAATAAATAATGTTTCAAATGAGTGAATAGAATATGTAAAATTAAAATAGCTAACCTTGATTTAATGAAGATTGAAACTTGACAAAACCTACAAGCTGGTGAAGATTTGTTGAATCTTGAACTGGCTCTGAATGTGCTTGATGATGGTGTGTGTAGACACTAGATGAGGAGTGGATGTATTAAACAAAGACAAATCCTGATAAACAATCTTAGTTCAAGATGTGAAAGAATGACAAACAATAAGCTTGGAAATGTAAGCATATGGTCCCAAAATGAGACTACAAAATAAACTTATATAATCGCTGGTGTTTTACTGAAATGCCGGCGATTTCGACCTTTTCAAGTTTATTTAGTGAATAGTTGAAAAAATTGTCTAATTTAAGTTTATTTGTTTGTGTATTTGAGGGATATGATATGGGTTTATTTTTGAATGTGTTGTGTTATAGTATGAGGTGTTGTTATTGTTTAGAAAATAGTTAGATTATGTTCTATTTTAGCCTAAGTTTGTTTTAGCATATGTTTTAGGTGATTTAGTTAGATAGATTAAACATATATCATAGGATAATGTCTAATAATAATAGATTATGTTAGGATATTTAATTAAAACAAGATCTTATGAGTATATAAAATTATCCATGGTAGATATGTTGGGATGAAGGGTTTTGGAATTATTTCACATTAAGGGATAAATTTTAAATTGATTTATTAAATAATAACCTAAATGATAATATATATATATTTAAGCTAATGGATATGAATGTGATAGATTTAAAATGTGAACATGAAAAATTATTGTAGATGGGGGAGTGTAGAATTTTGGTGTCTACATTTTTCCCTTTTTGTCTGACAAGTTAAGGGAAAAGTGTCAAAAAAAAAATGCTGGAACATTTCATGGGTGATCTTGTCATAACATAATATAGGGGAACACCTATGTTTACGTGTCATGTGTTTCATAGTTTCCCCAGTTCGAGGGGTTATTGAAACAAGATGTGTTATCGAGGGACTAAGTGATAGGGGAACTAAGGGGTTCAACACCTATGGATGTATGATGCATAAAAGTAGGCCAGAAGAGCGGGAAATCCAAATGATGGGGGGCTAAAGGGTGCATGTCCCATTGATGAATACATGATCTTGATGTAAATTTAATTTGTTTGTTTTAATATTTATTGGACACATTTGTGGAAAAGTGTGATTGCCATGATTTAGGGTAAAAATGGGCACATATACCAATAAGGTATGGTTTGTAAGTGATTAGAGGAAAATCACCAACAATTGGGGGAATCACCGGTGATTCCCTTAATGTAAAATTTGGGTTATAAAAATCCAAGTCATGGGTTCATTTTACTCATTTTACTGTGGTGAAAGTGACTTTTCAGAGTGAGGAAAATGTGTTTTTGGGAGGAGAAAGGTGAATTTTGGGCAAAATGGTGAGTTCAAGCAGGCAATGGAAGACCATGATGGTTGAGGTAGGTGTTCTATCCTTGATTTTGTTGTTTTTTTTGTAGATTTTTGTAGTTTTAGGGTAGATTTTCCATTTTGGGGGTTGTGCAGATGCCTTAGGGAAAAAAAACTTAGGAAACTCTGGTGATTTATACAGTCGCCAACGATTATAGTGAATTGTTGGTGATCATCATGATATGCAAAGGGTTTAATTTTTAATTTATAATTTTAAAAATATATTTTGAATTATTCATGATATTTGTGTTTTCAATATTGGTGTTGGTGTTGAATGTAATTGATGTTGACATTTTTTTTTGCGATGACATTAAATTTTGATACCTAAGCAATTTTGCATAATCTAATTTTTTTGGCTTTTGAATATGGAATTTTGATTTAGGTAGTGTTTTAGATGTTGTTGGTATTTATATTTTTAGGTGATGATGTTGATGTTGATTCTTTTTTTTAATATGTTGTGGATGGTTTTAATGTTTTAAACATATATTTTTAATGATGATACTGATGTTAATTTATTTCTATTTTGTAGGTGGATGCGAAGTTGACTATTTCGGGATTGTATAACACTAGTCTTGGATCAGGTCAAGGATGATATGTCTAAGGATGATTGGGAGCATGTTGAGGCCATGGGTTTTAGTGGTATGAGACATTATCGATGATAGATGTAGGAGTTTTATGTTGGCTTTACTAGAGTGGTGGAATCCTTCTACAACACTTTTTGGCTGCCTACTGGAGAGATTACGATCACTCCAGAGGATGCTCATTGCATTATGAGATTTCCTATCCGTGGTGAGGGTGTCTACCTCATCATTGAGGAGGATAGAGATGATGTTATGCTTAGATTATATGGGCATGATGTAG
The DNA here is from genome assembly GCA_019776745.2 of Taxus chinensis. Classification (NCBI taxonomy): domain Eukaryota; kingdom Viridiplantae; phylum Streptophyta; class Pinopsida; order Cupressales; family Taxaceae; genus Taxus; species Taxus chinensis. The sequence goes on from CM034148.1 coordinate 280,365,300, forward strand.
GGGATATCATACTAGATTCAGGGGGATTTTCTTATGCTAGATTGTATTTAGCTGGGAGAATGGGACGTACCTGAATGACCATGATGATGATGACCATTCTTGGCTATGCATTTCTAGATTTAGGAGGTGGAAAATTTCATTAGATGATGATGGGAGTTGTAGTTGAGATGATGGAGGAGTGTACTATTTTTGAGTGGGGTTCTACCCTTATTGCTCAAACATACAGAGAGATGTGGGCTTGGAAGGTCCACAAGAGATATGGTATTGAGATTGGATTTCTACTACAGAATTGGTCCTTCGAGCACATTGCTATTTCTATACCGGAGGCATTACTTGGGGTGATTGGTGATAGGCACCCTGGTTTCTTGAGATTTAGGGAGGATTCCAGTCGTGGCATGAAGAGGAGAAGGACTGGGTATTACTGAGAGATATTATTTGGACTGAAAATTGGTGATGTGGTATGGAGGCCATACATAGATTTTCTTGTTTGGCTTGAGTTTCTGGATGATCTGACCAGTTTACAATAGCCTATATGGGTGCAGGTTTTCTGATTAGGTGATCACAAGTTACTTTGTTTTGATCGTGTTATAAGACAATTTGGATTAGCACAGGGAGTTCCAGTAGAGCATGAACATTATAGATGAGAGGATGGGGATACAAATTCCCCGACGACCTTTATGACTGATCTTGAGGATATCATGGATTAGAAGGGGGCCACGGGTCCTAATGATGAGGGTTAGATTGTTCCTATTGACGATGTGAGGGTTATCCCTGAGTACACAATATGGTGGAATTGAGAATTGAGGACTTTTGATTGGGATAGGGTTACACAGAGAGTAACACGGAGAGTCAGATGAGTGTGAGCTCATATGAAGAGAGAATCAACATAGGAGAAAGAAGAGAGGGATGAGGATGATAGTGAGGAGGATGGTGATGATGAGTTGGTTGCTGCTACTGCAGTAGTGATGACTGAGAATGATGTAGTTAAGGGAGAGAGGGATGAATCCTAGAGGGAGAGTGATGATCTCTTGGGTATCTGGGATGATTTGAATACCGAGAGGGATGTATTAATCACTGAGAGATACAACGTGATAGTAGAGTGAGAGGATTATAGAGCTTGGTTGGACCTTGCCATTGTAGATAGAGATCAATATAAGGGGTAGAGAGACGGGATGAGGAAGGCCTTATGTATTACCAAGCCTTCTATTTCTGGTGTAGAGTTGGCTGATATGGATTAGAGAGCAGAGGCTAGTGGGAAGAGACCTGGGACTAGTGGAGTGAGGCCATAGGCTAATGGATAGAGGCAATCTACAGGGTTTGGGATAGTTTCTAGGATTCACTATGAGTTAGTGTGGCCCAAGCTACAATATTATATTTATATAACGACTCATGATTTACCAGACGTAGTTTTTTATGTCGACCATTTTGTCGGTAAGAAGACATGCCCTACTACTAGTGGTGCGAGTGTGGGTCACCCACCTCAGATACCTGAGTGAGTGGGTGATAGCGAGGGGGTTGTTAGAGGAGCTACATGTGCTGTGGGCAGTCTAGGAGCAGCCAAAGGTAGAGATGTTGAGGGAGGAGAATGGAGTGCAACTCCTCCTCACCATTCCTTGGAAGATTTTTCAGTTTACTGATTCATGATATATAGTTGTATGGTTCATGGAAGTCAATTTTTGTATGATGTATTTTGTTGACATGGCTCTTAGAATCTTATTTTTGATATTGATGTTTATGGATTTGATTGATATTTATAATGATGATGATGATGTTTTATGATCTATATTATTTTTTATCTTTTATGTGTTGATCTTAATATGTATGGTGTTGTATATTTTTTAATTTGAATGTGTTGATGTTAGATGAATTTTGATAAATATATGATATGATGTTATGTGTTTGGATTTCAATGTGTTATGTGATATGTCAAAATATGATCTTAGATCGTATAAAAAATGTGACTAACTAGAACTGGATAAAAATGGAATGATTGCCCCACTATGGATTTGGTACATACATGATGGGTTTTAAAAGCATGAAAACACTTGCACTTTTAGCCTTTATCAATTGTTAAATAAGATTACCAATGAGTAATTATAGAAAATTGACAAATACAAGATAAAATACGTGTACCTTCTTAGGACATGAAAGGAATTTTATATATGTAGATCAATGTGGGGGAAATGGATTCTCCTTTTCAATGAGTCTAAAGAGAAATGCCCAAACTTTTACATTTTTGATTTTGAAGCAAAATGATTAATGCGAGAAGTTTTATGTAATGGGAAATCTGATCAATGCGGGAAGCTTTCTGGATGCTCTTCATATTGATGTATTTTGTAAGGCTATTCAATTGTGAAAAGCCCTTTTTTTATATATGAGTAGCCATCCTTCGAGGGTGTAGTCTAAATTTTTGATTTTTTCAAGATAACCATTCTTCCTGGGACTGGTATATAATTTTGTATGGTAGCTGTCCTTCGAGGGATCAGTCTACTATGTTTTGAGTTTTGAGAAATGCATCCAAATAATTTTCTTAAATAGATTTTTGAGCCGAGAGAAAAATCCCAATAAATATTTTTAAGGAGGGGAGAAGATGCATATATGATCTACACATTCGTACCCCATGTCATGTTTTTCAGTCAGTATAAGGTGGTAGAGTGCAATGATTTTAAAGGGTTCCTTTTAAAGAGGAACTTATCCATGTGATGAACATATCAGCTGTGTTCATTTTTAAGGTATTTTTTAGGATAGTGACGGATAACCACATGCTTTCAAACCATTATTGGGATACAATGAATGCTTTCAATGGAGTGATAAAATGTAACTACTATTATGATGCTCAATTATTTAACAATAGAAATCCCGTAAGTGCAAGAAATTCCAAGGTTAAATTTCAGGTTCACCATTAAGAGAAGCAGTTCGATATGCTCCTGATCCATACTTATGAGTGATGATGTATGGACCAAACCAATTAGGAGCAAACTTTCCACGTTTAATCTATTCTAACTAAGTGACATTTTGATTTTATTTAAGCATAAGATCACCAATTTTGAAATCAAATTATTTGATGTGTTTTTATAAGATCGTTTGACACATTCTTGATAGACTTGATGACATTCAAGGGCCATTCGATGTTTCTCATCTAACAATTCAAGTTGTGCTAATTGGTCTTGTCGATACTCTTCGTTCGAGACGAAGTCTTTGAGAGATGCACAAAGTGATGGAATTTGAATTTCCAATGGTAGGACAACCTCAAAGCCATAGAAAAGTGAGTAGGGCATAGCACTTGTAGGTGTGTGGATACTTGTTTGATAATTCCAAAGAGCAAACAGGATTTGGAGATGCCAATTCCTACTTTCATCATTTACGGTTTTCATGAGGATTTTGTTAAGTGTTTTATTTGAAGCTTTAGCCTTTCCATTTTCTTGAGGATAATAAGGTGATGAGAAACTAAGTTTAATATTAAATGTATCACAAAGTTTTTTAACTTCTTTATTTTAAATATATTTTCAATTATCTGTGATTAGTTTGTATGGGACACCAAAATGACATAATGTATTGATATATGAGATTAGTAATAGGTACTGATTTGGTTGAGGTTAAAGGAATAACTTCAACCCATTTGGTGAAGTATTCTGTAGCTGTGATGATAGAATGATGTTGCTAAGATGATTTGGGATTAATGGCTCCGATGAGGTCTAACCCCCATTGAGAGAAAGGCCATAAATTATGAGTGGGTTGTAATGTTTAACTAGGGACATGGATAAGATCTGGATGAAGTTGACATTTCACATATTTTTTAACATATGCGTAACAATACTTGGTGATAGTAGCCCAATAATACCCTAGTCATATAACATGTTTAACGAAAGAATTTCCACAAAAATGGACTCCACATATACCATCATGGACTTCTTCAATAGTTTTGATTGATTCATGTGACTTAAGGTATCTTATAAAAATTACATAAAAAGTAAATTTTTAGAGTATACCACCTATGATGACAAAATGAGTGACACGTTAGAGGAAGGACCGTTTAACATTACGTGATAAATTAGAAGGGACTTTAGATTCAACAAGGTAGTCATAAATTTGAGTATACCATAAATGAAATGGATTGTTGTTAACTGTATTAAGAGAAGGGAGTTGCTTTTCATGTGAGTGATGGTCTAGTATTTGAACAACCACATACATTTTAATGTTATCTTTCAATTTCTCATTTTCTAACATAATTAGGGCTCCTAAAGAGGCCATTGTATCTATTTTTTTTAAAAATATCATGGGATGGTTTGAATGGTGTAGTGATAAAAATATTTGAAGAGAAAATCAACATTGGCTTTATATTTTTGCAATATTTCATTTATACATTGGTATTCTCCCTTGACTTGATTGATAACTAGTTGTGAATCCCCATAGATGTCTAATATGTGAACACCTAGGAGAATAACGGTTGTAAGGCCCATAATTAGAGCTTCGTATTCTTCCATATTGTTACATTCAAAATTGAGTTTGAATGATAATGGGATGGGAATTCCCCAAGCATGTATTATAACAACACCAAAAATTCTTCCTTGCTGGCATTTAGAACCATAAAAGAAGAGGGTCATTTTGACGGGGATAAATTCATATTCATCAACATCATTGATGGATTAATCAGGAAAATATTCATGAGGAAGTTGGTTTTCAGGAAGTGGAGCATTAAAAAGGTTGTCCGCAATATCCTGACCCTTAATAGACTTATGTGATATGAATTCGAGGTCAAATTCAGTCATAAGCATAAGCCATCAAGTAATATGATCACTATGGTATGGTTTAGAATACATATTTTTGAGTGGATTGAAGCTAGTAACAACATATTTTTGTGATTGAGTAGGTAATTCCACAATTTAGAAGTAAAAAAGTACAAAGCACAACTTAGATTTTCCACTTCAGTTTCATATTCATGGAGTGTGCGACTGATGTTATATATGGCTTGTTCACGACCTTGACTATCACTGGAATGAGTATAGAACCTAGAGTATGTTCCAAAGAAGATGTGTAAAGATAAAATGGCTCTCCCTCTTATGGTGGGGTGAGGACAGACAGTGATAAGAGATAATATTTTATTTTATCGAAGGCCTTCTGATAACTGGAATTCTAACGAGAGTCTATGTCTTTGTGAAGGAGATGATGGAAAGGTTGATAACGATCAGGGAGTTGTGATATGAAACATCGTATTGAATGCAATTTTATTTGAAGACTATGTAATTGTTTCATATTATATGGGGGAGGCATTTCAAGAATGGATTTAACCTTAGTTGGGTCAACTTCAATTCCTCAGATGGAGACGATGAAGCCTAAATTTTTTCTGGTGAGAACACTGAAAAAAACACTTTGCGGGATTAAGATGAAGACAATACTAGATAAGATGGGTAAATATGGATTCTAGAACATCAAGGTGATCTTTCTGTTGTTTGGACTTTCCTAAGATATCATCAACGTAATCCTCAATAGTTTTATAAATAAGATCATGCAAAATATAGGTCATGGTGTATTGGTAAGTAGCTCTAGCATTCTTGAGACAAAATGGCATAACGTGATAACAGAAAGTTCCCCATGGGGTGATGAAATAAGTTTTGTGTTGGTTGTAACTAACAATGAGGATTTGGTTATAACTAGAAAATCCATCCATGAGGGAGAGCATTTCATGGCCAGCTATTAGGTCAATGAGCTGATCTATGTTTGGAAGGGGCAAATCATCCTTAGGACATGCGAGATTTAGATCTCTGAAATATGTGCAAATGCGTAATTTACTTGACACTTTAGTTACGATAACAATATTGGAGACCCATTGTGGATAATCAATGGGTATGATGAAATTAGCAGATAAGAGACATTGTAATTATTCCTTAATAAGGAGGGCTATATGTGGATGCATTTTACGACGTTTTTGTTTAACTAGTTTAGCATTTGGATATGTGACAATATTATGTACTACAATATTGGGATCAATTCTGGGCATATCACTATATGACCAAAAAAAGGCTTGGTAATATTTTATTAAGAATGAGGTAAATTCATTTAGTTATTTGGGACTCAATAACTGGATGAATTTAACTACAAGATAATCTTGAGGGGTTCCTAAGTTAACATCAATAGTGGAATTTTTGAAAAGAGTTTGTGTCTTAGAGGGTAAAGATTTCTGGAGGAAATGATCATCAACTCCCATGTGCAAAATAATGTCTTGATCATCTTGACATTGGAAAATATCTATGATGGGTAGACATTCCCCAACCATTTTTGGCTAAGCAAGAGGTATTTGTTTAGTATGGAGATTAGATTGATAAGTTAATGGTCCCAAGGATATAGTATTGACTAAAAAAAGTTAGGTGTGAGGGATACAACATCATCTACATCTATAGGGTCTTTAGGAGTTGTGGGTGATGATGACTCATATTTAGTAATGTGTTTAACTGTAGTAGGTTTGGATGTGTTGTAACTAGATTTTTCATAATCCAGGCCATATTTTTTCATAGATTTTAAGGGAACGTTAGACGATTAAGTCATGAATCCCCTGTTGTAATGACTAAGACTAAAACCTTTCCACATGCAACGGTGAAGGTACACATGGGAAAATTTCAGATTATCTAAGGATCTGAAGTTTGATGCAAAAGGAATGGCTTAATGTAAATTGGTGACCTGAGATGATGGGTGATCAAGTCCCCCATAGAAAAAATTTGTTTTGAGATAGGTGGGACCATAAGAGATAACATCCCCTATGTTAGGCTCATACAAGGGTTACTTGTATGGGGGCCATATGTCTTTGGTGAGGGGATGGAGTTAAGCATGAGGAAGTGAATTTTTCCTAATGTGAGATTTTGTACAACATCACTAAGGGAGGAATCATCTGGTAGCTTGGATGAAGAAACGCATGTGATGGTAGATTCCTTATTAGATGATACTGATGTGGAATTCACTATAAGGATATTCTTTAGACGATATGTCAAATAAAAATATATAAAAAGATTTGGATCTGTAGAGACTATAAATATTTGACCTTCATGTTTGTATTTGAGACATTAGTGAAGTGTGGAAGGCACACATTGTATGGTGTGTATCTAGGGGAACCCTAATAATATATTGTAATGAAATTCCCCTTTTATGATGTAAAAGAGTTCATGCAAGGTTTTATTTCCAACTTTGAGTGGAAGTATCATTGTGCCTAATGTGGGTGCGATAGTGTCATTGCAGGATCGAAATAAAACTAGAGTTTAACCAATGATAAAAGGAGATAGATTAAGCTGATTAAAATCAATGTATGATATAATGTTGATGGCTACACCCCCATTAATTATAACCATTCTGATAAGGACATCATTTATTTGAGCAGTGATAAAAAAATGACTAGTCATGTTCCTTGGGTGTAAGCAAAGGAATATCAGATGGTTCAAATGATAAAGCAGTGGATGCTTGAGGATCCCCCACAAAATTTGTGAAGGATGAGGGGTCATCTGTTGGTATAGTTACTGAATGTAGAGATTCGATCATACCTTTTTTGTGAGAAGGTGATGTTTTTATTAACTCATAAAGTGACATTTTAATGGGAGCTTGGTGTATCTATTTAATAACAATAATCTGTATTGTAGTGGAGGAAGAAGGTAGCATGAAAAGGATGGAAACATTAGCTTTGGGTAGTGTCATTTGACTAGGTATTTCAGGAGTTATAGGAATATATGTTTTTGGTTAGTTTTATGGGACAAACAATTCTGGTGGTGGGGGTATGGCTATGAAAGTTTTACCTTTCTTAGATTCAAATGAGTCTGTGTCATAGGTTTGTTAACGAGTAAAAATATGAACAATGTCGACCTGATGGGAAGATATGGGTGCTTTAGATTTAGGTGAAGGTGAAAAAGTGGATGGTTATGAAGGAAGGAGAGTCATATTTCCATAATTTTGAGAAATTAAATGAAAGGCCTTATAATGTTATATGAAATGACCCCGTGTTCTATGATAATTGCAAGAGACATTGAAGTCATACGAAGTGTGTTTCCATACTCGTGGATCTAAAGTTTTGGGAGGTGGTAAAGTTATGAGTGATTGTTGAAGGAGTTATTATAAAATAGTTTCATAATTTCCCTTAGGTGTATACACAGATGCTGATAGAGTTTGAGACGTCTTATCTTCTAATGAAAGTGAGATTGTGGGTGGGTTTTGTGGTGTTATTGGTTGCCAAGGGATTTTGGATGTTATGATGGGTGCAGAATGAGAGTCAGTTGTGGAAGCTTTATAGACAGGATTTGGTCCTATAATGATAGGGTGGTTCTTAGGTATAAGGGATCGAGGACCCCGTAAGGGATTCTGATCTGGGGGAACATAATAAGGGTGATTAAAACCCTGAATGATATATTGTTTATAAGATCCTATTGTACAAGTTTGGTAGGTAGGACTTGGCCTTGACATGACAAGAGGATTAGTGAAAGTTGAAATGGCCTTTCTAGGAAGAGGTAAAAGAAAATGCGGAGGGCCACGAAAATGGTATGTTTGACCATAATAAGGAATTTTAAAGACTTGGATGACACCCTATTTATTGGGCCCCCTTGAGGTTTTGGATGAGCCATGTGTATTTATCGAAGTTGATGTTAATAAAGGAAGAGGAGTTTGAATTATGCGGTTAATGTAATTCAAATGATTTTCAGGTTGTATCACTCTTGGATTGTTTATTTTTGCTAATGGGGGATGAATATGACCCATGGTTGGTTTAGGTGGAGTTAGTTGTGATAGGAATGCCTCAAGGGATATCATAGTTATATTTTTAAAACTAGGCGCAGGTGCAGGTGTAGTTGTACTAGAGGATATGTTGGGTGTAGGGATGGATTGAGTAACATGTTGTGATACAGAGGAAGAAGTGGCTTCGGCCTTGTTCCCAATAGAGAAGGATTTAGTAGATATGGATTCAGATTCAGTAGATGCTAGTGTCAAATTTGGAGATGTGGATTCAGATTCAAGTGGTATCAATGTTGATTCTGAAGATTTAGATTTAGATTTAATTGGGATTGTGGTGGACTCAAAGGTGGGTAATGTTTTAGTAACGGTGTTAATTATATGGTGAGTTTGAACAACAATCATTTACGGTTGAGTAGTTGGTGGGGGATGATTAGGAAAATGTTGTTTGAATATGTTAAGGTTTTGATTCATGGGTGTATTTGGATTATCTAAGTGAAGGTCACCCCTGTCAAACAAATCTTGAAGGACATTGTGGAATGTGTGATACCTTTCAATGTTATGTCCCTTAACCCTATGGTATTTACAATAGTCATTATCTCTATACCAAGAAGGTTTGGATACATATGTTCCTATGGGATGGATAAGAGGGAGAGATATCATATTTGTGGTGAGAAGTTTGTCAAAGACTGCACTATAAGTATATCCTATGGGTGTATAGATATGTGGTTGACGGGCACGGTAATTAGTAGGTATTTCCTTAGGGATAGATCTAACTACTACAGTGTTGGTAGATGACTTGGATTTGTCAGGATTGGATGATTTTTTTAATGGAAAGTTAGTTCACAGTTTCCTAGGGTAAATTTTGACATGGCCATATTCCATAGCATGTAATTGTAATTTACAGGCCATAGTAAAGGCTTCATCGAATGTCTAGAATGATTGGGTTTGTAATGTTGATGAAATGTGTTTGGTTGAAAAAAAACTTTGATCAACTTAGTTTGTGGTAATAAAAATGATAATTGATTGATTATACCCCTCCAGTGGGAAAAATAATTAGCAATGGAATCATCCTCAAATTTCTTGATAGCGTAAACATCATTAATGGTGACTTTGTAGACTATATTTATAGAGAAGTGTTCTAAAAATAATTGTGTGATTTAAGTGAAGGAGAAAAGGGAATATTACAAAATGTTATTATACCAATCTAGAGTAGGGCCAACGAGGGACATTGGAAAGGTTCACAACATAATGTCTTTATCATGAGCTATTAAATAACAAGCATGAAAAAACACAAGAATATGTTATTGGCGGTCTTCTTTACTGTAGAACTTAATGAATTTGGGGAGCTCCCAGTGAAGAGGATATGATTTGTATAGGATTGAGGGGTGAATGGGTTCATTACATATTTTATCGTAGGAGAATACATTTTTTGGTGCAGATGATGCGGCTGCTAGACTTGATATATGATTTAGAAGAGCTTGAACATGGTCAGTTGGTGTTGATTGTTGCAAAGATGGACCATGTTGAATATTTTGTTGAAGGATATATTGTTGGGAAGGAATGTTCTGTTGGGGTATGTTCTATGGTGGGATATATTGTTGGGAAGGAATGTTTTGTTGCGGTATTTTCTGTTGTGGGATATTTTGTTGAGGGATATACTCTTGGGTAGGAATGTTCTGTTTTTGAGGAAGAGTTTGTTTTAGAATGTATTGTTGATAAGGGATGCTTTGTTGTTGTGGGAGAGTTTCTTGGAGAATGTATTGTTGAGATGCCAAAGGTTGGGAGGATTATATATACTAATAAGGTAATGATAGTGAGTAACGAGGTGGTTTTTGAAAAAAACATATCAAAGGCCCCGAGGATGGTGCTTGCTATGGAATGTAATGTGTAGGAGAAAATTGTGGTATAAAAATTAATGGAAATGATTTTTGCGGTATGTACTGTGAAATAGGGTGTGTGGTGGAAATTGCACTAGTATTGATTAAAGGACTTGATTCTAGAATCTAAATCATAATATTTTGAATGTTACTAACTGGTTGAGACATGACAGTAGAAGCAGTAATGGAACTCATTGGAGATGTTCGAGTGACTGAGGATGCTGGAGGGGTAGATAATGAGGTATTAGTATTACTTTTTGGAGATATCGAACTAGTAGAAGGTTCAGGTGACAAAGTATATTGTTGGGAGGTTGTATCTTGAGAAGAAACTGTATGAAAACTAAGAATGGGAATGGAGGACACAACTTATGAAGTTTTAGTTTGACTCAAAGGTGGATATGAATGTACTTTTTGGATGAAAAGTTCCTGATTTGAAACAAGTCTTGCAATGGTAGAGGAAGGATTCTATGAAAATGGTGGTTCAGGTATAGATTGTTGTTTTAAATCAATGGGTTGTGTAGAGCCATGAACACCTAAAAATGTTTCAGATTTAAGTTTTTACGAAGAGCTAGAAAAATGTTCAAGAATTTTTGTAGATGGCTCTGGTGTAAATGGCTGGAGTTGAAAACCTCTAGTTGTGAGATAGGAATTGAGGGAAATGGGGTTTGAATCTAACATTTCTTTGAAAATAGGGTCTCCTCTTCCAAAGAAAGTGCTTTCAGAATATTTTGATTGTGAGCTAGGGGAGTATGGTTGTTCAATGTCTTCTTATTTTGATGTATTGAATTCTTGACTACAAAATTGTCGTGTAAAACTTAAAGATGTTGTCTCATTTATTCATTGTATTTTCCCTCTATTTCATTCCAAGTTTGTTGAGCATCAGTCAGAGGAGTTGATATAATTGGTTGATGGAATGGGTTTAATTTTCTGTAATGGCATGGTAAATGATGGTGTAGATACAATATTAGATAAATGTATTTGTTTCTATAAGGGTGTCGACATTGGTTGAGACATGCTTTTAGAAGCTTGGTTGCAATCTTGTTGTATTGTTTGTACCATTGTAAACAAACACACACACCCAATAATTATCTAAGAAATGAATTAAAATGGGTTGATTACAAAATAGTAATCAAAAGAAAATGATAGATTTTTAAGTTTTCTTGATTTAATTATAAGTTGAAATGTGTAAAATAGTTAACAAGGGTCCTAGGAAATGGCAATCTAGGGCTGGTTTGAGGTATGTTTAAGGGTGGATTCCTCGATATAAATGAAGGTATGTGAGGCCCAACTATGTACTACTATTGATACGGGCATGATATTGGGGCCTAACCCCTCACTTCATGGTCACGTAGCGATAAGGGTTTCAGGTGCTTAACTAATATATACTGATAGACAGATGATTATACTCAGCCAGAACACTGAGTTGACTTCTCCTCTTGGTGATCAAATCCAAGTAGGTATCCACTTGGGTATGAATTATTTTAAATGTGTATTATGTTTAAGTGGCTTGGTTATGTGTGGGGGAAAGAAAATTGAATGCGACAAAATATCCTCCTAATTAATTCTATGTGAAAGAGGAAAAATGAAAAGTTTGTTCTAGATCCCAAAATGAAGTCTTAATTTCAATGAAGATAATCAAACAAAATGCAAAAACTAAAAGAAAAAAGATAAGTTTTTAAGAACTCACCGTATAAACACTACTTTTATATTTTATATTTTTAATTTTTAATTTTAGCAATGTTTATAAAAAGCAATCAAGAAATCCAGCACACAAACTTTCTAGAATAAAAAATTGGAAATACGCTAGGAAAGACAACAAGCGAAAGAAAAACTGTTAGGTTTTGAAAAATAACTAGAGAAATTGCAGGTGATTTTTACATAGAGAAGGAAAAAAATAAAAAAAGATATTATTTTCATGAAATGAATCAAATAAATAAGGGACAAGGTCCCACTGGGTGTGACAAAATGTTAAGAATAAATTTTACCTCTTCAACTTATAAGTGTAAGAAAGAAAATAAATCTCATCAAACCTCAAAATGGTGGGGTTTAACAATATTTGTAGATTTTTATGAATTGTGTTGATGTTGCACCACATGTTCAAAATGGTTAAGCTCACATCCTGTAAATGAAACTGCATTCAAAGACATTGCACAAAAATTTTAATTAGTAAAAATAGTAAGTGGGCTTCTTGACGAAGGCTAATCCTTAGAAGTCTAAGGGGCTTCCTCACAAGAATGTCAACCCACTGTTTTATGCAATCAAGAAATACATAAAGCCGATCATGATATAGGATGTATAAACAAAAGTAATTGTTCTGACAGTTTAAGATTTTATTACAAATTTATAGCATATGATGAAAACCTAGATATATAAACTATGACCTAGAAATCTGAAACAAATATAGTGTAAGAATCTTCAGATGATGATGGATTATTAGAAGTGATCTCTAGATAGTCTATCTTAGATTCTTCAAATAGGTCAGAGTCATAATCATCGGTATACTCATCTCTACAGAAATCAGGGACGTATTCTGGTTCCTTGTTCTCTGAATTATACTGATAATCAGATGCAAAGTTGGAATATTGATATTCAGGATGGTTGGTGGATTTGGTTTGGTTTTTTGTTCAACTTCAGAGTCCCAAGTTTCCAATGTGGGTTCGTAGCGGTATTCGAACCAAGCCAAGTCATCTCGAATGCATAAAATTTTGAAATAGGATTCCCAAAACTCGTATGTGGCCTCATGAATCCTCTGAGTGGTTTTGAAGATGTTTTGCAACTGGTCTAAAGGGGATGAATGAATAGCAAAAACTTCTAAATCATGCAATACATCATATTACTCCCAATGCAAAGGGTGATGCATAATTGAAAGGGAGTTAATGTTGGTTATATCATGAGCTTGGCCACATACAACCATCTACAAAATCCATTCTTGATAGTATGTTAGAAATAACAGAGAAATATATGAAATTGATAAGCAAATAATCTGATAAAAACTATAAAAGATAAATTGACAGGAAACGCAAGAGTTTGGGTAAAACATAGACATTTTCAGGTTAATACTAATAGTGTGCAAATGTAGTGAGTTTACAAAAAATTAACAATTTTATTTCGATTTGATATGAATTGGAGAGATTTAATAAATAATGTTTCAAATGAGTGAATAGAAGATTTAAAATTAAAATATCTAACCTTGATTTAATGGATATTGAAACTTGACAAAACCTATAAGCTGGCAAAGATTTGTTGATTCCCGAATAGGCTCTGAACATGCTTAGCGATGGAGTGTGTAGAGGCTGGATGAAGAGTGGATGTATTAAACAAAGACGAATTTTGATAAACACTCTCAGTTGAAGATGTGAAAGGATGACATACAATAAGCTCAGAAATGTAAGCAGATGACCTCCTAGAATGACTGTAAAACAAACTTATATAATCATTGGAATTTTACTGAAATGCTGGTGATTTAGGCCTTTTCGATTTTATTTAGTGATAGTTGAAACAGTTGTCTAATTTAATTTTCTTTGTTTGTGTATTCGAGGGATATGATATGGGTTTGTTTTTGAATATGTTATGCTATCGTATGAGGTGTCATGTTTATTAGGAAAATATTTAGATTATGTTTTATTTTAGCCTAAGTTTTTTTTAGGATATGTTTTAGGTGATTTAGGAAAATGTATTAAACATATATCATATGATAATGTCTAATAATAATAGATTATGTTAGGATATTTAAATAAAATAAGATCTTATGAGTATATAAAATTATCCATGGTAGATATGTTAGGATGAAGGGGTTTTGGAATGATTTCACATTTAGGGATAACTTTCAAATGAATTTAATAAATAATAACCTAAATGATATATATATATATATATATATATATATATATATACACACACATAAGCTAATGGATATGAATGTGATACATTTCAAATGTGAACATGACAAATTATTATAGATGAGGGAGTGTAGAATTTTTTTTTCTACACCTTATTCCATCTTTCTCGGTCATCCTTCATTACATACTATGCGTACACTCCTTTCTACCCATGTCATAACACACAATGCCATTGCTACACCTTCTTATTTGGAGTTGTTAATTTATATTCCACCCCTCATATTCCTCTTATGCATGATTCTCATGGAACTACCTATAGCTCACATCCTTCTCCTCTTGGGACACACCCTAGTGCTGCTGATTTACAAGATCAATTATCTATTGGTACCCATGATGCTCCTCCCATTATGTCTCACTCTTGATACACTTCTATTGTTCATATGATTTGTGCTTCTAATGTTCCATCTCTCTCCGCATCTTCCTCATTACATGTTATAAAATTATATGTTGGTTTTACACTAATTCCTAATCTTTACACTTTCCACGTTGTTATGCATGATTCATTTTCAATGGATACACCTTATCTTGTTACATTCATGTGGGCTGCCCATTCTAAAATTTTGTCTATGATCATAGGGGCTAGTTTATACTACTTTATTGCTTCTAATATTCCCAAATTGTACTTATTATTTTTCATTACTACTAATGTGCATCCAAGCATTACATATTTTACACATCTTTTGAATTACATGCTTTCTGATCCTATGTTTGAACTTAATTTTTTCCAATATTGCCGTCACGCACAATGCTACATCTATTCAATTTTCTCCTAATGGGTACATTCTTATTGCTTATACACTTCCTATTTATCTAGTGTGGATCTCAGACTTATTTGATTTTCCCCTCGCCATGTTGACATTACTCTTTCGTAGCTTTTGTAATATTCTACCTATTCTAATTCCGCCACCATGACATAGTCTCTCTTGCATCATCACATATATCTCCTTTATTCACACACTTGGAGGGCATTGAGGTCTCCCCTCCTCATAGTCACATGTCTAATCAACAACTGTCTCTCCATATTATTCACACACACATATATACATTACTCTTTCTTTATAATTCATGTGAATATTTCTAGAATCACTTTCTCATATCTGCACTATGGATACACCTTGCTATATCTCTCTACACTTCTATACTCCCCCATACATAATTTTCTACTCATTCTTACTTATGGATCATTCTATTCATGGTACACATACTACTTCATATATACGATACACATTGTTTAGTACACTATACATACTCTGGCTATTCTTGCTTACAATGCTCACATCTATTTCCTAGCAGATCCCAATTTACACACTTAGAGGGCATTGCACATATTACTATTTAACTATGCCATCAAATATGTTGTTATATGCATGGATCTTAAGTAAGAAAATTATTCACTTGTGACACAATAATTTGTCCATCTAATTTATTTGATTGTTTCTATTGTATTTCTCTCTCACACCTGTCATTTCCTCACCTAGTGCTATTCAAGTCACATGGATCCATGTATGTCTGTATTTTCACATTTGTCATCATTTATCCCAAGACACCAATTCCCATTCTAGAAACTAGCGCTCAGGTGCCCCTATCCATTCTAGGCATTCATGTCCTCTTTTTGAAGGATATTTTGCTGTGGAATATTTTGTTGAAGGATATACTGTTGGGAAGGAATGTTATATTAGGTTATGTTCTATGGTGGGATATATTGTTGGGGAGGAATGTTTTGTTGGGGTATTTTCTGTTGTGGGATATTTTGTTGAGGGATATACTCTTGGGCATGAATGTTCTGTTGTTGAGGGAGAGTTTGTTTTAGAATGTATTGTTGATAAGGGATGCTTTCTTGTTGTGGGAGAGTTTCTTGGAGAATGTATTGTTGAGATGCCAAAGGTTGGGAAGATTATATATATTGATAAGGTAATGGTAGTGAGTAATGAGGTGGTTTTTGAAAAACCATAGCAGAGGCCCAGAGGATGGTGCTTGCTATGGATTGTAATGTGTAGGAGAAACTTGTGGTATAAAATTTAACGGAAATGATTTTTGCATTATGTACTGTGAAATAGGGTGCGTGGTGGAAATTGCACTAGTATTGATTAAAGGACTTGATTCCAGAATCTACATCGTAATATTTTGAATGTTACTAACTGGTTGAGACATGACAGTAGAAGCAGTAATGGAACTCATTGGAGATGTTTGAGTGACTGAGGATGCTGGAGGGGTAGATAATGAGGTATTAGTATTACTTTTTGGAGATATCGAACTAGTAGAAGGTTCAGGTGACAAAGTATATTGTTGGGAGGTTGTATCTTGAGAAGAAACTGTATGAAAACCAAGAATGGGAATGGAGGACACAACTTATGAAGTTTTAGTTTGACTCAAAGGTGGATATGAATGTACTTGTTGGATGAAAAGTTCCTGATTTGAAACAAGTCTTGCAATGGTAGAGGAAGGATTATATGAAAATGGTGGTTCAGGTATAGATTGTTGTTTTAAATCAATGGGTTGTGTAGAGCCATGAATACCTAAAAATGTTTCAGATTTAAGTTTTTACGAAGAGCTAGAAAAAGGTTCAGGAATTTTTGTAGATGGCTCTGGTGTAAATGGATAGAGTTGAAAACCTCTAGCTGTGAGAGAGGAATTGAGGGAAATGGGGTTTGAATCTAACATTTCTTTGAAAACAGTGTCTCTATTATCCAAAATGTGCCCCTGCTCATTTTTGTGGCTAACTCCTTGTGTTCCTACCTCTCTTGTGCCTCAGTCTTCATTTTTTGATTTTTAGGCATTCAAATCTTTCTGGAGATGGCACCATCAGATAGAGCTCTCTCTCAGATTTCTAGAAAGGTAAAGTTTTCCTCCTAACTCCTCGTATTTTTTAAGTTATGGCTCGGCGGAGTTTTTGTGGGAAATTTTCCCATTGGAGGCCCGCAGCCAATAGGAAGCTACCACGTGGCAAGGGAGTTCGGAGGTGAACTTGGAAAATTTTCCAAGTTTGGGTTGAAGGTTCAAATGGAAAATTTAGCCCGCGGGGCCCGTGGACCAATCATAGTGTGAGATGTGTCACAAGGGGAGGCATAGTGAAAAAATTGGCTAAGTGTTTGAGCAGGAAAAATTTTGAATTTTGGCCCACGGCCAATAGGAACTCGCCACGTGGCCAAGGAGGGTCACGGGCGTCGGGGTTAAAATTGAAATTTTAGCTAAGTTTTGGTAAAAGTTTCAAATGTAATATTTGTCCCGCATAGCCTGCGCCCAATGAAAATGGGCCACGTGTCCAATGGAGCTCGAACCGGCGGAGGAGAAAATGAAAAATGCTAAGGGTTTTGCCGAGTTTTCAAAGGAAAATTTTGGAAGGATTTACCCGTAGCCAATAGGGGCATGACAGGTGGCACAAGTGGCAGGGAGCTCGCGGTGCGGGGGGAGAAAGGAAAAAAGTTGCTAAGTGGTCGGTAAAAGTTTCAAAGGGGAAAATATAACAGAGGGCCCGAGCCAATAGACACAGGACACGTGTCCTAAGGGGAAGGGGAGTTTGGAGCTCAGAGAGGACTTAGGGAAATTTGGCAAAAGTTTCAGTCAAAAATTAAAAGGCAAAGGATGAGCCCGCACCCCTGTTGACAAACCAAATCATGCCACGTGTCCACAAGTGGCGAGGCGCGGGGGAAAATCAGGAAATTTTCCCAAAGTATAAAAAGGTAAAATTTTCAAAGGAAAACCCGTGGAGGAAGAAAGAGAGAGAATTCCAGTGGAAAATCAGAAGCTGACGCATGGCATTTGACCAGCGGAGCACGGGATTTTTTTGAATTTTTTTTCAAAGACAAAAAAAAGGTAAAATTCGAAATTTTTTCCCGCCAATCCGTTTTTGCCCTAAATATTCAAACGAGCATAACTTTCGATCCATAGCTTGGATTTGCATGTTCTTTATATCAACGGAAAGATTGTGAAATTATCTACATGATTCCATGGTCAATTTTGAATTTTGGTTTAGTTTGGAGAAATAAAATTCAAAAACACTTCTGGTACGTGTCCATGGCCAGAAATGACATTTCAACAACCAAATTTAATACAAAATGGGTCACATTCTTCTCCAGTATGGTCAAAAATGTCAAAGAATGGGTTTGTAAGGACCTCCATGCTATTTTAATGTAGTTTCATTCAATGAGGGATGGCTCCCATGCGTTTTTCACGTTTTCTCTCTCCTGGGCTCGACCCATGTACTGTAAAAGCCAGATTTGGCTCATTTCTTCATGGTTGAACACTTTTTGGAATAGAAAACTTCTGCTTTCACCTCCAACAAGTTATTTTTACAAGAATCATACCTTTTTCAAGTATTATAGTAGGTTTATACCTCTTTGAGGGTGGAATGCAAGAGATTTTACATGGAAATGACAGTGCAAACTCTGTGAATGCTTTCAGTCCTCTGTTTGTATTGTTTTACTTCATTTTAAGACCCCTAATTGCATCTATTAGCTTGTGTATGTTTTTCCTTGTTGCATTTCATGAATTTGTGTCTATTTACATGGCAAAAAATGTTTCACCACTCCTTTGGTGCATCACCATCATTAGTTAGTTTCAATTTTTGCATTTCTATCCCTGTCCCCTTGCAATTTAGAGTAGGATTAGGATTTGAACCTCTGTAGTTGTGCAAAATATAGATCTAAATCAGAGGATTTTGAGGAACCAACCTCTAATTTGGAGATTCCTCTCTCATTTTCACAAGTCCCACACTTAGAGAGAGGTTTCCATGTTGTGCAATCACACTGGATGCCTATAACATCAATTCAGAACCTTGATTTGCATCCAGGGGTGCTGCTGATTTGCAACAACAGTTTTGGCACACCCTGTGGGACCTTAGAGGTCTCATTTTTATTGCAGCAAAGTTGATGTGCATCTGCTGTAATTTTCTTGCTTGAAAGGAGCTATAATTTGCATATCTGACGACTCCAAGGGGAAGAATCAACTGGTTTCAGCAGTGCAGGCCTGACAACTCATGAGAAGAATCACCACAAGGTCAAGAGTTAGAGAAGAATAAGTGCTGCTTGAATACCTACAGTTATCTCCAAGAAGAAGGTAAAGAGGAAGAAGGATTCAAAGGTCTCCATCTCCACCAAATAGAACTCTCTCAACTCCTCCACCTGGTAGGCCTTTCATTCAGTCAACAAGGGTTTTAAGACCAATTAGAATGGCACAAAATAACCCCTATGTCAACTTCATAGGCAGCAGCCCGCTTGCCCTCAATGCACAACATCCAATTCCAATTGCAGCCTTGAAGAACATTCCCTACTTCACTGGAGAAAATCAGACTACTCCAGGTGATCATGTTAAAGACATTGCCAATCTTTGTGCAATTCATGTAATCAATGAGATGTAAGTGGCTGTCAAATTGCTGGCATCTTCATTCAAGGGGAAAGCATTGCAATGGTTTAGAAGCCTTGGAGCTGGTTCTATCACAAATTGGAATCAGCTATGTATAGTACTTCATGAGCAATTTGGAGAGAAGGGAGACAACTTGTCTCTTTTGGAGCAGCTGACAACCATCAAGAGAGCTCCCAATGAGCAGCTGACTGATTTCAACTTCAGATTTCAAAAGACTTGGGAGAGAATTCCAGTGGCAGTCAGACCAACAACAGAAGGTGCTTTTCTCTACTATCTCAAAGCTCTAAATTTTGATATTTCTATGTTGATTCAGTCCATGGGAGGCATAACTATCCTTATGGCTTATAGCATTGCCATTAGGGCTGAAAATTGTTTGATCCAAGCTGGAAAACTAGCCCCTAGACCTCCCATGCCATTGTTTCCAAGTTTAGAGAGTCCAAACACCAATCAAGCACCTAATTTGGCTCCTTCTCCCACTCCTAGAAATCAGAGTTCAAATGAAGCTTCTACTTCATCTCCAAGTGCCCCAAATGAGCTTCAAGAAGTCATGAAGCAATTGCAAAACCTAGGCAATGAGCTAGTCACTCTCAAGAGGCAGCAAGCCCAAGGTTTTAGACCTTCTTACCAGCCCCAAGCTCAGCCCAACAGGCAGCCATACCAACCACAAAGACCTCCTAATCCAGATGCAAATATAAATCAAATAAGGCCTCCTGCCAATAGACCATTTCAGCCCTATAATCCAAATGCCATATCTGCCTCTAAGGCATTAGTGCCAACACAAAACAACATTGCTCAGAGTATGATTGGTGCTTTCCATGCAATGAACCTCATAACCAATCCATGTGCTTCAATGGTGCTTTGAATCAAGAATTAATGGTGATAACTACTGGCATGGAGGGTGAGGGCAGTTAAGGAAACAACCAACAACAAGAAACATTCCAACAGCAATCAGCTCCAAACGACACCACGTTGGTAAATTGGCAAGTAGAGGATTTTTGTGGCATGAATCAAACGGTCTCTCAAGGTGTGTCAGCCAACACAATGTCAAAAAGAAGGAATTTGGGTGAAGAACAACCATTAGCTCCAACTAATATCTAACCCTCTATGGCTCCACAAATGGTTGGTAAACAAAATCCAGTTGTAAATGCACAAGGACAGCCAAGAACAGCTCCTAGGCCAACTCAAATACCAGTTGTTGCTGCCCATGTGCAAGGAGTGAATGTGAAAACAAAGGGATAGCAAAGAGATCCTTCATCACCATTCCGTATCATTGATCAAATGAAGAAGACAAATGTTAATATATCAATGTGGGAATCCCTGTCTATCCCAGGCCAAAGAGATTTGCTACAAGCTTCCATGAAGGACTGGCCAACTTCGAATCAGCAAGTTCAGATGCAAGACAAAGTGCTTACAATGCTGCCCATCCTGAGGGGAATTATGGAAGACAGCAAGGTAAAATGTTGAAGCCCTCTCCCTTCTATATTTCATTAATCATTGGAAATCAGCTAGTTCACAATTGCATGATAGACTCCGGGGAAAGTAGCTCAGTGATGCCTAAACAAATAGCTGATCAGCTAGGGCTTCAGTATGAAACAATATCCAAAGGGGTAGTGCAGCTAGATGGGACAGCAGTAGCAACAGTTAGAGTGATTAAAAACTAGTGTCTTACCTTACATGCATGTCCAAATGTTGTTGTTTTACAAGATGTATCAGTCATAGACCTTCCACCACTCTTTGCCCTTTTCTTGTCAAGGGACTTCACAACTAAGATTGGAGGATATTTGTCTACTGATTGGTCACACATGCTGTTCAGAACGAGGTATGGAACCAAAGCTACAGTCAGGTCTGGACCTATTGCAAACTTCCACATTGAGCCTTACACTCCAAGTCAGATTAATGCCAATTGCTCATCATTTGATCAAGAAGATCACCCAAGCACTGATGAAGTTGACACCAAGGTTGGGAGCATCCTAGATCTAACTCTTGATGAATGGGCAAACAAGGTACATGCTTTTGATCCTTATCAAGAAGTAGAAGAATCTGAGCTAGGGGTCTATTGTATACATGAAGAAAATCAGCATATTCCTAGCATCACCAAGCCAAACCACAAGGATGACAATGAGGTATGGCAATTGTTTTTTAATGGATCAAGGAGTAGACAAGGTGCAGGAGGTGGAGCTATGCTTTTTTCACCTCAAGGAGTAAAGTACTATTCAGCTTTTAGATTTCAGTTTGCATGCTCCAATAACACTGTTGAATATGAAGCCTTGGTGCAAGGGATGCATTGGGCAATCAAGAAGAAAATAAAGAACTTGCAAGTCTTTGGTGATAGTGAATTGATTGTAAATCAGGTCAAGGGACAGCATGCTGCCAAGAATGATCTACTCAAGTGCTACAAGAACAGGGTATGAGACCTCATGGAAGATTTTGAGGGTTTTGGCATCAAATCCATTCCTAGGAAAGAGAATCAAGTTGCTGACATGCTTGCAACAGTAGGGGCAGCCTTTGACATTGTGGAAAGCATTTAAAAAGACAAGGTACAACCAAAAATCCACGTGATTGTGAGGCCTTCAGTGCTGGATAACAATGTCAGTTGGCAAGTATTTGAGAATGACCAACAAATCATCCATTTCTTGCAAGAAGAAGCTGAGTTCTCAGCTAAGAATCAAGAAAAAATGGAACAACAGTATGGTGACCAAGTGGTATAGCTGAGAGCTAACAAGCTGCCCAAGGGACTTATCACTTTGGAGTCCATTTTTAATCCCAATGATCAGTTTAGGAAAGAGAAAGCAAACATTCAGGTCAAGAGAGAAGATTCAGTATCCATCTTGGTGGAAGAGAAAAAACCATTACAAATTGGAAAGATGACAACTGAACAAGAAAGGTATGAGTTCATTCAGCCGTGTCAAGAGTTCCCTGATGTGTTTGCTTGGAGCTATGAATACTTGAAAGGTTTCAATCCCAACTTAGCTCAGCATACCATTGAATTGGATCCAAATACTAAGCCTGTCAGGCAGAAACAAAGACCAGTCAATCCACATATGGAGCCTCTCATGAGAAAAGAATTACACAAGTTGATTGAGTCAAGGATCATATTCCTAATCAAGCATTCTAGTTGGGTTGCCAACTTGGTTCCAGTCAGAAAGAAGAGTGAAGAGATCAGATTGTGTGTTGACTTCAGAGACTTGAATAGAGCATCTCTCAAGGACCATTACCCACTCCTTTCCATCGAGAAAATCTTGCAAGTTGTGGCTGGCTCCGAGAGGTTTTCACTACTTGATGGCTACTCAGGCTACAATCAGATTATGGTGAAGGAAGAAGACCAGTTCAAGACAACCTTCACAACCAAATGGGGAACTTATGCATATAGGAAAATGCCATTTGGGATGTCCAACGCTGGTGCTACTTTCCAAAGAGCAATGGACATGGCATTCAAAGGTTTGATTAACAACGTGGTGCTGATTTACCTTGATTATATCACTATTTTTTCTAAGAATGCAGCAGACCACCTCTCTCATTTGAGACAAGTCTTCATGAGGTGCAGGAGATTTGGAGTGTCTTTGAATCCTAAGAAGTGTATCTTTCTTACACATGAAGGAAAGCTCCTTAGCCATATTGTCTCCAAAGAAGGATTAGCAATTGATCCAGAGAGGGTTGAAGCCATAAGAGCACTACCATTGCCAAGCCACAAGAAGGCCCTTCATAGTTTCTTGGGGAGAATAAACTTTTTCTGGAGGTTTGTCCCAGATTTTGCAGCCCTTGTCAAGCCCATCACCAAAATGTTAAAGAAGAGCATGGATTTCAAGTTGACATCAGAAGGCAAGGAGAGTTTTGAAGCAATCAAAGAAGCTATCTCTCAAGCACCAACTCTCATCAACCAAAATTTCTCTAAGGATTTCATCCTCTATGCATTTGGAGGTAATGATACTATTTCTGCCATTTTGGTACAGCAGAACAAGGACAATGATGAGCAGCCAATTGCCTTCTTTAGCCAAAGCCTAGATGACTATGAGGCGAGGTATTCTTTTATTGAGAAGCATGTGCTGGCAGTAATCAGAAGCTTGAAGAAATTCAAGCATTTAGTCTCAAACAACAAGGTCCAGTTGCTGGTCTCACATGCTGGGGTTAAGTACTTCCTCCTCAACAAAGATTTGAATGAGAAAAGGGTAGGTTGGATCACCCGTGTCATGGAGTATGACATTGACATCAAAATCACCAAGCTGTTAAGAGGAAAAGGATTGTGTGAGCAGCTGGTTTTGGGAAGCAAAAATAAGCATGCAATCAAGGAGAGGCTGTTTTGACAGTTCAAGACAGCCATGAGCCATGTGGCACTCAAGAAGAAAACAATGCTGCCCCCACTCCTTGCTGGACCCAAGGTATAATGCACTTCCTAAGCACAAGCCTATGCCCTCCGGAGATGAACAAGACCCAAAGAAGACACTTCAGATTGTAGGCTATCCCATATGCCATTGTTGATGGAGTTTTGTTCAAGAAAGATGTGAATGGAGTGTTGCTGAGATGCATTAGCAAAAATTAGATTCATAGGATGTTGGAAGAGTTCCATGGTGGATCAGCTGGTGGTCATTTTGCACTGAGAGTGATAACTCTAAAAATCATGAAGGCTGGTTATTATTGGCCTAAAATTTTTAGTGATTTCTATGCATGGATCAAGAGGTGTAAGAATTGTGCATTCTTCACAGGAAAAGAGAGACTTGCTGCCCTTCCATTGCATCCAATCTCAGTTGACCAGCCATTCATGCAATGGGGATTGGACTTCATTGGAGTCATTAATCCCAATTCAAGTCAAGGGCACAAATAGATTTTGATAGCCACGGACTACTTCACCAAGTGGACTGAAGCAGGTAGCAATCAAAGAAGTAAATGAGTCCAACATCTTAGAATGTTATGAGGGGATAAGAACCAGCTTTGGTATACCTGCTACAATAGTCTCAGATAATGCATTGGCATTCATTGGATCTAAGGTGACTTAGTGGGCTGTCAAGAACGGGATCTACCTAAGCACTTCATCAAACTATTACCCTCAAGGTAATGGCCAGGCCGAGTCTACAAACAAGAACTTGTTGAGGATCATTAGGAAGACTCTTGATGAGAATCAGAGGTCTTGGCATACCAAACTGAAATTAGCCTTATGGGCTGATAGGATAACTCCCAAGAGATCCATAGGGAACTCTCCATTCAAGCTTGTTTATGGAAGAGAGGCAATCTTGCCCATGTCACTTGAGTTGCCAACATTGGAACTCATGAAGTAGTTAGAGTTGCTAGAGTTTGGGCCCATAGAAGTGAGATATGTAGAGTTGATGGAGCTACAAGAGATTAGAAATGAGGCATCTTAAGCAATGGAGAAGAATCAAGCTTTGATCAAGAATACCTTTGATAGGAATGCCAAGGATAAATCTTTTTCAAGTTAGAGATCTAGTGTTGAAATGGGATGTGGATAGAGCAAAACCGGGAAGGCATTCAATATTTTATTGCCATTTGGAGTGGCCCATACATAGTCACGAAGTGCAAGAACAGCAATGCTTTCCAATTGGTCTCATTGGATGGTGAAGAACTGCAGATTCTAGTTAATGGAATCTATCTCAAGCATTGCTTCTAGAGGGAAATTCTCCACCTTGTAAATATTAGATTATATTTTCATTCCTCCAAGTGCTTTGCACATTTTTTTGATGTAGGTTAGTTTTGTTTCCCCTAAAGTGCTTTGGCACAGCTTTCTGTCCACGGATATGTTTTGCAGTCCTTGCTTCCATAAGGTGATATTCCACCTTCCTCCTTACAACATTCTAAGTCAGGTTGGGGTTCCAAAAAGAAAATTTGATGACTCCATGCCCAATGGACTGCTTCAAGCAACTGGTACTTTCATCTAGCAGGTAGATGACCCCTCTGAGTTGCCAAAATTGTTATCCAAAATGTGCCCTTGCTCATTTTCGTGGCTAACTCCTTGTGTTCCTACCTCTTTTGTGCCTCAGTCTTCATTTCTTGATTTTTAGGCACTCAAATCTTTCTAGAGATGGCACCATCAGATAGAGCTCTCTCTCAGCTTTCTAGAAAGGTAAAGTTTTCCTCCTAACTCCTCGTATTTTTCAAGTTATGGTTTAGTGGAGTTTTTGTGGGAAATTTTCCCATTGGAGGCCCGCAACCAATAGAAAGCTGCCACGTGGCAAGAAAGTTCGGAGGTCGGAGGTGAACTTGGAAAATTTTCCAAGTTTGGGTCGAAGGTTCAAATAGAAAATTTTGCCCGCTCGGCCTGCGGACCAATCAAAGTGTGACATGTGTCACAAGGGGAGGCATAGTGAAAAAATTGACTAAGTGTTTGAGCAGGAAAAATTTTAAATTTTGGCCCGCGGCTAATAGGAACTCACCACATGGCCAAGGAGGGTCGCGGGCATCGGGGTTAAAATTGAAATTTTTGCTAAGTTTTGCTAAAAGTTTCAAATGCAACATTTGTCCTGCGTAGCCCGCACCCAATGAAAATGGGCCACGTGTCCAATGGAGCCCGAACCGGCGGAGGAGAAAATGAAAAATGCTAAGGGTTTTGCCGAGTTTTCAAAGGCAAATTTTGGAAGGATTTTCCCACAGCCAATAGGGGCATGACAAGTGGCACAAGTTGCGGGGAGCTCGCGGCGCAGGGGGATAAAGGAAAAAAATTGCTAAGTGGTCAGTAAAAGTTTCAAAGGGGAAAATGGAACAGAGGGCCCGAGCCAATAGACACAGGACACGTGTCCTAAGGGGAAGGGGAGTTCGGAGCTCAGGGGGGACTTAGGGAAATTTGGAAAAAGTTTCGGTCAAAAATTCAAAGGCAAAGGACAAGCCTGCGCCCCTGTCGACCAACCAAATCATGCCACATGTCCACAAGTGGCGGGGCGCGGGGGAAAAATCGGGAAATTTTCCCAAAGTATAAAAAGGTAAAATTTTCAAAGGAAAACCCACGGAGGAAGAAGGAGAGAGAATTCCAATGGTGAATTAGAAGCTGACATGTGGCATCTGACCAGTGGAGCATGGGATTTTTTTGAAAATTTTTCCAAAGACAAAAAAAAAGGTAAAATTCGAAAAGTTTTCCTGCCGATCCGTTTTTGGCCTGTTTTTTGCCCTAAATATTCAAACGAGCATAACTTTCGATCCAGAGCTCAGATTTACACGTTCTTTATATCAACGGAAAGCTTATGAAATTATCTACATGATTCCATGGTTAATTTTGAATTTTAGTTTATTTTGGAGAGATAAAATTCAAAAACACTTCTGGTACATGTCCATGGCCAG
Source organism: Taxus chinensis (assembly GCA_019776745.2). NCBI lineage: Eukaryota > Viridiplantae > Streptophyta > Pinopsida > Cupressales > Taxaceae > Taxus > Taxus chinensis. The sequence goes on from CM034148.1 coordinate 280,392,415, forward strand.
AAATGACATTTCAACAACCAAATTTAATACAAATGGTCGCATTCTTCTCCAGTATGGTCAAAAATGTCAGAGCATGGGTTTTTAAGGACCTCCATGCTGTTTTAATGTAGTTTCATTCAATGAGGGATGGATCCCATGCGTTTTTCACGTTTTCTCTCTCCTAGGCTCGACCCATGTACTGTAAAAGCCAGATTTGGCTCATTTCTTCATGGTTGAACACTTTTTGGCATAGAAAACTTCTTCTTTCACCTCCAGCAAGTGATTTTTGCAAGAATCATACCTTTTTCAAGTATTGTAGTAGGTTTATACCTCTTTGAGGGTGGAATGCAAGAGATTTTACATGGAAATGACAGTGCAAACTCTGTGAATGTTTTCAGTCCTCTGTTTGTATTGTTTTACTTCATTTTAAGACCCCTAATTGCATCTATCAGCTTGTGTATGTTTTACCTTATTGTATTTCATGATTTTGTGTCTATTTACATGGCAACAAATGTTTCACCACTCCTTTAGTGCATCACCATCATTAGTTAGTTTCAATTTTTGCATTTCTATCCCTGTCCCCTTGCAATTTAGAGTAGGATTAGGATCTGAACCTCTGTAGTTGTGCAAAATATAGATCTAAATCAAAGGAGTTTGAGGAACCAACCTCTAATATGGATATACCTCTCTCATTTTCACAAGTCCCACACTTGGAGAGAGGTTTCCATGTTGTGCAATCACACTGGATGCCTAAAACATCAATTCAGAACCTTGATTTGCATCCAGGGGTGCTGCTAATTTGCAACAACAGTCTCCTCTTCCAAAGAAAGTGCTTTCAAAATATTTTGATTATGAGCTAGGGGAGTATGGTTGTTCAATGTCTTCTTATTTTGATGTATTGAATTCTTGATTGCAGAATTGTCGTGCAAAATTTGAAAGATGTTGTCTCATTTCTTCATTGTATTTTCCCTCTATTTAATTCCAAGTTTGTTGAGCATCAGTCAGAGGAGTTGATATAATTGGTTGATGGAATGTTTTTTTTTTCTACAATGGCATGGTAAATGATGGTGTAGATACAATATTAGATAAATGTATTTGTTTCTGTAAGGGTGTCGACGTTGGTTGAGACATGCTTTTAGAAGCTTGGTTGCGATCTTGTTGTATTGTTTGTACCATTGTAAACAAACACACACACCCAATAATTATCTAAGAAATGAATTAAAATGGGTTGATTACAAATAGTAATCAAAATAAAATGATAGATTTTTAAGTTTTCTTGATTTAATTATAAGTTGAAATGTGTAAAATAGTTAACAAGGGTCCTAGGAAATGGAAATCTAGGGCTGGTTTGAGGTATGTTTAAGGGTGGATTCTTCGATATAAATGAAGGTATGTGAGGCCCAACTATGTACTACTATTGATACGGGCATGGTATTGGGGCCTAACCCCTCACTTCATGGTCCCGTAGCGATAAGGGTTTCAGGTGCTTAACTAATATATACCGATAGATAGATGATTATACTCAGCTAGAACACTGAGTTGACTTCTCCTCTTGGTGATCAAATCCAAGTAGGTATCCACTTGGGTATGAATTATTTTAAATGTGTATTATGTTTAAGTAGCTTGGTTATGTGTGGGGGAAATAAAATTGAATGCGACAAAACATCCTCCTAATTAATTCTATGTGAAAGAGGAAAGATGAAAAGTTTGTTTTAGATCCCAAAATGAAGTCTTAATTTCAATGAAGATAATCAAACAAAATGCAAAAACTAAAAGAAAAAAGATAATTTTTTTAGAACTCACCATATAAACACTCCTTTTATATTTTATATTTTTAATTTTTAATTTTAGAAATGTTTATAACAAGCAATCTAGAAATCCAGCACACAAATTTTCTAGAATAAAAACTTGGAAATACACTAGGAAAGACAACAAGCAAAATAAAAACTGTTAGATTTTGAAAAATAACTATAGAAATTGTAGGTGATTTTTACATAGAGAAGGAAAAAAATAAAAAAAGATAATATTTTCATGAAATGAATCAAAGAAATAAGGGACAAGGTCCCACTGGGTGTGAAAAAATGTTAAGAATAAATTTTACCTCTTCAACTTATAAGTGTAAGAAAGAAAATAAATCTCATCAAACCTCAAAATGGCGGGGTTTAATAGTATTTGTAGATGATTATGAATTGTGTTGTTGTTGCACCACATGTTCAAAATGGTTCAGATCCCATCCTGTAAATGAAACTGCATTCAAAGACATTACACGAAAATTTTAATTAATAAAAATAGTAAGTGGGCTTCCTGACGAAGGCTAATCCCTGGAAGTCTAAGGGGCTTTCTCACAAGAATGTCAACCCACTGTTTTATGCAATCAAGCAATACATAAATCTGATCATGATATAGGATGTATAAAAAAAAGTAATTGTTCTGACAGTTTCAGAGTTTATTACAAATTTATAGCATATGATGAAAACCTAGATATATAAACTATGACCTAGAAATCTGAAACAAATATAGTGTAAGAATCTTCAGATGATGATGGATTATTGGAAGTGATCTCTAGATAGTCTATCTCAGATTCTTCAAATAGGTCAGAGTCATAATCATCAGTATACTCATCTCTACAGAAATCAGTGATGTATTCTGGTTCCTTGTTCTCTGAATTATACTGATAATCAGATGCAAAGTTGGAATATTGATATTCAGGTTGGTTGGTGGATTTGGTTTAGTTTTTTTTTTCAACTTCAGAGTCCCAAGTTTCCAATCTGGGTTCATAGTAGTATTCAAACCAAGCGAAGTCATCTCGAATGCATAAAATTTTGAAATAGGATTCCCAAAACTCGTATGTGGCCTCATGAATCCTCTAAGTGGTTTCGAAGATGTTTTACAACTGGTCTAAAGGGGATGAATGAATAACACAAACTTCTAAATCATGCAATACATCATATTGCTCCCAATGCAAAGGGTGATGCATAATTGAAAGGGAGTTAATGTTGGTTATATCATGAGCTTGGCCACCTACAACCATCTACAAAATCCATTCTTGATAGTATGTTAGAAAGGACAGAGAAATATATGAAATTGATAAGGAAATAATCTGATAAAAACTATAAAAGATAAATTGACAGGAAATGCAAGAGTTTCGGTAAAACATAGACATTTTTAGGTTAATAGTAATAGTTTGCAAATGTAGTGTGTTTACAAAAAATTAACAATTTGATTTCGATTTGATATGAATTGGAGAGATTTAATAAATAATGTTTCAAATGAGTGAATAGAAGATTTAAAATTAAAATATCTAACCTTGATTTAATGGATATTGAAACTTGACAAATAGGCGAAGATTTGTTGACTCTTGAATAGGCTCTGAACGTGCTTAGTGATGGAGTGTGTAGAGGTTGGATGAAGAGTGGATGTATTAAACAAAGACGAATCTTGATAAACACTCTCAGTTGAAGATGTGAAAGGATGGAATACAATAAGCTCAGAAATGTAAGCAGATGACCTCCTAAAATGAGACTACAAAACAAACTTTTATAATCATTGGAATTTTACTGAAATCCTGGTGATTTAGGCCTTTTCGATTTTATTTAGTGAATAGTTGAAACAATTGTCTAATTAATTTTATTTGTTTGTGTATTTGAGGGGTATGATATGGGTTTGTTTTTGAATATGTTCTGCTATCATATGAGGCGTCATGTTTGTTAGGAAAATATTTAGATTATGTTTTATTTTAGCCTAAGTTTGTTTTAGGATATGTTTTAGGTGATTTAGGAAAATGTATTAAACATATATCATAGGATAATGTCTAATAATAATAGATTATGTAAGGATATTTAAATAAAATAAGATCTTTATGAGTATATAAAATTATCCATGGTAGATATGTTAGGATGAAGGGGTTTTGGAATGATTTCACATTAAGGGATAACGTTCAAATGAATTTTTTAAATAATAACCTAAATGATAATATATATATATATACACACACACACACACACACACACACACACACACACACACACACACACACACACACACACACACACACACACACAAGCTAATGGATATGAATGTGATACATTTCAAATGTGAACATGACAAATTATTATAGACGAGGGAGTGTAGAATTCTTTTGTCTACACCTTATTCCATCCTTCTCGGTCATCCTTCATTACATACTATGCGTACACTCCTTTCTACCCATGTCATAACACACAATGCCATTGCTACACCTTCTTTGGATTTTTTAAATTAGATTCCACCCCTCATGTTGTTACTCCTAGTGATATTCCTCTTATGCATGATTCTCATGGAACTACCTATAACTCACATCCTTCTCCTCTTGGGATACACCCTAGTGCTGCTGATTTACATGATCAATTCTCTATTGGTACCCATGATGCTCCTCCCATTATGTCTCAATCTTGATACACTTCTATTGATCATATGATTCGTGCTTCTAATGTTCCATCTCTCTCTGCATCTTCCTCATTACATGTTAGAAAATTAAATGTTGGTTTTACACTAATTCCTAATCCTTACACTTTCCACGGTGTTATGCATGATTCATTTTCAATGGATACACCTTATCTTGTTACATTCATGTGGGCTGCCCATTCTAAAATTTTGTCTATGATCATAGGGGCTAGTTTATACTACTTTATTGCTTCTAATATTCCCAAATTGTACTTATTATTTTTCATTACTACTGATGTGCATCCAAGCATTACATATTTTACACATCTTTTGAATTACATGCTTCCTGACCCTATGTTTGAACTTAATTTTTCCAATATTGCCATCACGCAGAATGCTAAATCTATTCAATTTTCTCCTAATGGGTACATTCTTATTGCTTATACACTTCCTATTTATCTAGTGTGGATCTTAGACTTTATTGGCTTTTCCCCTCACCATGTTGACATTACTCTTTCGTAGCTTTTGCAATATTCTACCTATTCTAATTCCGCCACCATGGCATAGTCTCTTTTGCATCATCACATAGATCTCCTTTATTCACACACTTGGAGGGCATCAAGGTCTCCCCTCCTCATAGTCACATGTCTAATCAACAACTGTCTATCCATATTATTCACACACACATATATACATTACTCCTTCTATATAATTCATGTCAATCTTTTTAGAAGCACTTTCTCATATATGCACTATGGATAAACCTTGCTATATCTCTCTACACTTCTATACTCCCCCATACATACTTTTCTACTCATTCTTACTTATGGATCATTCTATTCATGGTACACATACTACTTCATATATACGATACACATCATTTAGTGCACTATACATACTCTGGCTAGTCTTGCTTATAATGCTCACATCTATTTCCTAGCAGATCCCAATTTACACACTTAGAGGGCATTGCACATATTACTATTTAACTATGCCATCAAATATGTTGTTATATGCATGGATCTTAAGTAAGAAAATTATTCACTTGTGACATAATCATTTGTCCATCTAATTTATTTGAATGTTTCTATTGTATTTCTCTCTCACACCTGTCATTTCCTCACCTAGTTCTATTCAAGTCACATGGATCCATGTATGTTTGTATTTTCACATTTGTCATCATTTATCCTAGGACACCAATGCCCATTCTAGAAACTAGCGCTCAGGTGCCCCTATCCATTCTAGGCATTCATGTCCTCTTTTTGAAGTATGTTTTGCTGTGGGATATTTTTTTGAAGGATATGCTGTTGGGAAGGAATGTTCTGTTGGGTTATGTTCTATGGTGGGATATATTGCTGGGAAGGAATGTTTTGTTGGGGTATTTTCTGTTGTGGGATATTTTGTTAAGGGATATACTCTTGGGCAGGAATGTTCTATTTTTGAGGAAGAGTTTGTTTTAGAATGTATTGTTGATCATGGATGCTTTGTTGTTATGGGAGAGTTTCTTGGGGAATGTATTGTTGAGATGCCAAAGGCTGGGAAGATTATATATATTGATAAGGTAATGGTAGTGAGTAATGAGGTGGTTTTTGAAAAACCATAGCAGAGGCCCAGAGGATGGTGCTTGCTATGGAATGTAATGTGTAGGAGAAAATTGTGGTATAAAAATTAACGGAAATGATTTTTGCGGTATGTACTGTGAAATAGGGTGCGTGGTGGAAATTGCACTAGTATTGATTAAAGGACTTGATTCTAGAATTTACATCGTAATATTTTGAATGTTACTAATTGGTTGAGACATGACAGTAGAAGCAGTAATGGAACTCATTGGAGATGTTTGAGTGACTGAGGATGCTGGAGGGGTAGATAATGTGGTATTAGTATTACTTTTTGGAGATATCAAACTAGTAGAAGGTTCATGTGATGAAGTATATTGTTGGGAGGTTGTATCTTGAGAAGAATCTGTATGAAAACTAAGAATGGGAATGGATGACACAACTTATGAAGTTTTAGTTTTAATCAGAGGTGGATATGAATGTACTTGTTGGATGAAAAGTTCCTTATTTGAACACAAGTCTTGTAATGGTAGAGGAAGGATTATATGAAAATGGTGGTTCAAGTATAGATTTTTGTTTTAAATCAATGGGTTGTGTAGAGCCATGAATACCTAAAAATGTTTCAAATTTAGGTTTTTGTGAAGAGCTAGAAAAAGGTTCAGGAATTTTTGTAGATGGCTCTGGTGTAAATGGATGGAGTTGAAAACCTCTAGCTGTGAGATAGGAATTGAGGGAAATGGGGTTTGAATCTAACATTTCTTTGAAAACAGGGTCTCCTCTTCGAAAGAAAATGATTTTAGAATATTTTGATTGTGAGCTAGGGGAGTATGGTTGTTCAATGTCTTCTTATTTTGATGTATTAAATTCTTGACTGCAAAATTGTCGTGAAAAATTTAAAAGATGTTGTCTCATTTCTTCATTGTATTTTCCCTCTATTTCATTCCAAGTTTGTTGAGCATCAGTCAGAGGAGTTGATATAATTGGTTGATGGAATGGGTTTTTTTTTCTACAATGGCATGGTAAATGATGGTGTAGATACAATATTAGATAAATGTATTTGTTTCTGTAAGGGTGTCGACGTTGGTTGAGACATGCTTTTAGAAGCTTGGTTACGATCTTGTTGTATTGTTTGTACCATTGTAAACAAACACACACACACAATAATTATATAAGAAATGAATTAAAATGGGTTGATTACAAACAGTAATCAAAAGAAAACGATAGATTTTTAAGTTTTCTTGATTTAATTATAAGTTGAAATGTGTAAAATAGTTAACAAGGGTCCTAGGAAATGGCAGTCTAGGGCTGGTTTGAGGTATGTTTAAGGGTGGATTCCTTGATAAAAATGAAGGTATGTGAGGCCCAACTATGTACTACTATTGATACGGGCATGGTATTGGGGCCTAACCCCTCACTTCATGGTCCTGTAGTGATAAGGGTTTCAGGTGCTTAACTAATATATACCGAGAGATAGATGATTGTACTCCGCCAAAATACTGAGTTGACTTCTCCTCTTGGTGTTCAAATCCAAGTAGGTATCCACTTGGGTATAAATTATTTTAAATGTGTATTATGTTTAAGTGGCTTGGTTATGTGTGGGGGAAAGAAAATTGAATGCGAAAAAATATCCTCCTAATTAATTCTATGTGAAAGAGGAAAGATAAAAAGTTTGTTTTAGATCCCAAAATGAAGTCTTAATTTCAATGAACATAATAAAACAAAATGCAAAATTTGAAAGAAAAAAGATAAGTTTTTTAGAACTCACTGTATAAACACTCCTTTTATATTTTATATTTTTATTTTTTAATTTTAGCAATGTTTATAACAAGCAATCTAGAAATCCAGCACACAAACTTTCTAGAATAAAAACTTGGAAATACGCTAGGAAAGATAACAAGCAAAAAGCAACAAACAAGAAGCAAAAGAAAAACTGTTAGGTTTTGAAAAATAACTAGAGAAATTGCAGGTTAGTTTTACATAGAGAAGAAAAAAATTAAAAAAAGATAATATTTTAATGAAATGAATCAAATAAATAAGGGACAAGGTCCCACTGGGTGTGACAAAATGTTAAGAATAAATTTTACCTTTTCAACTTATAATTGTAAGAAAGAAAATAAATCTTGTCAAACCTCAAAATGGCGGGGTTTAACAGTATTTGTAGATGTTTATGAATTGTGTTGATGTTACACCGTGTGTTCAAAATGGTTCAGCTGCCATCCTGTAAATGAAACTGCATTCAAAGACATTACACGAAAATTTTAATTAGTAAAAATAGTAAGTAGGCTTCCTGACGAAGGCTAATCCCTGGAAGTCTAATTGGGCTTCCTCACAAGAATGTCAATCCACTGTTTTATGCAATCAAGCAATACATAAATCTGATCATGATATAGGATGTATAAAAGAAAGTAATTTTTCTTACAGTTTCAAAGTTTATTACAAATTTATAGCATATGATGAAAACCTAGATATATAAACTATGACCTAGAAATCTGAAACAAATATAGTGTAAGAATCTTCAGATGATGATGGATTATTGGAAGTGATCTCTAGATAGTCTATCTTAGATTCTTCAAATAGGTCAGATTCATAATCATCGGTGTACTCATCTCTACAGAAATCAGGGACGTATTCTGGTTCCTTGTTCTCTGAATTATACTAATAATCAGATGCAAAGTTGGAATATTGATATTCAGGCTGGTTGGTGGATTTGGTTTGGTTTTGTGTTCAACTTCAGAGTCCCAAGTTTCCAATCTGGGTTCGTAGCGGTATTCAAACCAAGCCAAGTCATCTCAAATGCATAAAATTTTGAAATAGGATTCCCAAAACTCGTATGTGGCCTCATGAATCCTCTGAGTGGTTTCGAAGATGTTTTACAACTGGTCTAAAGGGGATGAATGAATAGCAAAAACTTCTAAATCATGCAATACATCATATTGCTCCCAATGCAAAGGGTGATGCATAATTGAAAGGGAGTTAATGTTGGTTATATCATGAGCTTGGCCACCTACAACCATCTACAAAATCCATTCTTGATAGTATGTTAGAAAGGACAGAGAAATATATGAAATTGGTAAGGAAATAATCTGATAAAAACTATAAAAGATAAATTTACAGAAAATGCAAGAGTTTGAGTAAAACATAGATATTTTCAGGTTAATACTAATAGTGTGCAAATGTAGTGTGTTTACAAAAAATTAACAATTTGATTTCGATTTGATATGAATTAGAGAGATTTAATAAATAATGTTTCAAATGAGTGAATAGAAGATTTAAAATTAAAATATCTAACCTTGATTTAATTAATATTGAAACTTGACAAAACCTGTAAGCTGGCGAAGATTTGTTGATTCCTGAACAGGCTCTGAACGTGCTTAGCGATGGAGTGTGCAGAGGTTGGATGACGAGTGGATGTATTAAACAAAGACGAATCTTGATAAACACTCTCAGTTGAAGATGTGAAAGGATGACATACAATAAGCTTAGAAATGTAAGCAGATGACCTCCTAAAATGAGACTACAAAACAAACTTTTATAATCATTGGAATTTTACCGAAATGCTGGTGATTTAGGCCTTTTCGATTTTATTTAGTGAATAGTTGAAACAATTGTCTAATTTAATTTTATTTGTTTGTGTATTTGAGGGATATGATATGGGTTTGTTTTTGAATATGTTCTGCTATTGTATGAGGTGTCATGTTTGTTAGGAAAATATTTAGATTATGTTTTATTTTAGCCTAAGTTTGTTTTAGGATATGTTTTAGGTGATTTAGGAAAATGTATTAAACATATATCATAGGATAATGTCTAATAATAATAGATTATGTTAGGATATTTAAATAAGATAAGATATTTATGAGCATATAAAATTATCCACGGTAGATATGTTAGTATGAAGCGGTTTTGGAATGATTTCACATTAAGGGATAACTTTCAAATGAATTTATTAAATAATAACCTATATGATAATATATATATATATATTTATATATATATATATATATAAATATATATTTATATATATATATATATATATATATATATATATATATATATATAAGCTGATGGATATGAATGTGATACATTTCAAATGTGAACATGACAAATTATTATAGATGAGGGAGTGTAGAATTTTTTACTCTACACCTTATTCCATCCTTCTCGGCCATCCGTCATTACATACTATGCATACACTCCTTTCTACGCATGTCATAACACACAATGCCATTGCTACACCTTCTTCTTTGGATTTTTTAAATTAGATTCCACCGCTCATGTTGTTATTCCTAGCGATATTCCTCTTACACATGATTCTCATGGAACTACCTACAACTCACATCCTTCTCCTCTTGGGATACACACTAGTGCTGCTGATTTACATGATCAATTCTCTATTGGTACCCATGATGCTCCTCCCATTATGTATCACTCTTGATACACTTCTATTGATCTTATGATTTTTGCTTCTAATGTTCCATCTCTCTCCGCATCTTCCTCATTACATGTTAGAAAATTATATGTTGGTTTTACACTAATTTCTAATCCTTGCACTTTCCACGGTGTTATGCATGATTCATTTTCAATGGATACAACTTATCTTGTTACATTCATGGGAGCTGCCCATTCTAAAATTTTGTCTATGATCATAGGGGCTAGTTTATACTTTATTGCTTCTAATATTCCCAAATTGTGGTTATTATTTTTCATTACTATTGATGTGCATCCAAGCATTACATATTTTACACATCTTTTGAATTATATGTTTGCTGATCCTATGTTTGAACTTAATTTTTTCCAATATTGCCATCATGCACAATGCTACATCTATTCAATTTTTTCCTAATGTGTACATTCTTATTGCTTATACACTTCCTATTTATCTAGTGTGAATCTTAGAATTTATTGGCTTTTCCCCTCGCCATGTTGACATTACTCTTTCGTAGCTTTTGCAATATTCTACCTATTCTAATTCCGCCACCATGACATAGTCTCTCTTGCATCATCACATAGATCTCCTTTATTCACACACTTGGAGGGCATCGAGGTCTCCCCTCCTCATAGACACATGTCTAATCAACAATTGTCTCTCCATATTATTCACAGACACATATATATACATTACTCTTTCTTTATAATTCATGTCAATATTTCTAGAAGCACTTTCTCATATATGCACTATGGATACACCTTGCTATATCTCTCTACACTTCTATACTCCCCCATACGTAATTTTCTACTCATTCTCACTTATGGATCATTCTATTCATGGTACACATACTACTTCATATATACGATACACATCGTTTAGTGCACTATACATACTCTGGCTAGTCTTGCTTACAATGCTCACATCTATTTCCTAGTAGATCCCGATTTACACACTTAGAGGGCATTGCACATATTACTATTTCACTATGCCATCAAATATGTTGTTATATGCATGGATATTAAGTAAGAAAATTATTCGCTTGTGACACAATCATTTTTCCATCTAATTTATTTGATTGTTTCTATTGTATTTCTCTCTCACGCCTGTCATTTCTGCACCTAGTTCTATTCAAGTCACATGGATCCATGTATGTCTGTACTTTCACATTTTTCATCATTTATCCCAGGACACCAATGCCCATTCTAGACACTAGCACTCAGGCGCCCCTATCCATTCTGGGCGTTCATTTCCTCTTTTTTCTTTACAATTATTTTGACATTTGTGGTTGGCCTTTCTAGTTTTTCTTATCCGTATCCCAAGATTATAGTTGGCCTTTTGGGTCACTAGCATTGAAATTCAAACAAGAGATCCATACATATACACAACATAAACTCTATTACTATGGATGAGAATTCTAAAGGGAAATCACATCTAGCTACCATCATCACCATTAAAGGAACTTCATTTTTTTGCTATATACAGTACAAGGAAGGGGAAGTGCTCAGCTCCATACCACACATTTATATCTTATCTATCCATATCCCACTATCTTGGCATCATTGGTGTGAGGGAAATATAAGGAAATTATTTCACACATAAGAACATAGAAATACATGGAGTTTGGAATTTAGTGCAATACTTGGTCATAAGTTCACTCATCGGGTGATGAAGTGCCCACACTTTACACACACAAAAACAACAGTAAAATACCAGGATAATTTTTTTTGACTTGCATTGCTCACTACACACAACACAACATGGGCTTCAAATACAGAACTCGACTCGCATACGGCTATCACAAGAATCATCGACTCACATAGACGCACGAAAATGACGTAGGCATGTTGACGCTACATTTTTCCCAATGGAAGGTTACTAGTAAAGACACAACCACAAGAACATGGCTTCAGGGACGGCGAATCCACAACACATCATTTCTTTAAATGTATTTTTGGTTAAAGTTAACATTCCAAGGACATTACGGGCAAGGATAAATTTTCTCATTTGTTCACCTACGTTTTTTTAAGCTTATTCCGCGGTTAAAAATACAATTTGACCTTCTTAAGTTGGCTTCTTATACTTCATATAAATTTCCATAACTGACATACATATTTGGCATAAATCAAATTGCATACAAAATACTTAATCATCTTCTATTATGTAAAAATATTCTTCTCCAACGTTTATTTGATGTCTACAGTTTTTCCCTTACAACTCAAGCGAAAGAGACTTGATATCCAAAATGCAATTAAAGGATTTGACAGAGATTTAGATACAGGGCAGTTTTTCACCAAAAAATATTTCTCGATTCACACTATATTGATTTCCCTACCATTGTTATAATAATTTGAAAAACTTATTGAATTCCTATAAGATTTATATATATATAAATATGTATACATCCTTTGTTATCTCAAAGTTTGGTCGCACTAAGGCAATACATATTCTTTGCAACACATGATTATGTTTAATTAAGTTTTAAGGACTTCTTGAGTGACCTCAAACCTAATCTCCAATCTCGAGTGCAACATTTATATAATATGCTCTTACATCGCACTAAGATCTCATTCTTAGCGTTGTTTCGAAACAAAAGAGATACGAAAGCACTTGTCTGACATCTTAAATAAGTACAAGGCTAGGAGCATAATAAACTTCACATGAACACAAGTGATCTATGTACACGAATATCCCATGTCACTACACCATGATTTTGCATAAGGAATATTCTTTATTTCTTAATGCCATAAATGACATAACAAGGGATTAAGGGACAAAATTACAATTTCTAAGGTTCTCTAGAATCAACATCTTTCAACTCAATTTCGCATACAAGGAGTTAAAATATAATTTCTACCCACAAGATAACAGACAAAAATCACTAGTGTTTAGTTTAATTCCAATATGCACCTAACGATCTACGCCTCTACTACATGTGATTTTAAGGCAAGCGGACATAATTATACTAAACCACATTCAAGAGAATGCCAAGATGTTATTTTGATAGAAACCAAGGTTGCACCGCTTAGTTGATCCTTCGAACAAGGACTCATAAGGTGACTCCTAAGGCGGTCTTCAACACTCAACCTGATGTCGGACCTAAAGAGAGGACATTCTTCTCACGATTACCAAGACTAGAAGGAAACCGCATACTCTGGATAGGTCAGACCATGTCATTCCTAAAATATGGGTTCACGACAATGTCGCTAAACCTAATCACTGTGACGGTAAACTCCAGCGAGGGGTTTTATTTACTTAACCTAGAAGGTCTCATTGAGTGCGAAGCTTAAGTTCGTTCTACGGTCTTAATTTTCTTATATGGTAAAAAGGGATCACACATACAGACAAACTATACACGAGTATTTTATTAGAGTTGAGTGTTCTTATTAACACTCTTTATTGTGTTTGCAAGGAAAGAAGGTAATCCAGTAATTAATTTAATCGTCTATTAAAAACCGAGAAAGTGCTATAATATATTAACTTCAATTTCAAATTTACTTTATATAAATCGAACCCTTTTTGCCATACACAATTAAGAATCAAATTGAACAGATGATTAGATGCACATTTCTTAAGTTATCCCTAAAACTAACATATCATGCATATTAACAAATTTCAATTATAACTTTTCGGTAACAAGAGACTACATTAGATAGTTATTTATTTTACAATGACATATAAAAATTACAATAATAATAATTAAATCACACATTGCCCTTTTCATCGTCATTCTTCCATCATGCAAAACCCACGTGAGCATGATATCAACGATAAATCGCTGGCATGGCATCCACCCTAAGCAATCATAAGTATCATATTTCAGATTCCCATTTATATCTAACAATGATTACAATTTGCAATCGAAATAAAAATGTCTAGGTACATGTATCCATTGCATTTCATTTTTCCTCATTTTGTAACCTAGGAGAGAGAAAGTGAAGGGAAGAGAGAAAACATCGTTTTGCCAAAAGTTCTGATACACACAACAAGTTTCATTATAGTGTTTTAAACAGTTATTTAAGTGTGTTTAAATGTTTTCAGGGTGATTTGGCAACCTTACGAGGTCCCGCAACTTACTATTCTTACATTTTCTCACTAGCTACAAAACGTTCAAAAAGGGCTCGAAGGCTAAGAAACTGCTTCCAAAGGTTATCTTCCGATGAGCATGCACTCCACGATTAACTTTCTACGTGTCCCCAGATATACTAAGAATTTATAGCAACTGACGGAATTGAAGAAAAGTGAACGGTTTGCGTTTGACGGTTAGTTCTCCGGGGCCCCTAGTCGTAGTTCACCCAGTTGTAAAATGACAAAAGTTAGCTCGAGCGCCCAGAAAATCGCATCCATAACTGACGTTTGATAGAGAAGCACGCAACGAGACATCTCCTACTAGTTCCCCTAATAACGAGAATTCATCAGAGTCAACGGGACTGAGAACTAGACAACCATGTTCAAACGGCGACAAGTTTTTTGGAGTGACAATACGAAATTGGACCAGTTTAACCTCGTCAAACTACGACCGGAGGCCTACAAAACAGCTTCGCCAAAACTATCCCAAAAGGTGCTCTTTCATATGCTGAATGTTCCATGCATTTGTCTAGTATAAATGCTAGAGGTTTGCGAAGACGGAATGTGATTTCCCTTTCCGGGTTTCAATTGGTAGTCCCAAACGAAAGCTAACTTTCTAGTTTTAACAGCTCTCTACTGTTGTAAACCGGTGTAACAGGGCTCCTAAAAGAGCGTCAAAAGGATGTCAAATGATCGTTTTGGGTCAAACCAAAAATCAAGGCGACTCCTCGTATACCAAGGTACACGAATGAAACTTCACATCTCGTTTCTAGAGTTGCGAAGGGTACTTGGTGAGTCTCTAAAAATTGCAAAATTTAACTAATTAAAACAAGGAGAATGTCAACTTTATCAATGGGCAATCAAATTTGTCTGGTCGATAAAACGACATTGGAGCGATCAAGAAGGGTAAGAGTTTTCTAGATCATCTCGAAGCAAGGGTGATAGTTCATGGTTTAAAGTAGCCGAGTTAAAAAGACTTCGAGAGTTGCGACACGACACTTTATTGTTTTGCAATGAGTTCAAGGGACATTTAACTGTATTAAAAGTCCTAATGATTTAAAATTCTATTTAATTACAAAATAGAACTAAACACGAGAATTATGAGAGGTAAGGGAAGAAGGACCATGCCTGGAAACGATGAGCGAAACGGTACAAGGGGCTCCAAGCAGTTTACACTCGCGATCCAACGAGACCACCATTGTTGCCACATGATGCCAGGTAGTCACGTGCAAACCAAACCATTCGTTGCGCACCTATGTCTCATTGAGAAGAACCATTTTGTGTTTTCAAGAAGTCATCCCGATCCAAGAGACTGCATTTTCTATGTCAAACAAATCACACGCCTTTTCAACAAAATCCATTTTGCGCATATCCCAATTTAAAACACTTATTTTAGCGCAGCTGAGAGGGTGTTAAAAAAATTGTTAATTGTTGCTTTACCACTGCCAAATCCATTTCCTTCAAGGTTTCAAAGGCCTTTACAACAAGCTCATCTACGAATACCCTGAAACCATTGCATTCCACGAGACTGAAATATCTGAGGCATTTTGTCGAACAGTTCACATGCGTTGTGTATGCCTTCACGTTTTGCATACACGCCCTGAAACACTTCCACATTTTCACGAAAACAACTAAGACACTCACAAAAGAAAAAAAAACCAGATTCTTTTTGTTCATACCCTGCTTCAAGCTGCCACGTTTTGCACAGGCTGGAGATACGCTGACAAAGGTTGTTAAATTTCACCTTACACCTGCTATTTGCATTTGGTTGAAAGATTCTAAAGCCTGTTCAACAAACTCATTTTATTTTTGCACATCCCGCCATCATTGCAGTCCATAAATAACATTTCTTTCAGGCATTGTCGAACAGTTCGCATGCTTCCACATTTTGCATATGTATATACCAAGGCACTTGCAACTGAAACAAACAAGGATCCCTTCTCCATAATGCTTTGGTGGATGACTGTATTAATTCCAAAGCTCTTATTTTGGCGCAGTATGGGAGGTTGCTGGAAAAAAAAGAAGCTGTGGAGTCTAGCTTTACACGTACCACATGTATTTGCTTGGAAGTTTCCAAGGCCATTTTCAACGAATTCATTTGTGCATAACCTGCCATCGTGGCATTCCAACAAACAACTCGCACGCATTTTCCCCCAAATCCATTTTGGCACAGGTTGGAGGTTACATTGGAAGAAAAAACGGCTGGGAAAACATCTAGCAGGGGCATTGTAACTACAACCTTTGGAAAAAACGCCCTGATGGCTGTCCATACACTGTCCCAGAGCTCACATTTTAGCACAGGTCAGAAGTGCGCTGGCAACGTGACAAACCAAACGTGGCCCTACACTTGGTTCGCACGTGAAAGGCTCTAAATCCCTCTCTCCAATGCTCGTTTTTCCCATGCAGGGGTGTGTGGCGCGACCTGGGAGCTGCTGAACGGTTGTGGAGTCTGGCTGTACGTGAGTCGAAGCATTTGCTTGAAGGTTTTCAAGGCCGTTTCAACAAACTCATTCTTGTGTACAGACCCCTGCGCCCCCAAACCAACCGCCCAACACATTACAAGCTTGCATTTTCAAAACGTGGAAGGGGTTTTTCCCTAATCCACCCCCACAAACATGGGCATAGTAAATTTTTTTAGTTCTTTTATTTTGTGTTTATTACTATTATTTTATTTATTTTTTATTTTTAAAAACGGAGGCATCACAGGTGACCACTGGGATCAGTCCGACTTCACATATTACATTTTTCATTCAAATTTTATGTGTTTGTGAGCTTGTGTAGGTAGATAGGGTTTATCTTATAGTTTACTGGTACCCTCGATGATCAAAGAGTGAATATAAAATGATTAATAGGAAGTGATGGTGAAACCCTAGTGACACAAAAGAAAGAATATTTTGAGGTTCTGTGTTGTCACTGATACCTAGGAATAGTTTCCAGGGACCAGGTGCCCTTGTCCAGCACTAGGTGCCTATGTTTGACATTATCCTTAGAATCCAGATTTTACACAGAGTAGTTATGACATAGTTCCAAACCTATTCACCACCTTACACTTCCCAAATTAGTTCTATATTGCAACTAAGGCATCCATCTCTCCTATTTTCTTATAGTATTACATTACTAGTGTTATTAACATCTGTATATTTACTGTATTTTATCATATAAGTTACTTCGCAATTATACTTCATTCATATTTTATTTATTCATTTGGTGAACCCACTTTTATTCAATTTTTTTCCCCTAGGATCCCCAAAAACCCTCATGGCTAAGTGAAGGCCCTCATCTCCTAAGCAACATATGTAGGATATATTCGTAAACCTTGTCTTTGACGATGCTGGTGTGTAATCTAAACTTTTTGACCTCTATCAAAACCCTCAATGTTATTCATCCATCCTTCAACAACTTCTTTCTTTCCAAAACACCATTCCTACTAACTTTGACAACTCTAACATTTCAATAGTCTCTCATGACCAAAAATTTACTTCATGTTTTCCTTTCTCTTCCGTAGTCACCCATGTTTTTGTACCTTCTTTTACTCCTATTATAGAACATGATAATAATATTTTAGATTTTTTTAATGGTCATATTCTTTCTTGTGATAATATGGATGATAATACTTTTACTTCTAATGTTGAAAATGTACATGTGCATGATGTCATTTCTACTAGTAGTCAAGATGAATGAAAAGTTGTATTTCCTACTCTTCTTATTTTTGAAAGTTATTCTAATGAATGCAATGATAGATCTGATAATAGTACTCCTACAATTTATTTCTATGTTGATGATAGTCTTGATGAAATACTTTCTTGTGAAAATATGTCTGATAGTGATTTCGATTATGCTTCTAATCATGAACATGTTAGCAATGATGTTACTTCTCTTAAACCTACTAAATGTAAATTTACTACTCCTCTTTCTTCTCTTTATGAAGTTGTTACTCATTATGATTCTACTCCTACCACTATTACATCTCTCATTGTATCTTCTAAGTCTACATCTACTATTTCCATAGATCCTCCATGTTCCTCTCTTCCTCTTCTACCTCTTTCTTCTTCTTCTAAAGTTGCTACTCATGATGATTCTACTACTATCACTAGAACACCTCTTATTGTATATTTAGAGTATATATTTAGTGTTCCCATAGAGCCTTCATGTTCTTCCCCTTCTTCCACATCTGCTCCTTCTTCTCACATTCCATGGATAACTCATAATGACAAGATCCAACCTCTCAACATGCCTCTTACTTCACCAACCATTCCTTCACATGACATTTTATCTCTAATGCATTTTGTTGGAACTTTGAAATCTAAAGTTCATATAATCACACTTGAAAGTACATCCTACTATGCTTCCATTGACAATAATTATTTGCATGAAAAATCCTATTCCTAAAAATATTCACAATTCTACTTTCCCAAAGGACTTCATCATGCCTAATTTCTCATGTTTTGATGGCACTAGAAATCCTTATTAACATCTTAATAATTATCGTTCAACCATGTATGCTTATTCTAATGATTTCTTGTTACTCAAATCCTTTTGTCATAGCCTTATTGATCATGCACTCCAATGGTACACTCATTTTCTTTATGGATCCATCGGTACTTAATATGATACAGAGGATGTTTTTCTTAGACAATTTAGTTCTAACAATGGTCCTAAGGTCACATATGAATGCTTTCTTTCACTACATAAAGGAAAGAAATAATCAATTATAGATTACATTTTACTCTTTAATTCTTGTATGCATCAATTATTATTTCATCCCATTGATTTAGAAAAGTAATTTATCTTTTGTCGTGGCTTGATTCCTATATTGAAATAGAAACTGTTATATGATACATGTGAATATTTTACTCTCTTATGCTACAAAGTTATTGATTTATAATAAGATTTAATTACTACACATGTTATATCACCATCTTCTACTTCTTCTACTACTTCAGCATCTACTACTTGTTCTCCTCTTCCATCCATTAAGATTACTCCATGGTCACCATCTCCTCCTCTGCGTAAGCATCATTCTTCTTCTACACCATGTCGACATACACCGAAGTATTCTCCACCCCCTACTCATGAACCATTAAAATTTTTTAATAATACAAAGCCTCATGATGTCTTGCATGCTTTACTTGATAAGTGCTTAATCCACTTACCTTCTATTGAGAATCATCCACCTCACTATTTGCAATGCCAATGCTACCACTCTTTCTATAATTTTCACCACATCAATGGCAATCCTGATAATGACTGATATGCTCTCCATGATCACTTGCAACAATTAGAAGAAAAAGGTGTTATTAGTTTCCATTCGCCATCTCATAATGGCTCTCTTTATCCCATTTTACATATGTGTGCCTCCACCACTTTTTACTTGTCTTCTTCACCTCCATCTAAAATTTTCATATGTCCATCTCTTAAGGTCATCATCCATCCATGTCCTCCATCCAATCCACTGATTGCATCATCTCATTCTTCAAAAATTTCTACACTACCTCATTAGGTTCCTAAGCCTCTTGCTTTCATGCTTCCTCCCACCACACCTTCTATTCTTAGTCCCATTCCCTCTGGCATCCAATTTGGCACTTATTTTGACACTATTACTGCTTCACATGTTCCATCCATGCCTTACACACCACTTAATCTCTGGTAGATGACATCCACTATATATTTCATTACCCTATGACACACTCTTGTGCTATGGTTTGAATTGATTTTTGAGGGAATACTACATCAATGAACCTCTCCTTTCAAAACTCATGTGTTGTGCTCAATGTCATATATTTTCTAACAACTTATAACATGTGACAAGCCCATTTCCTGATGACACACTCTTTTTCTATGGTTCATTCTTGAATGCTAAGGGGGAATTTATAAATGAACCTCATTCTCAAATTGGGGGGTAACCGCTCATCTTTCCGCCCTCTTCATCATAATCACACATGATTACAACCATTGTTTTACATTATCTCATCATACACATACCAATAAATTGTTATTCTATTCTCTTGACATTTATCGTTCACATTATCTATTATTTTACGTCACATAAATATATTTATATTTATCACATACGATGATCTTCATTATTATTCAACTAAGAATCCTATTCTAATCATTAATTATCTTTTTCTTTCCACATCATCACACATTTCAATTTAAAGTAACCATTTAAATAGTACATATTAACCCAAAGTGCACACAATAATTATCACATCATATATCCAATACACATCACCAACACATATGGTATGAATATCCATATATATAGCATAAAAAATATGAAGTTACACAATACAATCACTGGATGGAGAGTTCTCATGCATCACTACTACATATACAATACATCATAAATCATCCTCACTATCACTATATACAATAGTAGGATCTCTATAACTAGAATCATCTCTACTCAATATACGTCATTGGTCTCAGCCTCTATATATCTCCAACTAACTTTGTAATATAGAAATCTGGGCCATCTTCTCTAAAAATTGGCCCTCTAGCTCAACATATTTAGAAAACACATCCTGAGATAGGTCTCCTCCACCTAAAACATGTCTAGCTCGCTGAATATCCATACGAGCCTCATCTCGCTTGCTCAATAACACAATACACATGGTTATTGCTATAGAAACCAACTCGAACAAATGGGAATGCTCTCCCATAATGGCATTAAATCTCTTTAACAAACCACCTCCCATGAGCACATATGGAGGCACATTCCACGTCGACGTGTGTATCGATAAATCTACAATCAACAACCAATACGCATCACCTGCAATCCCACAACCAACATTAGTTATTACACATCTTTACATACACACATTATATCAATCAAAAAAGATAAAATAAAACAATACGACTAATACTTACACTCCGCTCTCACCGCTGCTACACCATCTACATCGGGGGTAGGTGCCCACTCCTCTACTCCTCCAACTGCAGGTCCACCAACTACATCCAATAATACTGGAAGTATAAAAATCCATCTATTTGTTACCCACCACTCACTATATGCATGTGCGCACCCCACATCATCAACCTATATAGGCTCTATAGCCACATCTGGGCCAGGATGCACTAGTTGTGCTCCTGTTGGTGCATGGCCTTACCCCTACTCATCTCACTACTCTCGTATATCTCAACCATATATATGGCTGTGGGGGAACATCCTGGGCCATGCCAAATTGTCTCAATACTCACTCACCTTAGAATAACTCTGTTACCCCTGTGAAACTCCACAACATCCCCTATCCACCCACCATAATATCTATATGTTCTCCATATAATAGCCCCATGGCCCATCTGATATAACATCGACTTATAGGTGGTCGTGTCCATCCTCTAGCTACAGGTGCTCACCCAGCTCACCAAAAATATCTCAAGTCGAGCCCAATCAGCCTGTGGCCCACTGAGTTACCTCAATATCACTATATACTCATAGGCCCATATGTGTAATAAATTTATGGCTCCTAGTCCACCCCCATGATCCTCCTGTGAAAATATAAAAAAATCTCTATAAAAGTGGTTGAATAGACACCGCACCCATGCATACCTAGTTCCAAGCTCTTCTATCATGTGACAAATATCATGTATCTTGTAAAATATACCAAATCTGTCACCCTCCACTACCACTGATGACGCTATAACCACTACTATAAACTTCTGCAACTGTGGAACACTCGATATCAATATCACATCTAAATTGATATGAATGTAATATACTGCCTCATTGTCATCATCTTCCTTTGGGCATCTACTATAGTCATCACCTATACTCTCTCTCCTATAATAGACAACCATAATATCATGTATACATCCTCCAGGGTCATTTTCATCTCACTAGTATGCAACTGGAACGTACACATATCTGTGCACTATCTATCACACAAAACAATCGACATAGGCATATTATGGGGTACTTCCCCCAATCTAGAAATGTGCCATAGGTTGAACTGGTCCAATATATCCCAATATACATCTAAAAATCCTAAAGGAAGGAATGTAATCAAATGACATCCCACTCAGAATTGTCTCGAGTGTATATCCCTCTACACAACACACAAAGCAAAAAAAATCTTCCATTAATACACTATACATATTGTAAATATCACTTATCTATCTTAGCATCAAACTGATCAGATTATCACCAATTCACAATACAGTGCCCAATCCTTGCTTTGGGATGTCAACACCCAGGAGTAGGTCACAGGTGCCAGGAATCAGGTCACCAACGTTTGGAACTAGGTGCTAGTGTCCATAGGGGTAGAAACACCTTGGATACTGCCACCCAAGTCAAAAATGCCGAAAATGCATAAATGTAAATTTTTTAAAATTTAACAAAAGCTGACATATTTGATGATTTTCTTCCAAAAATCAACATACATACCTACTCATCAGTTGTCTACAAGGCCACGACTACTGCTACTCTCTCAAATCTAGTCAAACCCGCTACTCTAACATGTGGCATCCTCAAAATTGAGAGCTCTAAATTACAATCAATCTCGGTACAAATGAAATACTATGCAATTTTCACTATTACTATATATAGTAATTCCACTTTCTCATATACTATAGTTACTATTTACAATCATTCTTACAACTAGTACATGTTACACAGTTTCGCTCATATCTCGAGCCTTGTAAATCCGTTTGTCTCTCCATTTGCGACATACGTATAATAATTTCCTCTAGTACCATACCAAAGAAATTTCAAAATCTCACATTCACATATGGAACATATACTTTTTAATATCTATTCACGTTGCGACTATATTATCCATACTATTTCTCATTCACTATTAAAACATATTATACGTCTTGATTTTGGCTCAATGCTCATTTCTATGCCCCTCACCCTTTAAAAAAAGGGGGGGGGCACATATAATTAAGATCATCCCATAATCCATCTTAGGTTACAATATGATCAATCTATACTCCTAGCATATTACTATTAAAACTTCCTCTTATCTCATCCAAGTAAAAGTACAATCATTCTATACGAGATTCAAATAATTTCTAATGTTTCAAATCTATTCCCCTAAATGACCTAATTTGGGGGAAAAGCTAAAAAATATTTCATTGAGTAATCTACTAAGTGCACAATCTTAAAGCAATCTTCTATCATTCAAATCAAAACAATCAATAGATACAATAAGCATACTTTACTATATCTCCCAGATGACCTAACTTGGGAGTTACATCATAGTTACTATCAATCCCAGATGACCTAACTTAGGAGTCACATTACATTTCTATCACTCCCAGATGACATAACTTGGGAGTCACGTTACATTTATATCACTTCCAAATGACCTCACTTGGAATCCATCTAGCAATACGCAAACAAGAACACCCATTATTATAGGAGTGGGGGTAATGAGATTTTATTTCCTTTCCTATACTACTCCTGTATGGGTTTTTTGATAAGGTAAAACATGGAACTAAATTTGGTCTCTATCCATTTGTAGTGGTTGGACCTTTTGGGGATGTAGTTAGGGACCAAATTTGAAGGGCTAGTCAAAATTATAGTGTGAAGGGTATATATTCCTTAGCCCTTCCAAAATGAAAGTAATATAAATATTTATCTTTCCTTTGACAAAGGTAAATTCAGTATACATGTCCTAAAAAGTAAGAACACTTTTTAAATAATTGAAAAATGTAGACACAAAATCACGTACTTTGGGTAATTATATAGTCTTGATTACATACTACTATTCATATGATTCCTAAGTAAAAATGGTACTAATTAACCCATGTATTTGGCCACCTTTCTTTGTCTTCTATTTCTCCTCCCAGTTATACACCTTTACTTTCTCAGTATGTCTTATTATACTCTTGATTTCATCATCTTGGACACCAACGCCAAGCGCCCTCATCCCCTCTGGGAGAACATGACCCCTTTTTACTTTACTCACACTTTTTAGGTCCTTTCTATTTGTTTAAGCATCTTATTATTTTGGTAGTAAGACTTTTTGGGGTTAATTACAATGAATTCAAGCAAGGGAATCATATAAATATAAAGTTATGTGATCATAACAAAGGACCGAGCACTAAGCATTATTTATCACTACCTAAGGTTGCATCCATATAGGAATCTAAGAGCTCCATTGCGCACATCTAGAACCATCACAAGGGACATAAGGGTTGGTTATTATACATATACTTCATAGGAGGGGAGTTCATTTTATTCCATGCACACATTTACTACATTTATTTACATCTAATTATTTTCTCGCTATCAATTCTGACACACGCAAGAGCCACCTAGGGCATGATTCCACACAAAAACATATAGAACTACATTGGGTCTAATATGTAGTGCAACACCCAGTCGTAAGTTTACCATTGTGACAGATGAGGACATTCTGACCACACATTCTACATATTTCTTTTTTAGGATTTGATGTCTATTTGAGGGTTTTGTAAGTTCATATTTTATTGCAGGTTTCCAATGACCTCCATGATCTTGGTGCCACCTTAGAGTGACTAAATGTGACTAAAGAGGAACACCTTATGATACATCAAAGTAGGTTTCCTGATCTTTTCTGTAAACCCAAGTGCCTAAAAATAGGCTTAGGGCACCCGCGGGTGCCCCTGTCCCTCTCCAGGAACCCAAGTCCAGCTTATCTTTCAAGTTTTGCATTTGTTTGGGTCTATGTGTGACACCCATTCCATTCTCTTCATCTGGTCATCACTTCAGTACATTTTAGAATTAATTGGGAATATGTTAAGTACCTTCTTCTCCTCTTTGCACTTAGGGATTTGTACTTTATTGTTTAGTTTACTTGGGTTATTTCCTATACTTAATTTTTACATTTATTTATTACTATAATAACATTAGATTAGGCTCTTATTTACATTTAGATTAATAATTTTGGTGAACTCAAACCTTCGAAACAACCTTCCCTTTAGATATCTTATCCTCTTATCACTATGGCTCAATATTCTAAAAAATTTACTGAAGACCATATTAAATACCTTAATGATCATATTGATAAGCATCCCCAAGATCTAGACTTCATTTTATATGTTTCTCATGAGGAGGCCACCAATCTTGCGGATATTACTACTTATGCTACCATTCCAACCTCCATCACCACTCAGATGCTTGTTTCCATGCTTCCACCTATATCCACTATTCCTAATTTAGTTCCTATTCGCATCAGTCTCTTCACCTACAACTTGTTTCTCACAAACGACAAGCATCTTATTCTGGCACTCAAGATTTCTCCTCTCTCTATCAAGACCTCCAAGTGTAAATATGCTAATTACAATAGGATACTTCTCTTGCATCTCCATATTTTGATTCCACTCTCTTACTGCACACTCCATTAGCATTAGCCATATCCACTTACTCACTTCTACCTAATTTCATCAGCCCAAAGTTTCCCATTTTCAATGGCTATGGTGACCCATAGGAGCATCTTTGAGAATTCCATGTAACATGTCTAGATTTTGTGGATGATCACATTCTTTAAGCTAAGATTTTCCTCGTAGTCTCCATGATTATGTGATTCGTTAGTTCTATGACCTACCTATTCACTTGGTAACATATTTCACACATCTAGCCTATGATTTTATTACTCATTTTTCTATCAATATCAGCTCTAAAATATCATATGCGTAACTTGCACAACTCAAACAAGGGACTAATGAACATCTAGTGGAATATGTATTAAGATATAAAAAAAACCTAGATACGATTTCTAAAGTTCTTACGGATAATGAGATCTAAGACTTATTCATTAAAATTTTATTGCGACCTCTTTAGGAGAGAATTCTATTTGAGACATCTCCCTCATTTGGTCACCTGTGTCACACTATCAAGATACGTGAAACTAAAATTTTATCTATAGGAAAGCTGAAGTATCAGGAATAAGCCTCATCCTTGACATGCATTCAAAGTAAAACAACTTTTAAGCCAACCTCAAAACCTACTGACCCTAAGGTCACAATCAACGCTATCTCCAACACCAAAGAACTACAATGGCAGTAACCCAAGTATAAGTATAAAAAACTGACTATTACTCCAAAAATTATATTATAATAACTTCTTGAGAGAAATATTATTATGTTCCCTCCTCCGCTTGACTTAGACCCATCTCATCCAAAAGGTTGAAATTATAATGAGAATTTTTAATTTGACTATCATCAATGTGTTGGCCATTCTACAAATAGGTGCTTTAAACTTCACAATATCATCCAAGACCTTATCGATGACAATAAACCTGAGCTTCTAGAGCCTACGGTCTCTACACCAGTCAATGAAAATCATAAATTCAAAATATTTAATAATCCACTTCCTAAACATGACAAGAAAGTGGACGATTCCTTAGTTAATCATACATATCGTGCAATGCCTCCTCCCACATTGGGGATCTTGATTTCTTAGTTTCTCATACTGACATTTCTCCACCAATCATTTCTCTCTCTGATCATGATCAACATGCTACATTCTCCTCTAAGCACTTGCACATTAGCGCCTCTATCATATTCATCCCTATTAGTAACCCCAAAGTTGATCCCTCATGGCCTATCAACACATGTTTTGTTCCACTTCTTGTTGACTACTGGGTATCCACTGTCAGCAAATTTCATACCTAATTAATAAATCATATGGGGTTATCAAACATCACAGTTATTGTCGGTCCTCTCACCATGTTTGTGCCCTTTCTTATTGGAAAAATCAATCGAAGGGTGTGACATGCTCTTAGGTATTAATTGGATACTCGTTGGTCTCAGTCTACCATCTCCATGAATCAATTGTGTCTCAAATTAGTTCACAAAAATCAAGTCATCTCTATCAAGTGGTGTGCCTCCATCCACTCCATGGTCACAACCTCCTCACATAAGGTGGACCTAGATCCCCACAACCTATAGAATCTAAAGCATAATCTACTTCTAGCTTACATGTTCACACACAACCTACGTGGTCTCATAATTATATTAGTCCTAGTACATGAGTCTAGGTCCATTATGATGATAAATCCTATATTTCACCACAGTTTATTCCACACACTTCACCACCTTGTTTCAATGCCACGAATATATCATATGGCATCACCATTCACCCTTTGCTCTCTGCTATACCACCACTATTAGCCCATTATCAAATCACCTTCTCACATACATTTGTGAGGACCTTCATCAATTGAATAGTGCATTCACCATATAATCAGCGGTCACATACATATAGGCTTCATTCAGCACAGCATAATGTATATCTCATATGCACACCAATCTTCGATTACATGATCAGACATCTTCTTCTCAATGACTAGCACTCGGGTGGATGGCCTTCATCACTTCACTTTGAGGGATACTACATACATGAACCACACATATCACACACTACACACTTGGGTATCACACATTTACATCTTACTCTCATTATACTCTCTACCATCAGCAAATTTACACATCTGACACTCATGCATCATAAATTCCTCATTAGATATTTACACACATATATACAATTCCATCTTACTCGTCATACACATCACATGACACACTTCTTGTGCTTTGGTCTCACACATGCACTATTGCAGGGCATACTATATACATTGCGGGTACCTCACACATGGACCTACACATTCTATGGTCATCAATCACCTATCATGTGACACATATTACTTGACCATACGCACACATTTTCTATACCTGACACATTTATTCCACATATCTCTAGCATTTCTTCATAATGTGATATACACTTACACATTGTTCATTTCACATTCGACATCTCATCATACACTTAGGACATCTTATCACCACTATCCATACACCACTTTGAGAACTTATGGTCACTCTACACATTTTCTACCATTTCTCCAATACATCATTGCTTATACACATTACTTTCATTACCATCTTTTCATCTCATGATATACTAGTTCCATGGGGAGCATAAACTCGATTAACCTCACATATTCATATACACTTTAGGACCTAAATATCATTCACATTCATTAATCATCCTATCATCATTCATTTCATCACTACACATTCCATTCTACATCCATACACTTTGAATCATAACATATCTATAGTACACACATTCAAACCATTTCCTGATGATGCACTCTCATTTATGGTTCATTCTTGATTGTTGAGGGAGCATAAATAAATGATCCTCATTACATACATTACCATACACTTGGGGGGCATGCTGCTCCTATCATTCACACTGCATTCCATTTTGTCTCATCCACAACATACTGCATACCATGGTAGCATTTACTCTTGCTTATTTCTACTTACCAGTTCACTTTATTACATAACTATATAGATATCTTGTATGTCATTACCTTTATCATACACACATGTGTGTTCAATTTATTTCTAGTTGTGATAGAAGATTATACAGATCTCTTACACACAACATGGATGCTTTGTGTAATACTTATTACCTTCCCACAGATGGCTCAGTGGGGGCATCCACTTTGTGCACTATAGGTGCTATTGTTTTTCACTTTACATTATTTGGCTATACATGGCTTTGACATTTTTTTATTTTTCTAATATGCTAATGATTGCTTCATGTGTAAAATTTGTTATGCAAGACTATTTTCTTCCATAGTTGGTTTGTTACATTGTACTTTTTTTTCATTGTGGCCATTATTTATATGGGATTTTCCCTATGTATTGTGTGCACATTTGTATACTTATGGCCACTACTTCCTTGATTGTCTTTGACATCGTGAGTGATGTCCCATGTTTACAACCTGTTTCGCAGTCTACTTTGTGTCTTATGCTTACTTATGTCTTAACTTACATATTATCTTACATAACTTACATCTTTTACATGCATGTTTGTCTTTGTTTTACTAACACTTGTTTCCTAGCCACTTGTTTGTGTGTGCCTTGGTTTTTACCAAGCCACATCTCCGTTCCCCTATGAAGGGAACAATTTTTCACATATGGTTGGTCCTCTTTTAGGGCCACATTCTCCTTCCACGACGTCACATGCATCCCAAAGAGGGGGGAATCATTTGGGTTCAGTACACCCCTACACATATACATAACACAACACAATATCAGTACAACATAGTTTTCAGTTTCAGATCTTATGAATCATAGTTGGGTCCTTACAGCGAGTGGGTTTATACTAGTCTACAGAACTCCATACACAGGGATTTTACAGGGTAGATTGTCCTTAGCACAAATTTATGGGCATTAGTTATAGAGGATTTTGGAAAATATTCAACACTGGGAAATTTACAATGAAGTACTTCCCCCTACACACTTCTTTGGCATTCAGTGGCTTCGGATAGCCCAAAAAACCAGAATTTCCTCTAGTACACTTCTAAGATCTCTTCACATAACTTTCAGGAAGCAGTTACAGGTTGTAGAATAACACATCTTTCTCCCTAGATTTCTTCTGCCAGTGGTGTGAGATTGCCAAAAAAAAATCACACTTCATCAACATCTTCAAGATGTTTTCTACACTCTTTTTCTCATCATGGATTAGGTGCACATGTTCCTTTTTCATTTTTGTACTTTCAACATTTTTACATACCTATTTATATATTTTTACAAATGTATCGTTTTTACACATATACATGCATATTTGACTACTTGAATCATTATTCTCTTTTATAGGTCCATCTGTATGGGAAGTAAGTAGTCAACATCATCAACAATGGCACAATCACAACAACAACATTGACACTAACAAATAGGTACATCACAACATCTACACATGCGGTTTTCACCCTAGGTTCATTTCTCATCACTTTTTACACTTTCTCCTCATTTAGCATCCATGCTCCATCATTTTTTTGTCACTCCACACTTTTTCTAGTCCCTTGGTGCATTTTCTACATATCAATCTACATAGTTATCAGGTACGCATCTCTACCTACTTCATGCTACTGAGCTTTCCACACAACAACATAAAGTGGGGGAAAATGTAGACTCAAAATCACACACTTTGGGTAATTATTTAGTCATGATCTACATAATATTATTCATATAGGTTCCTTGTAAGTGAAAAGTACTAATTAACCCATGTCTTTGGCCACCTTTCTTTCCATGTCTTTTTCTATGCACTTCCTCTCAGTCTTACAATTTCTTTGGGACGCCCAACCAAGATTGTTCCAAGGTCTACTCTTGCACTTTACTCACTTTGGCACTTTATATTTGTTTTATTTCTATCCTAGATTTTTGGGCTGATTACAAAATTAGAAACAGAGCCAAGATGCCAACGCCAGGGACCCTCAGTCCTAAGCACTTCTATCACCACCTAAGGTTGCATCCTGAGGCTACCCTCCATTTTGTACTTCCATCACAATTTTTGGGTCTTTTCTATCACATTTGAGCATATTATTCTTTTTGGTAGTCATCATTTTCAGGGTTAATTATGAAAGTTAGACTAGCACAAGAATAACCTATAAATATAAAGTTATGTGATCATAATAAAGGACCAAACACTAACATTAACTATCACCACCTAAGGTTGCATCCATCAAGGCACTCAGTTAAGAGCTCCATTTACATCCATATAGCACCATCATGAAAGGGACACAAGAGCTGGTATTTACAAA
This sequence comes from Taxus chinensis, assembly GCA_019776745.2. Taxonomy (NCBI): domain Eukaryota; kingdom Viridiplantae; phylum Streptophyta; class Pinopsida; order Cupressales; family Taxaceae; genus Taxus; species Taxus chinensis. Next base: position 280,423,410 of record CM034148.1, read on the forward strand.
CAGCTCATGTTCATTTTATTCCATGCACACATTTATTACATTTATTTACCATTTAGTTATTTTCTATTTAAGTGCGACTGACACATATAAGAGCCATAGGGCACCATTATGCACACACACACACACACACATAAAATTTATTTAGATGTAGGAGATATTATCTAGTTGACAAATAGGTTAGTCTGACTTATCAGCATCTTTCTTTCCTTAGGATCTATGGTATGTAGGTTAGATCTTTGACTGAAGGTTTCTTCCCTAATGATCTATGGACCTCATTGACTAGTTCTTTTGACATGACTTTATGGCTTGATCTAGTAGGACCTTAGACCTTAGTTCTTCAGATTCATCTTCCTTGTATATCACCCACTTATGTAAGGGATATTTTCTCATTGTATTTCATTGAGTTCCATGATCTAATATATAATATTGCTGCTCATTTGTTTGTAAATCTTTTATGTAAAGTCCTAATTCTCGATGGTCTTGACTAGTTACTTTCATCTTTCCTTGAACATGGGTTTGATTACGACATTGAGTTCTTAGGCTTGGCATGATTCTCACTGTAGTTATTCATTCCTAATTATGGTATAAGAGCAGGAGATTATTCTAGTGAATTGACATCTATCTGTTAAGTTTTAATTTGTAAATAAGGTTTTTTGTATATTGATATATTTTGGGATTTGTTTATATTTTGTTTCTGTGTGCATTTTTATTGCAAATCATAGTCTTCCATTGGATCCAGATGGTCTGCAAACCCTTGAGATTGACTCTAAACTTGACATTTCTGGAGGTAGTCGTATTTTCAAGGGTTTTATTTTTATTGTGCAGGAACATACTTGGACGCTTTGGAATCCATGTTAGTACATGGAAGGAAAACCTATACTATTTTTGAGATCCAAACTTTTTTTTTTTGATGTAACATCTTGGATTTTTCTGGCATGGGTGTTTATAATCCTTTTTCAGTTGTTAGTCACGCATGCCTTTTGGTAGTGCAGTGTTTCGCTATTTCGGCAGAAAATTATTACACCACAATCGAGAAAATGAAGGTCATTTTTGACATAGTCCAGAAATAACAAGTCATTGAAATCCTTAGCCCCTGGTCATATGGTATGGTCATATGAGGGCTTAAAGCTTGTGATTACGCTTAACTTCAGAGCCCTTTGATTTTATTTGTGTGGTGAAGGAAAGGGTATTTTATTTTTTTTAGTGGCAACTAAAATAAATAGTAGAGCATAAATATTGAAAAGCTTGTATCTTTTGATCGGTAACTCGGATTTTGAGAGCCATTTTTTGCAAAAGTGCTTGTTTTTTTTGTGTTTATTCCATTGGAATATTTATTTTTGAGAAATAAACTGATAAGTTATAAAGTTCCATATTGTAACATGTACTCAATTATAAAGTGCCAAAATCTGGGGGGTCTTGTTGCATTACTTGGTTCTTAAATTTTTTTGGTGAGTTTTTTGAGCTATGGCATATTTATCTACTTCTGCATTAGATCATGTTGAGCCATTAACAACACATAATTACCACACATGGAAACCAAGAATGGAAAAAATTATTAAGTGGAAAGGATTATGGGCTTTAACTTCTTCAGAACAACTAGTGTTCACTATAGAATATGAGAAATTTCAGTACTAGTGCAGATTTGATGAGTGTATGGGTTTGATAGGAACTTATGTAAGTGATAGTATTTTGTTTCATTTGGAAAAGTGTGACTCTCCTTTCAAAATATGGGAGAAATTGGAGGTTTATTTGGTAAGGTGGATCACATGAGAGCCATGCAACTTGAAATTGAGATCACCTCTCTTAATCCTGAAGATTTTCCAACAATTATAGACTATCTTACTAAGTTCAAGAATTTGTTGACACAATTTAAGGGGAGTGGAAGAGATAAGAAAAGATGAAGAGTGTGTCTACTTAATTCTATCCAAGTTGAGAGGACCATTCCAAATATTTTCTTCTACCTTTTTCTCTAGCATGGATACCTTAGGTGACACCTTCAAAATGCCCAACTTTGAAACATTTTGTGAAAGACTTACTAGGGAAGAATCCAAATTGTCTAACCTTGAGTCTTCCACCTCTCAAAAGTGCACATTAGTTGCATCTAATCATAAGGGAAAGGGAAAACCAAACATTAAAACCAAATCCACCCCTTCTCCATCTCAATGTGCTCCTAAACCCAAAGAAAACAACTCTAAACCTAATGAGTCTTCTAAATCCAAGAATAAGTCTAGCATTTCATGCTCTTTTTGTGGGGGTATTCATCATAAAGAACATTATAGGTGTTATAAGTGAATGCAAGCCTTAGAAGGATGCAGTCCAAGAAACAAAAAAGTTCTATCTCCACTCCACCTACTTCTAATCAACATGGAAAAGAACTTAATGTTGTTGGAGATCTCTGTCACCACTTACTAAATAGTTGGGTTATAGATTCTATTGCTTCTCATCACATGACTTCTTCCAAGAAGTCTTTTGTATCTCTAGGTTTGAGTTCTAATTCAAAAATTGAGGTTGGAGATTATTCCTTCCTTTCTGTTATTAAAGGAAAAGGTGACATACACCTTGATAGTGGAAGTATCCAAGATGCACTATATGTTCCTAACATCACTACAAATTTTCTTTTTGTATATCAAATCCTTGTCATTTATGGTCAAGGAAAATACATTGAATTTTACACCACATGGGGTAGAAGTACAAAATTTTTGGAGCCTCATTCACTTATTGCTCAAGGTATTGTTGATCATGGTTCTAGACTATATCACTTTGAGGGTTTTGATGACACTTCCTCTATAGGGACAAGATTGGTTTCTCATTCAGATTCAGAGAGTAAGCTTTGGCATGAGAGATTTGGACATCTCAATTACAGATATTTGAAGGAGTTGAGCACTCATGGTATGGTTGATAGTCTTCCTATCAAGTTTCTTGTCTTGAGAATTTTTCCCTGGATGAATTTGGGAAACAACACCAAGATCCATTTCCTAAGAATTTGTTCTAAGAGAGCTTCTTCACCACTTGAGCTTGTGCATAGTGACTTGATGGTTTTTCCTAACCCCTCTTTCAATGGAGCTAAGTATGCACTTACCTTTATTGATAATTTCTTGAGGCATACTTGGGTTTATTTTCTCAAGTACAAAAAGTGATATTTTTTCACACTTCAAAGTCTTCAAGGCTTTGGTCGAGAAACAATCTTCTAGTAGCATAAAGAACCTTGCACTGATAATGGGGGGAGTACTTCAGCAATGAGTTTTCTAAATTTTTGGCAACTCAGGCATTATTCACAACATTTTGTTCCTCATACTCCACAATAAAATGGCTTAGCAGAAAGGAAGAATCAAACTTTGAAGGAAATGGCTAACTGTATGATGCATTCTAGAGATTTACCTCCTATATATTAGGCAGAAGTAGTTAATTCATGCTAACTACATTCAGAATCACACACCACACGTAAGCACTTGAGAATTTGACTCCAGAGGAAGCTTGGTCTAAAAATAAGCCTGATGTCTCATTTTTAGAGTCTTTGGAACCCATGCTTGGGTCTTTTTGCCAAATAAGAGAATGAAAGCCTTGGATAAGAAGAGTAAACCCTTGATCTTTGTAGGGTATTGTGAGGACATGAGAGCTTATCAAATTTTAGATCCTGATACTCATGAGGTTATTTTTCAAACACATGTTCAATTTGATGAGCACTTCACACCTCATGATTCTTCATCTTCTTCCATGCCTTCTTCTTCTTTATCTCATCTTGAGGATCCTTTCTTTGAGGAGGTTGATGAGGAGGTTATAGATGTCGTTGAGGATCCTATTCCCACTGATGTTGTCACTATGCCTAAGTGGGCTCGTACTATAGTTTCTAAGGCAACACCTTTCATACAGGATCTTCCACCCACTAGGCATCATCACACACATTCTATAGGCTCTGGAATTTTGTGTCAGGTAGTTTTCAAGGATCCATAGACTTTTTCAAAGGCTCATGGGATACATGAGTGGGATGATGCAATGGTAGCTGAGTATTCTTCTTTGATGAAGAATCATACTTGGGATTTGGTATCTCTTCCTAAAGGAAGAAATATGGTTAGGTGTAAGTGGGTATACCAAACCAAATATGTAGCTGATGGGTCCATTGACAAGTATAAGGATCGTCTTGTTGCAAAGGGTTTTTCACAAGTTGAAGGTATTGATTACTCTAAGAATTTTGCACCCATTGCCAAGATGGATTTTGTATGCCTTGTACTTGCTATTGCTGCATCACAGGGGTGGCCCGTATACCAGATGGACGTGAAGAGTGCCTTCTTACATGGAGATTTACAAGAGGAAATATACATGGAGCAACCTGATTGGATTTTTTCAGGATTCTTCTCTTGTTTGTAGACTCTGAAGGTCTCTCTACGGTCTCAAACAAGCCCCTCAGGCTTGGTATGAGAAGATGGATTCTTTTCTTCTATCTACTAGTTTTGTTCATTGCCACTCAGATCATACAGTATATCTCAGCATGTTGGTGAGGATATTGTGATACTTGTCTTGTATGTTGATGATCTGTTACTTACTGGCATCTCTTCTTCCCACATTTAGAGTATTCAGAGGCTCTTTCTACACAGTTTGACATGACAGATCTTGGGTTATTGCATTATTTCCTTGGTATTGCAGATTTCTCAGACAGATTCAGGGATTCATTTGAGTCAGCAAAAGTACACCCATGATCTTCTTTGGCACTTTGATATGGATGATTGCAAGCCAAGTCCATCTCCCTTTCAGTTTGGGGTTACTCTTACTTCCACATATACCACTCCACTTTGTGATCCTATATTGTATAGACATCTGGTTATAAGTCTCATGTAGTTGACCCATACTCACCTTTATATTTCATTTGCAGTAAGGCTTGTATCTCAGGTTTGCACATTATCCTCATAGTAGTCACTGGCAGGATGCTAAAAGGATTTTGTGCTATTTATAGGGTACTTCCCACTTTGGCAACTACACTACACTAGGGTTCTACTCATTTGGTTGGATATACATATTCAGATTGGGTAGTTTCTATTGATGACATGTGTTCCACTTCTGGCTATATTTTTTTTCTTGGTTCTTCTCTAGTTGCTTGTGGGTGTAAAAAGCAACATGTTATTGCGCTTTCATCTTCAGAGGTAGAGTACTAGGGCAACAGTTACATCGAGTCAGAAGATTATTTGGCTTCGCCAGTTATTGAAAGAGTTTGGATTCCCATAGGATTCACCGAACTATACTTTGGTGTGACAACCAAAGTGCAATTCACATTTCTCACAACCCAGTTGAGCACCAGTGGACCAAGCATATCAAGATACACATCGACTTAATTCAGTTCAGCACATTCAAGATGGAGTTAGGAAAAAAACCTCCCTCGAGGTGTCGAAATTTCTTCATGGATATATTGTACATGAGTACCTCATCAAGCCTAGTTGCTAGGACTCATACTATGGACATGTCACTTCTATTTTGGCCCCTAGCTTCACTTGAGGGGGGGTGTTAGAGTAGGTATTTACCTTAGCTCATGTTCACCTAGGTAAATTATTTACCTTTATTATATTTATCCTCACCCACTTATGTGTGTGGAAACCTACAATGATTTATTTAGATACTTAGCAGATATTACCCTCACATTCTTAGACATAAATCTTTCCATGATCTTTGGTATTGACTAAGTTCTTTCCTAGATCTATGGTATTAACTTGATCCTTGATGTACAGTAACTACTCATAAATATATGGACTTGACTAAGTAAGAACGATGACTAATTATTTCCATGATCTTATAGCTTGACCTTTACGTGCTTTCAGTTGCTACTTTCAATCTTACACCCTTGCCTATACTAAACAAGGCCCATTCTCATTGTATTACTCTTTGACATTCCATAAATCTATATGACACCAACTGCTCAGCTAGGATGCCAGCACCAGGCGTATGTAAAGTCCTCTCTGGGTGCCCCTCTTCCCTTTGTACTTTACTCATGATGTTTGATTGGGTATCTGTTTTAGTTGGTTTGAGCATGACTGGTTATCATTTTTTGGTATAAGGCTTTTTCAATATTAATTACAAAATTCAAGCAAGGGAATCATATAAATATAGAGTTATGTGACCATAAGAAGGGACCAAGCACTAAGAATTAGACTATCACCACCTAAGGTTACATCGATCAAGACATTTAAGAGCTCCATTGCATCCATCTTGCTCCATCACAACGGGACACAAGGGCTAGTTTTCTACATCACACTTCATAGGAGGGAAGATCATTCAATTCCATGCACACATTTATTACATCCTACATCTTAGCTACTTGCTTGCTATCCATGTGCAGATTGACACACAAGAGCAACCTAGGGCACGATTCCACACAGACACACATAAAACTACATTGGTTATGAGATGTAGTGTAACATGCTTAGTTGTAATTCCATCATTGTGACATATGAGGACAATATGACCCCTCATTTTGCATCTTTCTTTTTTAGGATTTGATATCTATTTGAGGGTTTTACAGGTTCATATTTTATTGCAGGTTCACAATGAACTTGGCGATCTTGGTGTGACCTCAGAGTGAAAAAAAGTGAATAAAGGTGAACATCTCATGAAAAATGAAAGGATGATTTCTAAGAATTTTTGTATACCTAGGTTCCCAGAATCAGGACTAGGGCACTCGTGGGCATCCCTATCCATCTCTAGGGCCCCCAGTTTAGCCTACTCCTTCAGTTTTGCATTTTTCTGAGCTCTTATGTGACGGTCAATGCTCCAGATTTTTCCAGTTTCTATTCATGTGCATCTTTAGAGACACAATGAATCAGCTAATGCTTTTACCCTCTCTTTGCACCTAAGGTTTCATTATTTATTTCTTAGCTTGCTTTGGTATATTTATGTATTTCATTACATATTTTATTTACTGCTACTATAACATCAGATTAGGCATAATATTCCATATTTTATATAATCAAAAACCTGTTTAAATGTAAAATAAATCCCTCTTAAATAAATCATCTCTACATTAATTATTATACATGATGACATTTGATATGTTAAAAAGAGTTGAAGACCCTCTCCTCCCAATAATATTTATCATAAGCTAATTCTTCTCACATATAGCTAAGACACATAAGTATATGTTAGGAATAAAATATATAAATCCAAGTTGTTCACCCAAAGACAATGGTATCTACATAAAAATTATTCTCTAAAAAACAAAAAATAAATAGAATTCCAATAGATTAAAATCAAAGTGATCATTTATTGAGTACAATATATTCGAATTACATTAAAACTTAATTTCTTATTCATAAAGTTAAAATCAAAATACAAGGCAAAAAACAACCAAATATCTAAAGGAATAAAATATTATGGTCTATATCAATGCACAATTTTAGCATATAAAATAAAAATGAGCAATTATGTAATATCATGATTTTAGATAAAACTTCTCATACCTCTCCAAAAAATATAAGCCGAAATACCTCAATAATATCCAAGTTTGAGTAATATTATTTGAATTTCTAATTGAAAGAAAACATTTCATAATAAAACAAATTTTTAAGAAAAGCTTCAATTTATGGCAACCTCACACCCAATCATGCAGTTCATAACATCTATGGTCCACAAGTTATTTAAAAACATCTTCTGGTTTTATTCCATCCATCCCCTATCCAAAACCATTAATAATCAACCCATTGAAACCAAAGTTAACCAGGGGACAATATTAGCCCCTATCTCGTTTCTATGTAAACTTAAAAAATAATTGTACATTGTTTATCCCTTTTAACTTTGTTCATGTTTGCATCATGTTCCCAAATTAATTCGATTCCACATTAGATTTAAATTAAATTTCACACTACTAAAAAAATCATAACAAATAGTGGCGAGGGTTATTGTTGAGTAAATTAATAATGGATATTTTTTTCAAAATCACATATCTTACTAAAAAATCTAATCCTTTGATAAAAATAGGCATTAAGTTACAACTTTGAATCTCGTTTCACACACCCAAAAAAAATTTCCATATGCAAATTGAAGCTACTTCACGTGTCCATCTCATCTAGGAAATCAAATCTAATGGAAAATAGCACTTAGGAAGTGGATATAAAAGCCTTCTTAACTACACCACTCCTGCTACCTAGAAAAATTCTCAAAGTGAAGAGTGTAGAAGCTTTAAGAAGGAAAGTATAGCATTAAAACCCATTCATATGCCTTTGTAAAAGATACAAGAGCTAGAAATTAGATCATAACCAAAATCCCTGGAAATTAAATCTTACATAATAGATGTTAGAGCACTAGTTGTAGGGTAAACATGTCAATATTTTATCTAAAAGTAAAACTATGTAATTTTTAATAGCAAACTAAAATAAAATCTATAATGGGTTTTCAAAAGTATCTTAGCACTCTGTCTAGCACAAGGTCCAAATTTGGAATTTCACAAACCAACCTAGCGCATATAATTATTGTCTTTTTTTTTTGTTTTTACTCCTTTGACTTGGATGATTTAATGACAGCTCACATGTTACTCACCAATCCTAGTCATACTGCACTTTTATCTTATTCTTCACTCTGTCATCTCTTCTTTACCAATCATCCCTCTTAAAAAAAATTTAAAAATACCAAAAAAGTGCACCAAGACTCTCTTCTTTAATTAGAACTAGCCTTTCAAACTTAGTAATTGATTCAGATTATGGATATGTCCAGTGAATCATCTGATAGCTAACATAATTAATGTTCGTAGTACTACCTAGAAAAGATAAAAATCAACAACTTACCTTGCAAGTTACACCTAGAAGACTAACATAGTGGCTTAGCTATGAAAACTATGTACAATTCTTGTGATTGAAAATGGCAAGTGACCACTGACATGAACTTTCAAATCTAGGCCTTCTTTTAAAATTTAAAATAAACATTAGCATTAGTCTAATGTCAAATTATTAGTGAAATTTAAATTTATTTTGACGGATAAATTTGAGATATCCATTCTTTGATGGGTTTAAAGGCTATTGACAGGATGGGATGGGCTCAATTTTGATCCTTGGATGCAACCATGGATAAGGAGTAAAACTAGACCTCTCTCCCCAACACTCTTCCTCTAGTGGTAGGATGCCCAAATCCTCCCATTTACAAACAATATCAAGTTGGGGATTGATCACTCCCTACCTCTTCAATATCCTTTGGAAACAATTCAAAATATCCAAAATATCTAAATCATTTCAAATATTTCTCCAAATGCTCCTAACAACGGTTCGCTATCTCCACTTACGCCACATGGGTCAAAATGTTGATCCATGGTTCACCACACTATAAGTTTCTACATTTTACATGCACTTTAGAATATGGCTTCTCCAAACTCTATAAAAATATGTTCCTTACTTCCTTTACACTACTTGAATTTCATTTAAATAGCATAAAGGGGGGAAAATGTAGACACAAAATCACACACATATTACTATTTTACTATACCGTCAAGTATGTTGTTATATGCATGGATCCACTTGCGTTGATTGTTTCTATTGTATTTCTCTCTTACACCTGTCATTTCTACACCTAGTTGTGGTTAGGTCACAAGGATCCTTGTCTGTTTGTATTTTAATTTTTTTTGTCATTTGTTCCAAGACACTAGTGCCCATTATGGATACTGACACCTAGGTGCCCCTGTCCATTCTGGGAGTTCCTATCCTCTTTTCTCTTTGTACTTATTTTGACATTTATGGCCGTTCTTTCTAGTTTTACTTGTCCCTACCCTAAGCTCATAGTCGGCCTTTTAGGTCACTAGTGTCGAAATTCAAATAAGATATCCATATACATACACAACATACACTCTATTATTATGGATGAAAATTATAAGGGGAAATCACATCTACATACTATCATTACCATCAACGAGATTGCATTTTTGGGCTGTTACACTACATAGGAAGGGGAAGTGCTCAATTCCATACCACACATTTACATCTTATCTATCCATAACCCGCTATCTTAGCATTATATGTGTGTGGGAAACCTAAGGAAACTATTTCACACACAAGAACAAAAAACTACATGGAGTATGAAATGTAGTACATTGCTCGGTCATAAGTTCACTCATCAGGTGACCACCGGGCTCATTCCGACTTCATATATTACATTTTTCATTCCAATTTGATGTTTTTGTGAGCTTGTGTAGGTAGATAGGGTTTATCTTGTAGGTTATAGGTACCCTTGATAATTAAATAGAGAATATTAGGTGACTAACAGGAAGTGATGGCAAAACCCTAGTGACACAGAAGAAAGTAGATTTTGAGCTTCTGTGTAGTCATCGACACCCATGAACATTCACTAGCACCTAGGTGCCTCTATCAAGCACCAAAAACTTGTTTCTGGCATCATCCTTAGAATCCATATTTTACAGAGAGAAGTTATGACAAAATTACAACCTTGTTCACCACTTTACACTACCCAAATCAGTTCTAGATTACGTAGGATTCAGCTAAGTCATCCATCTCTCCTATTTTATTATAATATTGCATTACTAGAGGTCTTAAAATATTTATATTTATTATATTTTATCATATCGATTACTCCGCAATTATATTTAATTAATATTTTAATAAATAGAGTTCCATATGATTGAGTTTTCCTAAGAACACCCTTGAGATCATTATCCATTGCAAGCTTCTAAGTGTTAGAAGTAAAAACAAAGTTTCTTTGTTGTTCACTTCTCAACTTGTACTCCTTTTCTTGATAAACTAACACATTGATTAAAAACCACCTATATTCCCTTAAAGTAACCCTCCCATCATCAATTCCAATCATTAGATTTATTAGGTATCCAAATTCATGACTAAGAATATTACTAGTTTGATCCAAATATATTACATCATCACCTTCAAGGGGAAGAAAACATACCTTGTTGTAAACTATCCAAAAATCATCTGATGTCTTGGCACAAAAAATATTAGTTGAGGTAGCACCATTTCAATGTTCACTTGATCATTAAGCATGAAGGAATAATTATCTTCCAATTCATATTCAATAGTAGTTTTGTCAAATAAAATTTTTCACAAGGAACTTGAGGCATGAAGCACTTATTACACTAATTAATGATGTGATCTTCTTATTTAACTACCAAAACTTTGATATTTAAAGAGGGTAAAAATTCTCTACCATGTTTAGGTGTATTTTGTCTTTCCATTTGACCCATATGCCTTTTTCCTTTATGATTACCTCCATGATCCATTCTAGGATGAGGCACATACTTGTTTTGAATCTGAACTTGATTCTAATCCCGGGGGAAAAAATAACCCCTTCTCATCCTTTTCCAACTCATAGGATATAACTCTTATGTTAGGTTGTGGATCCTATTTTCATGCTAGATGTTTTATAAACTATAAACTAAAGGTAATGTACACTCTTCATGTATTATCACCAAGGTTCGGGGGTGGTAACCCTCAAGATTTTTTTCGGAGTAACTGAAAATGTGTTCTTTTCATATATTAATTTTATGGGTAAGTTTTTTTGGCCCATGGTATTGTAAAACTACTTAGACAATTACCTATTGATGTGCTTATAAATAGCTGGACATACGGTAGGGAAAGATATGGGTGTGTGAATTTGTGAGAGATTTTGTTAAGCATATCTCCAAACAAGATATGTGAATTGTAATTGTGAGAAGATTGATATGAGAGTGGATTATACTCTTTTTTGACTTGTAATAAAATTTAGGAAAGTGTTTCTTGGTGGATGTAGCTCACATTTGGTGAATTTTTTTAAATCCTGTCTTCTTGAGGTGTATTTTTTCTTATGTATTTTCTATCCATAGTTCTTATTACTATGATTTTGTGGGATTGATCTACATATATTTCTATTTACCCCTAATAATTGGTATCAGAGCTTCTGGTTGTGTTTGTTGAAGTTTTGAATTATAGGAAAGGGTTATTATCTTAAGTGGGGGCTATTTTAGATGATGGTAGATCAAAGGTTGAAAATTTTAATGGGAAGAAATTTGGTCTATGGAAGATGTGGATGGAATATTATCTATATGAGAAGGATCTCCATGTTCCGATGGAAGGAAAAGTAAATAAACCAACATGTATGTCAGATGAGGATTGGGAGCTTCTTGATAGGATAACACTTAGGGCCATCTGGTTATGCCTTGCATCTTTGATCGTGTTCAATATATCACATGAGAAGACCACATAAGGTCTGATAAATACGTTAGGGAAGTTATATGAGAAACCATCTACTTCTAATAAACTATTTTTGATGAAAAAAATATTTAATATGAAGATTTCTTAAAATGGGTCAGTTGCAGATCATTTAAATGAATTTAATATGGTTGTGAGTATGTTGAACTATTTAAAAATTGACTTTGATGATGAAATTAGGGCTCTACTTATTTTGTGATCCTTACCAGAGAGTTGGAAGAACCTGGTGATGGACATGAGAAAATTGGTCTTTAATAATGCCAAGTTAAAGTTTGAGGATGTTATAGGATTGATCCTTAGTGAGGAAATACGACAAAAAATATCCAAGGAGACTTTTACTTTAGGGAATGCTTTAGAAGTGGAGAGTAGAGGGAGACAAAACACTAGAGGGAAAAAAAATTGTAGAAAATCAAGTGGTCATGGAAGATCAAAATCAAAGAGAAAGATGTTATGATGGCATTGTGGAAAGGATGATCATGCGAAGAAGTATTTCTGGGCTCTTTGAGACATGCAGAACAAACAAGAAGACACCAATGAGGTGAATGTGGCAACATGTAATGTTTTTTAGGATACATTAATTCTCTCCTTAGATAATATTGCCAAGTATTGGGTTTTTTATTTAGGGGATTCTTTCCATGCGACATTATATATGCATTATTAAGATGATTATGTTCAAGGGGATTTTGGACATGTTTATCTTGGTGATGATGAGGCTTGCAACATAGTAGGAAAAGGAAATGTTTAAGTCAAGATGTAGAATGAGAATACTTGGCTACTGAAAGATGTCAGACATGTGCCCAAGTTGAGAAAGAATTTGATATCCATATGGTAGCTAAGGAGTGATGTTGTATGGTGACTTTTATAGTAGACTCTTGGAAGGTGACCAAGGGTGCTCTTGTGGTAGAAAGAGGCAAGAAGGTTGGTACCTTGAATTTAAATAGTAGTGATGATTATTGTAATTCAGTTGCTATAAAATTAGGAAAAAAATGTAACTTTATAGCATTATAGGCTCAGTCACATGAGCTAAAAGGACATGTATATTTGAAGGATAATTTACATGGAGTGAAAGAGATTGATTTATATTTATGTGAAAATTGTGTGCATGGAAAATAGAAAAGGGTAGGTTTCCTCAAGGTTAGAACTAAAAGGAGGGAGAATAAGTTAGAGCCGGTTCATTCAAATGTATGGGGGCCAGATCAGGTATCCTCTAGTGGTGGTTCATCTTATTATGTTACTTTTATTGATGATGTAACTCAGAAAGTTTGGGTGTATGAAATTAGGAGAAAATACGATGTGTTCAATACTTTTAAATGATGGAAATCCTTGGTTTAGAATGAAACATGTTTCAAGTTAAAATGTCTTAGGTCATATAACAGAGGAGAATATTGCAACAATGAATTTATTGATTATTGTTCTAGGAATGGAATCCATAGATAAAGGATAGTTCTAAGAACTCCATGGAAGAATGGAGTGTTCAAAAGAGTAAACAAGACTATCATAGAGCATGCCAAAAGTATAGGTTTCATGCACATGTAGGGATACCCCTTCAATTTTGGGTGGAATCAATGAGCACGAGTGTATATCTGATCAATACAGGACCTTAAAAATGCCTTGAATGGAGGCATACCTAAGGAATATTAGTATAGTAAGAATGTTGATTATTCCTTTCTTAGAGTATTTGGCTATGAAGCATTTATTCACATTGTTAAAGATGGTAGGACAAAGTTAGAGGCTAAATAATAAAAAATCACCTTTGTTGGCTGAGGTGTGGATGACTTTGGTTTCTAGATTTGAAGCCTTAAGGACAAGAAAATATTTCAGTCTAGAGATGTGGTATTTAATGAAAAATCATGTATAAACAACAGTTTTAGGATTATAGAGAGGATTCCAGAAAAAGAGTACATAGTGTTGGAGGATGTTGTAGAGCAACCAGTTATGGTATAGCCTGTTCAGACACCTACTCTAGAGGAACCCCAAAATTTTGTGGTGAGATCTTCTAGGGTAAGAAGGGAACCTGGACATTTTTCTCCATCTCTTAATCATCTATTGCTCACTAACAATGGAGATACAAATTTATTTAAGGAAGTAATATGAGTAGATACTAGGAAGAAGTGGGAACAAGCCATGGATGAGGAACATCAGTCTCTCATGGAAAATGAAAATTGGGATTTAGTAGACCTACCCAAAGGTAAGAGAGAATTGTAGAACAAGTAGGTGTATAGAGTCAAAGTGGAGGATGGAGGTACAAAATGATACAAGGCCCGGTTGGTGGTCAAGGGGTTTGTAAAAAAGAAGGGTATTGATTTCGATCAGATTTTTTATCCAGTAGTGAAGATGACTTCTATTAGAACTATTTTTGGGATATTGTAAGTGGAAGACTTATACTTAGAGAAACTAGGTGTGAATACTGTGTTCCTTCATGGTGATTTAGAGGAGGACTTATACATGGAGAAACCACATGAATATGAGGTCATAGGTAAGGATAACATGGTGTGTAAACTGAAGAAGAACTTGTATGGCTTAAAACAACTTCCATGACAATTGTATAAGAAATTTGATAGTTTTATGATGAAGCAGGGATACTCCAGCTGCCATTCAAATTATCACGTAAATGTAAAGAATTTTTATGATGGAAGTTACATTATCATATATACGTATCTAGATGACATGTTGGTAGTAAAAACATACATGAAATAAAGGTACTTAAGGAACAACTTAGTGATTCCATTGTTTTGAAGGATTTGGGGGAAAAAAACAAATCCTTGGTATGCGAATATATTGGATTAGAAAGAACGAAAGTTGAATTTATCTCAGAAGAGTAAATTAAGAAGGCCTGTGAGAGATTTAGTATGTGGGATTCTAAACCATTTAGGATTCTTTTGGTAGGCCATTTCAAGTTATCAAAGGAGCAGTTTCCCAAGATAGAAGAGTAGAGAATCTAGACGTCCATGGTACCCTACTCATCATTAGTTAGTAGCTTGATGTATTCCATGGTTTTCACTAGGATAGATATCTCCCATGTAATGTGAGGAATGAGTAGGTTCATGAGTGATCTAGGTAGAGCGCTAAAAAGCACTGAAATGGATCCTTTAGTATTTTAGAGGGACTATGGGGACAACTTTGTGCTACGGTGGATTGGATACCAATTTGCATGGTTATGTAGATTCATACATGGATGGATATTTTTTTATGCCTATAACATATACCATTTATATGTATAAGTTTGGGCTAACCTATTACTTATATAACATTTATACTTATATTTATTAGTTAGTCATTCATTAGGTATAAACTAATAATAATGACGGGGTATGGCCTTTCACAATCATACCTATATATGGGTGAGTAATTCCTCCCCATAGGGGTGAAGAGTGTGAGTTCATGTCTTATTGTAAGAATTATGATGTTACACCCTCGAAGTGGCTTAGTAATATATAATATATTCTGACATATATTCATTTATATTAAAGTAATTACATTCCATCTGGTATCAAAGCATCAATTTCATAAATGAATGGTTTTTTCACTATATCTCAAGAAAAATTGTGATTTGTTTATAGATTGTTTTACTACGTCTAGAGATATATACTATAAAGCTTAAGTAAAAAATTTATAAATTTTTTCACTGTTTTGTGAGAGTTATTACATATATACTATTTTTCATAAAATTGATCTATAGGCCGAAATTTTCATAGTTTTTTACATTTTTATTGAATTGTGTAGGGGAAATCCCTTATTATGGAAGGTGCACAAAATAGATGATTTCAGAAACATTCATACACACCATGGAATACTCCTTATAAAGATAAAATACAGTCTAATTTTGAACTAGGAGGTACTTCCAAGATGAGGGACCTGCACATTGCTTTCACCATGAAAAATCAAAGATTAGATTATCTTGAAAAAATACTCGATCACATTTTTCATTTTCAAAATAATTCAATCAATCCCACACATGTATCTAATAGCCAAGGTGAAAATATTATGGTTTTTTAAGAACCATGTATTGTGGTAAATGATGACATGGAATATGCCATGACGGGGCATGTTAATTATGTCTCCTATTTGAAAAGTCCACACATTTAGAAGGTTGATCCAAATATGGATGAAGAATGGAAAACAATGGTCTGGGATGAATCTGTTGAATACAATACACTTAACCTAGAATACTATGACAAGGGTTTAGTAACTATAGACATGGAAACTAAATTTGATCCTAGTTTGAGTGTGAAAAACTTATTATATATGGAAGAAGTACAAAAGATACTAATTGAAGATGTAATCACACCATATTTAATTTGATTGAGAAACAAAATACACATTTTGGATGTGAAAACCTTCAATATAGTGGTTATGGAGGTCATTCCATTGGAATTTCCACTACCTCCTCGAAAATCATCTGCCACCTTAATAATAAGTTTTCTTGGTCAATGTCGTGTTTCTCATGAGAAAATAGATGATGTCTATTTTTTAATCATAACAAAAGATATGTCTTCAAATGTGAAAGTACCACCAGATTTAATAATCATAGAACTAGAGTTACTTACCCAGACTCAACTTAAGAGATTACAAATGATGGTGATCACAGTTGATATCATCAAGGAACAATGATAGACATACAAAGAGGTACAATGGGTAGATAATAGTTGAGTACATGTTTTTCCGCTACTAACCAAACATAGAGAACGATGTTTATTTGAAGGGGAGGAACATGTTATGCCCCTAACATATACCATTTATATGTCTAAGTGTGGGATAACCTATGAATTATATAACATTTATACTTATATTTATTAGTTAGTTAGTAATTAGGTATAAACTAATAATAATGAAGGGGTATGACCTTTCACAATCATACCTATATACGGGTGAGTAATTCCTCCCCATAGGGGTGAAGAGTGTGAGTTAGTGTCTTATTATAAGACTTAGGAGGTTTCCCCCTTGAAGTGGCTTAATCATATATATTCTAATATATCTGCATTTATATTCAAGTAATTCCATTCTAGATTTGGGTAAAAATTAACAGGAGAAACATGACATGTTATGTGTTTATTGTAGGTGACATAATGGTGAGATGAATCTCATGACTACAAAATCTTGTGGCTTTGTCAACCAAAAAGGCTGAGTATGTTGCTACTACAGAGGAAAGAAAAGATATTATTTGGTTAAAAAAATTTCTTGAGGATTTGGTGCATAAGCATGAGGAAGGGAAGATAAATGGTGATAGAGTGTTATACACCTAGAAAATAAATTTGTTTTCCAGGATGAATCATATATAGTTAAGGTACCATTTCATCAAGAAAAATTTGAATGAAGAGAAGATAAAGTTAGTGAAGATTCATACTAGTAAGAATCCTTCAGACATGATGACCAAGGTAGTCACAAGTGATAAAATGAAGCTATGCTCAACTTTGGTTGGCCTTCATGAACAACAGTGAAGGGTTGAGAAGCTTTCTTAGTGAAAATTAGTCTTCAAGTGTGATATTGTTAGGTTGTGGAGCTTTTTTTCTTATTAGATGTGTTGTAAATTGTACACTAAAAGTACAATACACTCTTCATGTATTCTCGTCGGGGTTCAAGGGTGCAACCCCCGAGAATGTTTTTTGGGAGTAACCAGAAATATGGCTTGTTGGGCCCCTAAAGAAGCTATGCACCTAAGGCATGGAAGGTTTTTTCATATGCCAACAGGGTGTAGAGGTTGGTACGGAAGTAACTTTGGGGAAAGTACAGAGGTTCATGCCCATGCAGAACAAGGTTGGACTTAACCACATTTTTGATCATGGTTAAAGTCCTAATAAAGGAACATGTGGAGATATGAACATAATTGGTTATGGATAAGGTTAGGACATGGAGACTTGCATCTCAAGGAAATTATATTATGGGGCATCATTATGGTTATCATGATAGCATTAGTGGTGAAACTTCTTGTAAATCTCACATAAAGGAGGGGATCAATGCCTCCGCACACCTCGGGTGAGTTCCCATTCTAGGCTGGGTGATATGCTGACACGCTTGGGATTTAAAGGGAGTAGGGAAACATGAATACATTTTGGTTCTATTGCTGAGACATATTTTGAAGTTGTTGTAATAATGGTGTGTGATGAAAGAATGCTTGAACTTGGACATCGTCGAGACTTGGATTAAGAACATGGAGGACGAGTTTGCACAGAGGTTTAGTATTGGATATGAGTTTGATGCACGTAAATGGGTAGAGAAGCACATGTATCTTGACTTCTATGAGAAATTATTTTTCTGTTTCCTAGTAGAGTTATATGAATGGTTTTTAGCATATGCATCAAGGTCAAGTTGGTATTATAGACCTCATATTTGGACCTAAGAAGATTATAAATGATTGCATGATGTTGATCTAACCTAGATTCATGTTGTTGATCGGTGGTGGGGTGGAGTTTTGACTAGATATACCGTAGAATACATAGGTATTGCTGAGTTTAAGTTCTTTTGGGAGCCAAGAGGATCATTCTTACACGTTATACCATTATCCATTAAGATCTTGATCATAGTTATGAGTTTGTAAGCATTTCCTATAGCTAGATAAACTCCCACTAGGCATGGGGCATGGAAGCTAGTATGGTGAAAGATGGTGGATCCTATGATGGAAGAAGAGAGGGAAGAGAGATGGCTTAGGTATAATGAAGCACATGAGAGGGAGTTGTTGAGACAACGTGAAGTTGCAAGAGTGATGGAATTATGGAGGCAGACATTGCGGAATGGATTTAAGGTTCACGTAGAGAATGTAGAACCTGATAAGTCTATGCTACCCCATCTTGGCAAGCGCAAGAGAGAAACCCCCTCAAGTTCTTGTGAGAGCTCATCATATGGATAAAGGAGGAGAGCTATAGGCCTGCATCTTAGTACAATTGGTGACCAAACCTTGGTGCTTAGTTTTCTAGTTCTTGAGATAAGTATTGTTAATCCGGTTGGTGTTGGTATTAGTATTTGAGAAACACCTAATAGATTTAACTTTTCATTCAGTTCATCTATGACCACACAAAAATTTCCTATGTTTGGAGGTATCATATTTGCACATAATTTGGGTAAGGTGTGGGTACATAGAATTTGGGTATCATGTCCGGAAGTGGTTCAATGTCACAAACTGTTGGCATGCAGTTTAGTGCAATGGTGGGGACGCAGAGTGCAATTGCTTTAGGCACCTTACCTACTACAGGAGGAGGATTTTTTGGAAATAAACTAACACTTAATTCATCATATGAGTTAAAGTGATATTTTAATAAAGTAATTTTTTAATTACTTAAGTTAGCTTCGATAAAGTCAATTATTAGTGAGTTGTATTTTAGTTTTCTTATCCCTTGGTTTGTAGGATCATGTTCTATCTTGCATATTTTTTTCTCAGATGATTTCCATGAGAGGAAATAGGGGAAGTTAGGGGCAATATTCTATTCCTACATATTTTCTTAGATTAGGTGATCTATTTCCACGAATTGTGGAAGAGATAGAAGATGTCCAATATCTATAAATATTCCAGCTCACTCTTTTGATTGTAATGCTTGATTTTGATATTAATAAAATACACAAGCATCATCTTATTTTTGTGTAAATATTTTGTGTCAAATATTATTTTCAAGTATTCATTGTCAAGATTTGGTATCAGAGGAGTATTTTGATCTAGGGAGAGTGTAGGAAGTTTTAGGGAAGTTTAGGGAAACTTGGAGAAATTTCAGAGCTTGGAGGAGCCATAGATGCCCCCAGCCATTTCACAGCCCATACCTAAATACACACCCTAGTTCATGGATTGATTTGCAGTTGAAGAACACCTGGAGTGCAATCATAGACCGTTGTATAATTGGATGCAACTCTGTTGCAAAAGGTAGATCTAGAGGGATAGGAGCTAGTGGATCTAGTGGTACTAGTGGTGGAGGAAATATAGGAGGAGGAAAAGTTACTAGACCTAGTGGACAAGGGTCTCAACCACCTCAGCAAGTATTTTTTGATATGTCTCTAAATTTTCCTAATTACAAGGATGTTGAAGATGCTATAGAGCATGTACTGTCAACATGAATCTGGCACTCTGATAATATTTCACCGGGAACTCCTCATGCTATGATTATTTTAGTAATGCACAACTTTTGGTTTGGTGGTAGTAATCTAGAAACACAACAACAAACATAACACAAGAATACCATAGACTATGACAAAAAAAAGAATAATGAAAAACCTGAAATACAACTATAAAATATATTATTAACATGGAATTATTACAATCTCACCCATGAATTACTCCAAGTGTTACCAACTCCACTTGATTCAAACAATGGTTATGGGAGAAACTTCACAATTACTCCTCTTGATGAATTCCTTAACACACCTTCACAAAGAATCCTTTATTCATAAAATAATTATTACAACTTTGCTCTATGATAAATGAGAGGGGATGGCCTCTCTATTTATAGGAATTCAGGCTTATCCACCCTATCTCTAAGATAGGATAGGAAATCTCTTCCGGCCAATCATATTCCATGCCTAAACTCTTTCCTTTACATGTAGGCTTATCTTCTAAGATAAGATAAACCTTATCATCTCACATGGGTTCCACATTTTTAGAAATTTCTAAAAAAAAAATACATAAAATATTTATGACATCACTCCTTGTCCTTATTAAAAATATAATATTTCTAATTCCTAATCATGTAGACCCTACTTCTCTATTTACCCCAACTTTGACATTTTAACATTACCGGACCACTTACGACAAATATTTACTTTTACCACAACATTCCTTTTGTACTTTGACTGTTACCGTACTCTACTTTATTGGTGGCACCGTACTGACGGTGTCATTATCTTCTATTGGATGCCACTACTAATTATACTTAACAACATCCTATTCCTAATACATACATTAATAAAATAGAAATTACGGAGGAAAATTTTAACGTCAACATTTTCCCTCTTCCTAGCTTCTACTCCATCCTCAGAGTAGACTCTTATGGACATTCTAAAGCTGGTGCCTGGAAAATATTTAACTTGTCATGGTTGACCCATTTCATAATGGGAGTACCATCCAATTCCTCCAGTTGATATGTACCATTTTCATGCACAACTGCTATTTTGTAGGGCCCCATCCATTTGGGAAGAAATTTTCTCTGCCTTATTTTTTTATATATCTGGAATCATATACTAGAACCAAGTCATTCACATGAAATGGAGACCAATGGATATTTTGATCAAATTATTCCTTCTGCTTCATTTTCTTCTTAAAGCTTGTATCCTTCGCTATTTCCCTCATTTCCTCTAGCAAATGAAGATGCACCAACCTTTCTTTTACTGAATCACTTTCATCCATCCTTTCATTTTTCATAACTCTCATAGTGGGAATATCAAACTCAATAGGAAGAACTGGATCAATGTCATAAGCCAATTGAAATGAGGAGTATCCTGTTGCTGACTTTGATGTTGCCCTCTATGCCTAGAATGCTGCATGAATCCTTTTATCCCACTTATGTACCTATAAGGCTGCATCTTTTGCTAGAATTTGACATAACATAAAATTTGTTCATTCCACCTGTCCATTTGTGCTTGGCTTGTATGTTGTTGCCTTCATGTGCTTAATAGAAAACTTGTTGACTAGGGATTTTACCACCTCATTAATGAAGTGGATTCCTTGATCTATTACAATTTCTAATGGGCAACCAAATCTAGTGACAATGCGTTCATATATGAACCTTGCCACTTCATCTATGGAAGTTGTTTTCAATGGCCTAGCTTCAACCCACTTGGTTAAATAATCTGTGGTAACTACAATATACTTATTTTAGCGTGGGGTAGTTGGAAGTGGACCTACAATATCTATTCCCCACTTTTCAAAGGGACCAAGTGGAAGAATAGGGCATAATGGAGCTAATGAAGTCTTACGATTACCATGTGTTTGAAAAATATCACGTCTTAAAATAATTATAACAATCTCTAAAAAGAGTGGGCCAGTGATAACCTGCATCCAAGATCCTTCTTATTGTAAGTTGTCCAGAGAAGTGTCCTCCACATGTACCATTGTGGAATTCTTCTATCAGCTCCTTCCCTTGATCACGTCCAACTACCCTGTTGTACTTTCCATCAGGTCCTATCCGAAATAATCTTCCATGCAGAATAGAATATGGACGACTGGCTTGAGTAATCTTCCTCTTTGTCTTTGCATTGGCACCATTAGGAAACTTGAATTCATTCATATAATTCCAAATATCTATGTATTCACTAGGGATTGTGTCAAGGGATTACAATGCTGCATTTGAGAAATCATCATCATCACAAGATGAACCTAAACCATCATAGGCTCGAGAGAGTGCATCTGCATTGACATTCTTCTTTCCTGGCCTATCTATAATATCAAATTCAAATTCTTGTAGAAAAATTATCCATTTTGCTATCCTCCCTGATGGGTTAGGCTTATTTACAATATATTTTAGAGCCTGATTATCTGTTACAACTATAAATTTCTGCCATAGCAAGTAATTTCTAAACTTCTTTACAACAAAAATGATAGCTAGAGCCTCTTTTTCAATTACAGTATAATTTACCTTAGCACAGCTCATTTGTCTGTTCCCAAAGTAAACTAGACAATCATTCCCATTTTCATCCTTTTGGCTTAGAATACTTCCTAGTGCTACATCTGAGGCATCAGTATACACAATGAATGGCTTGCTCTAATCTAGATTCTTTAAAACAGGTGAAGACACCAGGGCTTCCTTCAGTTGTTCAAAAGTTTCATGCGCCTTATTTCTTGGTTCATAAGTAACATCCTTCTTCAAGAACTGGATTAGTGGTTGTGTAATCTTTGAGAAATTATTGATGAACCTTCTATAGTAACCCACATGGCCTAAAAATGATCTCAACTTACTTCTATTCATAGGAAATGGTAACTCTTTGATTTTTGAAACTTTATCAAGATCAGTACCAATACCATCTCTAGATACAACATGCCCTAACAAAAATGCCTTTGGAACATCCAAAGACACACTTTGTAGGGTTTAGTGAGGTGTGTGCTTCATCTAACCTTTGAAATGTTGTCTCCATTTGGTACAGGTGGTCCATCTTACTCCCATAGATGTAAAAATCATCCAGAAATACTATGATGAAGTTCCCAATGTAAGGTTCAAACACCCTATTCATCAAGCGCTGGAACATTTCCGTAGAGCATTACACAACCCAAAAAGTCTTAACTCTATAAGCAAACAAGTTCCTCAAGGAGTGGTGAACGTGGTCTTCAGCTAATCTTTCTCTACTATAAAAACTTGGTTGTATCAGCTATATCCATTAGCAAAAACTATAGCACTCCTAGCCAGCTACTTCATCCAAGATCTGATCTGAGAATGGAAGAGGGTAATGATCCTTCTTTGTTGCCTTATTGAGCTTCCTATAATCAACACAAATTCATAGCTTCCCATTATTTTTTATTGAGATCACAATGGGAGAAACCCATTCTGAATTCTCCATGGCAAATATGAATCCTGCATCAAGCAACTTATCTATTTCTTATTTTATAGTCTTGGAAAAATTAGGATTCATTCTATATGGCATTTGCTTTATGGGCTTAGTACCATCTACCAGCTCAATAGAATGTTCTACCCAACTTACTTGATGGAGTTCCTTATAATCAAAAAGTGAATAGGTGTATGTACATTCTAAAGAGCTGGAGGTAGGATTCCTTCTCATTCTCCATCAAAGCATAACCAATCTTTATTTTTTGGAGACGATCATCAATTTCTTCTTCAAATAATTTTATGGGTTCATGAGTTGGTGTGACTGGAAGGATATCCATGACTGAAACATCAACCTCACTTTCTTCATCTTCTGTGTCCACTTCACTGGTACTAGAGTAATCAGAGGATGTCCAATCATTAGTTTCATCACTTGAATCCATAGGTTTTGTCTTATGATGCCGAGGGATAATGTTTATCTTCACCCTCTCTCTACCACATCCAAGTGGCATGAAGCCTTCATTCTAGTAGTTTCTTGCATGAACTCTCCTTAGCCATGTCCTTCCCAACAACATTGGGTACGTAACAATACCATTTTTCATCACCTGAAAGTCTACCACACATACAACACCCATAATAGATATTGCCACATTTGAAACTACACCTTCTGGTTTAGTTTTTCCCTTATTTAATGACCTTAACATAAGTGTTGAGGGGTGATCAATTTTTAAACCCAACATATTCATTATAGACTTGGTCATTACATTAACTGCAGCACCTCCATCAACTAAGACATCATGAATTGAAATACCATTACATAATAACTCATCTTGTGGAGCATAGGGATCCACCTCTGCTTCTAAAACAGGGACCTCAACCTCCTTCCTTCTTCGAGCATTAAGTCCACTTCACACCTTTCACCTCTTCTCAGAAGACATAGCCAAGAGTTGACCATATGTAATATTTGCAGGCCTTTTGGATAGATCTTCTAAGATGGAGTATGGTCCTTGTCCTTGTGAAATCAGAAAATCCTGCACACCCAACTTTCTTCTCCTATGTTTCTTACTAGTTTCTCCTTTCATCTTCTTAGGATCATTTCCATCTTGGTTATCTTTTTATTTTTTTATTTTTGTTACAAACACATCTACTTCATTATTTATGCTCTTATCTACTACATCAAAAGAATTCACAGGTGATTTTCCTTTATCATTATCTCTTGTACCAGATGTAGAAGCTCTATCTATACAATATATACTTATAATGACCATTTTTATAACAACCATAACATACAACTTTAGAAAATATTTCTTTTTAGACCTCTATCTCCTCCCTGAGAACTAAATTCTTTTCCTTGAAGAAGGTTGATAGTTAACTGGACCATCTTCCTGAGTAGATCTTCATACTCAGTAGATGTACTAGGAGAAAGATTTTGTGCTCACTGAGAGTGGTTGTGGATTTTGGACCAAAGGTGCTAGTGTAGGCTCTACTTTAGCAACAATTTATTTGGGCTCCTCTTCCATGCTTTCTTCTTTCCTTCTTGTAATCTCCTTTTCTTGTTCAATGGTAGCTGGGTGGTCATACTTCACTCATTTTTTGATCTCTGGCTTCATCCCAAGAATGAAGTGCTTACAGAGGAGATTATCCACGCCATTCATCAACCCATTCGCTAATCCTTCCTTCTGGATCTGGGCATCGAGCTTCCTCCTTAGCTCTAGAACACAGGCATGATAATCCCTTATCTTCTCCTTCTCTCCTTGGGTTAGCTTTGTGATATCGATCATGAGATCTGCATATTTTTTTTGTTCACCAAATTCTTCAAGAAAACTTTCAGTTAATAAATCCCATGATTTTTTCACATTATCACCTAGTGTTTCAAACCACCTAAGGGCTGAACCATCCAAAAAGGTAGGAAAAAATTCAGTCCATTGTTCCCTTCTTATGAGGCCATTACAAATGCAATATCATTTAAAATCTTGAATAAAAGAGGAAGCATCTTCATTAGATTGGGCTGAAAAAATAAGAATCTTCCCCATTTTTAAATGTAACCACAGTGAAATACCAACTCACAAGTACAATCAGTAAGACTTATGTGCACAAATAATTGGACTCACTAAAATAGAAAGTGACTTTACACCTTTCTACAGTAAAATAGGAATGACCACAGTAATCTTGACTTACTACAGTAAAAACTGACTTTACTGAGGTAAACACTATTTATGGTAAAAATGAAGTTACTGGGGTAAACACTATTCATGATAAAAAATGAAGTTACTGTGGTAAATACTATTCATGGTAAAAAGTAAAGTTACTGTGGTAAATACTATGCATGGTAAAAAGTGAATTTACCATGGTAACTACTAGGCACAATAAAAACAAGGTTACCCTCTTATTGATTTATGACTAAGTGAGAACATCTCTCCATAAAATCCACCAATGAGGAATGGTCCCAAAAACGGAACCAAAATGTCAACACCAATCTGACACTCTGATAATATTTCACTGGGAACTCCTCGTGCTATGATTATTTTAGTAATGCACAACTTTTGGTTTGGTGGTAGTAATCTGGAAACACAACAACAAACATAACACAAGAATACCACAGACTATGAAAAAAAAAATAATGATGACAAATCTGAAATACAACTATAAAATATATTATTAACATGGAATTATTACAATCTCACCCATGAATTACTGCAAGTTTTTACCAACTCCACTTGATTCCAACAATGGTTATGGGAGAAACTTCACAATTACTCCTCTTGATGAATTCCTTAACACACCTTCACAAAGAATCCTTTATTCATAAAATAATATTATCTTACAACTTTTCTCTATGATAAATGAGAGGGGATGGCCTCTCTATTTATAAAAATTCAGGCTTTATCCACCCTATCTCTAAGATAGGATAGGAAATCTCTTCCGGCCAATCATATTCCATGCCTAAACTCTTTCCTTTACATGTAGGCTTATCTTCTAAGATAAGATAAACCTTATCATCTCACATGGGTTCCACCTTTTTAGACTTTTCTACAAATAAAATACACAAAATATTTATGACATCACTCCTTGTCCTTATTACAAATATAATATTTCTAATTCCTAATCATGTAGACCCTACTTCTCTACTTACCCCAACTTTGACATTTTAACATTACCGGACCACTTACAACAAATATTTACTTTTTACCACAACATTCCTTTTGTACTTTGACTGTTACCGTAACTCTACTTTATTGGTAGCACCGTACTGACGGCACCAATTTTCTTCTATTGGACGCCACTACTAATTATACTTAACAACATCCTATTCCTAATACATACATTAATAAAATAGAAATTACAGAGGGAAATTTTAACATCGACAGTACATAAGTGCGAATTACTATGGTGCGCTAAGAGTATCACTACCCTAGAGTGGAAGGAAATTCAATTTACAACTATGTTTCAAAGGTGCACACATAGCTGGTACCAGAAGTATGAGCCACATCAGATGGTGGTGGATTATCCTACACTACGTGATACCTTTTTGGAAGAGTTCCATATTCCTGAGTTTGAACATAAGAACATTATCGCTCTGAAGGAGATTAAACAAGGAATGACAGAGAGTGTGTGGGAGTATGATGCATGCTTTAAGACTCTTTTGTCAAATTTGTCTTATGATATCCATCCCTTGCAGCATGCTGAGTCATTCGTCAGAGGATTGATAATTCCCTTCAGGTGTGCACTCTCCCATTAGACTTTCAAAGACCCTCGTGAGGCCTTGGAAGCTAATTTACGCACTTAGGCCATCAGAAGTGTTGATACTAGAGTAAGCCCATTTATAGAAGCATAGATCACTTCCATGAAGAAGCAGCTAGAAAAATTTTCTGTGAACTCAGCTCATGAGACTCGTAGTGGAATATGGTGCACGAATTGTGAGGTAGAAGGAAACACAAAGGACACTTTCCCATGAAATTCGTTGTGCATTGTGTCATTAGATTTTGAAATTTGTCATGAAGATCATGATCCAAGTAGATGCCCATTGTTATAGTGTGTGTTCCACAAGAATGTGTCTTCTTATTGTAAGATTTTCTCATCTCTGACTCATGATATAAAGGACTGCCAATTGATAGAAAAAATCCATGATGCCATTGATATTGGTGTGTGCCAAACCAACATTGAAAGTAGTTCTAAGAATAAAGGTCATCACTATGAAGGGAAAAAAGATGGAGGTAGTATAGAAAGAGGTTTTCACAGAGGATTCATAGGTCATTGTGGTCAAGGAGGTAGGAGTGAATTTCCCTATGGAACTTGTTAAAATTTTGGATCTACTGAACACTAAAAGCGTGAATGTCTGGATTTGATACATTGCTCATGGTAAAGGAAGAAGCATAAGTATGAAGAGTGCCCTGCGTTGTATAAGAACATGAGCCAGAACTAGAGGAAGGACAAAGGTGTGGGGATGGTGAGTGTGAAGTGAGATGATCCACAGTGGATGCCTAGGGTAGCACATAACCCTAAATTAGAACATGTCTTGGTGACTACAGGAGTTGAGGCTATGTGCGCTAGGGAAATACTGAAGTAAAGGCCTCTCATTACAAGAGAAGAGGTATTACATGGGAAATATCCTGATCCAACTCATCAAAAAGAGGTCTACCAAGAGACCATGGAGGTGATTAGAAAATTGTAAGGGGAGATTCAGTGTTTGAAAGAGAAGTCACAGAAGTTGGAACATGAAAATAATGTTGAGGTCCCTCAGAAGGACATGGATGAGGTTAGAGAATTGTGTAGGATGCTGCGCTAGGAGAATATCATCCCTCTATTAGGAGATTGGCTGAAGGAAAAAGTAACAAGTGCTGGAGGTGAGTGCAAGAGGTAGGTATTGCATGCTAATATGCTCCCTCATAATATTGATTATGATAAAGAGATCACATTGAATGCATTTGTTGATGGATGGATCTCGAGTAACATTTTGATTGACACAGGTGTAGAGGTCAATGTTCTCACTTTAGATGCATGGAATCAGATGGGGAGACCTCCATTGCAACCATATTCAAATGTGTTATATATGTAAAATAGGAAAAATGATATTCCCATCAACGTGTTGAAGGATAGTTCTATAACTATCCATGGGGAAAATTTTACTGGAGACTTTGAAGTTTTAGTGCTTGCCAAGGTGGATAAATTTTCAGCCTTACTTGGGCGCCCTTGGTGTTATAATAATAATGATGACTTGTGATTTAACAAGGGGTACATAATTTTTGAGAAAAAAGAGGAGTGCAACGTTATTCCACTTACGAATGGGAAGTATGCACCCTATACAGAGTCTTTAGGAGAAGAAGACCTGGATAGAATCTATGTTCACATCATTAGAGACCCTAAGATTATTCATCCATCAGGAGGAGTCATTTAGTGGGAATATTCTCAATCCATGAGTGATACAACTAGCGTTGTATGTGATAATTGGGTGCACTGAACCTATGAGCTAGTTGGAAGAAAAATGAAGGGTACTATGACTTGAGTTGTCAGGGCATGCTCAGTGAGGTGCCTAGGAGGAAGAAAGTTACTGAGTTATACTATGGAAGGTAACCTTGATGCTTTTCTGCATGCGATGGAAGTCTAGTGGACTTGCCTGATTGAGAGGAGAAGTATGCTTACCTATACCTTAGGTAGAACAACAACGTGTTGGTAGGCGAACCATCAAGAGAATATTCTAGAGTGACACAAAGTGAGAATTATGTTCTTTGTTAGGTTCCTTTGGAGCAATGCAACTTCTACAATACACGACTATTATGATAAGGAATCCACCTCATCCTACGTACAAGAGTGTGAGAGAGCCTGGATAGTAGGCCTGAAATCCTTACCTCCATCACTATGGGTGCATAAGTTCTATTCCACCTTGTAAGGATGCACGTGCACATGGTACATTCATTCATAGTTACACAGTCAAATGAGAAATTGAAAAGAGTTGATGATGAATATTATTAACTCTTTTGAGTATCTAGGCTTGAATCCATTAGTGAATAAATCATTACAGATAGTCAACACCTTACTATCGGAGATAGTGCCATGATGGAGGACTAAATCTTGGATTTTTTAGAGGAACATGGTCTGGAAGAGTGCTTTGAAGAAGGAGAGATAGAGGAGATAAAGCTTGAGTGCACTTTCCTAGAGAAGGAAAAAGGAAAGTTAGTCTACCTGATAGATGATGAGGAGGTAGAAAAATTGAATGTTAACCATACTGAAGGTATGTGTGAAGTTTTAGATAGTGTAGATGAGCAAGCGTGTGCTTACCATGAGCCCTTGAAAACAAAGAAGGTTAACATTGGTACAGAGGCAAAGCTGAAGGAAGCTGTCATTGGAGATTACTGGTCAGAATAGGAGGTTTCAAAAATTATTGAGCTACTGAAAAAATTCCAAGATTTGTTCCCACGTGGGTACCATGAGCTTAAAGGAGTTCACCACTCATGAGGGGAAATGAGGATTAAGTTAAAGGAGGGTGTGTGCCTAGTTTTGAAGATACCTTATAGGATGAATCTGAATCTGCTTGTAAAGGTTAAGGAGGAAATTAATAAGATGATAAAATATGGTATCATTGAGGCAATTGAAGAATCTGAGTGGGTGAACCCGATGGTAATTAGTATTAAAAAGGATGGGATGATAAGGATTTGTGTTGAATATAGGGATTTGAATGCTATGTGTGTCATAGATCCTTTTCCAACCCTGTTTATTAAGGATATTTTAGAAGGTGTCACATGGTGAGAAATCTATTATTTTTCAGATGGATTCTCAAGATATCATCAGGTAAGAATCACGAAGGAAGAAGAGGAGAAGACTACTTTCATGACTGAGTGGGGAATTTTTTCTTACATGGTTATGCCCTTTGGGCTTAAGAATGTGCCTGTTGTATTTTTGTGCATCGTGGTGCAGGCCTTTCAAGACTTCATTCAAAAATTTCTGTAAGTCTACCTAGATGACTAGATGGTGTATGGATTAGTAAGGGATCATTGTGACAATTTGAGATTGATGTTTGAGAGGTGTAGGTAGTTAAGTATCTCTCTAAACATTAAGAAATGTGTTTTTTCTACCCCATTTGGCACATTACTAGGTCACATTATATGCAAGGAAGGCTTATTGGTAGACCTTGCCAAAGTTGCCATTATTTTAGGGTTGGAGGAGCCTACCAGTCAAAGTGCGGTGCGTGGATTCTTAGGACATATGGGATATTACAAGAAATTTATCAAATGCTATGCTATGATTTCTATGTCATTGGAAGAGTTGCAAAAACATAAGAGTAAATTTCATTGGGGAAAGGCG
Organism: Taxus chinensis; assembly: GCA_019776745.2. Lineage (NCBI taxonomy): Eukaryota > Viridiplantae > Streptophyta > Pinopsida > Cupressales > Taxaceae > Taxus > Taxus chinensis. The sequence continues at coordinate 280,454,332 of CM034148.1, forward strand.
CAGCAGGTGGCCTTTGACACGTTGAAAGACAGACTCACTACTACGCCCATTTTTCACTTTCCCTCTTAGGACAAGCCATTTAATATGCATGTTGATACATTAGGAATGGAAATAGGAGTAGTATTAGCACAACCTGACAAAGGAACTGTTGATCTCCCTCTATGTTTTGCTAGCAGAAAGTTAAGTCTAGTTGAGCAGAATTATATAATAATGAAGTCTGAGGAGTTATCCATGGTTTATGTACTACATAAGTTTAGGAAATACTTGTTGGACACTCCGTTTAACTTTTATACAGATCATATGGTGCTCAATTACTTCGTAAAAAAGCTTGTTTTACAAGGGCGCATATGCCAATGGATTTTATTATTTCAAGGGTTTGAATTTTTGGTTATAGTGAATCTTGGGAAGAGCAATTTGGGAGCCTGACCATCTATCATGGATTAACTCAGGTGAGCATGAGTAGAGCATTGAGGAAATTTTTTTGGATGCACAACTATTCAAATTACAGCACGTGCCATCTAATTTGGAAGATATTGTTATTTTCCTATGAACGGGTGTGGCACTAGAAGGAATGAAAGCTTTGGGGAAGAAAAAGTTAGCTATACGCGCCATGCCCTCTATGTTAATTGATGGAAAATTATACAAAATAGGTCGGAATGAGGTCTTGTGCCAGTGCGTACTGGAGCATGAATGCATTGCAATCATGGAAGATGCTCACAATGGAATTATAGGAGGTCACTATGTAGGGAATGCAATTGCGCGCAAGATCCTATTGGTAAGTATTTGGTGGGATACAATTTACAAGGATTGTATAGAGTATTACAAGGCTTGTGACCATTTCCAACACCTTGGAAAGCCAGGGATCTGAAAGATGAAATTCCATTAAGAACTATTGCTAGTGCAAAGCCATTTGAAAAATGGGAAATTAACTTTGTGGATCCTATTTCCCCACCTGCATGTAGGACAAGTTTGTGCTATATTATCACTTGTAAAAATTATCTTACACAATGGGTGGAAGCAACACCTATAAAGGATTTCATGACATTTACAACATCTAGGTTCCTATGGGAGAATATAATCAACAGATATGGTTTACCATTGAGTTTAGCGAGTGATAGGGATACTCATTTCTTAAATGAGATAGTTAAAATCTTGTTGGTAGAGTTTATGGTGGCCCATCACAAAACTATGCCTTATCACCCTGAGGATAATGGAACTGTTGAGGCCTTTAACAAGATTCTGAGCCACACATTAACTAATATTTGTGATGTCAGAAGGAGGGAATGGGATGATAAGGTATCTGTAGTGCTATGGGAATATCACATGACTTATAAATGATTGAACAAGGCCACATAGTTTTAATTAGTCTTTGGCATGGAGGTAGTTCTACCTGTGGAATTCATGTTACCCTCTCTGCATATTGTGTGTGCAAGAGAATTGGCTGATGAACAAGCATTAGAAGAGAAAATTGAAAAACTTATGATGCTAGATGAAATGTGGGCCATTGCTAGGTGGAGTTAGAAGATGGAGAAAGCATGACAAAAGGCATGTAATGATCGTCATATTAAAAAAAAAAAATTTAAAGTTGGGTAGATGATTCTACTATATAAATCTAAGTTTTTGTGCCACCCTAGGAAACTCAAAGTGCATTGGATGGGACCATATGTCATATCACACATACTTGATTTAGGAACTTTCTAGTTACAAGTGTTGGATGGAACATGGTTTCCCAGTTATTTTAACGGGAGTAGGCTGAAGCCCTACTATAAATAAGTCTTATGTGTGTTTGTAAATAAGGCAGTGTTGCCACTTAGCTTAGGATTTACCTTAATGCATTTTCCTTTATATGTGTTTCCTTTCATTTTCATTCTATGTTGCGTGCGCATTGGTGCGCCAATAGCTAAATACATTTGAAGTGATTTCATGTGCAGAGCACTGCACGTACTTTTAGTGTGGGGTGGATTGGCGTATAAATTCAAAAAATCATTGATGCATTTATAAGGAAGTTGGACTATTGCAAAACTCATTATGAGATCATTAGCACAAAGGAAGGAGAAAAATTTGTGTAGTATAAAAGGTGTTCACATTTGTGTTGTTGTAAAGGTGTTTTAGAAAAGAGTTGAGTTGAGTGTAGACCACACAGGGGAGAAACAAAGATCATGTAGTATAACATGAGGTAAGTGGAAGTATGGAGATTACTTAGTGGAAGGCACAGAGGTTGAGTACTTCAGTGTAGTAAGGCATGTGGAGGAGGTATGTAATAGGGAAGTAATGGTAGTATGTCAGAAGGTTACAAATGTAGTGCGCGAGGTGAAGTCATGGAAGTTGACTTAAGTGGAAAAAGTGCTTTATCAAAAAGTTAAGTTAAGACACATGGTCGAAGGGATATTAAGGTGTTGAAAAAGTATAAATAGAAGGTGAGGGTAGTCTTTCTAACTACCTTTCCCTCAAAAATTTTAATTTTTGTGCTCTCGAGTGATTAAAGTGCGATGAGGGTTTGAGAAGGAAGAGAGGTACTTTCACGAAACTAGGGATTTGTGTGAAGAAGAGAAATCTTGCGGTGTAGCAAGGGGGAAAGAAAATAGTAGGCCAATAGGGGGTTACGTGAAAGTGAAACCATTAAAGTCAGAGAACTTGGGAAGATAAGGAGGAATCGAAACACCTAGGGAAAGGAGGAGAAAAAAAATATGACACCTAAGAAGGAACAAAATAAGAAACCATTGGTGGAGAAGGAGGAACCCATGGAGGTTTACTCAGAAATATAGTATCCCCTAGGAGTGGTTAAGGTGTAAAAGTGGAGCTCAAAGCTGTATAGGTGCAAGATCAGTGAGTTTAATCATAGAACGACTGATTACGACAAGTTGATGCGGGTAGATCTGGTCAAGGAGATCCTAGGGCTAGAAGAGCAAGGAAACCCTAGGGTGGATGACTCCCTATAAAAGGAATTGCATAAAACTGGGGTCTTACAACTATGGGAGTTTTCCTTCTTCACCAAACCCTCCCCACTCTTCGGGTGGTTGATGTCACAGGTGCACGAGAAGTTCTTCTACTTTGCGGGGAGAAGAATGAGACTCACATGCCAATTGATTAGAATAGTAACATGCCCGTGGAACACTAGTGATGACATGACACTTGATTTGTGTGCCACTTCAAAGATCAAGGAATTGGAAAATAAATTGAGCTATGAGAAGGGAGGAGAGAGGTTATCTCAACTTCCAACCCAACATTAAGGTCACATCCACTCATCATTTGCAAGTTAGGGTGGATGGTGGACGGATATCAACAAGAGAATCATGTACATTACATACATGGTATCTAAAAGGGCACATTACAACTTCACCCAGTTTATTGCAAGCAGTATCATTGAGGAGGCACGAGTGTAGAATGAGGTTGGAGCAAAGATCACATGGGGATCCATACTCCTGTTAATCGTATTCTGGGAAATTGGTGTCCCAGATGGGCCAGACGGAAAATATATGGGTTCACCCACTGATGCACTCATCTCCTACAGTGCAGTTTGCACAATTTACTTGTGATGGGTCCATCTCAAACACCTATAAAGTGTGGATGAAAAAATGGTATGAGAGTTTGCATGATGACTTTGAGAATGAATGACGCATCCCCCATGAGTTTCTGTAAGTTGTTGGTGATCAGGTAAAATTTTTAGTTACATAACACTTCTACTTGGAAAAGTTCATGATGGCCAAAGGAGAAATGGGGCCATGGTGCAAGCTCCCATTCATTCACTGCTAGATACATGAAGTGTGATATCAATCGATTAAAGGATGCGTAGAAACTGAATTTTGATGCTGAAAAAGTGGACACTGATATTCACACCCTGGGAAAAACCTACAAGTATGGCGCGAGGCCAATGTATAAGGAGATTTTGGAGCCAGATTTTCTAGTTCTACATCCACAGATTAATGTTGCCATCAAGGGCTTCATCCACTGGGTATTTTTGTAGCTGTGCCCTAAGACACATGAAGGAGTTGAAGTGGAGGTCATAGAATCCACCTTTCCAAAGCCATGGGAGGTGCCAATCCTGCCAATGAAATTAGTCCAAGAAGAAGGAGAGGAAGAGAAGAAGAGGGAAGTGAGGGAAAGTTGGATACTTCCCAAAAAAGGAAGTATTATACATGTTGAAGTAACAATGGAGATGTAAGAACCTCACACTAGGGTAGTGCTGAGGCTTCACAACTAGAGCATGAGGAGGTTAAGTAGTCATAAGGGGAGGATCTGGAATATAAAAAGCTGAAGGTACATGATGTCACCAGTTCAGAGACAGGCTCAGAAGAGGATCAAACTGCATTAAGAAAGGAGCTTGAGGAAGATCTTGAGGAAGAATAAAAGATAAGATATCAGGTGGAAACCAAGGCAGTGGTTGATGCACATGGAGAAGAGAAAGCACATACTGTGGAGGAGCCTGTGAAGATCCCAATGTGAGGGACTTCACCTATCTAGCCCACTATCCTAGAAAAGAAGAGTAAAGGAGGATCCTTACTTATTAAGGAGGATAAAGGGTTCACTGGAGGAACAAGTACCCTAAAGAAATAATGCTAAAAGTGTAAGGAAAAGAGAAAGAAGTGGAAACCTATGTCCCCTCAAATGGACTTTGTGGATGATCCTGTGAAGGTGTTTTACACAAGGTTCTAGAGCACCCTTTCCGTATAAAAGTTATAAAGTCGGGATTTATTGGACTAATATGGGGCCTTGACAAAAAACAAAGAAGATGATAAGTTTGAATCTACATTTTCATGCAGAGGATCCTAAATTTGAGGTCAATGACCACATGATCGAGACCATTCACTTGAATAATAAGAAAGGAATGCTATACAAAGAAGTGGACCCAAGCCACCTTACTGACGAGAAAGTTTGCAATGAGTTATAGAAGATGTATACAGGGGTAATAAGGAAAAGCTTAGACGTGGGGTGAATGTTCAGACCTTGGTCGCAGAATAGAATGGAAAGGAGAAAAATATTGAAATACTACGCTAAGGATTGAAGGGAAAACAAATGCAGACCAAGGAGGCCTATGATCGAGTCGGTGCCTTAGTGAAGAAGATCTTAGGGGAATGTTTGGTATTGGTGAGCCAAGACAGGATGGATTATAATGATGAAATGGAGTACGTAGAAGATTTGGTGGGGATGTTGTTGACCAACATCAAGAATGGTGCGGGGACCAAAATTGAGGAGCTCGCAAAGGAAAATGAAAATAACAAGGTTTCCGTTAAAGCTCGAGTTACAAAGTTGGAGGAGTTTCTCATCTAAATGAAGGAGGAAAATATTTTGGAAGACAATGGCTTCAATAGTTGTATAAAATGTGAGCCCATAGTTGATGCACAAGTAGAAGAGGAATAGGCCACTCTCAAGGCATTACAAGAAAAGGTCCCGACAAAAAACATTGAACGTGCCCAACTTATCATTGACACCACAACACAAAAGGACAAGATTAAGACCAAGTGCAAGAAGTTAGATTTTGGAATTGGTGAACTCTGGGACTCTATCAAAGAACAAATGAATGAATTTGAGGGTGTTTGCATGGAGCTAATGGTGGTTATACAGGAGTTGAAGGGGAAGGTGGAAGAGAATATGTAGAAAAATTACCCAACACTATGGGGGAGGTGGCAAGGAAGGCTTTAGAATAATTGGAAGCATGTGATAGATGTGGAGTTTCCTAAACTTTCCAATTAGTTACTTAGGTTGATGAACCATACAACATGTTTTTGCCTTAGTCATTTTGGTCGATGGAGTTTGGTTCGGTGAGCATGAAGGATTGCCATGGGTGGAAATTGAGCTAGTGTGGGGTAATGTTGGGCCCCTAAGGAATCTATGCACCTAAGGCACAAAAGGTTTTTCCATGTGCCAACAGAGCGTAGAGGTTGGCACATAAGTAACTTTGGGGAAAGCACAGAGGTACGCAGCCATACAAAACAAGGTAAGGACTTAACCATATTTTGGATCAAGGTTAAAGTCCTGATAAAGGAATACATGGAGATGCGACCAGAATTGGCTATGGATAAGGTTAGGATATGGAGACTTGCATCTCAAGGAAAGAATATTACAGGGCATCATTACGGTTATCATGATAGGATTAAGAGTTATAAAGTGGAGTTAGTTATAGTTAGCTAGCACTTCCATGTTGAGAATACTTGAGTATGGAAGAACATGATGACATTTGGCAGGCGGATCACTCTAAGTGATGAGTAGGTGGTAAGGGAAGATTCCTTGGAGTCCCTTGTTATGTATTGATTTGCATGGCAACAGGAGAGAGAGAGTTAGTTGGTATGGAAGAAGAACAAGGGGGTATGGGTAATCTATGAAATGTGTGAGCAAGAAGGTAGAGAGAGCTGGGAGAGATGTGTGTGATCATTGTTATAACTTCTGTAATGAAGCCATTAGAGGGTAATACTGAGACTCCGTTGATGTATCTAGTCCATTTATGAATCTCTTGATGTATTTGGCTACTGTAAACAATTATGAATCAATATATGATGGTGTTATTATGTATATCTATATTTATGGATTCATACCCTTATGTTCTTGATATTGCTTATGGTTCATATCTAGTTCTTCTGTGTTTCTATGATGTTATTTTCATGTTATGGTGCATTTGTGTTTGGTTCTAGTTCTTTATCTTGGTCCTAAAGAATGTATGCACGTATCTCCTGTCTCTGCAAACATTCCTCCATTAGTGGTGAACATTCTTGCAAAGCTCATGTAAAGGAGGGTCTCGGTGCCTACGCATGCCTTGGGTGAGTTCCCAGTCTAAACTTGGTGATATGTTGGCGTGCTTGGGGTTTAAAGGGAGTAGGGAAACATGACTACATGGCTTGTTCATGTATTAATTTTATATGTGGTATTAAACCCATAGGTTTATGGGTGAGCTTTTTGGCCCATGGTTTTGGAATCGATGGTATTGTAAAAAAGATTTTATAGTTACCTATTGATGTGCTTAGAAATAGATAGACATATGGTAGGGAAAGATATGGGTGTGTGAAATTTTGAGAGAATTTGTTGAGAATAGCTCCAAACAATATCCATGAATTGTAATTATGAGAAGAGTGATATGAGAGTGGATTATACTCTTTTTGGATCGTAAAAAATTTGGGCAAGTGTTTCTAGGTGGATGTAGCCCACATTGGGTGAACCACGTTAAATCCTATCTTCTTGTGGTGTCTTTTTTTTAATGTATTTTTTGTTAATAGTTTTTATTACTACAATTTTATGGGATTGATCCACACATATATTTCTATTTATCCCTAACATTTGATAACACCATATAGAGTGTTAACCAATTTTTCAAAATTTGATGATTTGTCCACTTGCTTCTTCTCAAGATTGACTGATTTAACACCTTCTCTCTTAGGAGATTTATCAACTTCTTTGATGTTGTTCTCAATTTAAATTTCCATAGAAAATTATTGCCTCAAAGTGATAGGATATTTTTGTCTCAAAAGGTAAGATTCCTTCTTATCAAATTAATCACAATATTTTATTAAACATGATTCTTTACTTGGTCTCAAGCTGATTGGTAGTCTCATCAAGGATTTATTAAATCTAATGTTAAAGTCTTGTTCACATTCACTTGGGTTATTCTTAATGTTTTAAAATTCAAATAGGAGGAACCTAGGGTCAGTCCTATCACCATATTGAGTTCTAAAAACATCCATCATTTCATCCCAAAAATTTATTGAAATATGAGGAAAAGAGTTAAATCATTCCCTTTCATCCTTTTCTAAAATTTGTACAAATATCTTTAATAAAAAATCTTCATGTTCTAATTCATAATCATATATGATAGATTTCAATCAATCTAAGACGTTTCTCATCAACAATGGCATTATTTCCTTAAAATTTGGGTGGTATAATTATGATCCCATATGGAACCTCATTAGGATACCCTAGCATTCCCCCAAAATTTATAGGTCTAAAGGTAGTAACTCTGAATGGGGATCTTTGAGGAGGATGATCCATGTTGTTAACACCAAAATTTTTAATTATAAGATCAACAATACTATGATAATATGTTTATAGAATCTTACCTTATGGAATCTAATTAACACTTAATTACCAAACTTCTCTCCTTCTCCAATGCAAAGTATCCAACTCAAGGAAGACTTCTTCTACAAAATATGATCTGAATGAAGAGCTGAACACTTCCATGATTACAAAGATGAATTAACAACAAAATATAACTATTGGCACTCAATCTAGGCCCCTAGATTAAGTTGGTATTTTCCCTCAATTATCCATAGATATAACTATTCTTAGTGCTTCATATTGTTCCCTTTTCTTCAAAGTTCAGTTTGAGTAACAAAGAATTATCGATTTGTAAGAAAATTTATACCTTGTCAAAATAAAGAAGAAAGGATTCATCAAAAATGTTAAAGAATTGTTGAATTACACTTAGCACTTTATATAAGCCCGGGACATTCAAAACAAAAGTCAAATTCCACCTCTCCAAAGCACTGACTATTGGCATTTAAAAACCCATGGGAGGCTCGACTAAATCCATTACTGAGATATTTTTAAAAGGTTGTATGACATTCATTTGGATTTAAATTTCAATGCCAAGCATAAGACATGAGCCACATGGAAAGGATCCAAAAGGAGAGGAACAAATACATGTCACCATTATGATGAAATTCAACAAAAATGTGCCCAATGGACCTTAAGTCCGCAGAATGAACTGAGTTTCATAAAGCTTCAATTCTGCATAGTCTGAAAGATCAAGGTACTATACAGGGAAAAATTTCCATGAAGCCAAAAATGAAGTCTTCTAAGATAAAATCCATGATGCGAAGGCCCAACCCCACAACTAATAAAAGGAAAATATGAAAGCAAGATAAATTGGCACTATAAAATCGTAAAAGTGTGTGGAGATTTCTCGTTGGTTTACGCTTCACATTCTAACAAGACTAACATTTCCAGTAGCGTGGAGCTTTCTCATTGCTTCACGTTTCACATTTTGACAAGGCCCATATAAATAAAAGTAAATTATGAAGTAGCGTGGAAATTTCTTAATGGTTTATGCTTTGCATTCTAAAAATGCTGACAGCACAAAGGTGAATGGAGATTTCTTATTGGCTCACATTTCACGGCTATCAATCAAGGTTATCAAATAGTCTGAAATTATGAGTGTGGAGCTTTCTTATTGGCTCACATTTCAAGAAAATCATTCAAGGTTATTAAATAGATTGACATTTTGAGGGGCACGGAGCTTTCTCATTGGCTCATATTTCGTGAAGGCTTGTACAAGTAAAAGAACAGTCTGAGAAGGTGAAGGAACGTAGGATTTTCTTATTGGCTCACATTTCATAATGGAACTTACCTACATGTAAATAAAAATAAAGGAAAATCTATACAAATGTGGATAAAAGATAATTATCGAAGCCAATCAAAATTTATCATGTGTCACTCTCAAGTTCATCTCGACATGCAAAACTTCAAATAGCCATAATTTTCACTCCAAAGTTCCAAATCACACAAAATTGGTCTCATTAGAAAGGTATCTTAGATATCTTCAATTTGGCATCATTTGATTTAGAAATTAATGATGTTTAGTAGTATAAAAAGAAGAAAAAAGGGACACAAACATACCTGGTAGTATCAGCTAACTATTTTACACATGTGGTAGCAAAGACATGAAATTGATCCCAAAATACTAACAAAAATCAAATGTTTTCAGTTAGAAAAATCTAAATTCCCACTTTGATTAAAGATATTTATTTATGAACAAGGTGGCGATTCACTTTCTATTGGGGGTGAATTGAATTTTAAGAACAAACCAAATTGTATAAATATGGGGGCCTTTCCTCATATTAAAGGGAGTTAGTTTTGGTATTATGATCAAAAGGGATTAAATTTTTCTATTCAGAAAAGGTCAATAGATATAATTGTGAATAATACATGTTTCCTTTATGAAATCCATATAGATTTTAGTTTCCCAAACTTCTATGTCAAGGTGGTTACAATGTACAACCATTGACAAACATTGAGAGCATTTGATTTATGTTCCCGTATTAAGAAACTCAAGACCTGAATGAAATATGTTCGCTTTTGAGTTTAATTTCTATGTTCTGGGTTTTGTATGTCAAATTATTGATTGATGAGTTATATTTTTGCTACAATCTTGTGTTTTTTTCTTCTCTTTATTATACACTAGATCAGTCCTGAATGGTTGTGCTTTGGTCATTAGTTCAATATAATGCTATGAGCATTTACTCTGCAATATTGGACTTAATTGGAAAATACTTACCCTAACTATTTTTTCAAAGTGATTTTTAGCATTTGAGTGTATCTTGGGCTTACTAGAGTACATAAATAAATACCTTATTAGAGTGTTTACACAAGATTTTGTGTTGAATGTTCTAGACATTGTGTCAATTCTTTGCATCTGTTGGTTATAAATGAATGCAAATATTTCTTCATAGAAATTGTCACTACTTAATCTAGTTTTTTGTACTTTTGAGAATTACAGACTACTCTAAGTGTTAAATGATCTGTTATAAGGTATCCTTCGTCATATAAATCCCACCTCTATGAAGTTACAAATACCAAAATTTATCTCACCCCATATTAACTTCCATTTGTCCATTTCCTACTTTGTTGCTCTAAATATCACTGAAGGTGCCTTCTAGCCTTAATTCTACAACCAAGAGAATGCAAGAGCAACCAAATTTTTCTATCTATAGTAGCCTATATCTAGTGCATTAATCATATGTAACATATTTTGTGAAAAATCGTGAGAGTGAGTGTTGTATTCATGGCCATGTTTATCCCAGATTGATCCATCATTGAAACAAATCGAGAGGAACAAAGAATTCATCTCCCCCTCTACATTCAAGTTACAATACAAGTTCTCTCACACTAGTCTAAGGTAGGACCAAAAGTAGCAGGATGAGGCCATCCCCTCTATACATTCCCCTCAATCACCTCAAATCTTGATCCCAAGAAAGTGTTAGACTCCTTCCCGGCTAAAAAATGATATATTACTCAGTCTACAACCATCCAAGCATCCCCCTTCCTGAAATAATATTGTTAGGCCACAAGGGGGTGTAGAATTGAGGACTAACACAATTTTGGTGTTGTTTTTTTGGAATTATTGATATATGTTGATAGGTAATTTGTATTTTAGAGTGCAAATGCTTGTTAACACACTTCTAGCTCCGTTGCTGGGGACTTATTGAGTTGTCAGGGATTTCTTGATATATGTTGATTGGTATTTTATCTTTCATAGTGTGAATGTCCTTCAACATGCTTTTGGCATTGTTTCCAAGGAAAAAGATAGTCTCAATCACTTCTATAACCATTTCTAAGGTTCATAATACTTACCTTTTTAGATATTTTCCAAAATTAGAAAAATATAGACCATTCTGAAAGTATTGTCCAAAAATTCCAAATAAAAACAATCTTTCCATAAAGCTTGAGCCTTTATGAGTATATTGAGGGATTAGTAACTAGAAATTTTGGAAAATTTATAAAGATCTACAAAGATCGACCTCCCAATTTGTGAAGATATCATTTAAGGAAATTTTTGAGTTAATTTATACATCTAAGGTGCAAGACCTTAGTGGTGGCTCCTTCTTTCAAAGAAAATATGGGTTACACTAGTACAAATCTTCTATACACATTTATGATAAAATATCCTCTTTGTAAATCTACAAGGAATAAGATCCTTTTTCAAGTCTGATCCCCCCAGAAGATTACTTCTATAGCTGGAGAATACATAGTCAAAAAGGAAGTAGATATAGAAACCAGTGAGTGGTCCAAAGTTAGAAGAAAATATTGTTCAACCTACTGAATTTTATCCACCTTTGGTGGAGGATAATTCTAACACATATGATAGCTCTAATCAAGGTAGTCCTCAAGCATATTTACATTATTTGTTTCAAGAAGGTTCAACATCTACAAATAATAAATGTACTCTTCATCTTCCATACTTCTTGAGTCATAAGAATAGAGAATTTGGTGAAACTAAATCCTTGAAGGATTCCCACTTTGTGGTTCATACTCCTTTACCCCAGAGACCTTAAGTTCTCCACATTTTGAACCCTCCTGAAAATCATCCACAAAATAATATGCAACAACCTCCACCAATGGCTCCTTTTTTAGTCACCAATTATAGACCAATAAGGTTCAGTGGAATGGTGGGTTATCTTAATGAAGTACCTAATGAAATTAGAATTAGGTTGTCTATATTTCAAGGGAATAATGCCATAACTGGGGTTCAATAGCTTATATTTTTTCAAAATGTAGTGGATGACTATAAATTAGAGCTTGAAGATGTCTATGTTGAGTTATCCATACATACATTAGAAGAAGATGCCAGGGAATGGTATAATTTTCTTCCTTACAAATTCAATTGATTCTTGGGTAGAAATGAAGAATGCATTTAGAATATAGTATGGTGATAAGACTAACCCAAGGTTTTTTTAATCAAAGTTTAAAAATATAAAAAATAATCCTAATGAGTGTACACAAGAATTTAACACTAGGTTCAATAAAAATTTGATTAGACTGCTTATTAATCTAAGGCCTAGTGATGATTCTTGCTTGATTAAGTACTCAGATGCCTTTGATAAGAAAGCAACCTATTATTTGAGGGATGAAAATACTAGAAATATAAGGCAAGATTTCTCTATGGCTATCCTAATTGAGAACAATATTAAAGCTTTTGGGAAGCCTCCAAAGAGGGAGGTGTCAATCTTATTAATCCAGAGAAGCCTCAAGTAAGAAAGGCAGTATAGTTAGAAGAAGTGGTTTAAAATTTGGCCAAAGTAGTCAAATAGATTTCAAATAAGCTTGATAGAGAAGAGAAAGGATTATTTTAAAATCCTCAAACTCAACACTAGGCCTAAGGGAAAAAAATGGGAATCATCCCAAAGGAAATCACTGGAATGATGATAGGGGGAAAGGACGTATAGATTTAGGAAATAAACAACAATATTTCAGAGACAATTAAAAAATCCCTGACCCATTGACAACAAGAGTATCAATGGAAGAGGAAGACCACAAAATTTAATGGTGTGATAAATTCTTTTTTCCACATCCCCCTTGAGAGAAACTTGTTAGAGATGATGATGTTACTAATGAAGCTGGTTTGGGTGACATATGCATGCCAGAACATCCAAAAGATTCAATGTAAGGAGCCACTTCAAATGATATATTGTATTCTAAAATTGTGGAGTACTTTTTGGTTTGCACAAATAAGGTATTCTCCCCCCTTTTATAGTTAAAATATGATATAGATATGGTTTAATTATTTGAGATTCCAAATCATGAATTTTTGTATTTAAGATATTTAATTATTAAAAAGTATGATCGTGGAATTAATTTTGAAAATGCTATGAAACTATTAATTAATGTTATTGTTTATCAAGAAAAGGAGTATAAACTTTGAAATAGACAATTCAAAGGACCTGTCCCTACTCCTAAACCAAAAATACCTGTCTTTACCAATATGCCCAAAGATGCTCCCAAGAAAAATATGCCTGACAAAGGTCCCCGTATCTCTTCAAAGCCAAGCACTTCTGCATCTTCCCAAACAATAAGGTATAACATTCCATTATAAAATACTGTCACCCTTACCTCTAATACAACCCTACCAAAGTATGCTATATGTGATATGGCTCAAATTCCAGGTAAAGATCAATTTCCCAATCATGGAATTGCTTAAAATTCCATAACAAATAAAAAAACATCTGAATACTTGGGGCTGAATGATGATATGGTTGTCAAAAAAAGGGGTACAAATAATGTAGTAACTCTCCCCGATATTGCCAAAGTTGAGATAAAGGAAGACCCATAAAACATGGATGAACTCCTAGAAGTATATTTTGACACATCCTTAGTAGAATCTCAATTAGATGTGGATCCCTTCTTTACCAATCTGATTGTCAATGAACGGCTTTTGCACAATTGCATGTTTGATTCAAGAGCTTCATGTAATATCATTCCTTTAGATGTTACGAATGAATTGGAGGTGAAAATAAAAACTTTTGGGATATGTTATGCCATGGATTTAAGATAAGTACCTGTTTTTGGGTATGTCATAGGTTTATTATTATAACTTGCTACCTATTGTGGCAAATATTTAACCATGAATATGGTTATAGTTGATTTCCTGGCTAAATGGGGCATGTTATTATCAAGAAAGTGGACTACTAGTGTGGGAGGAAGTGTTCATATGGACATGTCTTATGCCTCTATACCATTATAAGGTAATTTAGTCAAATTGAAGGTAGAAAATAAAATGCTCCATCTTATTGAGGATCACATGAATGCCTCTTATGAGGTATTGTTCGTTGATACAAATTTGGGTAACTTCATAGGATGTGCAAATTTTGAATATAATTGCATGGATATTAATGCACACTTTGAATATTTCCATGTCCCCTGAACCATGAATTTTTATGGAACATGTTCCAACATTCGAAATGGATCTGGAGTGGTTCTAACTTCTCCAAATCAGGTTTCTTTTAATTTGTATTTCAAATTAAAATTTGAATGTACTAACAACATTGTTAAATATAAAGCATTGATCCTTGGTTTAAGAGTTGCATGGAATCATGGGATTAAAAACATTATTGTCAAAGGAGATTCTAAATTATCTATAAATCAAGTTAAGAAATTATATGCAACTAAAAATCAGAGGATGAGACAATATAAGCATGCAGTTTGGAATCTCATAGAATTTTTTGATTCTTTCATTATCCTTTATCATGAGAGAACTCGGAATACAGAAGCTAAGAAAATTTCTATCTTAGACTCTTAGTATGATAATGAGACAATGTCCCCTTGTTGTAATTAAGAATTAAAAGTGCTAGTCATACCTTTAGTTCTTGACAACATTCATCATTGGTAGGTTCTTTAGGATGATGCCTAGATTCAGAGATACTTAAATTGTAAATATGAGTTCAAAAATCATCTCATTGACTTAGAAACCATGGTAGTGTTATGTGAAGAAAAGGATAAACTCTTTGGGAATGATGTAATACATTTAAAGACAAACATTATTCATAGACTTATCAACCTAGAATCAAATTTTGATAGTGCAGAATGAGTTATGAGAAAGCCTATCCATGCACCTAGAGATGTTGAAGAATGCAACTTGGGAAATTCTCAAGACCCTAGAAAGGTATGATTAGGGAGCAGTATAAATAAAGAATAAAAATAGGATTATACCAAGTTACTGAAGAAATACTAAGATTTCCTGACATGGTCTTATTCAGAACTAAAATCTTATAGAGAAGACCTATTTCAACATGAGATACCGTTGGAGCCTCATTCTAAGACCTTCAAGAAAAATAAAAGGACAATCAATCCCATTCTCGTAACCAAAATTCAAGAGGAATTTGCTAAACTATGAGATGGTGGGATAATTCAACCACTAGATACTCTTCATGGGTTACCAACTTAGTTCCAGTCAGAAAGAAGAATGGAGATATAAGGCTTTGTGTGGATTTCAAAAATCTAAATAAAGCATCTCTTAAGGATAATTACCCATTTCCAAATATGGATAATATGTTACAAAAGGTAACAAGATTTGATTTACTATTTGTTGACACCAAATCACTGCACCCCCTAAATGTCCTGAGAATGAATCTCGACATTAAGTGTGATTGGGACACATGGGATCACCTCTCAAGCTGTGGGACTTGGGCTCGAGGTGAACCTTTGGAGAAGGCCAAATTCATCTTCCTAAAATAAACACAACACTAATTCTAATGCAAGAAAAATGGCTAATTAGTCCTATGCTAACATTTCATGGGATTAGGGAGACAATTTTGCAAGGAATAAAACTTAAACTAGAAGTGGTGACGCACCAATTTGGGGAATGTTCAACATCTGTAAGGGTTAATGTGGGAACAAGGTTTAAATTATTGACCACCTTCACCTTTAGCAACTAGAAAGGGTACAAAAATACCAGAAACCAATAGCAGATGTTCCTCTATTAAATTTTAAACATACATAATAGAAAGATGAGATTTGATTTGATACATAGATGATTTATCAAGAAGATAATCACAAGCACATGTAAAGCATCCACTTAAGTGATAATAATAATGTAACTCTTACTCAATAGAAGGAAAATGGTTTCTCACAGCTGTCGAAAGGTAATCACACTATTCTTTTCACAATATGAAATAGGCAATCTGAAATTAAGGTAAATTAATCAATAATGCCAAGGAATCGCATTCACAAAGCATATAATGACTAATCATTTAACACAATAGAACAAATCTTCACGTGTAAGGAAATTCTCAATATAATTAAAAGGTTTCAACAAATATCTGAAAGCACTCTTCCAAGCTTGAAGAACAATTTTCCCAAAAGCTCTAAAAATTATGTATATATCAAATAATGGAAACATTCCACTATTTATAAGTTCCTAGGTTGAGCCATTACAGCTAGGCCTTTAACTAACATTTAACTAAAAATAGTAATGTCATTAATATAAAGGGAACATGCTCCCATGAAAATAGCAATTTTGTTACAAGGGTTTTGACCAAGTCAACCGTGTAAATTTGATTGATTCGGAGCTCAAATTTGTCCTCTCATGGTTGTTCAACTCGGCCTGGTTCAAATTTAGGTTATTACTATCTTCAGAAAATGACTCATCCACTTTAGAAATGGTGGTACCTACACCTTGTAACTCACTGTATATCTCAACAGCCTACTTCATCTTCTATTTTCCCCTTGATGTGGAAGTAGACATCAAGCTTTGTGTTTGGGAATCCAAAGTTGGAGAAATTCTGAAAATAAAGTCTTCAAAAATCTAAAGTCAAAAGTTTCGAAATTCCAAATCAGAAAGTTCCGAAAAAAATTTCCAAAAATTTCTCTGAAATTTGTTTCCTGAAAATTTCTTCGAAAATTTTTCCCAAAAATTTCTCTAAAAATTTCTTCAAAAAATTCTTTGAAATTTTTTTCCGAAAATTTTTCCAAAAAATTTCTTCAAAAATTTTTCCGAAATTTTTTTTTGAAAATTTCTCCAAAAAATTTTTCCAATTTTTTTTCGAATTTCAGAGTTTCGGGGAAATGGGCTTTAGAATTCTCAACTTGCTCGACATTTTTATTCCCAAAAATCTCCAAAATTCTGAAATGGAATTGTTCGAAAAGAATCCCCAAAATTAAACTCCGAAAGCTTGATTCAACTCAGCCTACCTCGTTCCTGATCTTCTAGTCCTGCAATGACTCCATGACCTTCATTGCTCACTATCCCGATTTACTGATTCCTAAATGTAGATTCAACCAATGAAATGAGATCAGTGTAGAGCTCATTCTATGCAAATCGAGACCAATTTAAACCTCCAAGATATGAAAAAGAAAGAACAATCGCCAGAGGATCCCGAAACCTTCCGGAATAACATATAAGGCTTTCAAAGCTTGAAGTTATCCTGATAACCTCGAAATATTTATGGAAGAATATTTGGTCTTAGGGTATTATCATATTGTCCATTTTTTCTTGAGGGGAAAAAATTGACAACATTTTTGGCGACCTCTCGGGGATGCTTGCCTACTAAGCATAAATCTAGTAGCCTTAAGTCATCCATTGGGCATGGAGTCACTGTTTGTCAATCTGAAACCAATTTGATCCTGGAATCCCCTTGAGCATTGTTGATCTTGGGCCTCCCTTGAATGCAAAGCATGAGGTATACTGAAACTTATGAACAGTTGGAACCTATGGAATGTTGCAGAATTTTAGAAGAGGAAGATCATGAATCTCCAATGGAAAATTTTGAAATTTCCTTCTCCTTGACACCTTCCAATGATGCAATAGTGTGTAGATCAACACAAGAGTGAAAATGGAAAACGAAAACACACAACAACTAAAAAACATACATACCCCAAGTGGATCATGCAGGGTGTGCATTGCATTTATTCTGCTGAAAACAAACCTATACTACCCTACACTAACCAGAAGCACAAGTGATCTAAAAAACCCCTGCAACTGATTGTGCAAATTAGCTTCCTTTCCTCACAATGGATTACCATGCAAATGATGTGACAATGGACATTACTGAGAATGAGAGTGCAAAATTGAAACAGGCCCAATTCTCCACTTGGTTCACTGAGAAATCAACTAGAAAGAGAAAGAATTCCTCTTTTAGTTGCTTTGAATTTGTCCTGTAGAAGCATTGCGACTAATCCTCATAATTTTGAAACTCCTCCTCACACTCTGAAATGAATGTGGCTGGTTCTAACTTCTCTCCTAGCTTTAATGAAGCTAGGTACCTAATATGGCATGGTTTAAACCGTTGAATATTTTTGCTTGTTCGTACTTCAATTTTAACAAGAAAGTCTTGTTGAAGACATCCTTAAATATTCATTACCTAATATCCCTTTTGTTCCCCATTTACAAACGACTAATCTTCCACCTCATTTGACATGGAATTTGAAAATTCCAGCTCCCCTATTTACAGCTTTGGATGATTGTTCAAGGAAATAAAGTCTTTAAGAATAATTTCCTCCATCACATACCTGTTTACCAAAACAGGTTCCGTAACTGAAAACATAAACCTCTCCATGACATAATCTTCATTCAATGCTCCTAGATCAGTCCTAGCTCCTCCTGTGTATTCCTCCTTTATGTGTGATGATGGGTATGGAAGATTCAATTCCTTCAATTCCAATTCCAAAAAAACATTACGAGCAATGAGCTGTTCTTGAGCATGTACCTCTGCAACACTTGACACTTTTTGTTCAAAAAGAAGTGATGGAATGACAAGATTTTCAAGCTCCATAGGTTCTTTCCCACCAAAACATTCTTCAAGAAGATATGATAGAAAATCTACTTCTTCATTCTCTAACTGTATTGAAAGCTCCTCCTCAATTTGAATATCCTCTGAACTAGAACCTCTTTCATCTTGATATTCTTCATTCTCAAACATGAAATTAGAAAGATTAAATTCATCTAAAAAATCACATTTTTGAGAAGGAAGAGAGGGAAAATATCTAGAAGGTTTTTGCATAATTTCATCAGCATTCTTGATCTCTGAATCCTTCTTCGTCTCATGAAACTTGTTATGGCTGATTGTAGCATCAAATGATGACTTTGGAAAGATGTTATCATCTTCTAAAAGTGATGCAAGTTCTTGACATGCATGAAAATTAGGATCATTGCATTCATTAGAATCAACTTGTTCACTTGAAATCTTTTCTTCTCCAGTTTACACATTCCCTTTTATTACTGATTTGGCCTCCTTTGGTGATCCAAACTCTTCTAATGGAACTAAGCCAATATGAACACTACATTTTGAACAAGTAGACAAATGGTCCTCCTCTTTCAAATCTGGATTTGTTTCTAGCACAAAACTAGTTTGTTCCACTTATTCTAGAGCCTTAACTTCTGTAGAAGGTTTAGTCAGGAACAAAGTCTTATTGATGCTAAATTTTGTAGCCCATTCCTTTAGATTATCTGTATGCTCTCCTTTAAACATATAATTCTCCCTTTTGCTCATTTCTTGACAATGCTCTTCCCAAAATTGATTTGGGAATACAAGAGGAGGGACGGGTTGGGAAATAAATGATCCCCTCACTGTTTGAGGAAGAGATTCATTCTCTTGTCTTTATGGCTCTTGTAGACATGAGAGAAATTTAGAAGGAAGAGGCATGGAAGATTCATGATTGAATGGAGGAATAGAAAACAAAGGAGTGAATTCCACCAAAGGGATAGAAACCGGAAGGTTAGGACTATGGGGTTCAAGTTGAAACTGCATATATGAAAACACGAGAAAAGGGTTGTAAGGTGGTAATGCATGGGCCTCCCATTGACATGATTGACTAAAATTACATTCATGAAGGTCTCTTTTCTTGATCCATTCTCCGACTTGAGTCATTGTCTTGATAATGAATTGAAGCTTTTATTGAGGGCTAAGCTCACATGGTATATGGCCAGTCCATGGGCATGGAATGTTGAATCCAATCTGGGTTGCCCTTGTCATTTCATTGATCCTTATTTGTATCATATTATAATCCAACACTTGAACCTTCTTCTATAAGTGATCTTCTTCAGGTGAACAAGAATCTTCATGCCATTGTTCCTCAGTATCCCTCATGTTTGGTGGGTGACAAAAGTGATCTGCATCTTGTTCATGTGGACATGCATGCTCAAACTGATACTCATCATGAAATTGGTTTGGAGGTGGATTATAATATCCTAAATATGGGAAGAACTGCTACTGGAAGTGAAATTCCCACTGTGGAAATGAAGCCATGATTGCACTGCTTCATGGATGGGACAAAATGGAATGATATGGAAGAAAACTAGATGGGAAATGGGTAAAAATGAAAGTCTGAAACACAGAGAGTAGGATACTTATACCAATGGAGTCACTAGTTGTGCTTGGGTATACCTCCTAACGCTGAAATTTCTCTAAAAGCACAACAACTTAATGAAATGAAGTGAACAAAATACGCACACCTATGAAAGATGTGCCTCTTCTCCCACTGAGTGTGCCAAAAACTATTGTCACCAAATCACTGCACCCCCTGAATGGCCTGAGAATGAATCATGACATTCAGTGTGATTGGGACACATGGGATCACCTATCAAGCTGTGGGACTTGGGATCGAGGTGAACCTTAGGAGAAGGTTGACTTCCTCTTCCTAAACTAAACACAACACTACTTCTAATGTAATAAAAATGGCTAATTAATCCTATGCTAACATTTCATGGGATTAGGGAGATAGATTTGCAAGGAATAAAATTTAAACTAGAAGTGGTGATGCACCAATTTGGGGAATGTTCAACATCTAGAAGGGTTAATGTGGGAAAAATGTTTAAATTGTTGACCACCTTCACCTTTAGCAACTAGAAAGGGTACAAAAATACCAAAAACTGATAGCAGACGTTCCTCTGTTAAACTTTAAACATACACAATAGAAAGATGAGATTTGATTTGATACACAAATGATTTATCAAGAAGATAATCACAAGCACATGTAAAGCATCCACTTAAGTGATAATAATAATGCAACTCTTACTCAATAGAAGGAAAATGGTTTCTCACAGCTGTCGAAAGGTAATCACACTATTCTTTTCACAACATGAAATAGAGAATCTGAAATAAAGGTACATTAATCAATAATGCCAAGGAATCGCATTCACAAAGCATACAATGACTAATCATTCAACAAAATAGAACAAATATTCACTTGCAAGGTAATTCTAAATATAATTAAAAGGTTTCAACAAATCTCTGAAAGCACTCTTCCAAGCTTGAAGATTAACTTTCCCCAAAATCTCTAAAAATTATGTATATATCAAATAATGGAAACATTCCACTATTTATAAGTTTCTAGGCTAAGCCATTACAACTGGGCCTTTAACTAACATTTAACTAAAAATAGTAATGTCATTAATATAAAGGGAACATGCTCCCATGAAAATAGTAATTTTGTTGCAAGGGTTTTTACTCAGTCAACCTTGCAACTTTGACTGATTCAGAGCTCGAATTTGTCCTCTCATGGTTGCTCAACTCGGTTTGGTTCAAATTCAAGTTGTTACTATATTCAGAAAATGACTCATCCACTTTAGAATTGGTGGTACCTACACCCTATAACTCACTGTATATCTCAACAGCCTACTTCATCTAATCTTTTCCCCTTGATGTGGAAGTAGACATTAAGCTTTGTGTTTCGGAATCCAAAGTTGGAGAAATTCTGAAAATAATGTTTTCAAAAATCTAAAGTTAAAAGTTCTGAAATTCCGAATCAGAAAGTTCACTGAAAATTTTTCTTGAAAATTTCTCTACAAATTTTTCCCAAAAATTTCTCCAAAATTTTTTTCCGAAAAATTCTCTGAAATTGTTTTCCAATTTTTTTTTCCGAAAATTTCTCTGATTTTTTTTTGAATTTCAGAGTTTCAGGGAAATGGGCTTTGGAATTTTCAACTCACTTGACATTTTTATTCCCAAAAATCTTCAAAATTCTGAAACGGAATTTTATGAAAAGAATCCCCGAAATTAAACTCCGAAAGCTTCATTCAACTCAGCCTACCTCGTTCTCGAGCTTTTAGTGCTACGATGAATCCATGACCTTCATTACTCACTATCCTGATTTACTAATTTCTGAATGTAGATTCAACCGCTAAAATGAGATCGGTGTAGAGCTCACTCTATGCAAATTGAGACCAATTTGAACATCCATGATATGAAAAAGAAATAACAATCGCCAGAGGATCCCGAAACCTTCTAGAATTACAATGCTTTCAAAGCTTGAAGTTATCTTGATAACCCCAAAATATTTATGGAAGAATAGTTGGTCTCAGGGTATTATCATATTATCCATTTTTTCTTAGGGGAAAAAATTGACAACACTATCTACATTGAATGGTTTCTCAGGTTACAACCAGGTGGTGTTAAAACAATCAGAACAGCTCAAAATTGCTTTAACTACCCCATGAGGAACATATGTGTATGTTAGAATACATTTTGGGCTAATGAATGCTGGTGTAACCTTTAAGAGAGCTATGGATGTGGCCTTTTTCTAGTTTCATCAATGATTTCATAGCAGTTTACCAAGATGATATAACTGTCTTCTCTAGATACATGGGGGACTATTTGGGGCACCTTGAAAAGATATTGATCAGGTGTAGAGATTATGGGATTTCATTAAACCCAAAGAAGTGCCACTTAGGGGTGTAAAAAATATTTGTTGTCGAGACATAATGTCACAAGGAGTAATGATAGATCCTGAAAGGGTGGAGCTAATCAATATATTCCCTATCCCTATGTCTAAAAAGGGTATCCGATCCTTTTTTATACAAGTAAACTTTGTAATATGGTTCATCTCCAAATTTTATGAGATTAATATTCCTATCACATGTATGTTGAAAAAGGATCAAGTCATCAAGTGGGAAGAAGGGGCTACTCAAGAATTTAAATGGATAAAGGAGGCACTAAAGACTGCCCACATCTTAACCATTCCTAATTATAAGAAAGCATTTCAAATGTTTTCCTTTTCCTTAGAAAATATAATTGCTTCTGTGTTATTGTAGAAGGATGAAGGGGGGCATGAAAAGCCCATTGCATTTTTTAGTAAAGCTTTGCAAGGATCAAAGTTGAAATACTCTATCATGGAAAAAAAAAGCTTTTTCCTTGGTGAAGGATGCTAAAATATGCATACCTTACATTCTTATCTCCAAATTTATATCTTATCTACCCCATACGATGGTCAAAGAAATTTTATCATATATGGAGATGTCAGGAAAAAGATGCAGATGGGTGAACAAGATGCAATAATTTGACATGGATATTCAAACCAAAAACCTGTTTCGAGGATTGGAATTAGCAAGGTGGATGGTAGAGAGTAATCTGTAGGTGGTTGAGCTACAAAATGTTGAAGAATATGGGCCACACCCTCATGAAATTTAATTTTCCTATGCACTTAGACAAGAATCAAAGGAGGACACTCAAGCCAGTCTCCCAAAATTATATTTTGAGTGATCATGGAATGGCTTGGTAGAATTCAGAATGATTTTTTCTAAGATGTATCACTGAAGAAGAGTAACCTAAAATAATTGGAGAATTTCATAGTGGAGTATGTGGAGGCCATTTTTCTAGAAGAGTTACTACTCACAAAATTTTAAGGGTAGGATATTGGTGGCCTTCCTTGTTCAAAGATGTTTCCTTGTTCGTTCAAAAATGTGAGAGTTGTCAACGTTTTTCTGGAAGAATGAAAACCTCTAGGGCCCTACCTTTGCATCGTGTGTCGGTGGAAGCCCCATTCAAACAATGAGGATCAAATTTTATTAGTGAGATATAAGACTCTTCAAGTGATGTTCATAATTGGATATTGGTAGCCATTGACTACTTTACCAAATGGTTTGAGGCCATCCCCAACAAGAAGGAAACTCATAAAGTAGTCATGGATTTTATTCTTAATAAAATAATATGTAGATTTGGGGTGCTTTCCAAGATAGTTTCCAAAAATTCCATGAGATTCAGAGCTAAACCATTGACAACAATGTTCCATGAGTAGTATGTTATAAATGTTTCTTATGCATCAAATTATAATACTCAAGGAAATGGTCAAGAAAAATTGGTGGTGCAAATTAACTTGTAATAATTAGTATGTTATTTATTAATCTACAATCATTTAACTATCAAACCAAGGGACATATACTTTCAATAATTCCAGTGATGTATGCATAGTTATAGATATTTGGGAGGTATAAAGATAAAATTCTACCACTATAATATGAGAAATAACAATTCTTGGAAAAAAAACTAAATTATGACTTGAAGTAAAATGCTAAGTCTAAGGAAAAACATGTAAAATCAAAATACAGATAAAGGAATAAATTGTTGTTAATCTAATCATATAGTAAATCAAATCATCAAATAAAGGAGATGGTTAGCAAACCACAAGTGGGCCCTGCCTTGGATGCTAATCCCTCCTAAGGCTTGTGACTACAAAAATGAACATAACTCATACTTTTATTTCATTATCATAAAGATTACAATTAGAAAATACAACAAATCCTCTATCTAATTCTCAATCAATCCTCTTTTTAGCATTAACATCTCCTTTTTACATCTTTCATTAAAATAGAGGCATGAAGAAACAAAGTTCTACTAGGAGTTCTAGCTAGATTAAGTAAAATATCTTAACCAAAAAATTTAGAGAATACATGCATGTAATATAACTACTCAATAGGTGTTTATATATCAATCACATAACTTAAGTAACTGATCAGTTTGATCAACTAGTTATTAAATCATGAATTATAGTAACTAGTTCTTTGTTAAGTTGCAACACATAATTAGATGATGGCAATGAGTCCTCTTATAGTTCTTATAATTAATTCTTCCACCAACACATGAAAAATTAGGTGCTATGTCCAGCTCCTTAGGATCATAACTTTATTCATGTGTGTGACTTCCTTTGGCTATGGATGCTTTGTTGCAGGCGCGTTCCTTTGGCTACATGTCAATTTTTGCAGACGATGCCTTAGCCTTAGATGATTCCTCTTGGATGCAGATGGGTTGTTACATATGGATCCTTTGGCTACATGTGATTTACTGTATAACTAACTTTCTTACAATAAGAGGCATCTCATGCATCATCAATCAAACATCTTATTGTAATCAAGAGAATAAATGCGTACTCACAATACCACAAAATAAAGATAATTAATGATAACTATATTAATAAGAATTCATGCCATAATGTTTAGGTTATAATGAAATGTCTCAACATTATAACAGGGGAATACAAGTTTAAGGCTACAAATGGCTCAAAAAAATATAGAGGATGAGTCATTTAGAAAGGGAATTAAACAAATCATCATACCCCCAGGCTTAACTTCTTGAATGTCCACATTCAATATCTTTAGGTTCTTCAACTAGCTTAGGGTCCTCATAAATGGTGCTGCATAAGTGTTTGAAATCAATTGGAACATGTATCTCCCCTGGCTCGGTAGAGAAGTGTGCATCATTCAATATGTACCTGTCCCAAACCCTATCTTGAATTGTTTCATCCAATGGTATATCACCAGACCAATGTGGTCTAGGAAAATTGAAGATTGGTGGATGATAACCAATTGGGAACCAAATGTTAGTATATTTAATAGAGAAGTCAATGTAAACATTTACCCTTCTCAGATTTGGTATGATATTAGGATAGGAGTGATATTAGGATGCATCCAGAATGATTTTACTAACTCCCTTAACTTTGGGTAATCATGTTCCTTACTTTCTCATGTGCATATTTTCCCATTTTCCATGCCCAATTTTTGATCTCCTTGTATTCTATATACTTGTTATACTCTTCTATGACTGCCTTTGGATTAGAAGCCTCTACCCTAACCATCAATGGCTGAAATTTCTGTAAGTGTCTGTAGTATTCCATTTGTTTCTCTCTATCCAATTCATTCATAAAGTAATAAATAAGTGATTTTAATGGGACATCTCCAATGTAGAGGATTGGAATCCATTCTCTATCATATTTAATGGCATAATTGTACATATATAACTAACATAACAAGAACTAAATTTCTTAAGGACTGTTCAAATATAATGTAAAGAAATTCCTAGATCCACTGATGTAAAACTTTATGTTAGAGTTAATATAGGTAAGTTGGAGTTGGAAAATTTTATCCTTAAGGAAATTAGCATAGACATTTGAGGGAGGCTGGTGTCTAACTATATCATAGGCCACTTTAAGTGTCTGATTTTTCTTCTTCATCATCCTTTTAATCTCCATATCCTTGGCCTTAAGTTCCTTGTCTTTTTCCTCCATGTCCTGTTGGTGTTGGAAGATAAGTTCATCCTTATCTCTCCCATTTTCCTTTTAACCTATTAACATAGGTTTCAAACTGATGGACCCAGTAATCCAACAGTTTTGTTTATGTTCCCATGTTCTTGCAAACTAGTTTTACATGCTCTTTGACAACTTCTCTAATGACAATATGTGGCTACATGTTATCATGTGGAGACAATGGTGGAGCAGGCTCCAATACTGTTTCATATATATCCTCAGTAGCTATAGGAAAATTCTCTTGTACTCACTTAATATGCTCATATGGTTGTTCTGTTTCAACTTCATGAACACTATTTTATGTCTTTAACAACATGGGGTATATCATCCCTAATTTCCATCTCATCAGTTTTGTGTCTCAGGAACTATGTGGTCATGGCCCTCCTCAATCCCTTCTTCATCATTCATGGCTATATGAGATGTGTCTTAAATTTCCTTTGTGACTCCTCCTTTATGCTTCTCATGGGTTTTCCCAGCATGAAATTTCACTTCCTGCACTCCTATCTATTCAGTAGGGCCTTCTTGAACCATTTTCTCTCCACTTTCTTATCCCTTCTTCTCTCCCATACCCTCCTTGGGTTCCCTAGAACCATGATGCTCATGAATCTCAACATCAACACATTCCAGGTCTAGCACTATCAATTGATATAGTTTGGGGCTTTGTGGGCTTTGGTTTTTTATATTTTCTAGTTTTTAGTTGATGGGAATGCCTAGGTGGAGAGTGGATTTGGAAGATGTATGAGTTGAATTAGAGGATTCAGGAGTGGGCCAGGAATATTTAATTTATTGTTTGAGGTGGATGATTCAAGAGTTGAAAATCCAAGAAGGGTTTCAACAATGAGAATCCTCTCAGGGGATACAATAATGGTGTTCTTTTCAGCAGGTGGTGTATTTTTAGAAAAAGAGGCTTTTGTGGGTTGAGAAGTGGAAGTTGTGGGTTCAGGATGAGAAGTGGAAGCTACATGTTCAAATGTATGAGTGGAAGAACTACTAAAATCTCTTCTTCTCTTCCTTCTATGCCTAAATAATTCATCAATATTCTCGACCCTTTAAAAACATCCCCAATTTAGTTTGGGATGTTTTCTCTCCAATGTGTGTTTGATAACTAGAGTAATAAGAAAATGGTTTGAAAGTTCTAACCTCCCTCTCTGTGATTCTCTACCCATATTTTTCAAGATCTCATTTAAGGAACTTGGTACATTAACATGCTTATCATTCTTCAAGTGATTGAGTAACTTGAAATGAATTGTATTTAGTCAAGAATATCTACCCTCACAAGTAAAATATTTGATAATATAATTGGAAATATTATCCTAGAGTGGTTTGAGAGAGTTTCGATATGTACCTTAGGGGTCAGTTATGAAAGCGTCATCTTCATCAACAAAGTTTTGTCGAGCTGCTTCTAGATTGTCTTTATCACGGAAAAGTTCTCCTTCTAAAGGAAGCTCAGTAACTACTATCAAGATATCATCTTTCACCTTTACTGTTAAACCCTTAACCCTAGCTTCTTCATCCTTAAATGTAGCAACAAATTCCTTGACCATAGAGTCATGGAAACCCTAAAATTTGCTTATATATTCCATCTATCCATTGTTATGAAAATATTGAAATATTTGTGGCTGGTTGCAGATTTGAGAATATTTAGTTGGCTCATGGAAAATTAACTCTCCCCCATTTTGAATTTTGTAGATTACTTACACTCTGATAGGGAAATCACACAGTTTGGAAGAATGATGCAAGAATTCCATTGTGGGAGACTGTTTGAGTGCTTTGTTTTTGAATTTTAAGACCGAATCACACACAGCACATAAAGGAAATGAATTTTAATTGATTTTATTGCAGTAAGAGTGTGAGGTAAGGTGGTGTGACAAAGTGGGATGACGTGGAGTGACAACTCATAGATTAAAGGCGGTGATGTATAATTGAAATTAAATACATTATAGAGTGATATAAATACCAATTAAAAATAATCATACTAATGTTACTTTAATAAAGTGGTATGAGTGAAATTATCTTGAGGAATATTTAGGACGATGATTACACATGCATTGTATTAATTGCACCCTTGCTACATGTTGATATGCTATGATTCCACGGATATAGTTTCTATAAATGTATGTGGCATTTTTACTATAGGCTCCTTACTTAAAATAGATCATTCCCAAAGAGGGCATGATGACTTGTTCTGGTACCAGTTATTTTTGTTACCACTCACGCGTACAAATTGTTCCTTATTTTTCTTCATGCAATTATGAATTCCACCAAACATGAAAACCAAAATAGATCTTTGTTGCATGTTGTTGCAAGTGGAACCTTAAGTCTTTGCATTATCTCCCTATGTCAAAGACTATGCACTTCTTGCAACATATACACCAAATCCTACAAAATAGAAATGCTAATAAAATAAACTGTTAGAAGAGTACTCTTGATCACCAAAAGGGATGATAACAACACTTTTATTATTCTCCCTTGGAGTATTCAGTAAGCTGAATATACCAAGGCCACTAAAATATCTCAATCCTTTGAAATCTCAGAAGATGAACCAATAGGCTCAACTTCTGATTTTAACTCTGATATCCTGATCTCCATCATGTTTTGAATTCCTCTAAACTGCTACATGAAGGTGCTTTTTTCAGTTGGATTTTTTGTACAGCCTTAACCTATGACCATAGACTAATAGCTTGAACCTCACATGATCTATGGTGGTGAGTTTTACAGCTCCATTGGAAAATATTTGGTCAATCTCATATGGACCTAACCACCTTGTCCTGAGTTTTCCCATGTGGTCTTTGTACTTTGATTCAAACAATAAGGCACAATCACCTTCTTGAAATTTCCTTTTCTTGATGAACCATTCATTCCACTTGATCCTATCCTTTTGTACTACCTCTATATTATGCACAACTTGTCTCCTCATTTCATCTAACTTATTGAGTTGGAGAATCCTCTGCATTTGAGCTTTAGACAAATCTATTCGTAGTTCTAGTGAAGTCCTTTATTTCTTGTGCTCAAATTCAATAGGGAGAACATTAGTCTTATCGTACAAAAGATCAAATCGTGTGAAGCTTGTTGTTGTCTTCCATGTTATGTTGAATACCCATAATACCTCTAGAAGCCTTTTTGATTAATCTTTCCTATGGAGTGCAATGGTTTTTGTTATAATAGCTTTTGTCTCTATGTTTTTCACCTCAACTTGACCATTAGATTGGGGATGTTATGGTGTAGACTTCCTATAGCTGATTTCATACTCTTTAGCTATATTAGAAATAACTTCAATAGTAAAGTGTGTAACTTAATTGATAAAAATCTCTCTTGGTACTCCATACCTTGTAAAGATATGGTCATCTATTAATTTGGAAAAAAATTCACTCTTCTTATTTGGAAATGCTTTCACTTATGTCCATTTAGTGAGGTAATCTGTGCACACCAAGATGTATCCCTTCAACTGAGATTTAGGATCTATAGGACTAATGAAGTCTAAGCTCCACTTGTCAAATGGATACAAGACCAACTGAGGCTGCAATGACATCTCATATGATTTGGTAGGCTTACCCATTCTTTGACATCTATCGCACCTCCTTGTATATAGTGATGCATCCTTATACAGTTTTGGCCATTAATAACATGTTGTTAACACCTTATGTGGTGTTCTTTTTGCACTAAAGTTTCCTCCACATGGTATATTATGACATGCTCTAAGAACATCATATATTTACTCATCATCAATGCATATTCTCATGACATTATCCTTCCCTGTGTGAAATAGAAATCTAGCTATCCAAGAAAAATGCACACTCTTCTCAACTATGTATTTCTTTTCATAATAGAGGTAGTGTGGAGGTGTCTTACCCGAGACTAGATAGTTGGCTATATCAACATACCAAGGTGTTTTGGGAGTAATGGAAAATAGGTCCTCTATAGGGAAAGAGTCATCAACCACATGTTCTTCATCATTAATCTCCATTCTTGAAATAAATCTGCTACAATGTTGTCCTTACCAGGCTTATCCACAATAGTGACATTAAACTCTTATAAGAATAACAACCATGTAATTATTCTGCTACTCACAACTTTTTTATTGATCAAATATTTAATTATTGCATGATCAATATGAATGAATACTGGATAACCTTTGATGTAGTCCCTAAACTTATAGATATAAAACATGACTGCTAGGAACTCCTTCTCTATTACTGTGTAGTTGATTTCAGCATGCTGTAATTTTTTGCTAACATAATAAATTGCATAATTCAAAACTATATCCTTCTGTCCTAAAACAGCTCCAATGGGATGGTTTGAAGCATTAATATGAACTTGGAATGGTAGATTCCAACTAGTTCCTCTAAATATAGGGTTTGTTGTTAACAATTGATTCAATTTTTGAAATACAGCTTCACATATTTCAGTCCACTCAAATACAACATCCTTTCCCAATAATACAAACAATGGAAGTGCCACTTTGCTGAAATCTTGTATGAATCTTCTGTAATAACCAGCATGGCCTAGGAAAATCCTAACATCCTTTTACTTCTTTTATGTTGGAATATTTATTATAACAGATACCTTTGTTGGATCAACTTGTATTCCTTGAGAAGAAAGGTAATGCCCCTACACTATTCCTCCAGACATCATCATGTATCATTTTTCATTACTCAAAGATAGGTTGTGTTCTTTGCATCTCTTCAAGAATTTTTATAAATTTTGCATGGCATCTTCAAAGGTTCTACCATGTACTGTGAAATCATCCATGTATACCTCCATGCAACCATTTATCATATTTTAGAAAATTATTAAAACTACCCTTTGGAATGTAGCAGGTGCATTGCATAAGCCAAAAGGAAGGACTGAATAAGAATATGTTCCCCATGGACATGTGAAGGTAGTTTTGTCCTGATCCTTTGGTGTAATTTAAATATAATTATAACCACTATATCCATTAAGAAAAGAGAAATATTTCTTACTAGTCAGAGTGTTAATAACTTGATCAATGAAGGAAAGAGGAAAATGATCTTTCTTTATTGCTACATTCAACTCTCTGTAATCCACACATATTCTCCATTTTCCATTCTTATTTGGAAAAATGAAAAGGGTTGCACCCATTGACTATCTATTAGATATATGAATCCTATATCCAATAATTTTTTTAATTCTCCTTTAACAATATCCCTCACTACTGGGTTCATTCTTCTCTATGGCTGCTAGATTAACTCACAATTTTCCTTGATATAAATATTATACGTGTAAAGCTTAGGATGAATTCCATATATGTCTCCATATTCCCACACAAATGTTGTTCTATTTTTAAGAAGAGTTATCAAAAAATTCTCTTGTTGCTAATTGAGCATCTTGTTCACTTTCAGTGGATTTCATGAGGTTATCTCCCCTTGCTTTGAGAGATCAAACATTGAGCACACATTGATATTGACAGAATTCAGTATACAGTTGTGTGGGAGAAGTTGGTGAAGAATGCAATTCTTACCTAGAACATCCATAGTGTTTTGTTGTGGTAGAACTTGATTAGAGGGATATCTTAAACACCTTAGTCTGTTATCAACTTCTTTGTTTCTTCCATAGTTGTTCTGTAAGACATTGGAAAGGAAAACATATTCTTATTGTCCGTCAATTGTACATGATTTTTATAGCATCATGATTTTTTTGTACAAAATTCTAATATGATTCTGGTTCTTCTACCCAATTTTTTTGATCTTCTTCATTCAATGGTTGTGTAGGAGGATAAAATGTGAGATTTTTAGTACCACTTCCATTAGAAATAATCATATTACCATATTTGCATCCTATGAATGCATTAGTAGTGGCCAACCATGGTCTTCCTAGGATGATAGGATATCCTCCTAAGCTTACTTTTGGTTGAAGAACAATAAATTCAGCAGGGTACTCCCAAGAGTCTACCTCTACCACTATGTCCTCCAGGACTCCTTTAGGTCTCACTGTTGATCTATCTACAAGTTGTAAGAATGTAGTTATTGGCCTTAGTCCTAACTTCAAATCATACATGATATGCCTATTCATGACATTTATGGATTCCCTTAAGTAATTAGAGTGTTGTTTATTGTTGTGCCATTAATTGAAACATTTTCCAATGGACTGTCTAGATCTATATATTTGGGCAAGATTGAATTTACATGCATAATATCAACTATTTATCTAATAACTTGTATAGAAGATGGATTATTTCTCTTCCTACCTACTTTTTTATGCATAAGTCCTTAACTAGCTTGTTATAAATTGGCACATCCTTAATGGCTTGAATCAATGGAATTTTGACACAAATATCCCTTAGCTGGTTGAAAAAATTAGAATATGATTTGAGGGAAGTCTTCTTTTCTTGTATTCTTTTAGGAAATGGTGGCTCATTAGGTTGTGTTTTATCCTTACTGGAATTTTTCTTAGGTTATTCTAGATTTTTTACGGATCAGTCTGCATCATGTTTTTCTTTGTTGCGGATCAGTCTATAGCATTTTTGGTTCATCCACAATTTTTGTAATAGTGGGTCTACTTGGTGGAGGAAGTGCTCTTCCTAAGCATAGTTGGATATTGTCAACATCAACTAAATAGGTAGGGTATTGAGTTGGTTCAGTGGTGTAGGCTAGCTGAGAAGCTTTATTTTTGGGGTTAGGCATTGGTTGAGCTGGTAGCTGAGTGGCCTTTGGTTGAGATTTTTCTTGGGGATTTGGCATCAGAGCTTGTTACTGAGGGTAAGGAGGTTGATTGTAGGATTGCTGGTAATTAGGATCTAGCTTATTCCACTACTATCCTCCTCTCCAAGGTTGTTGCCATGATTGAGGGGGTTGTTTCCATTATTTTTGGCCTTGAAATTGAGGTTTTCATTGTTGTTGATATTGGTTAGGATATGGAGCCCAACCTTGAGGATTATCTTAAGGTGGGGGTTGTATATATGAATTATTATACCAATTTTGAAATGCTGGCATAGGGTCTTGTGACATAACTCCTTGCCTTGGTGGCCATGTTTTCCTTTGAGCAACATAGAACACTTGCCCATCCTCTATTTCTATCATCTTGAAGTAAATTAAAGCCTCCTTTTATTCTATAATGTTGGTTAATCATTTGCATCTACAGTCAAATTTATTTATTCTACACGCATGAAAAAACTATGTGAGTGTTTCCTTTACATCTTCCCTTTTCTTATTGGCATGCAGAGCATCTAATTGAGTGGCCATGTCATTGAAAATATCTTGATTCATGTTCTTAAACATGATGATAAGCTCTGAGTTGGATATGTCCCCAATTGTTTTGGTAGCTGATCCACCTCTTGATCTTACATTTCTTATCCTCTTCATAGTAGCTCTTGAGTAATTCCTATAGGCCTAAAAAAATTCTTCAAAGGTAGATTTTGAAATGTCTCCTTCTCCAATATCATGCATCCATGTAATCCTCATAGTCCCCAAAAAGAGTATTTGAGAGCGAGTATTATGTGCCTTGTCTTATGAATGCAAAATAAGAATATTTCCAGGTAGTCTTCTAATGGTTCATCCTCCTTTTTTTTCATTTTGTAGATTTCATCTCCTCCTCTACTACTCGACCTGTATTAGTCTTGATACTTATTGAGGAACTTCTCCTTCATCTATGCCCAAGTGGTTATGGAATTTCTTCCTTGAGTGTAGTAGGAAATAGCTTCAATTTATGTGCATCTATGGTATAATCATAGCTCCTACATAAAACATTAAACTTGAATAGAAAATTATCCGGGTCTTCAATTACGGATCCATGAAAGTTAGGAAAATATGAGGGAGAAATATTCTTCATAACAACAACTTCATCATTTTCTGTAATGGGAAAATCAAAGGTAGTTTCCCTATTTTGAGAATTTTGGTCTACTTCTTCTGCCATATTTTACTACTCAAGACCAACTTTAGAATTTCACTTGAAGGATGTTCTTCGATTATCAAACCTTATACAAAGGAAGATGTACTTTCTTTAGAATCTGATATGGAAACATGTGCTACTTTTAGATTGGGTAAAAATATACCATGAGCATCTCTCGTACGGTGCATGCATTAACTACTAAACTCACTTAACATATATTAGTGGGGGGGGGGGTATGGAGGTGAATTTCCTAAAACCTAAACTACTTATAAGAAATGAAAAACCTCTCAAAAACCTTATAACTTATCAGTATCCTCGGAAATGATACCAAAAATGGTGGTGAGAATTAACTTGCAGAAATTAGTATGATGTTTATTAATCTAGAGTCATTCGATTATCAAACCAAGGGACATATAATTTAAATAATGCTAGTATTGTATGCACAATTACAAATATTTGAGAGGCATAAAGATAAATTGTTGTCACTATAATATGAGAAATAAAAATCCTTAGAAACAAACTAAATTCTAACTGGAAGTAAAATACTAAGTCTAAGGAAAAATATGTAAACTCAAAATACATATAAAGGAATAAATTTCTTCTAGTCTAATCACGTAGTAAATCAAATCATCAAACAAAGGAGAGGGCTAGAAAATCGTAAGTGGGCCTTGCCTTGGGTGTTAATCCCTCCTAAGGCTTGTGACTACATCAAACGGACATAAATCATACTTTTATTTCATCAACATGAAGATTACAACTAGAAAATACAAAAAATCCTCTATCTAATTCTTGATCAATCCTCTTTTCAACATTATCATTTCCTTTTTATATATTTCATTACAACATAGGCATGAAGAAACATAGTTCTACTAGGAGTTCTAACTAGATTAATAAAAATCTCTTAACCAAATATTCCGGAGACTACATGCATGTAATAGAAATTATTAGTATATGTTTACATATCAATAACATAACTTAAGTAACTGATCATTTTGATTAACCACTTATTGAATCAGCTAGTTCTTTGTTAAGTCACAACACATAATCAGATGATGGAATTGAGTCCTCTCTTAGTTCTCATAATTAATTCTTCCATCGAAACATGTAAACTTAGGTGTGATGTCCACGTCCTCCAAGATCCTTAGGATCATGAATTTATTCATGTGTGTGACATCCTTTGGCTACAAAAACTTTGCTACAAATGATTTCCTTTGCCTACATGTCAGTTGCTATAAACGATGTCTTATTTGTAGATGATTACTCTTAGCTGCAGATGGGTTGCTGCGTATGGATCCTTTGGCTGCATGTGATTTTATGCATAAATAAGTTTCTTACAACAAGAGGCATATCATGCATCATCAATCAAACATATTATTGTAATCAAGAGAATAAATGCATACTCACAATACCACAAAATAAAGCTAATTAGTGTTAACTATATTAATAAGTATTCATGCCATAATGTTAAGGTTATAATGAAATTTCTCAGCAGTATAACATGGGAATACAAGTTCAAGGTTACATATGGCTCAACAAAATATAGAGGATGATTTTTTTAGAAAGGGAATTAAACAACTCATCAAAAATCTAGCAATAAGAATTTTTTTAAGATCCTCAAAAGAACACTAGAGACAAATAAAAAGAAATGGGGTGAGAAACTTAAGTTTGCATTAAAGTTAATACCAAAAGGTATACTGGTAAGATCCCATTTGAGTTAGTCTATGGATTTCAATATCTTTTTCCCATGCACTTACAACTTTCCACCTATCAGTTCATAAAGAAATTTGAAGACAGGGAAGAGGTGAGTCTATATGAAACAAGGATCAATAAAATCATGGAATTGGATGAAGAAAGAAGAGATTTCCATAAAAAACATGTCGAGTTCAGAGAAAAACTCAAGAATATATTTGACAAGAAGGTCAATCCAAGAGTATTTAATGTTGAATACTTGGTAATGGTATGGGACCATAGACACAAAGACAAGGGTAAACATGGAAAGTTTGATGCCCTATGGATTGGGACCCTATTTTATTGATACCAAGATTGGAGAACATACTTTATTTTTGAAGGAATTAGATGGACTTTTTTTGGAGTTGTGTGTCAATGACAGACATCTCAAATATTTCTTGGACTAAGCTAGAGGGTCAGGTATGATCATTTTATAGTATGTAGTTTTGTTATGTTGTCGTTTCCCTTTTTGTGCTCTGATCTACAGTGACAAGGTTTTGAGATATTTCAGTATTCTGGTGTGAATGTTATGTATCTTTTCATAAATCCTTGAGTGTTTTTTCTCCTTGACTCCTTACCTAATGGATTAAGAATCCATTATTTGTTCTTATGGTAGCCACAGGGGGTGCCCATCCCAAAGAAGGAGCCATTATTGGTGCTCAATGCAGACTTCTGGATTCAGATGGTCTTTTCCCTTGAAATTCCATAGACATAAATGTTCTCATTTATTTATATTTTTACCGTTACTTCAAAGTTTAGTCTGAGTAATGGAGACTGATCAATTTGTAAGAAATTTTGTGCCTTGTCTAAATAAAGAAGAAAGGATTCAACGGAAATGTTGAAGGACTGGTTAATGGAATGGTTAAAATGTACTTAGCACTTCATAAAATCCTGGGACGTTCAAAACGGAAGTCAAATTTCACTCCAAAGAATTGACCATTGACATTTAAAAACCCACTGGAGGCTCGGATAAATACATTAGCAGGTTATTTTTAAAAGGTTACGCGACGTTCATTTGGCCACGAATTTCAATGAAAATCATAAGACATGGGCCATATGTTGAGGATCTAACAAGCAAGGAACAAATATGTGTCACCATTCTAAAAAAATTCAAGGTAGATCCACTCAACAGACCTCAAGTCCTTGAAATAAACTAAGTTTCATAAATCTTCAGGTCAGGGTAGTTTGACCGATCAAGGTACTTTTCGTGGAAAATTTTCTATGAAGCTAATGATGAAGTCTACCTAGATAGAAGCCATGATGTGAAGGCCCAACCCCATAACCAATGAAAGGAAAACACGAAAGTAAGATAACTTGACATTGTGAAATTGTAAAAGTGTGTGGAGATTTCTCATTGGTTTATTCTTTGCACTCTGAAAAGACTGACATTTCCAATAACGTCGAGCTTTCTCATTACTTAAAATTTCATACTTTGACAAGATCCTTATAAATACAAGTAAATTATGAAGTAGCGTGGAACTTTCTAATTGGTTTATCCATAATGCATAAATAATCCATTCTTCATCTAGTGGGGATAAGAAGAGTATATCCTAATTTTTAAATTATATGGGTTCGAAGAAGGATCCAAAAAACATCTCTAGTTGTCAAATTTGTCATTACATTCCATGAAAATGACATTTTGGCATCCCAAAATTTTTTAACTTTAATAAACAAAAATACTGCACCATTGCCTCAAAATTTTATCTCCATAGAAATCCCTCACCATGACAGTTCCAATGCAATAAATTTCATGAAACATGGATTCCAATAACAAAAGTTATGAATAAATCTACAAAAACACATGGGGTCTCGACATGGGATTTGCAATTACAAAATTACATTTTTGCAAATTGAATTTATCATTTGAAGATCTGAGGAGATGTCATGCAACACTCAATGATTAGTCAGGGAGGTCAAACCTAAAAGTGTAATCTATAGTTTGCAAACTACAATATTTCCATTTGTAAACTTGTAGTTTATTTTGTGAGCTCCCAAAATGTGCTACGTGTCCAAATTGTAATTGGGCCTTAGACTTCTGCGTGTAATTTGTAGTTTTATAAAATTGTTATTTACCAACCTATATTTTCCTTTGGAAGTTCCCAGATGATGCCACATGGTCTCGTTTCATTGGTCTCAGGCATCCAAGTTGAAAATGTGATTTACAACCTATTTTGTCTATGTGGCATGCCATGATTTTTCCCCCGTTATTATTAGAAGGAAAGACACATGTCATCACCTAATTAGATGCTTAATTAAAGTGGAAAATCATAGAATTGGTGGAACATTAGAACCATTCCCTTAGTGCCTTGGAATGCTAAATTAACTAATGGGACACATGGCAAAGTTTTATTGGAGGTTGGCTAAGTCAATAAATCAGGAAAATTAAGAAACAATGGAATAGTTCCAAGTGTTCCCCAAGTGTTTGACATAACTAATGAGTGAAGGGTGTGTGGTAAATCATATGAAACAAGGAATCGGGGAAGAGAGGGAACCAAGGAATAATTCCTTGAGTTCCCTTGAGGTCTGATTTAGTTGATGAATAAGCGGCAAGTGGAAAATTGATGAACACAAGGAATTGTGGAACAATTCCAAATGGAATGATTCGGGTCGACTTCACCAACTTAGGAAAGATGGGGAAGAAATGAGTTTGGGGAATGAAGGAAAGTAAGGAACATTCCACAAGTTCCAATCTGACCCGACTTAATTGATAAAGGATAATCATCAAAACTTTAAGTTTTACCCTTAAAAACATTTCCTTTTTCTTGAATAATTCAGTAATCAACTAGAACATCCTCAACCCTACAAATTAGTATCTTGAAAGTTCTTCAAATCATGAATAAGGTAAGAAAAAAAAAGGAACACCATGAAAATGTAGGATCATTCTTGGAAGTTCTTCAGCCTACAAATGAACCTTATGAGCCCTTTAAGCCTTTCTGAAACAGAGTAACAAGTACCTTAGGGAACCATGAAATAGAATGAGGTCATTACAAGGTTTATATCAATGTTTCAATGAACAATATTTCAAAAAAGAGCCAAAAATGAGGAACAACACGAGAAAAAGGAAAGATCATTCTAAACAAAAAAGAAGAAATATGTAAAGATGGTGCCAAGGCTATACAAGGATTAAAATGGGCACCACAACTATGCAAGGTTTTAATCAATGAAACTAACTATCAGAGTTTAAAATATATGTTTTAGAAAATATGGTTATGTTATGCCAATGGTTATGATGTAGGGAGTTTTTTTACTATTAATCTGTAAATAGCCTTTAATTTTCAACTATTTTTTTGTTTCTATCTAATCATTTCTCACTATTTTCATAATCTAATGTTTTGACTATTGTTTTCGAATGATATGTTTTATACTTAGATATAAATAACATTGATCTCACATATGACTAGACTATTGTCTTTTTCCTTTATTATTTTCTAAAATGGAGGAAAATTTCATTTACCTTCTTCTGTAGTTTTATAAAAAAAATTGAATGCATTATATAATGAGAAAGTATAGAATGATTATTATATTTATATGTTGGATCCATCACATTAAAACTTTATAGTATAAAAACATTAATAAAATAATACCATAGTAATTAACTAGTCCCATACCAATAAAATAATTAATAAACACAAAAATACATAATATCATAACAAGTAACTAATCACATGCCCATATTAAGTGTCTATTATTTTCTACTCTATTAAATGTCTATTATTCGCATTAGCTTCAGCACGGTTTTCCATATCGTGGTCATGTTTTTATTTTTACTCTCATTTTCTTGTTTTGACACAATGGTGATACAAACCACTAACAATATTAGCTAAGAATCCATTCAAATATATTTTAAAAATTTATTATTTAACATAAGCATATTGTATTCATATAATATGCATACACTTATTTTTAAGAGAATTCATACAAGAGAAAAATATGGAGGAAGATACTGAAAACAAAACTCATTGACATCACAAGCTATAATCAATGTAACAAGAATAATGTTATTAGAAAGGATGAACCTGCCAAGGTTAATAGTCCATGATTTGTGGTTCAAATTCTTGAATTCGAAAGTTCATAGAGATAGCCAATGCTATTGGTGTGTGGTTGTCACACCATTCAAACCAATCATGAATTACATAAATTTTGTGTAACTTGAATTTAAGATAAAGAATCGAGAGTTTAATTGATTAGAAAAGTGATTGGACATAAATTGACAATGCACATTAACTCAACCATTATGTAGACAACTAAATTTATACTTGTAATCAATAGAAGGGGTACATATTCATCTAACCCTTTCATGATGAGGAGGAGTAATAAATAGTTCTACCTATCAAAAATATTAATCAAACAAAGAGTAAATGAAAATTATCCAAATTTATAATAATTTCATTTAGGATAGTAAAAATATACAAATTTAATAGAATTCAATTTACAGGACAAAATTAAGTCTTTTGAAAATTATTTTTTCTTTAATGATACAAGGTCGCAATGTGACGTGTCCCTACCTAATTAACAAAAAAAAAAATATTATGAATTAGAATGATTGGAGGAGGGGGAAAATAGAATTACCCCACCTAAGAATCGAGTAATGTAAATTGATTCATTTGGAAAAAATGCAAAAAAAAATTTGAACATGACTTACAAAGAATATACATTTATAGAAAAATGCGAACACATGAATTTAAAATAGTTATTTTTCATTGGTTGGAAAAAATTAATTGAAATGGTTGACATTTCATTTGGTGGATTTTTCGTGTGTTTTTTAATATAGGTTGATAATACGTCATGTTGTAATAAATTAATTATGAACTTTATGTTCAATTTCATATCATAATTATTAATATATGTTGATGTGTATTTTGGTGGTATTAATATGTTAACTAAACAAATATTTAAGACTAGCATAGAAAGTAGTGTTTGATTATTAGTGAAGGGAATATTATGTAGTTAGACCCTAAGGAATATTATATAATTTTAGAGTCTAAAACTTTATAATTGTTGATATTATGTCATTTCATGCTTACTAATTTATTAAAGCTATATAACTAATAACATATTGAATGTTATTGTTACCCTACCTTTGACATGGCCTAATAAGTGAAAATGTGTTTTTACATTATTTATGAGAGATGCTGAGTTATAAATCCTCCTTTTCCACCATTGAAAAAACTTTGGATTGTTGTTTAAATTGTCCTTCCATTGAAACAAAAAAATATTTTTGTATTATAATTAACTAGATTAAACATTAAAACGTATAGTGTAGAATCGAAATCTTTTAATTCCTACTAACTCTTATGCTTAACACCCTTAATATATTGTCCTCCAAAATGATAATTGTATACTAAAAAATAAAACATAGATTATTGCACAAAAAATTATTTACCATGTGATTTTGATCTATATGTATGAATTTTAAGTAATTTAAAATGGGATTTTATTATTGTCACTCATTTTAAGTCATTTCCCCCTCATTTGGTCAACAATATCCCATGTTTAGTCAATGACATCATTGGTTTAATCAATAATATAATTATTTAATTTTAGGATATTGCTAAGGATGTAAGAGAAGATTCCACAACCCTTCGAGGTTATGTTCACCTTAGAGTTTTTAATGGGAGTAATCACTTAGAAATACCTGAATGATCTATATAGTTTTTTATGAATTATAAATGGTTTTTAAAATAAGTGGAGAATATAATGAAAACATAATTATTTTCTCCATTATTTTCTTTGTATACAAGGTTATCCAAAGGATGTAAGTAATAATGAGTGTTACATTATAATTTTATACTTGTCTATTTATCACCTTTTTTTTCAATATTATCAATCTCTCTACAAGCTTATGCTATTTATAATATATGTACGTATGGTTTACCTATAACGCGTAAAATTACATGACCATTCCTTGTTTTCTAACAAACACTCTAGGATACCCCAAGAAATCCCATGTTTAGACGAGGTAATCCCATAAATAGTTCAGGTAATACCCCACATTTTTTTTCTCATTTTGTTGATTTTCATTTCAGAGGGATGGATTTGAGTTTTAAATTTTTGGGGATTGGATATAATTGTAATGAGGGAATACAAAAGTATGATTTTTTATTATGAACTCAATAATTACAAGAAAATAAATGGAAACTCTCTCTCCACAAAACAAACATGTGTATCCCTTACTTGTTTACATCTTTTTCATTTCATTTTATGAAAATTCAAATATTTTGTATTACACTTTAAATTTGAATTATAGTTCAATTCTTTATCATGGAAATTGACTACACTCTATGTTATAGGTCTCATTGTGAAAACATGACAACACCAAAGACAACAAGACTCTATAAAACAAACTTTGAGTGAAGAAAAATGTGTCTACACACTCATGTATCTTTTCCTGTAAGCATGTAGTTTTCATTTCATAATGGGGGGTATTTACACACTCAAGTTTGTAAATTTACTCGTTAACACTACTAGTTTTGACAATGCACTTTTGTTAAGACAAACAAAACATTTCCACTCTCACTTATCACATTTTGAGGTATTTTGTCTAGCTTGTATATCCTTACACACTAACATGTCATCACTTTATAAGAATATTATGCATAAAATCCATAGAAATATATCAATTAACAAGTTGAAAATTTAATATTTCATGTTTTCCATACCTAGGAAAGGCCATACAATTTGGTCATGTTTTTATATGTGGTCCTAGCTAACTTGAATAGTATTGCATTGACATATTCTCT
The DNA here is from genome assembly GCA_019776745.2 of Taxus chinensis. Classification (NCBI taxonomy): domain Eukaryota; kingdom Viridiplantae; phylum Streptophyta; class Pinopsida; order Cupressales; family Taxaceae; genus Taxus; species Taxus chinensis. The sequence continues at coordinate 280,496,910 of CM034148.1, forward strand.
AAATTTGATTTCAATTTCATATTCTTTATTGGATCTTTTAATCCCTATGGGTCGGCATTTCCTCGGCAAATCACCTACAAAACCCTATATAAGCAAGTAAACACTACCTCATTTGCTAACCTATAAATCCTATGGCAATACATTGATATGCTCCTTTCGAACACTTGTAAACAGAAACCAAAGATCCTTAAATCTTCCAATAACACATCTACAGTCATTAGCTGAGAAATCACTATAGGTCTCAATCTTCTTACTAGGTCAAGGAGTCATCCCATCTCATCTACAAGAACTCAAAATTACCTTCTCTAAGTATTTTAGCAAGAGCCACACTCAACTCAAGAATTTTCAAAGAGGGTTTCCAAATCTAGTTGTATTCATTCAAATATAACATGTTATGTGGATAATGATGTGTGGTTTGATGAATATTTAGAGTTGTGCCAATTTTGATGGTGTATGGGGTTTTGTAACCCAACTAAGTGTCTCCCACCCATGGTTAGGGTTTGAGACTTCATTCAATATGCTCAGAGAGCTTTAGTGCATGATCACAAATTTGGGTTTGAAAATAACAAGAAGTTCCAGGAAGACAACCATCTCAGGAAGTTATAGAGACAAAATCCAAGTAGGTTTAATACTGTACAAAAAGGGAAAGACTCTAATATATGGTCATGATAGAAGTGTATGATTTCAGACTAGGTCAATTTCTTATCACATTTCTAAAAAAGCATCATCAGTCCCATATCTCCTTGTTCCAACATTATGCACAAGAAGAAATCCCCAAACAATTTGTAATCAGATAAATGCACTCATCCCCTTATGTTTTTAAGTTTATATCCTTTTTAGTACATTAGTTGTAATTCTTAATACATTATTTTGATATTGGTAATTCATGTTGGAAGTTAATTAATCAGAATAACCTCGTGTAGCTAGCCTTTACATCCTTTAGTGTACCTATTTCACTAATCTTAGATTTCACATAATCTAACTAGGGTGTAAATAATCATAACTATATTCTAAATATAGGGTCTAATCCCAAAGATGGGATAAAACTATGGTATGAAGATTTCAAAATTTTAAACTACCAAACAAAAATTCATATGATGTAATAAAGTTGTTATGCTTTTCTAGATTTTCTAATTAATTCTAAGGAAAGAAGATTAAATCTAAACTAAATATGTGAATAAATAAACTTAATGCAATCCCAACCTATTTCTACAAGCATAATGGAGTTGATCTTGGATATTGCTTGCTTATGCCCTCAATGGAATACTCTAATTTATGCTCATAAAGATTGGGGTGATGGAATTTTGTTAGTAGGGAGATATTTGAAGCTTGGTGTAATTTGGAAGAGGAAAAAATAAAAAAATTGTGGTTGGTTCAAGGAGGAAGGAGGCTAGTCTAGAAACTCTCATGTTCTCTTTGTGAGTGGCATATAACAATACAAGGTCCTTGTGGTGCTTAATTATGGAAGTAATATCCTTTGTGATTGTCATCTCTCTTTGGATCAACATAATGGTAAAAACAATATTCTATACAAAAAATATTCAAAATATAAGGGGGTAATCAAATAAGAATTCAAGTTTTCTCAATAGAAATCTTCCAAGTGATCTTAATCTCAACTCAAGATCAAAAATTAAATCTTTGGATAGATTAGATCCCTAGATGGTGAAATCAATTATTGGGAGGTAAAAGTAGTGAGCTGGGTGTCAAAAATGATGTGAAACATGGGCATGGTCTAAAAAAGGATAAAAAAATCATGAATATTTAAACTCAAATTTAATTGGAGATGAAACAACTAGTTTTTATAGGTGATGGTTAAACAATTATTATGATAAAGGACATAACTACCGGTCCCTGAGATGAAACCACCATAAATAGAAATGAAACTTCCACACCAGGGATGAAACCAATTTGGTGGGGGCCGCTGCATGTTGCTTAAGAAAAAAGGGGTTGAAAAGATAAATGTAAAGGAGTATAAAGGGTATAAAATAGACTGGGAAGTGGTCTTGAGAACTTAGAAACATATTTTCATTTTTTTCGAGATTCTTGTCATCGTCAATGGGTATTTTTAATTTGGCATTGTAAAAATAGGGTGTGTACTTTCCCCTTATGAGAACAAAAAACTAAAGATGTTTTCAAGGATATTCATTGATGAAAAGGGAGAGATATTTGGTGAGATCATTATGCCTCCATCAAAAAAAATAAGGTGGAAATTTCAGCTCAACACTATATGATATCTAGGATTAACCTGAGGAAAAAAACTAAATGAAGGAGCTAAAAAAGATGTGAAATATTTGATGGGTTGATTTTTTTACAAAATATAAAAAATATCATTCTATTAAGGATAAACTAAGGGAAATATTTGATCATATCACAATCACTATACACAAACTGATTGAATTTATCTAGTCTTCTAGGTCCTCAGAACCTAAAACTCAAATGAATGACCCACTACACTTAACGTAACTAAAGAAATTATATATATGGTTTAGGAAAATAAAGAATGGTATGAGAAATTGGTTGCACAATCTCATAAAGTAATCACAGATATAATAAAAGTTCACAAGGAAAGTACCTTGGAGATTTATGTTTTAAAGAATAACATGAATAGATATAAAGCTTAAATAAACTTGATGAGTTAAAATTTTCCAAATATTGAGGATTTACAAAGGGTGAGTAAAAGGACCATTATAGAAGAAGGTGTCTCGAGTGAAGAACAACATGGTGACCAAACAGAAATCCCATGGGCCATGAGATCAAGGATTTAAATCTTGGAATAATAATGTGTTAAGAGATTAGGAGAATCTAGAAATGAGGGAGTCAATGTGATGCATGATATTGAATAAATGATATTAAATATCCCCTAATCACTTCATGGAAATTAAGGAAACTATCATACTGTCCCATAAATCATAGAAAAATTCAAATAGTTGGTAATCAGGGAATTATCTCTTAGGAAAACCTTCAATTTTGAATCCATGAAGAGGTGCATCAAGTACCAAAATTATTTTGAAAATATAACCAAGGAAATGAAGATGCTATGAAAAATCCCTGGATGTATGATTTCCACTGAAATAGAGTATCAAGTAAATGCCATGTATACCAGTGGCCCAGATGGAGATCAAATTAAGGAGGTATTCACAAAACTTAGTGCATATCATGAGGGGATCAACCTCATAAAAGAGAAATCTATAAATTTGGAAAAAGATTCCAAAAAAAAGATTGGGAAAAGGAGACATGTAATTTTCAATATGTTAGGTCTATTTGAATATGAAACTTGAATATATTTTATTTTTCCATTGTAAAATTACACATTCTATTTTGATAAGTTACAAATCTATTTTGTACATTTGTAGTTTCTAGGTTGAAAATCTATTTTTTAAATTTGCAATTACAAATTGACTTTGTCAATTCATGGAGTCCTTGGACAAATTTACTTTTTCAATTCATAGATTCTTAGGAGTTTTTGTTTTTTTCCTCTCATGTGTGTGCAAAATTATTTGATCATTGCATACATTTCTATTATTATAGAACTTGACTTATTCTTTCATGCATGTAGTTGGAAAACATGAAATATTTTTCTATAAATATTTGTATACAAATCATTATAAAAGGACTTTTTTTAATTAAATTTTTGGATAATAGATATTGTAGAGGCTTTGTATTCGACACTTTTAAAGAAAGAGAATAAAGAGAGAGATATTTAGACTTTATGGTGTATCTTAATCTTTTAATTATTATTTATTTTTATGTTAGATATATAATCAACTCTCATGATTCCATAAATAAAATCAGTAAATTTTCCTTTATTGTTAACTAAATGATGATGTGATTAAAATAGGATATGCATTTACCTATCAAAAATCACAAGTTACTCTTCTCCTTTCCTCCCTATTCTCTCATTCTAAATTCCTTCTTTCATTCTCATATATCTATATTTTCCTTATTGAGAGTAATAATATTTAGAATAAGATACCAAACCCCCAAAAATAGATTAGTGTAGATATTGTATATATTCCCTTTCTTGTAATTAAGTTAATTAATAAGGCACCTCCCCATTACAATAGAGGAGAGACTTTGTCTCATCATATTATTTCCAAAATCTAATAATTTTATCCTTTACAAAATATTTTTCCAACACTCATGTACCTTATCTTCTTCCAAAATACTCATGCATGCTCATCTAAGGATCAAAACAATAATTTCCTATACAAATAATAAAATATACATTATATTAAAAAAGTAGGTGAGATTGAGTTAGAATGCCTTTTACAGCCAACTCCATTATTTTTTCAAACCAATTATTGTACTACATTACCCAATTGAAGGGCTCAAACAAATGTGTTTTCCTAGTGCTCATGCAAGAGTGAATGCAAGTCTAGAATCCCTACCCCTATGTTTTCCCTAATATTTTAACACTATCACAGGGATAATTAGATAGATTTAAATGTAAAACCCTCTTGAGTTCTTGAATATTTATTTTAGCTAATGTATTTCCTTTGTATTTCCCTTTGTAATAGTCCTTATAGATAAATACTTGATAGTGCTTGTTAATTTAGACATTCTATAAATTATGTATATAGGAGTATCATACATTGAAAACATGACCTAATGGTGTGGAAATATGACCCATAACTTGAGAAACATATGATAACAACTGTAATAATAGAACCAAATGGTCAAAATAATAGATACTAAGCTCTATGAAAGTACTATGTGTCTTTGGATAGTATCATATGATGGTAGTGTGCACGTTAATGCTAATGTCCTCAAGACCAAAACAAAAAATGTACCTAAACACATCTAGAGATATCTATGAGCTAATGAAACATGGTAACATGGACTGTAACAAGACATAAAACAATGAAAAATAACCCATGTAATAGAGGCAAGATAAGAACATGTAGTACTGATTACCGATTTCATTATTCAAGGATCTCATGCACATTAAATTACTAAAAGTGTATTATATAATAATGTTTGTGCCAATTTTAGGTGTCTACATGTTTCTAGTTTGCTGTGAAGTGAGATTATTATACGTATGTGTATTGTGATGAGTTACACATGAATCAAGAATCCAGTTGTCTGTAGGTGCAATCAATGCACTAGATGAAAGTGCATGTCCTATGTTCTTGAAAGAAGAAAATGAAGAATTAAGAAATGAAATATATATATTTTTTCAATTCTTTATTTAATATTTTAATTACACACCAACAAAATTCATCTATATAATTTGATCTACCACAAAAGTAAACTTCTCAGTAGTCTTCTTTTTATTCTTAGAGGTTTTATCATTATATTTAGTGGGAGAAGGATTAGTGGTTTTTGTTGTGGAATTGGAGGAATATTGAGTATTTGTTTCCATGGTATTGGATTTGTCTTTCCTTTTCTCTTAATAAGTGTATTGACCAAAAGTATATTTGAACTAGGAAGGATATCAAATTGAGAAATATTTGATTGTTCCCTAGTGATCCATTCAAAAAAGGTCTTAAAAGAGGCAATCTTGAAGGAATCACCAAAGGAATTCATGTTGAAACAAAATGTTGATAAAAATAATTGGTATGGACCCTTTAACCTAGAAAAAATAAAAAATACACTCATGATTCTTTTTTTAATTTCAAAAAATTACTAACCTTGAGATAATGAAATTAAACTTGGCTAGAAAGTATTAATTTCTGGTTACACTTTAGGGGAAAACAGAAAAAATATTTCCCCTTCTAATTCAAAATAACATATACATAGATAGTGATAATGGGAACAAAATATGACAAGGAATACTTTCACAGGGCTCCAGGCACAATGGATAATAAACTGATTAGAGGAACTCATTCAAGATATCCAAACCATAATTCTAGTTCATGACCAAGATGCCCAGTAGGCCAAGGAAAAATTACTATAAAAATTTATAAAGGTAGTCATGCAACTGTAGACATACTATGAAAGAATAAATGAAGCATTCGCAGATTAGAATACATACAAGGAAAAACTAGAGGTCATTCTTCAAACTACCAAAATAATGAATAACACACCAAGGTTCATTTTGCCACATATAGTTCTCCAAAGATTCAAGGACACACTCATAATGTCTCTACCACCATTCACATCCCATAGTCAAACTCAACAGACAGAGCAGTCGAAGCATATTAAGAAACATCCATTAACAAAAGAGCATTATAATTTTGCGGAAGGTAATTAGATAGATATATTAAGTGCAAAATTTTTGGTATATCTGCAAGAAATCCCATATAATCTAAAAACTTGTAAGGGTGTATTACGAGGGAGTTCCCATAGATTGAAAAACTGAAAGGGTGGTTTATTTGGAATTATATTTAATCAAAAACCCAAAAGGATGGTTCAATAGTGCGCAGAGGATGAAAACTAGTAAACGACGTCCTCTATATCGAATGTGAATAGAGTAAGTTAAAGTAAAACACAATCATCATTCGACATTGGATTGAAGAATTTTTTTCTTGAGGCAAGACAAAAATTAAGTCTAGGAAAGTGTTGGATAATAAAATGTGATAATAAGCAAACATGGATATAGTTCATAATTTCACAATCCTTTGTATGTATATAGTAATATAATACAAAGATATAATGTATACCTTCTTTGCACATAGGTATAGAATATGAAAATCCTATGAAGAGATGAGAAGGATATGAAAGGACTGGTAATTCAATGATCATCACATTTTTTATAAAGTTATGTAATACAATTGTATAAAGGTTGATCTTATATCCTAATAGAAAGTAATTAAGTATTGGTTCTTTTCCCGTCTGTGTTCTAACATGGATCTATTTAATTTTTTTCCTTATGGGATTCCTATGATATAGTTTTATTTTCTTAAATATTGGTATATATTCTATTTTGAAAATGGTTTTTTTCATATATTCAATGCTTTAATCTAGACTAAATCCTGTTGCAAGTTCTAATGACGATATCTAGGAACCTTTGCTATAATAATTGCATGAATTTTCATGTTATTTAAATAAATTATATAAATTCCTATGGTTTTAAAATCCCCCCATATTCAGAAACATCTACCTTAATCCCATCATTCCTTCAAGTAATTTAGGAAACCTTTTTTCAGTGGTTTGTGGTTGTTCTTATCCTTTTGGACTATATGCTTCATCTTCTTTCTCTAATCATTCTTATGAATAATCTCATCAACACCTTCTCCTTAGATGTATAGTAAATCCTGATAAATCATCAACTTAGCTATACAATTTTTTAAGAGTTTGATGCATCTGTGCATAACCCCCTCGACCTCTTTCCATCTTATCTCGAACCTACACTCTAATACCAAATGATGGGGCCGAACAAACAACAAAATATTAACAACATTTGTTTTTCAAATAAAATCATGTAATTCTCCTTATTTCTTCCCTTTTGAATTACATAAGATGTCTTTTTATTCAACTTGAAATAAACTTCTAATTATACTTGAATTATAATCCAAACTTGACTAGACTTACTTTATTAAGTAATATCTATTTTTATTAACTTTCAAATTTTATCTTTATGGATCCTAAAAACTTGTATAGATTATCCAAATTCCTAAATTAATTTACTACTTGAGTTTCAACTCAATTTAACTCATGGTTACAAAGATACAATATTTGAATATAAAAATGAAAACAAATCAAGCCTAATATTTGGACTTGTTCGTCCAAAAAACTGTCGGTTAGGCAGGTCATGGGGAAATAGGCCAACAGTGTGCAGGGCATAGCCCCTATTTGAGACAGCAAAGAGAAACTAGTTTATTGCTAATATATCAAGCAAGAATCTATGCAAATCTACACTATTCTAACTTCAAGGGGGTTTGGGATCTCATCCCAGTAGAGGTAGTTCCAACAACAAACAGAAAGGTAGGAAGGAAGGAACGGAGGAGGGTAGATTTGAAGGAAGAAAAGAAATGAATTCCAAAGACAGAAAGGTCAGAAGGTTTATGCTTTGAGCCGGTAGTAAACAGAGCCAAACTTACTTGCATAAACAATTAAAGCAATACTGATGAACATATGACAATAGTAGGAATAAATCCAACATAATAAAAACATAGATCTAACTTAAGAAAGATCTAATGCAAATAACACATACATTAAGCACAAAGTCTGAACATATGTATTAATATTTCTTCTGTTACAAGAAAACACAAAGTCTTTCTCTCCTCACTTCTCTTTTCATACAAAAAATGTCCACCCTTGAATACAACAAGTATTCTAGTATTTATAGAAGGAGAGGAGGAAAGAAGACAAAAGCAAACCAACCACTTACAAAATATCTTACAAGATATTTACAAAATATCTAAAAAGTCAACAGTTGACTTTGGGCAAGTTTTTGGATGGCAACATCCCATGGTGCAACATGGATGATGTCATCATGTATGCCAACATGATTTTTAAATATTTTACAGAAAAGATCAATGGATCCCAGGAAGAAGAAACTACTCCTCATCATTCCTCTACTCAAACTTGGTATCCTACTTTTGATCAGGAGAATCGATGTGACACTATGCTCGATATTCTACAAACTTGTTGATCATTGCTTGAAGTTGATCATGATTTGGACCTTTAAAATGGTCGCCAATGACTTTTCAAGTTTCTTTCTCATTCTTGAGCTTGTCAGGTAACTCGGTGAAAGTTTCACATGCATTGATCAAAAAGCCAATGAAATCGAGGTAGGCCAAGAGGTTATTGATTGAATCTCAGTTGAAAGTGACCTCTGGTGCCAAACCTTGAGTGATGATAGCCTTGAAGCACTGAGAATGTATCATCTACTTCCCTCAAGTTATATGATTCACTGAGCATCCCTGGAGACATTTTTGTAACTGTCTGCTCCATGTTGTATCGTGTGTCCAGGGCTTCATCTTTGATTTTATCTGATTCTCTCTAAGATATATTCCATTTGATCAACCTGGTAATCTAAAGCAATGAGATATTTATTATGTGCACGCTGGTGATTGATAACGCCAACCTTCAATAGGTCGTTAGTTGAGTAGTTAACCATTTCCTAGAACGTTTCATGTTGTAACCTGGCGTTATCAAACTCTTCGGAGAGGGAACTTGCTACTGCTTGTAGCTCCTTATTTTCTTGAGTTATAACTTGATAGAGCAATGTAAACTTCCCAAGTATTTCCTCACCATCTCTAAGGATCCACTCGATCCAGGATGATACTGTTGTGCCTTGTTCACCAATCTTAACATATTCATTTATTTTCTCTTGACTGGGAACTTGAATAGGTTTGGCGGCAGTCATAGGAGGAGCATTGCCCATTTTATGCAATGCTTGTAGGAGATGTTTGTTTTATTCCTTGAGTATCCTTTTCTCCTCTTTTACCTCTTGGAGCTTCTTGCAGAGAGCATCCACAGCAGACAAGGCTTCCCCTTGCAGGATTTCAGACGAGGTCCCCATTGTGACTTGAGTCACTGTGAAGTCTGTGGGAGACAGATCTTCTTTTCTCTTGGTGGGATCCAGGTAAGCTATCTCCATGACTCTCTCCCCCGAAGTGCCTTTAGAAAAGTGAGTTATCACTTTCTGCTTCTTGGTTCCCTTCTTCGGAATAATAGAGAAATCCATGGCTGCAATGGGAAATTTCCTCTTATGCTAGCTCAGATGGTCAGAAATCCAACCAGGACTTATGGGAGTGGGAGTGGAGGAAGAAGAAGAAACGGGAGTGAGAGGGGGAGCAACTGTAGAGGCCTTAGGGAAGTGTGTTGAAACACTCGGTGGTGGCATTGACAAGGAGTCCAACGCACTGATGTTTATGGGGCCTGGAGTTACTAACAGAGAAGAGAAGGATGTGGAAATGGAAGGGATCGTCATTAGGATTGAGGAAACATTGGGTGATAGATCCGCAAGAGAGGAGAAGATGGAAGAGGTGGGAGATGGAAGGGAGGAAGGGAGAGGAGAAGACACATCCATAGGGATAGATGCTTGAATGACAGGAGGAGAAGAAGAATGGAAGAAGGAACGTTGGGTACCTCAGTAGTTGTAGTTGTGATAACATCCTAGGTGGATGTATCCATTGAAACATCTGTTGTTTCTTCTTTACCTGGAGACACCAGGTCGACTACTTGTACTTCTCAGAAGTAGGAGGAAGGCCTTCAGGAGTTTCTTCTTGTCTTGCTTGGTTCTCCCTCCTTGTCCTTTCCTTTTCCTTTTCAGCACATGGGTCTAGCCTTGGAGGTGCTCTACCTGAAGGAGAAGTGTGAAAGTCAACTCCGAGGTATGTGAAGACCATTTTGTTTGCACCAATGTTTGGTGCATTGCAATGTGGGATTAACCCTTTCTTGAATGGTTTTCAGCAGTGCTTTGGCTCTGTCGATCTCTAGTGAATGGCCAATCATCCCCATCTGTGTCAAGGTAAACCTGATCAGTTTCTTGATTAGTCTCTCTGAATTCCTTTGGGATGATGGCTACGCCATAGTGGATGATCTCCTCTAGAGCCAACCGGGAGTGATCCTTTCACTGATGTCTATCTCATGTGTCAGGTCGATCCAAATGTCCTCGATCTCGGGAACATGGATGGGATCAATTTTTTCCTTTGGGAGGTAACTCTGGTAGTCAAAGGTTAGCCTTGCTGGGAAGTTGTGCTTTAAATTCAGCAGCTCTAGCTCAGCATACATCTCTCATGCTTTGGCTAGTGTAGGGCAGGTGTATCGGCCAACTGTAAGGGGGAATGGAGTTCCTCCTTTCTTTCTCTTCATGCACTTCTCATGATAAGTGATTAGCTACCTTGAAAATTCCAGGAGGATCAGCTTTGGCCCTGTAAACCTTGGTAGCTTCGTTGGTTCTCCCTCAAAATTCACAGCTCTGAGGTATGTGAATGTGGGGAATTGTGTGAACAACGCTCCCCATTTCTTTGTAGCAGCAATCACACTCGGGCTGGTCCAACCATGTCTCATGTTTGGCCTCAGCAAGCAGATTACCTCATAGAAGAAGGCATCATTAATTTTAGAGAACTGGGAGATGCTGGCCTCGAGCCTTAGCTCTAGGTAGAACTCATATATCTTGACTTGGGGCCATACCCCGTTTTGAGTTAACCCTACGAAATCCCTTTCTGATGCTAGCAGTACGTATACAACGTAGGAATTCATGTAGAACTTCCCAGTTGTTAGAACTTGTTGGAAGCTACTGTGAGATGGTGTCACTGATGATTTCACCCCAGCTGAAGTGTTGATTAGGTGCATTCTTGCTCATATTCTCTAGATACCTCAGCATCCACTTGTGGAAATAATGGGCATCAGGGAGCCCAAATACTCTATTTAAGAAGGTGATTGTATCACTCAACTCCTCATTAAAGTCACTATGGTGGATGGTTTGTGGCCATCTGCTCACCAGCTTCTTGTTCTTCAGATAAATCTCGTTCATCATCTGCATGCATTTATCTTCATTATCATCCCATGCCTTCTTGCAGTCTTCGATACTTATTTCTACATATTACCTGTGATGAGGAATGCCCAGGATCATCTCAAAGTGACGAGCTGTGAGGTTTATGATGGTCTGTTGTTCTTTATTTTTGACACATCTAGTGTCTTTGTTATAGCATTGGGCAACCAACATGATAAACTCATTATTTACAGCACTCACTGGAAGCCCAGCTGCAAAGTGCAATCCACTGCCTACTAATTTGTTCATCCATGGGCCACTACTTTCCTGGGTGGTCCTTACCCAGAAATCATCCATGTCAATATGACCCAGCTCAGAGTCTTTGATGTCAAGGATGCACTCTGCATATGATTCAGGCATTCTGACTCTCTGATACTTATACTTCATCTCTTGTTCTGACTGCTTAGCTTTAGCTTTAGCTTTAGTTGGTTTCTTGCTTGATGAAGACATATGTGAGCTCAAGGATGGATGTTGTTGTTCTACAAGAAGAATCAAGGAGGTCCAGCATAGAAGAGCCATGTCAACCATCATGTTATTCATAATGAAATTTTGCAGAATGAAGAATGAAGTAATTATAAGCCTTAGGGCACAAGGCAGTTACTTTGAGAATTGCACAGCAGGCTTACCATAGGACGCAAGGGCAAGCTTTCTGTTATGCTTTGGCACATTTGGAAATGTGTCAACATAAGAAAAGTTATGTCAGGTGTTGACATGAGAAAAGTTGTGCTAGTTTAGAAAGGGCACAATTTTGAGAGGTGTTGCATGACAAGTTTCAGCACCAAGGATAAAGCGTGGGGTGTGGATTTGCAGCATGCAACATGTTATGTTGATGTTAAGGAAGTTTGCGCCTACGCCACCTCAAAAATTTGCTTTTGGCTGGGCACAGAAAATTTTTTGTGTTACATGTGTTTAAAGTGTGCCAAAGCGCAACTATGGGAGGTGTAACATGAAAAACAACACCAAGGGTTTCAACAGTTTGATAATTTTGGCAATTTCTTGATTTCTTTTCCTCTCTCTTTTGGATTTGTCAGATGGCAAAGAGAGGGTTTGTTTGGCAAGGCAACAAGCAGGGAAAGATGGGTTTTTTTGGTTTCTTCAGAGGCAGGGGTCTTCTAGATTTACAGATCTGGAAGGAGAGGCAAAAGGGCTTTCAGCTGGTTTGTAGATTGTTAGGTTCTTTTAGATTTAATCTTTTGATACAAGCCTAGTACCTAACACAACAAAAACAAAAACAACAACAAGGAGAGGAGCCACTTACCAGGATTTATAAAAGACGAAGAATGACGTGGGGTCCACAAGCTCAAAAAATGGCACACGGGGGTTGACAAGGATGGCTGACAGGCGCAGAGAAAATACCTTTCACAATTTTCAATTCATGAAAATGACAGGTGTCAGGTGCATATTTATAGAAAAACTGGCATTTATGACCTCACCAACCGCCTTTGGCACGGTCTTGGGAGTGTCGACATGAGGGAAATTGTGCCAAGGAAAATGCTTAGCACAAATGTTTTGGTGTTGACACAATATTTGCAGTGCTAAAAGACCAAAGGGGGCGCAACTTTAGTGATGTTGACATAACAATGAGTGTGCCGAAGGATTAAGAGGGGGCACAGATTTTGGTGTGTTGACACTCCTGGAAATTGTGCCCAGTGCAAAAAAAGGGCACAACTTCAGTCATGTCAACATGAAGATGGGTGCGCCGAAGGATTAGCAAAAAGTGACTAAGTCTTACAACATCCTGATTTTTTGAAAGGAAGTTTGGGCTTCTTCAAACATTTTCAAACTTCCTTGGGGGCCAAAACAGAATTTTTGGTATGGTTACCTACAAAATTGCCCTTGTCAATTTTGCAGGATAACAACTGGCTCTTTCTGGGGACTATCTTTGAGTGAAACTTAAGGGTAGAGAATCCCAGATTTTCATGTGCCTATCCATTGGGTTACAGAGAGTCAAAAACAAGGGGACCAGGAGGGTGAAAAAAAGGAAAAAGAAAGGGAACACAAAATAATAGAAAGCAAACACACAACGAAAGAAAAAGAAACGAACAAAAAACTGTACAAAGAAGAGAGCAAGCTCTACTTCCTGAAGATCTTCAAGTGCTGCCCACTATAGGGAAGCGAGAGCTCAGTTCCATCCAGATATGAGAGATAGAAACTATTCTCTCTGTTGAGCTGCTTGATCTTGTATGGCCCTCTCCAAAGAGAGTCAAACTTCCCATGCATACCTTTCGGTTCTCTTCGTTTGTCCCATAAGAAGAACAAGATCTCCCACTTGGAAATCTCTCTGCTTAGCTTTCTTGTTGAACAACCTCTTAACTTGATTCTGATGTTCAGTGATCTTGTCGACCACTTTCACTCACTTTTCTTCAAGTTCCATCAGGTACATAATCCTCTTTTCAAGAGAATTCTGAAAAGTTTCATCTTCAATTGCTTGAGCCAAGCGCAGAGCAGGAAGTTCTACGGAGATAGGGATTTCAGCATCGATCCCATATAACACCTAGAAAGGTGACATGCCAAGAGACCTCTTTGGAGTGATACGATCCACCCACAAAGCATCATACAATGATTTGTGCCAGGACCACTGGTTTTCATCAACTAGCTTCCGTATGATAGTCACCAGGTTCTTATTGCTGGATTCTGCCTGACCATTTCCCTGAGGATAATAATCAGAGGCATGAGCCAAGGTTATTCCGTATCCATAACAAAAACCAATTACTTCATGTGAAGAGAAGTTAGAAGTGTTATCAGCAATGATTTTATGTGGAATGTCAAATCTCACAATAATATTCTCTTTGATGAAGTTGCAAACAACTTCAGAAGTGGCATGCTTGACAGGTATGGCCTCCACCCATTTTGTGAAGTAATCCATTGTTGTTAGGACGTAACTATGTCTAGCACTCGATTGAGGATTGAGTGCTCCAATGAAATCAATTCCCCATTGTCTGAATGGTTCTTCAATGATGGCGGGCCTGAGGGGAAACGCAGCCAGCTTTGGTTTGCCAACAAACTATTGGCAAAGTTCACATTTCGCTACCCAGGTGGTTGTATCTTGAAATAGCTTCAGCCAGTAGTACCTGGCCCGAATGATTTTATGTGTTGTCACTGATGAGGAGAAGTGACCACCATAGGCTAAGTCGTGAAAACTCTTCAACAATTTTATCTGTTACGGCTTATCAACACATTGTAGAAAAACACCATCAATTCCACGCTTGTACAATCCATCATCCCATATGACATATCTTGTGGCTCTGAGCTTCACCGTTCACTTTTCCTTCATGGTTAGGTGAGTTGGGAACTCACCATAGGTGAGAAATAATTCAATGTTAGAATACCATTCTTCGTTGGTTGCGACAAACAGAACCATGGGCAAAGAATCCACTTTCTCTAGTTCATTTTGTTCTCCATCAATGTGATCAGCTTTTTCTTCAGGTACCTCTGAGTCTTTATTTTCAGCCATTAGCTGACACAGGCCCTTACCTCTTACCAACTTGGTTGGTTTGATGTCTAGGTCGTATTCTTGGACCTTTGCGATCCAATTCCCTCGTAAGCTCCCTAACTCCTGTTGAGTCAGGATAGACTTAACAGCCATGTCAGGAACCAACAGCACTACTGTATCAGAATTCAGAATATAGTAGCGGAAGTTATTGACTGCTTTTACCACAGAAAAGGCATGCTTTTCCAATTGTGACATCTTTAGTTCATGAGGCTTAAGAGGAGAGCTCATGAAAGCAATCAGGGATTCAATATCCTTGGAGTTCTTTTGCATCAAGATAGCTGATACAGTATGCGCAGACGCATAACTGTACATGATGAAGTCTTTGCTGAAGTCAGGACACACCAGAATAGGAGCATGAGTGACATGGAGGTTTTTATGTCTTCGAATGATGTCCTGCCTTCCTCACTCCATCGGAATGTTTGGGACCCTTTCATCATATTAGATATATGACAAGTCTTCTCAGCAAAATCAGGAACAAAGCGTCTAAGAAAATTTACCTTTCCGAAGAAAGAGTGAACACCAGTCTTGCTTGTAGGAAAAGTAAGGCTCTGAATAGCCTTGACCCTTTCAACATCTATCTTAGTTCCTTCTCTGCTGATGACATGTCCTAGCAGCTTTCCTTTGGTGACCCCAAAAACTGACTTCTTGGGATTTAGTGAAATCTCGTGCTCTCGGCATCTGATCAAGACTTGTTCCAAATGATCGCAGTGATCACTTCATCTTTTGGAGAACACGGTCAGGTCATCTAGGTAAACTACGATGACTTTTCCCATCATACCTTTGAATGCAAAGTCCATTGCTCGTTGGAAGGTGGCACCGGTGTTGATCAAACCGAACGGCATTCTGTTGTAGGTGAAGGTACCCCAAGGAGTGGTGAATACTATTTTGAACTAATCTTCAGGCGTGACTTGAATTTGATTGTAACCTGAAAAACCATCAAGCATAGACAACATTTCTGAACCAGTTACTACCTGTAGCACTTGATCCATTATTGGCAGTGGATAGTTATCTTTTAAGGATGACTGGTTCAAGTTGTGAAAGTCCACGCATATGTGTATCTCACCATTCTTCTTCTACACAGGCACAATATTTGCAACCCAGGTACTGTGATGAATTGGAAAAATAATTCTTGCATCCAACATCTTCTAAATTTCAGCCTGGATGGTACCTGAGATTTTGGGGTTGTAATGCCTTTGCTTTTGATGAAAAGGCTTGACATCATCCTTGAGTGGAATGTCATGCCGAATGTCCTTTGGCTTGAAAGACTTTAGATCAGCATAAGACCATGCTAACACATCCATGTACTTTTTTAGCAACTTAACGAATTTTCACTTTTCCTCGGGCATACAACACTTCCCGATATTCATGGAATGAGGATGTTCCGCAGTACCCAGATTGACGGATTCAGTTTCTGGAGAAGAGGAAGGATCATCCTGTCACTTTTTCTTGACAAAATGGTCATGATTATCAAATAATCATTCTAAGGAAACCAAACCTTTAGGAATCTTATTTCCTTTGAGCTGTATCACTGTTTCTTTTTTAGATTCATGTGCTTGACCGGTGAGAGACTCACGACACGTAGAAGTTGATCCATTGAAATGAAGTTCTTTGAAATTGTCAGCTTTCTCCAAAAAAGTGATAAGTTGGTTGTCATCATTGAACACTTGCCAGTGCTGTGAATTATCTGGCACACTTGGGTGAAAAACCACTTCAATGGTATATGTATCTATTTTTAACCCTGGGTGAGGGAGCATGAGAGATGCTGAGATGGCCAATGAATCAGCCATGTCATTTTGGGCTCATGGAACTACTTTGATTGAGAAAGCATCAAACTCTTCGATGCTATCCCATACTGCATTGCGGTAGTGTCTGAGTCGGTCATTCTTTACTTGATATATCCCTTTTACCTGATTGACAATTAGCTCAGCATCACCTTGCACTCTTAGATTCTTGATTCCCTTCTCTTTTGCAGCTTGCATGCCAAGTAACAAGGATTCATACTCGGCAGTATTATTAGTATTGAAGAACTACAACTTGAAAGAAAAAGGGAAAATCTCCTCCTCAGGAGATATTAGAACAGCCCCAACACCGCATCCACTTGTTGCACAACTGCCATCAAACTGCAATGTCCATACTTTGTTGAGATCCTTTTTTTGGACAAGAACATCCATTCTATCTGAGTCAGTGGACAAGAAATAATCTCCCATCCCTAATGATTTGAAAAGAATTTGAGCCTTGGGGTCATCGGAGTTGGTGACTAGATATTTCTTTTATGACTCTGGTTGTAACGTCTGCATCACCCCTTTGACAGAAATCCTAGATTTGGACCAATTTATATGAATTTCCCCACCAACTTCTTTACAAAAGCTCCTCCCTAGCAATATCACGTATGCTACTGGAATATCAGCTATGAGAATAGTCATTTTTACCCTTTTCTCAGGAAATGCCGTGAATGCAAACTACGCATCCTTGATCTGACCAATCAATGGTACCTGTTTGGTTTCCATGGAGTAGCATCTGCCAAAAGGTTTAGTAAGTGTGAGGCCCAAAGCATGGGTGACCTTTGCTAGCATAACATTATCAGAAGCTCCAGAATCAATTATACAGTTACTTAGTTTATGACCATTGATCAGGAGAGACGGATAAAAAGGTTCAATTTTCCCTGATGCAGAATTCGAGGTAACGTTTACGTGAGAAGTAGGAGGAATGGGAAGAATTCCTTTTGGGGAAATGGGAGGAGGGATGGATAGCCTGGCTTTGGATATACTTAGTTAATCTTAGAATCTGCTCTAGGTTGGACTGAAGGTACTCAACTTCAGACATCTAGATCTTGGTCTTTTTGGCGTGATCAATTATATCGAATGTGACCAAGGGTTGTGCTAATGAAGGAATGAGTCCTTCATTTCACGTTTGTGGAGGAGGATTACTGGTCTTTATGGGACTGGAGGAAGGTTGAATTGGAGGAGAAACAGGAGGAAAATATTTCTTTACAAAAGGTTTAACAGGAGGTTGAGTAGGAAGGGGATTACCTCTTTTAGTGATCATTGGAGGAGGAGTTACCACAGCCTTTTCCTTTTGTTTTTCAGCAGCAACCTTTTTCTTCTTTTCCTTGCGAGCGAGTGAAAACTACATATGATTTTCCACTTGCATACCCTTGGGTACCCTCTTCTTCATCAGATTCCTCATCTTCAAATTCCATATACCCAATAGTAGAGTCACCAGTCGGTTCACTGACATCTTGATCATCTTCGCCTTGTGATGAAGGTTCTTCATAATTTGGATCATCTTCTTTGATTTCAACCAAAGCATTGATCAGAGGAGCTTCAATTACTAACCTTGGAGAAGCAGCAGGAAAACGCGGCCTTTGGGGGTGTTGTTGGGAGTGAAGTTCCTCCGTGGGATATCCCGGTACGGAGTAGTAGATGATGTTTGAGCCAATTGCTTCTTTAATGAGAGCAAGTCATTCGCCATCTTCTGGAATGCTGGATCTGATGAGGTAGCCTGAGAAGAAGTTGAAGCCTTTGATTTTGACGGATCTCATCTTAACTCACCGGATATAAGAAGGTTGTCTTCTATCTGAATGGCCATAGCTTGAGCAAGGGCCAAGGTGGGTATCTATTCCTGTAAAAGTAAGAAACTTACTTTTGAACTCATGGCGTTCAAGAAGAAACACTTTTGATTCTCTAATGTTGGCATCATGGCAAGTGGCACACAGTTGATCAGTGAATTGAATCGGGTGATAAAATCATGCATGGTTTCATTGGTCTCCTTCTTCATGTGAGTGATTTGTGATAATAACACAAATGCATCTTCTGAAGGTTTGTATCTGTCTTCAAATGTAGTCCGCAATGTGGCCCAACTGGTGATGGATCCTAGCTGGTAAATGCTAGAACCATTCTGCTGCAGGCCCTTGCAAGGTCTCCAGAAAGAGACGTACCGATACGTCCTCATGAGTCACGTCCAGAATGTTGCATGACATAATAAACACAGCTATATGTGTGTCTGTGCTTTGATTTCCGCTCCCATCAAATTTTGAGAAATTCTTGTGATTTCCGCTAGGGAGGGGGTGGACTGGATGTGGCAATGCTAGAGGACCCATGGTGTTTCCCCATGGTACAGGAATATTTTCTGCCATTTGAAAAGTAGGAAAAATAACACGAGTAGGGAGTGTGGTTCCACTTAGCAAAAGAGCACTGCAAGTTGATGTCGAGGCACCTTGTGAAATCCGGCTCTTTCGTGGAGGTGAGGCACTTCTTGCTGATCGATCTGATGAGTTCAGTGATGTGAATCATGCTGGAGTGATACTGAAATTGTGCCTTCAAAGTAGATCAAAAATTGGATCAACTTCCCCACGAGATCTTCTGCTACGAGTAAATGGTTCACCCGCCAGTGTACCCATTCAGATCTGCAACAATCAGGAGTAGATTTACAACAATCCTTTTTGTTTATACTTGCTGATTTTCTGATTTTTCTGGCAAAAATCAGCAGCATGTACTTTTTCAATATTTAATTTTACCCTCTTAAATAACAACCGATTGCAGTTTTCTGACAAAGATTAATAAGGATAAAAAGTGGGTCAATTTAGTAGGCTGATTTTCAGATCTTTGACCTGAATTTTGCAAGGTTTTGAAAATAACATAAAATGTCAGAATCTCAGATCTACTGAAATATACAAGTTTTTGTAAAAACTCAGCGAACTAAAAGTTTCTATCTGGTCCAGATCTATGGATTTGTATAAGGAAATTTTTCAGTTTTGATCACTTATGCAAAAATTTTAATTTTTAACAAAGAGTTAAAATTTGCAATCTGGTAGTGATTTTTACAGTTTTTTAGTTATTTCCTTAGTTTGATCCCCAGTAGAGTCACCAAAAACTGTTGGTCTGAAAAACTGTCAGTTAGGCAGGTCATGGGGAAACAAGCCAACAGTGTGCAGGGCATAGCCCCTCTTTGAGACAGCAAAGTGAAACTGGTTTATTGCTAATCTATCAAGCAGGAATCTGTGCAAATCTACACTATTCTAACTTCAGGGGGGTTTGGGATCTCATCCCAGTAGAGGTAGTTCCAACAACGAACAGAAAGGTAGGAGGGAAGGAATGGAGGAGGATAGATCTGAAGGAAGAAAAGAAATGAATTCCAAGACAGAAAGGTCAGAAGGTTTATGCTTTGAATCGGTAGTAAATAGAGCCAAACTTACTTGCATAAACAATTAAAGCAATACTGATGAACATATGAAAATAGTAGGAATGAATCCAACAGAATAAAAACATAGATCTAACTTAAGAAATATCTGATGCAAATAACACATACATTAAGCACAAAGTCTGAATATATGTATTAATATTTCTTCTGTTACAAGAAAACACAAAGTCTTTCTCTCCTCACTTCTCTTTTCATACAAAAAATGTCCACCCCTTGAATACAACAAGTATTCAAGTATATATAGAAGGAGAAGAGGAAAGAAGACAAAAACAAACCAACAACTTACAAAATATCTTACAAGATATTTACAAAATATCTAAAAATTCAACAGTTGACTTGGGCAAGTTTTTGGATGACAACATCCCATGGTGCAACATGGATGAGGTCATCATGTATGCCAACATGCTTTTTAAACATTTTACAAAAAACATCAATGGATCCTAGGAAGAAGAAACTACTCCTCATCATCCCTCTGCTTGAAATTGGTGTCTTGCTTTTGATCAGGAGAATCAATGTGACACTGTGCTCGATATTCTACAAACTTTCTGATCATTGCTTGAAGTTGATCATGGTTGGGGACCATTAAAATGGTCACGAATGACTTTGCAAGTTTCTTTCTCATTCTTGAGCTTGTCAGGTAGCTCAGTGAAAGTGTCGCATGCATTGATTAAAAATCCAATGAAATCATGGCAGGCCAAGAGGTTATTGATTGACTCTCGGTCAAAAGTGACCTCTGGTGCCAAACCTTGAGTGATGATAGCCTTGAAGTGCTGGAATGTATCATCTACTTCCCTCAAGTTATATGATTCACTGAGCATCCCTGGAGACATTTTTGTAACTGTCTACTCCATGTTGTATCATGCGTCTAGGGCTTCATCTTTGATTTTATCTATTCTCTCCAGGATATATTCCATCTAGTCAACCCGGTAATATAAAGCAATGAGAACTTTATTATGTTCTCGTGGGTGATTGATAACAACGACCTTCAATAGGTTGTTAGCTGAGTAGTTAACCATTTCTTGGAACATTTCATGCTACAACCTGGCATTATCCAACTCTTCAGAGAGGGA
This sequence comes from Taxus chinensis, assembly GCA_019776745.2. Taxonomy (NCBI): domain Eukaryota; kingdom Viridiplantae; phylum Streptophyta; class Pinopsida; order Cupressales; family Taxaceae; genus Taxus; species Taxus chinensis. The sequence continues at coordinate 280,518,058 of CM034148.1, forward strand.
ACTTGCTACTGCTTATAGCTCCTTATTTGCTTGAGTTATATCCTGATAGAGCAATGTAAACTTCCCAAGCATTTCTTCACCATCTCTGAGGATCCACTCGATCCAGGATGATATTGTTGTGCCTTGTTCACCAATCTTAACATATTCATTTATTTTTATCTTGACTGAGAACTTGAATGGGTTCGGCGGCAGTTACTAGGAGGAGCATTGCCCATTTTCTGTAATGCTTGTAGGAGATGTTTGTTTTGTTCCTTGAGTATTCTTTTCTCCTCTTTTGCCTCTTGGAGCTTCTTGCAGAGAGCATCCACAGCAGACAAGGCTTCTCCTTGCAGGGTTTCAGATGAGGTCTCCATTGCGACTTGAGTCACCGTGAAGTCTGTGGGAGACAGATCTTCTTTTCTCTTGGTGGGATCCTAGGTAAGCTATCTCCATGACTCTCTCCCCCGAAGTGCCTTTAGAAAAGTGAGTTATCACTTTCTACTTCTTGGTTCTCTTCTTTGAAATAACAGAGAAATCCATTGTTGCAATGGGAAATTTCCTCTTATGCTGGCTCAGATGGTCAGAAATCCAACCAGGACTTATGGGAGTGGGAGTGGAGGAAGAAGAAGAAATGGGAGTGAGAGGGGGAGCAACTGTAGAGGCCTCAGGGAAGTGTGTTGAAACACTCGGTGGTGGCATTAACAAGGAGTCCAACGCACCGCTGCTTACGGGGCCTAGAGTTACTAACGGGGAGGAGAAGGACATGAAAACGGAAGGGATCGTCATTAGGATTGAGGAAACATTGGGTGACAGATCTGCAAGAGAGGATAAGATGGAAGAGGTGGGAGACAAAAGGGAGGAAGGGAGAGGAGAAGAAACATCCATATGGATAAATGCTTGAATGACATGAGGAGGAGAAGAAATGGAAGAAGGAACGCTGGGTACCTCTAGAGTTGTAGTTGTGATAACATCCTAGGTGGATGTATCTGTTGAAACCTCTACTATTTCTTCTTTACCTGGAGACACGAGGTCGACTACTTGTTTCTCAGAAGTAGGAGGAGGGATTTTAGGAGATTTTTTTTGCTTGCTTGGTTCTCCAACCTTGTCTTGTCCTTTACCTTTCGGCACACGGTCTAGCCTTGGAGGTGCACTGCCTGAAGGAGAAGACGTGAAGTCAACTCTGAGGTATGTGAGACCATTCTATTTGCACCAATGTTCGGTGCAGCTGCAATGTGGGTTTAACCATTTCTTGAATGGTTTTCAGTGCTTTGGATCTATCGATCTCTATGAATGGCCAATCATCCCCATCTATGTCAAGGTAAACCTGATCAATTTCTTGATCAGTCTCTTTGAATTCCTTTGGGATGATGGCTATGCCATAGTGGATGATCTCCTCTAGAGCCAGTCGGGAGTGATCCTTTCGCTTGATGTCTATCTCATGAGTTCAGGTCGATCCAAATGTCCTCGATCTCAAGAACATGGATGGGATCAATTTTTTCCCTTACAAGACAACTCTGACAGTTAAAGGTTAGCCTTACTAGGAAGTTTTGCTTTAAATTCAGTAGTTCAAAACTCAACATACATCTCTCATGCTTTGGCAAGTTTAGGGTAGGTGTATCAGCCAACTGTAAGGGGGAATGGGAGTTCCTCCTTTCTTTCTCTTCATGCGCTTCTCATGATAAGTGATTAGTCTGCCTTGACAATTCCAGAGAGGACTAAGCTTTCAGCCCCTGTGAACGTTCGTAGCTTCATTGGTTCTCCCTCAAAATTCACATCTCTAAGGTATGTGAATGTGGGGAATTGTGTGAACAATAATCCCCATTTCTTTGTAGCTGTAACTCACACTCGGGCTAGTCCAACCTTGTCTCATGTTTGGTCTTAACAGAGAAGAATACCTCATAGAAGAAGGCATCATTTATTTTAGAGAACTGGGAGATGTTGGCTTTGAGCCTTAGCTCTAGGTAGAACTCGTATATCTTTACTTGGGGCCATACCTGATTTTGAGCTAACCCTACGAAATCTCTCTCCGACGCAGTAGCGTAAACAACGTAGGAATTCATGTAGAACTTCCTAGTTGTTAGAACTTATTGAAGCTGTTGTGAGATGGTGGAACTGATGATTTCACCCCAGCTGAAGTGTTGATTAGGTGTGTTCTTGCTCATGTTCTCCTAGGTATCTCAGCATCCATTTATGGAAATGATGAGCATCAGGGATCCCAAAGACTCTACTCAAGAATGTGATTGTATCACTCAATTCTTCATTAAAATCACTATGGTGGATGGTTTGTGTCCATCTGGACACCAACTGGATTCTTTTTCTTTAGATAGAAGCTCGTTCATCATCTGCATGCATTGATCTTCATTATCATCCCATGCCTTCTTGCCGTCTTCAAACTTATTTCCACATATTTTCTATGATGAGGAATGCCCAAGATCATCTCAAAGTGATGAGCTATGAGGTTTATGATTTTCTACTATTCTTTATTTTTGGCACATCTTGTGTCTTTGTTATAGCATCGAGTAACCAACATGATAAACTCATTATTTACGGCACTCACCGGAAGCCCAGCTGCAAAGTACAGCAATGCAGCCTACTAATTTGTTCATCCATGGGCCACTGCTTTCCTTGGTGGTCCTTACCTAGAAGTCATCCATGTCAATATGACCCAGCTCAGAGTCTTTGATGTCAAGGCTACTCTTTGTAATATGAGTCAAGCATTTTGACTCTCTAATACTTGTACTTCATCTCTTAGAACTCTGATTAGCTTTATCTTTAGCTTTAGTCAGTTTCTTGCTTGATGAAGACATATGTGAGCTCAAGGATGATGTTGTTGTTCTACAAGAAGAATCAAGGAGGTCCAAGCACAGAAGATCCATGTCAAATATCATGTTATTCATAATGAAAGTTTGTAGAATGAAGAACAAACAATTATAAGCCTTAGGGCGCAAGGCATAGGTTTACAGCAAGCTGCAGATGTTCTTTTTGCTAGACACACTTTCTGGGATGTTAGCATGACAATTCTTGCACTAAGTGCATTCAAGAAAGTGTCAACATGAGGAAAATTGTGCCAGGTGTTAACAGGAGAAAAGTTGCACTAGTTTAGAAAGGGCGTAATTTTGAGAGGTGTTGCATGACAAGTTTCAGCACTAAAGGATAAAGCGAGGGGCGTGGATTTATAACATACAACATATTATGTTGATGTTAAGGATTTTACGCCATGTTCCTTAGGAACAATTTGATTAAGTGTTCTTTTGCTATGCACAGAAGAAAGTTTGTGTTGCATGTGTTTAAAGTGTGCCAAAGTGCAACTGTGGGAAGTGTAACACGGAAAAACAACGTGCCAGGGGTTTCAAGAGTTTTATAATTTATGTAATTTCTTGATTTATTTTCCTCTCTCTTTTGAATTTTTCAGATGGAAAATAGAGGGTTTGTTTGGCAAGGAAACAAGCAAGGGAAAGATGGGTTTTTTGGTTTCTTTAAAGGTAGGGGTCTTCTGAATTTACAAATCTGGAAGGAGAGGCAAAAGGGCTTTAGCTAGTTTGTGGAGTGTTAGGTTCTTTTAGATTTAATCTTTTGATACAAGCCTACTACCTAACACAAAAAAACAAAAACAACAGGAGAGGAGCCACTTACCAAGATTTATAAAAGATGAAGAATGACATGGGGTCCACAAGCTCAAAATATGGCACACACGGAGGTTGACAAGGATGGCTGACAGGCACAGAGAAAATACCTTTCGCAATTTTCAATTCATGAAAATGACAGGTGTCAGGTGCATATTTATAGAAAAATTGGCATTTATGACCTTACCAACCGCCTTTGGCGCGTGGTCTTAGGAGTGTCAACACGAGAGAAAATGTACGCCAAGGAAAATGCTTAGCGCAAAATGTTTTGGTGTTGACACAATATTTTCAGTGCCAAAGGACCAAAGGGGTGCAACTTTAGTGATGTTGAAATAACAAAGAGTGCACCAAAGGATTAAGAGGTGGCACAGATTTTATTGTGTCGACACTCTGGAAATCGCGCCCATTACAAATAAGGGCACAACTTCAGTCATGTCGACATGAAGATGGGTGCGCCGAAGGATTAGAAAAAAGTGACTAAGTCTTACAACATCCTAATTTTTTGAAAGGAAGTTTGGGCTTCTTCAAATGTTGTCGAACTTCCTTGGGGGCCAAAACAGAATTTCTGATATGGTTACCTACAAAATTGCCCTTGTCAATTTTACAAGATAATAGGACCGTAGATGGATCCTTTTAGCATCAAAATTTTTTCAAAACTTGTTATAAGTGGTTAATGTTGCTTAACATAATGCAAATATTTTCAAAAGATTTCCATAAAAAATAAACAGAGTCATTTTGGTTCTTGGATCAAAATTTATGGCCTCCACAAGGCAATTCATCAAATCCACATCACCATATTATTTTGTTGTCTAGTTGGGATGCATAAAAATGGGCGGATTTAATGCATATAATTTTCTCTTATTTTTGATGAAATCCTTCATTTTTTGTTATATATATGTTAATTAAAATCCTCCTTTTCAATTTTTTTGAAGTGAAGCATTGGTTCTAGTCATGTCTCTTTAGAATATTAAATTTTCATATACTAAGAAACTATATGAGTATCGTCAATTAATTTTTTCCATCACCATATTTTTGATTCATGTGGATCTATAAGTGGCATTCCTAACACCAGTGTATTGTAGTATAGCCAATACATGTCTAATACACTTAAAGTAAATAAGATTATTAGTGTCCCAATTTGTACAAGTCAATTAATTCTGCATGAAACTTTGTCAAATAGAAACATGCTCATAATAACGTAGTTCCATACCACATTGAATGATAAGTGAGATATTATTTTTTCATACTCTCCATGTGTTGTTGTAGTTCATACATTGTAGTGGGTAATTCTTGAAATTTATTATTTAAAACAATTATTGATCAATATTGAGCTCTATTTCATAGTCTCGTGATCATGGAAATATGCCTCAACTTGGGGTGTTTTCCAAAATGGTTATCTCAATATTGTATCATATGTTTCACATATTCATGTAAATGTCAACACTTTAGTCAAGCTTCTATCTAGTTAAATATTTTGTTAGGGATTAGGGTCTAGAACACCATGTCCAATAAACCTTATGTCATATTTTCATTGAGTAGAGATTTTGCAAATTTTCACAAAGCTATTAGTTCACTAGGATATGCATTCACATTATTTACAAGATTGGTATGAGATTGGATAACTTATGTAGTTTCTCTCTACACCTTCCATTAGGGAATATAGCCAGGAATGATGCCTAATATAAAAACAAGATAAGTAGTATTAATATATTAGGTATACTAACCAATTTACATTAATTTATAGGTACCTTAAAATATATCCCAGGAACTTATATACTGTATCCTAAGGTATATAGAATATAGATTACAGGTATGGTAATTTCAATATTATATCAAATGTTTCACATATTAATATAGATGTACATGATTTATTCATAGTGGGTAAGTGCATCAAGTTAGCGGGCCAAAAAGTGGACAAAAACCCTAAAATGAATGAAACGCGATCACGTTATAATGCTTACAAGTTTCTATGATCACAAAACATGTGCACATTTTGTGCTATATGAAGTTTCTAAGGGTTGGAAGGCGCCATATTTAATGAAATAGATGTTAAGTATACTTTACATGAATATGCGAAATATATGAAGTATAATTTTATTATTTCTTATTTCTTATAAGATTTTTTTTATTATTTATTTATAATTTTATTATTTCTTATACTTTTAAATTTATTCTATTATATATAAGATGTTAGGGTCACTCTACACATGATTGAAGTGGTTATGTAGCTCTAGCAATTATAATCTAGAGGATTGTAGTAATTTTTACCCCTATCAAAAAATAAAGGAACCCCATACACATCGGCCTATCACCTAGCAGAAGCTGGGTACTCACCTGAGGCACACGCGGGTGCCAATTCTCTCTTTTATGTGAGTTTAGTGGGAAACATCATATATGATTTGTGTTTAAGAGATTTCAAAAGGATTTAAGACATACAAGAACCATAGAGCTCAGAACAACCTCTAGATCCTTGCATTCATTCCAGACGGTGTACTTGATAGATTATATAACTTGTATCATAACAGAAAGAAGAATAAAACATCCATACTTAACATAAAAATAAATGAAAGAAGACCTTATGAGCAAGATGTATTCATAATAACCATTGATATTCATATATATATAACTGATAACCTCATTACATTCATGGAGCCATTACAGAGTGTCACAGAGAAGCAAACCACAATCATGCATTACAACTGGACTAATGTAACTATACTACCAAAAATAAACATTACAATCCCCTTACCCCATGCATCCTTTCCCCAATACAATTACCCACTAGCAGAGTTCTTGCAGTATTTCTGTAGAGCTCTGCCCACTCTCTAAGTATATGTGTTTACTCTGTAGGCACTTATATTTATAGCTTTTATGGGCTACCAACTCATCATCTAGTGCCCTCAGATCCAATGTCAAGTGTCTGAATGTGGTCCTCCATGCGAGCATGCTCCTCCAGGCATGAGCCTTCCACTTTATACCATGATGTGCTTCTAGAAGCTTCTATCGCAGGTATGCTCCTTCCTAGGCCAACCTGTCGCTAGGCTGACACCTTATCCATGCACAATTGGGTCATGATTTTCACGTGTTCTGCCCTGAACGTCTAATTTGACTAAGTCCCGAACCCTTGGTTTTTTTTTGCATGCATCATGAGAACCACGGGATTCCTTAAACATTTTTCTTAAAGTCTATACTTGTGCAATTTATCCTTTAGTACCCTATAAGAAATTAGGGTCACTTGTGCGCCTTATGCGCCTTTGGTCTTGTAGCTCCAACATTCTAGGGGCCCAATCTAGAAGAAATTTTTTCAAAATCTAATCTGGTCAGTATTTACTCATTTTTAGGATTTCAGCAAATGACCTAAAAATTTCAGGGCATATATATTGTAGTCGGTCTTTGTTTTAGGAAAGCATATAGCCATTTTTTAGGTTTTTTTGACCTTCTAAAATGGATTTTGGCCCTACCACTGCTTGAATTGGTACTAATTTTTAAATTTGGTCCATAATTCACTTTAGTCACAACGAATTAACTCTATGATGATTTGTCTACTTCTTACTAAAATGAATATCGTCACTTTATAGATAGATGTTTGTTCCTTAAATGGGATTCCTATCCGATGGCCAAAATGAGGGTGATTGTAATGTGCCTCCTCCTTAAGTTGTGATCACACTACTAGGTGTTGAATGATTTTTTATGAGTAGTACCAAGTGAATTGTATGAAGTGAACTCAGATGATTACTCATTCTTAAAAACATGGTGCTCCATATAAAGATCATCCCTTCACCTTTCCTGGCTTTAAAATCATCATTTCATGGAATCAAATTCAATATTTTCATGTGTCCTTGTTCATATGTATCTCATGGAGATAGACAATGCCTTGATACTTAACAAATGACATAGACAATGAGGGTTTAGGGTTTAGGGTTTAGGATTTAGTGTTTAGGGTTTATGTTTTAGGTTTATGGGCTTAGGGTTCAAGGTTTAGGGTTTAGGGTTCCTGGTTTAGGGTTTATGGTGTAGGGCTCAGGGTTCAAGGTTCAGGGTTAATGGTTTAGGATTTAGGGTTTAAGATTATGGTTTTAGGTTTAAGGTTTAGGGTTTAGGGTTAGGGGTTTAGGGTTTATGATTAGAGTTTAGGGTTCAGGGTTTAGGGTTGAGGATTTAGGGTTTAGGGTTTAGGGTTTATGGTATAGGGCTCAGGGTTTAGGGTTTATAGCTTAGGACCCATGATTCAGGGTGTGGGGTTCAAATCTTAGGGTTTAAGGTTTAGAATTTAAGGATTAGGGTTTATGGTTAATGGTGTTAAGTTTTATGGCTCATGGTTTGGGGTTCAAAGTTACAGGTTTAAGGTCTAGATTTTAGAGCTCAGGGATTTGGATTTAGGGTTTAGGGTTTAGGGTTCAAGGATCAAGGTTCAAGGTTTGGGGTTTAATATTTAGGGTTTAGAATTTAGCATTTACGGTTAAGGGTTTAGGATTAAGGGTTCAAGATTTAGTGTTCAGGGTTTAACGTTTATTATTTTGGTTTTATGGTTTAGGGTTTATAGTTTAGGGCTCATAGTTAAGGGTTAAGGGTTTAAGGTTTAGGTCACAGAGTTTAGGTTTAGGATGTAGTTTTTAGGGCTTAGGGTTAAGGTTTAGGGTTTAGGGTTTAAGTGGTGCAGGGGTTATACACAATTTGTTCTCCTTACTAAAATTAATGATGGATACTTACCTCAAGAATAAAAACCCTTTTATGAACACTTAGAATTTTGGTGGTTATCATACCAATCCCATACAAATGAGGACCTTATCTCCAACTTCAAATCTTATACACTTCAATAAAAGTGTTAGCTCTGTACCACTATCACAATGCTTGCTCTCATCTATCCACTATTGGCATGAAACATGAGATTACCTTATCCTACTTGGTATCTTCATTGTCCTTGTATGCTCCTCTCATTTTTACCATCATCTCTACAATACTCTTATTTCCCTGCATATCCTGATTCATCAAAACAGTCACAAAACATACCTTATTCCTATCACTCAAACCTAGGTCTAGATAGGCCTCTTAGGTCTAGACGCTCAAAACCATAATATAGGCTTCTCACCACCCTCATCAATCCTAATACATTTTGTCTAGCCTATTAACAGGTGTTTAGACCCAATTCACAGTCATATTCTTCTCTCTCACCTACAATCTCTCCTTGAGGCCTTATTAGCTTGTAGCCTTCTCAACACATAAATGCCCTTTTATCTCACTTTCTCATGAACCAACCCCATAGGATAATTGATGATTATAGGACCCTTTACTAAGCTCTTAGTCATACCTAAAATTCACCTCATGTTACTTTATACAAAATTGCACTTCCTTTGTAAAGTGGGGTGTCAATTAGGTCTATTTTGACCCCTAAACATAACAATACACACTTATGGCCATAATCTCTCCTAAATATTAATGGACCCACTTCAAGAATGATATGGAGAGGGTGTTTATAAATTTTGGCTGCTTTGCTCCATCATTAGACCTCCTATACACCTTAATTTCTCTTTTCCACTTTAATTGTACAATGTGACCTACAAAACCTGATGGAACTTGCTCACACATGCGAGTTGGATCTTGAAACTCCAAAAAATCTTTAGTCTTCCCCAAGACAAAAATTATCATAAAATTTCATTGATTTTTATGGATAGAATTATAGTTAGGTGATGCCCTAGTTAGGGACTGAGAGTAAGAAACATAGGCTATAGGTCATTGTACAATGTTTCAAGAGCTACAAAAAATTGGAGGCACTCCATTTATCCTCCCTCAAATTTCTATGACTTAACAGATAACAAGAAGCTCTCCCATGGTGACTTTCCTACTCCCATATCTCAGCCTGAGACAAGGGTTTTAATTGAATTCATGTAAAACAATAATAAACACACAAAATAATATCTCCATTGCCTGCAACACCAACATAACATCTTATTATTCACCTCAAACCTTCATTACATTCCTTTAATCATATTTCATGGTTTATTTTCATCGAATAACTCCTATATCTTTACTAAACTAGCTAATTTATAGCTATATCTCCAAAAAAAGATATTAACTTTATAACTAAACTTAGAATAGGATAAACTTATCTCCAAAATTCTCTCTCTCAAGCTTGTTGTCAACTACATCCAGCTCATAAAAACTTATTAAATATCTTTATAGGTTTAATTAGGCCCAAAACACCAATTCATACACCTAAACTACATGTTTATGAGCTTATTCATCTTCCACATTCACCTACCAAGTAAAAAAATAGTATACACCTAGTCAATCATGTTGAAATTTTCTCCTATGACCTTATAACATTTTTTCATTGATGCTCTTACATCATTAGGGTTTAGGATTTAATGGTCAAGGTTTAGGTTTTATGTTTTAATTTTTAGGGTCTAGGATTTAGGATTTAGTTTTTAGGGTTTAGCATTTAGGGATCATGGCTCATGGTTAAGGGTTTAGGGCTTAGGGTTCATGGTTTAGGGTTTTAGGGTTTAGTGTTTAGGACTCAGGGTTTATGGTTTAAGGTTTAGGGTTTAGGGATTAGGGCTTAGGGCTTAGGGTTTAGGGTTTAGGATTTATGATTTAGGATTTAGTGTTTAGGGTTTAGGGGAATGTTCAAGGTTTAGGGTTTGGGGTCAGGGTTTATGATTTTTTTAGTGTTTAGGGTTTAGGTTTTAAGGTTTATCATTTAGGGATCATGGTTTGTGGTTTAGGGTTTAGGTCTTAGAGTTTAAAGTTTAGGGCTTAAGGCTCATGGTTTAGGGGTTAGGGCTCACGAGTAAGGGTTGGATGTTTAAGGTTTAGGGTTTAGGGTTTAGGGATCATGGTTCAAGGTTTGGGGTCTAGGATTAAGGGTTCAAGGTTTAAGTTTTAGGGTTAAGGTTTAGGGTTTAGGGTTTTGATTATAGAATTTAAATGCTAAAATCTTTAGGTTGAATGCTGAAATCCTAAAAATTACCTATGTGTTGACCAATAAAAACTTTCTTCTAAACCGTGATAGATGGAGCTACGAGACTAATTCCATAAGGTGTAGAGTTACCCTACAATCTTATATTTACTAAAATTAATTTAAAGTATTAAGAAATAATAAAATATAATTAATAAATATTTTTGTATATAGAAGTATGCTAAAACAAAATATCATGTTTATACTATCAGGAACACGTACGCGATATGTTTGTTTACTTTTCCAAACCATGCCTCAAGGATGGGGGATCTGATTTGGATCCCCAAACCTAAGGCATAGACCTGTAAAAACACATCAATCAACGTGATTTTTCAAGAAAATGAAACATTCTCTCTTCCTCCATCATAAATCAATATAAAACAATCAGTTTTTTTTTTTAAATTATACCACGACATAGAGCAGAGTTTCTACTTACTAAAAATATAATTTTTCAAAATTTCTGACTAATTTAAGGTGTCCATATTATTTCTTTTCTAAAAATTCCTTTTATAGCTATTTTTTGAAGTTTAAATATGTCTATATTTTTTCATATATATTTTTATGGCTCATCAAAATTGAAAAAAAATTATACCAGCACAAACTAGGCCTTATTCTATACACATTAAAAAAAACTAAATTTCGATATTTTTTTAGATAGTTAGGGGGGGCATAATTGAAACTCCGTTATGATTTAAAATTTAAAATTTATGTACTATAAAAAGCATAATTAAAATATTCTCTGCAAAAATCTTTAAAAAATGGAGCCTAAACTAAATGTTCCTAGCTATCTTTCTACCAAAGGGTTTTCAAAAATACTAAGTGGTGCTAAAAAAATGGTGGGGGCACGAAAGTCACTCTATTATGTTTTTGAACAAAAATAGGAATACTTGTTGGTATTTTAGTTATATGACCCACTTAAACTTATCTATTTTCAATAAAATGTAGTAGCTTAGAAACTAGACTCAAAATTCTACGATTCATGATTATACAACATCTTCCAATTTTGAGTGTAACTATTTTAAAAAACTCATAGAAGTTGAAATTTTTTTTCACAAAAATGCGTCCACTTAAGACCCCCTTTTGGCCCCCCAACTAGGTGCACTTACCCTAGTTAAATATCTATTCACACCTTTCATTAGGGATTATGATTAGGAATGCCATGTCTAATAAACCTTCTATCACGTATTCATTGAGAAAAGATGTACCAATTTGTGAAGTTAATAGTTCACTAGAATCTTCATTTAGATTGTTTACAAGATTGGTCAACTTGTATAGTATCTCTCTACACCTTCCATCAAATAATAGGGTCAGGCATGATACCTACTATAATATATAAATAGGTAATATCAATACATAAGGTATACTAACCTTTTTTACATTTATTTAAATGTATCTTATAATATATCCTAGGTACCTATATTCTATATTATAGAATACCAAGTATATCTAGGTTATGGATATGGTAACATATACTATAAATTCTTAGGTAGGTCCACTATAATGATATATTATTTTAATTTGTGGACCCATATTCATTATTATGATGATATCTAGGTATACTATAAGATAATATATATAAATACCTATTATAACACAAGAATCTAGATAATACTTCTAAATATATATAGTTTTCTTTTGAGAAATTTTAAATAATGTAAATTATAAAAATAATTATATAAATATTTTAAAATTTCTATTTATAATATTCCTATCATATTACAAAGTTAAAACCTTATCGAATAAAAACTTCATTTGTGAATTTTATCAAATATTTATGTAAAATGGAATATTTATATGTTATGTAAGAAATATATTAAAAATTAATAAAATCACTCTTGGATAATAAGTGGAAAATTAAATAATGGTTTTATTTTGATAATTTTTAAATAATACAAATTAAAAAAAGGAGGTTGGGATTTTGAAAGAAGAGCTCAAACAAGTTTCCAAGAGAGAAGGAAAAAGGAAGCTACAGAATGATCATGAACAGGATAATGATCAGATTGTGGAAGTCTACAAGAAGCTAAATTCACTGGATAACAGATTGGAAAATTCAAAATGAAGACATGATTTCTCCCTTTATGTTCTCAAGGCTATTTATAACTTCATGGAGTAACATGTCAAGAGCGTTTACATGCTCAGTGAAATTCTTGCTGCCATTTGGGAGTCGGGACCAGAATGGAACTTGATCCTCTCACAACTGGACAAGAAGGATTCCTCCCATGTCACTGCTCTAGCACTCTTCACCTCTCTGTAGAAGGTGAGGACAAATATTGATAGAGTAGACAAGTGAAGAAGATTGTCCTTACTCCTGATTTTCTATTTTGTAGCTGTTAGGATGTTGTTTTTATGCTACTTTGTTGCAGTTTTGTTACTGTTTGATCCTTTTTGTATAGTTTCTCAGATAACTATAATTGTTTACTCATGTATAATCTAGATGCTAATCTAGACTTGATGTATTTACTGCATTATCTGGCTTTTAAGCCTTTTTGTAATAGGGTATAGTCCCTTCAAAACTATCAACTGCATTATCTGGTCTTTCTGGATATTGAGCCCTTTTGTAATAGTGTATAGTCCCTTCAAATTTACTTACCCCTTATATATATGCCCATGATATTACAAAAAAATAAAAAGATTCTCAAATATTATGTGTAACATCTTAATTATTTCTTGTAAAAAATGAATATTTTTAAAAAATAATCTTCATGTTCAATCATAAGTATGAAACAAAGCTAACTTAGAAAAAATTGGTTCACAATTGTTAATAACTAGTTATAAGTAGGTTTAATCCATACAATAAATCTTTCGTATTAAAACCTTGTGTAGATGAGAAGGGTTTATTATTTTCTCCCTTAAGTCCACTCTACGCAAGTAATCATACAATATTTAGTATGTTCAGGTTTACCTTTTTCAAGGTTCATATAACTATGTTTTCCATCCTTAAATGTCTACCATGAAATTCAATCTTCAGATTTTGGTATATGACACATATAATATAAGGATATGGTGAACAGACAATGCAATAAACTACTTGCATTACTTTGGCCAAATTTTCTCGCCATGCATGAACAATGTATCCCAAGACCACATAAAACCTTATAGATATAGTCTTCCATCACCAAATAAGTATCACGAAACAATTATTTGGATCTTTTTGTTTATGAAGGTAAACATGTTAAGAAATAACAAGTGTGCTCTTTACAGGACCATCTCCGTAAATGAAAAGAATCCTAACTTACTTTGGGTTCTTACGGAATAGGGAGATACCACATAATGAAATTAATTCCATTACATCCTCTTTAATGCCGTAACTACCCCTAGTTAGTACTGTGTAAAGATAGTTGTATGACGACATGCGATTACATTTAATCTACAATGTATTTAAGGTTTACTACTACAACTGTCTATCATCTTACGACCATTTATTTGAGACTTAGGCTACTTCTTGTTTACTTAAGTCATAATCATGAAGTATTATTTATGACTTCCAAATTCATTCGAATGGTTTTCCCACAACTTCGTAATTTATTGGTGTTATGGAGTAAACTATTAATTAACTATATGATAAATTCATCTATTAAAATTATAAGTTACATAGTCAAGATAGGTTTAGTTTACTAACTCCTCTCTTATTTTAAAAATGATAATATCATTTACCTACAAAAGGTAACCTAATATTTCATAAGGAAATAATGATTTATGGATATTCATTTCAAGTTAATCATGCCCATTTTAATCTCAACTAGGATTTTATCACCCACGTTCATTATCCTAATATCTACATATTATGAAATAAAGATAACATCGTTACCATTTGCAATCAATATATATTTACTTAATAAAAGTAATAGTGATCCTTAATATTATTTCCATAATAACCAATTGGATCAATAACTTTCTTACTGCTATTATAATCACAGGCTAGTTGATTTAAGGAATTAGAATATGTAATAATTTAATATTTCATCAAAGGTTCTTTGACCAATTATAACATTACTAGATCAACAACATTTTATATAAAATATATAACCATTCAATAGGAATGTAGACAATGTCTACCTATATATATATATCATCGCGATCAAATAGGAAATTCATTTCTATATTAATAAAGAATCTCATTAAGTCTTAAAATCAACTTTCATTAAAAAAATTCACAATCATGATTATACAATTAGGGTCTTATGCCCATATTTTCATTTAGGATTTCTTCATGAAATCATTAATACAAACAAGATACTTATTAAAAATATCTTGTATAAATGTGACTGCAAGGTCATAATCAACCAAAAAGTATTAAATCAGTCCAACTATTCACTTCATAGCTTCTCCCCTTTACCTGTACATCAGTTAGGAGAGAGAAATATACATAGGTCAGTTTGAAAGAACTGGCATGAGACAACTTGCTCATTTCCTAAGCCATAATCATTATACAATGATAATAACAGTCTAGGTTTGATCCTATACCAAATCAAATCATTTATCAAATGAAATAAAAAATTTAAGTCATCATATATTATCAATTTTTACAAGAATCCCAAAATAACTCATCTATATTGAATTTGTAGTTGTATTAAATAAAAAATCTAAATAAATCTTAGAATAATGATTTCCAACTAGCACTTAATACACATCTAACTAAATTCTTCTAAATTTTGTTTTAACATATTGTCTTTGTATTTCTAAAATCAATTAGTAAAGGATCTATTAATAACAACATTACAAATTATCAGTCAAAGTTTATCTCGTATGTTTAACTTGATTAAATTTTTCATTTTTCATTAAGATCCAAAATAAAATTAGTTACACACCAAGTTTAGTGATATCAAATATTTAACAAAATACAAATGAATACTCATTAGACTGTAAATATTCATTTTCCTTAAGGAGAGAATAGACATCGAACTGAATGTCTTATAAATATTCAACACCAAAGAACAAATAACCTTACTAATACCTTACAACCAGACATAGATCCGTAGAAACACAAATAACCAACAAACATCTTATTATATTTACTCACATATACCATATAAGAGAACAACACAGTTAGTTTCTGTTATCAAACCTACAAATACATTACAACAATCATTCCTTCATAAGAAGAAGATAAAATAGTTGCTTACTCATATTAAAATATTCCCACATACGTCTGCAACACTTACTAAACATGCAAACCCATTATGGATAATTGTATTATATATATTATCAACCCAAAAAGACAAAGAACAATCTTGATACCTTGCCCACATTCTTAGATCCAAAAGTTAAGTGGGCAATAAAACACATATGTGCAATGAATCCTTATCACACATGCCCCTTTATGGGTTCTTTTGAATTGTCTGTTAGAATATAAATAAACATAGTAAAATAAAGACCAAAATGTAGACCATGATGGGTGCTTACAATGCTATGAGTTAATAAGAAAAACCTCATTCCCAGATCCCTGAGTAAACTCATAATATGCATACTCAAATGATAAAACACAGTCCAAGCCCATCATCCATTATTTTTATTATACATTCTCAACATATACTATAATAATTAATATACAGTTCGAATGCATCATTCATTCACACAATCCATATACATTCTCAACATGTATTCAAATATACAGTTCCAATCAATACCAATTAGAAATTATGCATACCCATTTATTTTCTAACATAAAATACCCATTTAACTGATTTTTATTTAAATGCCTTAGCTAACAAAAAAATTCATTTCCAACAAAATATGCACACCTATCTAAGTAATACTATAACCTTCAATACACACAAAATTGTATAATTTTTCCACATGAAAAATAAGTTTCGGGTTACTATTTTCACAAACATTGTTGAAATAAAACTGGCATGTACAAATTACTATCAACTGTTAATAACAATATATCCAAAATCTGCCATGAAAACCAAATTCAGAAAATACCTAGAATGTCATTACAAAATAAAATGACTAATATTTAGAATATGAGAAATAAGATCATGCCTATGATAGGCTAGATCTCTCAACTCGGCTCTTTTTTTTATATTTGAAATATTTTTCAAAAATAAACAATATCAATACTATTCATGACGCATTTATTTTTGTAACTAAGCCACACTATATCCTTGTTTTAAATCACATTCATGGCCACAAAACAAGCACAATGGAGAAGAAGTTCCATTATCTCCATTACACAAAAAAATAGAAGAGCAAAATAAAACATTAAAAATAACCAAATGAAGGAAATAGAAAGAGGATGCAAGCATATTAGGTTGGATTCTTGGGCAAGATAACCATTTGCAAGGAGTCAGGCCTGTAATAAATGCCCATAAACCCTAAACCTCTCCTTACCACCTTAGCATTCCACGTACTCAATCAAACTTCACATTAACAAACAAAGCTCATATGACATTTCCCAAACATAGTTTGTATAACACTTGCCTAACATTTGGATAGTGTTCAAAATGTTCCATTAAATATTCCATATAAACATTAAGATATATGCCACATTTAAATAAACATTAAAATTTATTCCTGCCAAGTTATATATGTTATCCACTTATATTAATTGGTTTAATTTTCCATGTATTTTAATTAAGTCTTCACATAAACATAAACCAAGTCTAAGATTCCAAGACCTTCCAATTTATGGACTATTCAAATAATACTAATTCATTCAAGCTAGCAGAGTAAGGATTATACTTACCACACACAAAGTTGGCACAATAGATATATATATATATATAGATGTGTGTGTGTGTGTGTGTATGTCTGTATGTGTGTGTGTATGTGTGTGTGTATGTGTGCTTATTCCAACACTATCTGCCCAATGATCTAGTAAGTATCAAATAACCTTACAATCATTATCCAACATATGATAACATATATTTAATAGGAAATGTCAGTGCATGCAAAGACACCTAGTTAATAACTTTGTTTAAACCTGTTGATGGTAGATTGACCATTTATATGATTATAAATTTCAGGACTAAAAAGGGTGGAATATTACATACTTCCCTCCTAAAAATATTCATCATATGGATGACATATTTATGCATTAAAAAGGATAACATTTAATTAATACAACAAGTAATATTTCTAGAAAAAATTTGACTGTGGTTTCAATTTCTCCGAAAACTTTCATTTCCAAAATTTATTCAAACTATAACAATTTTTGATAAAAAGATTAATTCATAACTTAATAAATAGTCATGACTCAAATGGTCATTAATTCAGTAAATTCAAAAATTAGATAGCGGTAATAAAATTAATTTTATCTTTTTAAATTTGATCAAACAGAAAAGGAAAATTATCCTGCATGTCCTCCATATTTTCTCAAGTTGTGCTTCCTTCAGAGTACTAGTCTGATTGGACCTTACATTGTGAAATATCATGATTTATTGGCTACAACTTGTGTTTTTCCAATATTCTTAAAGGTTCAACCGTGATGATCTCGGGATCCCGCACCTCCAATGAATCCCTACGTATTATATGTGTTAATTCATAAACTTACTTTTTTTAGCAAGGATACATGGAATAAATCTTACATTTTGGACAATGCAGGAGGTAGAGATAGCATATAGGCTACATGACCTATAACTTATAAAATTTAAAATGGTCCCCCAAATCTAGGTGATGAATTGGTAGAGTATCCAAAAGTAATGGAACTCTTTTTTGGTTTCACCCTCAAAAAGACTTTATCACCCACATTAAATGTCCTTTCTACTCTTTTGAAGTAAGTGTAGACACCAAAATTAGGTCATACTTCCCTTAAAATCATGTTCATTAAATAAACCATATCCTACCCATTCATGTCCCCTACTATACATGTTAATTGAATTAATTATCTTAATTAAATTAATTAATATCCTCACTTAACCACCTCACCCAGCCAACTCACCTAGCTACCTCACTCAAATGACCCACTCAAACCTCATTAATGACCTAAAACCAAGTCTAAACCTATCCTAACCAACTAGGACTTAGTCTAAACCTAGACTTAACTCCTATTAAAAAACCTAAAATTACTCCATATATTTCCATGATCCATCACTCAAGACTTGGAAGAAGGTTGGAGATCACATCAAAAATATCAACAACTTGGCTATTTTTGGCCAACTTAGATATTCCCACCTTGAAAGATGTTGGTTATATCTCAATTGACACTGGTCACCTAACCATTGTTGGTTAGGTTAAATATATTTACAAAATCCTTTTCTTAGGTTGGTCATTCGATTCAGGATCTCACACAAATAGAGACTTGAAGCACTCAAATTTCTTGAGAACTCGGGTAAAAGAAGACACATGGGAGAACCACCAATAATAGTCACCATCCATCATCCTCTTCATGATCACATATTTACAATAGAGAGGCATGAAGTTTCTAACTGTCATGGCACGAATACAATGACTCTCCTCTCTGGATCACTACCATCACAATTCTCATCACCTACATTCTCCAAATCTACTTTTCAGTAAGTACCTAACACCTCTTCATTTATATCTATTTTCTTTTAGTAATATTTATTATTCATCTCCATAGGTGTACAGTTCCTTCCTCCCACCAACCTATCACCTTACCATACCTGGCCCTTTCACCTATTTTTACTCTCTTCTAATCATCCCCAAGTCTTCAATACCATTTTATGACCTCACCCTCACCATTTCCAACCTCTGTGCAATCACGAGGAGTCTAAAAAACCAATTCTGAGAACTTTATGTTAATTACCCCTACTGATGTCGGTTAGCCAACCAACATCAGTCATTCTACCTAAGTGACATTGGTCATACAAACGACATCAGTTATTGTGTTTGGAAATATAGCTCAGACCAGCTAGCTAAATACCCACTTCCCAATAGCCCAGAACCATTCTTAATCTTTACTAGAACTTACCCAAAGCCTGTACCAGACCTACAACTCAACACCAGCCTATCACCTGACCCATTTTGACCTCAATCACCTTTTACTTGACCTTTCTTATTTTTTTGTGCAAGATACCTAAATCATTTCAATTTCAATAGGATCTCTACTTCATGTATGATTTAACTAGCATTAATATTGTTATTAAAAGTGGATTGATAGTCTATTCAGGAAGCATCACACTTCCCAGATCTAGCTTCAGCTAGGTAGTCCACTCATTGTTTTGTTTAACTCTATCTAGTGGTTTTGTTTTTCATTTATAGGTAGTTCCTCCTAGCCAAAAAGGATCTCTCACTATCAACTTAGATTAGGAAATTAGAATGTGCGCACAACATTCAACCAAAATTACAAACAGGTAATCCTCCTTAGCCTAATACCCTTATCTGTTTCATTAATTTGCTAAGAATCCGATGAAACATTTTGGCACGCCTAGTGAGACCCATTCAGGATTCCTTGCATTTTTTTCATTCTCAGGGAACCATTGTATGTTTGTTTCTTTTCAAAAGGAAGTTAACGTTAGATTATCTCCCTGGGAATATTCTCTTTCTTCTACTTTTCTTAGTGACATTTGTATTTTGGGACTAAAACAAATCCTTCTTTATTTTATTACATTTGAATTAGTGAAATTCATATCCTTTCCTATTCACTCTTTGTTTATATTGAATATCACATTTCGATTTGGGTTTTAAGATACTTACATTTCATATTTATATGTTTCCATTTCTATCTCACATTAAAACTAAGGGAAACCTATATGTTGAAAGTCATGCCCAACTCATGGTTGACATAATTGAATCATAGAGTACATTATATTCTCTCTTTGCCAAACTGCACAAAAATAAACTCACACATATTCTTAAACAACACCTTACCTGGAAGAAGTTGTCAACGATCACATGATCAGAGGATTGACAATGGGCATTATACGTACCCAAAATTGTAAGGGTACTGCTCCGTCAGAGCAATGTTACACGTGCCCCAATGATGATACAGGTCTCCTCGCAAGGTGTTCAAAATCTACAAAATCTCTCCAAGTATGTGTTAACATCCCGCATATCCCGCTTAGCCCATGTGTGCTTTGATTTTCTCTTCTCCCCTCTTTTTCCTTGCATTTTGGTCTTCAGTTACGAACTACCGCCCAGGCAAGGCGGCGGTCTTGTAACCACCACCCTGCTCAGGGTGACGGTCCTTCACACATTTTCTAGAATGTTATTTTTAATATGACTCATGTAAAATTTCAACGTTTACCAGCTTTTTTCACCGCCTTTTCTCGTATTTATGATTTTGGTTCCCTAGAATAGTGTTTTTGCATTGTTTGTTCAAATTGGTTTTCACCTTTGGGTAAATGGGGATTCTATAAATAGTTGGTTGATCTTCAAGCAAATGACCCCTCAAAAATTTCCTCTCATCTTCTCATTTCATAGTTTTAGTATTTTAGTTTTTAGGAGTTCATAGTTTTCAGTTGTTACATGAATAGTTAGTGTTGTTTTGCTATTTAGAAGCCACATAATCTTCTTGTGCAAGTGTTGTTACTATTTCACACAATCAATTGAGATAGGACGGTTTTACTTTTAGTTTGAAGCCATTAGAGTTGCAGGTTTTGTTTGTAAAAAATAATAGCTTCAGGTTCTGGACATTTTGTATCATATGAATCGTAATAAATCCCACTAGGAATTACATAAGCCAAGATCTGTTCTCTTACGCTATCCCTCTCCTACTCGCATTGTATTCAGTCTACATCCAAAATATGCCATTTTTCCAATACCTACTTCTGTTGATGCTAGCATTACACGCTTTTCTAAATTCGCGTGATCATGAAGGAATGAGGAGATCACACTGAGGGGACAAAGCCACACACCATCGGATTTGCCACTGTTCTGCAGAATCCAGGTTCAATATTTCAAAGTTCTAGTTAAAGTATATCAAATAGAATAGTAAAAGCATTTCATTTTAGTTAATCTCACTTTTGATATTACCGTGGAAGCTGTGGGGATTGATAGTTTCTGAGAAACTATGATTCATTCCTCACTTCTGAGGTAGGATCGAGAGTCTTTCAAATATATTAGATCAGTTAGTTCGTTTTTTAGAATAGACTTACAACTGCACAGGCAAGTAGTTATACTCAGCTGTCTTGTTTGTTTTAATTTCGTTAGTAGTTTAGTTGTCAATTTCTAGATATTTTAAATAATATTTATTTCAATTTCATTTAAATAGTTCGTCGAAAACAAAAAAATAGAGAAGTTATATATGTTGTACATATACTTTACATAGTTAGTTTTACTTTGCTTCAGTTAGATTTACATTGTTTCTTTTGTATGACATTCACAGGACCGAGGGAGCCCAGAGAATATGTATTCAAGCCAATCGTGCCTCAACCCAATCTTGTGGCAGCAATAACTAACGTAGATCAAAATCTCAGAATCCAAGTCTTCCAAACAACAATAGACCTACAAGAAATTAGCTCACAATTAAGAAGGTTAAACATAGAAGACGACAAAGCACATACGTTTTGGTTAAACCATCCAGACTATAGATTACCTTAGACAAATATCCACATGACTGTAGAAGGGCTTGAAAAAGAGAAAACATTAGGTTGTGATCCTTTGGTCCCACAGCCAGACACAGGAGACATTCTAATCGATATAGACACTAGCTTAAGGATTCAAGCTGCCAAGATGCCTATAAGATACTTTGAGAAGATTACACAACTGTTAGCTCTAAATATAGAAGCCAAAAAGGCATACGACTATTGGATACCAGGGGTTAGGGATTGATTCTACACATGACCATCGGAGGTCCACAACAACCATGAATCTATAGTTGCGATCCATAGGTCCCACAACCCAATGAGTCCACAAGTCAATCAGACGTAGATTTTGGTTTACGCACATTAGTATTTAGATCCACTCCACTTCCACCAATCATTATTGCACAATTATCCTCACTAGACATAACAGCTAATCTAGCTAAAGATTTCTGGACTAGACCAGAGAATTGCCCATAGAATCCACTATATATCCATCATCCATCTTATGACCCTGTCTGGAGACATATATGAAGCATTATCTCCCACGTATTCCATAACCCATAGATCAGATTACACCAGAGCTTGATATTGATTAGAGCCTTCGAGCAGTCATCCTCGCTGACCGATCTATCACGCCAGTTCAGGTTAAGAGGGCCTTCTTTGCCTTAGATTTGCAAATTTCATTAGTGTGTGTCGAAGACATAAAATTTCTCAATTAGTTCGTCTATACCCCACGTATATTCCATGCCCACCAACTGTCTCGGCACGACCTCAGGAGGTCGGGTGCGAGGAAGAGTTACTTGTAGATTCCCATGCTTGCTTGTCACTTTTCCATCGTACAAAATCGGTGAACCCGACCTGAACGAAACAGTTCTTCCTCTTTTAGTTTTATTTCTTCCATCCACCTTCACTCTTTCCCATTATTCTGTGGGTGTTCATATACCCCCCGAATATGTTGGGATTTGATGCATATGGCAGACCTCTCCTAGGTCTTGAAGTATACTACGATCAACTGAATAGACAACCATCACCCTCGCTCCCAGCATGGGTGACAACTATTCAGCTAACTGATTCTCAACACAAACTCCGCCTCTAAGGACTAGATATAGTTCTTCTTTCCAAATAGAGGAGTTGGACTAGCTCGCTCAAATGCAACAACCAAAGCTTTCAGGCTTGAACAACATGACATTTACGGGAGAATCTGGTTCGTCTCCTTAGGTGTTGCTTAGACCACAAATTTGTAGACAATCAGATCCATATTTATTTTTAGATGATGAACATTTAGTACATTATACCAAGAGTGAACAATGCTCTCAGAGTATGTACCCACCTATAGGAAGTTTACAAACATGACTCGAGGTCTCGTTTCAAGAAAACACCTTCATGCCGCTACCTATGGGAAATTCCCTCGGTGAAACTTGGTAGGGAAATGATCAGTTCATAGCAGGGTACCACATGCCTATACAACCTCAATATATACAACAAATTCCACTAAGGCAAAATACTATGACTTCACCAAACGAAGTCATCTCAACTTTAGTAGAAGAAGTTAGAGGGTAAGAACTTGCTCAAGCAAGTCAAAATTCTCAATTCATCCAGGTAGGGAATTCCAATCCTTCACATCATCCTAGCCAAGTAGACCTCCTCATAGGAATAGGCATGTTGGGCATGCCTCCTTCGTATTCACAAGAAATGCCAAATAGAACCATGTTTTCTATCATTGTTCCAGTGGAAAATATGATACCTCCCGGTCTAGTACAAAATAACCCATTCTTGGGCAATACTCCTCCATACTTAAACATATGTTCCAAGTCACCACAAGGATATATGTTCTCTTCTCCCGGCATATTCACTCAAACACAAGGATTTCCTTATGTCTCTGCAAACGCATATGCTGCGCCATATCAACAACCCATTCCACCTCCACCCCCTTAGCAGGCACCGTTGATGGTCGAAATCTATGCAATATGAACTTATTCAGAATATTTCAAAGAACCCCTAGACTTCACCATACGAAGCATCATGCTTCCAAGACCTCTTCCTAGTTTTCCCAAATACAAAGGGGAAGGAGACCTAATGCACATATCAAGGCCTATGCCACAGCCATTTGAGAACTGCTCCCTTGGGATGGGGTTGTTGCCAAAATATTCCCCAAAACTTTAGAGGGCATCGCCCTCGATTGGTATTACAAAATACCTGAAGCTTCTATCCATTCATTTAAACAAATCGTTTCAGAGTTCATCAAAGCGTTTGACATGAACAAACTATTGAGAACGGGGATCAGGGAATTCTTACACATTAAGCAAGAACACAATGAATCTATTGCTCATTTCATCCAAAGATGGCATACAGTCCTCTATTCTTCAGCAAGCACTCCAAACATGGACCAGATGGAACTATGTGATTTATTCCTTCATTCTCTCAGCAGAGAGGTAAAGGAAGAAGTCCAGAAGTTCCCACTAAGAACTTACAATGAATTACTTGAGAGCGCCCTCCGAATAGATCAAGCGGAAATAGATAGCGGTCGCAAGATGTATGGAACAAAGGGGAGGTTAATCACCCCCAACCAGAATACTATGACCAAAAACATCAATCAAAGACCTAAAATCCTTAACAAAAATCACGGCGTAACAACAGATGGAGTAACTGACCAAACAAAAAAAGTAAATGTTGTAAATACTCCACCGCTAATTAACAATCAACAAAACAACAACTTTACCCCGAAAATCAACTCGATGGATTTTAATCATCCACAACAACAACAAAGGTAGATCCATACACAGGGTCTAAGTCAAAATTCAACTGGATACCAAAACCAAAACCAAAGACAAAAAATGCAAAACTTTAATAGTCAACGGTTTAATCAGGGTTTTGGACCACAATACGCGCCAAACCAACAACCTAGGAATTATAATCCAAACTCATATTGTGGTTTCCACAAAATTTGAGGCCATGACACTAGGACTTGTTGTGATTACAATAAATTCATGCAACGTCTGCCAGAAGAATAGAGATAACTTTTCATAGACATGTTCTTAGCAGATCTTACATCTCCTGCGCCAAATACTTTCACGGGAGCAATCTCTCCTCAAAATGCTCCCCTCAAGATTTTCAATGACCCACTCCCAAATCACAATAAATTAAATCCAAATGGGATGAACAAGAGTGTAATGATAGGAAACAATTATCATGAGGCATCGACTTCACTAAATCCACCTGTCGCGCCGTAATTAGGAAATCAGCTACGACCCAAGATAGTCAGTTTAGTGGAGTTAGACACTGAACTACACGTGGAAGTCGTAACAAGGACACGAGAGTATTCCTCTCAGCCAAGTCCAAGTTACCCGCTAGAAACTGATAACATTCAACAGCCATTAGTAAAACCCTTAGGTTCCTATGATTTAATTAATGACCTAACAAAGACCTTCTCCCATATCTCCTTTTTGGACTTATTGAAGAACTCTTATGCCCATAGGGCTACTCTTTTAGAAGCGTTAGGTTTAGGTCATTTAATTAACATCACTCCACCTCCCGAAACACAGGTAAACCATATAGACTTCGATATTCACCCTCCAGGGAAACCGGATAGGGATACCGAGTTTATATTTGACATAAACAAAATGCCAACAAACGCCAAGATTACAGGCAGAGGTGATCCAGCCTTACATTTGTATGTGTGGGTTTATAACAATTACGTTAAATGTGTAAAGGTTGATGATGGAGTAGCAGTTAACATAGTCCCCTTCTCTTTCCTTCAAAAGCTAGGGTATGGAGAAACAAATTGTTCCACAACTCGGAATACGCTAAGAGTCTATGATAGCCTTAAATCCACTTCGATTGGAACTATAATACTACCAGTCACCTTAGGACCCAAAACAATCCTCACTAAGTTTTATATTATAGATCGGGAAACCAACTATAATATGATCCTCGGCCGACCATGGATACACCATATGAAGGCAATCCCTTCTATGTTATTTCAGGAAATAAGATTCCTACACTTGGGAAAGGTATTCGTAGCAAAAGGTGATCTGAAACCATTCGAAATACACCTAGCAAACCTGAAGAAAATACCAGGCATTCACTCTGAGTTTGAACTCCCAACAAACCAACTTAACAAGCCAACCGACTCAAAACCGAAAGAAAAATTGGTACCTACAATAGAACTAGAGACCATGAACCTAGTCAAGAATATCCTAGCTCTCAAAGATGAGGCTATCATTATAGAAACAGTATCATTAGGAACTACTGCAAAGATTGTTGAATTGCTAGAACAGGATCTACCAATTTTACTGCCATTTGATTTTGTAGGTATGGGATATACCATAGGTGTTGGTTCCCTTCCAGCAGAAGAAATCTGCATGGTAGAAGTACCCAAAGCAGAAGAAGTGGACGTAGCAAATGTCCCAACGTCCATCTTCCCAACTAAATATTGGACTCTCCATTTTGATGGAGCTAGATGTCATTATGGGGCTGGGGCAGGTGTGATCTTTACTTATCCCGAGGGAAAGATCTTACCATTCACCTTTAAACTAAATTTTGAATGTACAAACAATGGTGTTGAGTATGAAGCCCTCCTCCTTGGCCTCATCTTAGCTAAGAGGCTCGGTGTTAATGACATCAGGGTGTTAGGAGACTCTCAATTAGTAGTAAACCAAGTCTCTGAGGTGTATGAGACTAGAGTTGAACATTTACAGCTCTACAAAATAGCAGTATTAGATCTAAGCAAAGGATTTAACTTCATATCAATTGAAGCAATAACACGAGAAAAAAATCTTCTCGCAGATTAGATAGCAACCTCAGCTTCATGTTTCACTCCAAGCAGTGAGTTGGAAGACACCCGTTTCATGGTATCCCTTCGTATTGAACCATTAATAAAGAAAATATCAAACCCTCTTTTAAACATAGTTGAGAATACATCTACTATCTTAGATTACGTTGACAGTGATAGAGCCACTCTTGATTACCTAAATGCCTATGTAGCATTACATCTCACCCATCACATGGTAGATTTTTCTTTAATCCCACATTCATCTTCTTACTTCGGAAATCCAATGATAGAGCTTCCCCCACAAAAGGAACTCGACATACACACGATAGAGAATGGAGAAGATCTAGAACTACCTCCAGCCCCGCCTGAGTTTGAAGAAGGTAATGCTTCTTTAATCAAGGAAACAATTGATATTAACATCAGAATGGAGGAAGAACCAAAGATCTTAAAACTAGGATCTTTGCTAACTCCAGAAGAGATAAAAATACACACTCAAATCCTCAGAGAACATCAAAAGTCATTTGCATTCAATTATAAAGAAATGACGGGAATCGCACCACACATTGCGGTACATAACCTCGTCACCAAATCAAATGCAAAACCAATTAAACAAAAATCAAGACCAATGAAACCCAAGGTAGCTCTCATGGTGAAGGAAGAGGTAATGAAACTCCTCTAAGTAGGATTCATCAAGCCAGTTGATTATTCTCAGTGGGTATCTAATATCGTTCCCGTTCTCAAAAAGAATGGGAAGATATGCATTTGTATAGACTTCCGAGACATTAACAAAGTGTGCCCCAAGGACGACTTCCCATTACCATCCATTGATGTCATTGTTGATGCAATAGCTGGATTTGAGTTTTTGTCTCTCATGGTTGGATTTTCGGGATATAATCAAATCAGAATATCTGAACAAGACCAAGCCAAAACTACGTTTATAACTCCTTGGGGAACCTATTGCTACGTTGTTATGCCATTTGGTCTTAAGAATGCTGGCGCTACATACCAGCGGGAAATGACGTACATATTGCATGACCTTATTCATAAAATCATGGAATCCTATGTAGACAACTTGTTGGCCAAGGCCAGGAAGCGTTGTTATCACCTGGAAGTGCTCCACATCATTCTTTCACGTTTGATAGAATATAGAGTCACACTAAACCCAAAAAAATGTGTATTTGGTGTGACAGGAGGGAAACTCCTAGGTTATATCATATCATCATGAGGGATTGATGTGGACCCAGCCAAAATCTGGGTTGTTCTCAAAATGATCCCACCTTCGGATGAATCTGGAATCAGGTCGTTTCTTGGGAAACTCAGTGCAATCCGAAGATTCATCCTAGATTTAAGCTTTGTCATCCATCCAATCAATAATCTACTCAAGAAAGATTATAGTATTGATTGGACCAAAGACTACAATGAGGCTTTTGAATTAGTTAAGAGATTCTTGTTGTCACCACCTACCCTAATGCCTCCTAAGCCAGAATTCCCTTTAATCTTATATTCGCGAGCTACCAATGTCTCACTAGCCTACATGTTGGCTCAAGAAGACGATGACAAATGAGAACGTGTGATCTATTTTATTAGCTGAACATTACTCGATTATGACACACATTATACGCAAGCAAAACAAGAATGCCTTGCCATAGTCTTCGCAATCAAACGCTTAAGAAATTACATGCTAAATCAAGAAACAAGGGTCATTGTAAAAATAGACCATTTACAAACTTTCCTCACGTAAGGGTCCTTGCCTAAAAAGGTCGGACGCTTTATAACCTTAATGGGTGAATTCAAATTAACTTTTGTAAACCAGAAGTCTGTTAAGGGACAAATCATTGCGGATTGGTTAGCTGACAACCGTTAGACGAAGGTGATCTAGTAGATATAGATTTTCCTGATGAATGCATATACTACATCGAAGCCAGACATCCCATCTCTGAATGTCCTTGGTATACTAATATCGTTAATTATATCATGCACCATACATATCCAGAAGGTGCTACACCGCAACAAAGAAGGCGGCTACACATTATTGTAGCTAAGTACGTTATTATAGAACAAGTGCTCTATCATAAGGCTTTAAATGGAATGCTCCTAAGGTGTGTTGGCACAGAATAATCTAAGAAGATTCTCTACAAATCTCATAGTACAATATGTGGTAGCCATTTTGGAGGCCATGCCACTACTCGTAAAATACATCAGATGGGCTATTTTTGGCCCACTCTAGAGCACGACGTAGTAGAGTTTGTACGCAAGTGTCATAAATGTCAAGAATTTTCTCACGAGATTCACATGCCAGCACAAGCTCTACAACCAATCGCTACTCCATGTCCCTTTTCTACATGGGGCCTAGATTTGATAGGGAAATTCTCTCCCTCGTCAACAGATGGCCATAACTTCATAATCACGGCCACTGAGTATTTTACCAAATGGGTAGAGGCTATGCCTCTCACCACTGTACCAGGTTTCGTGATCACTAAGTTTATTTTGAACCAGATCATTTGTAGGTATGGTGTTCCACAAATCATTATCTCAAATAATGGTACTTCCTTTAAAAATGACGAGGTTCATGAACTATGCAGTAAATTTAAGATAAACCATCATACAGCTTCCCTGTATTACCCTCAAGCCAACGGACAGGCTGAAGCAACAAACAAAACATTGAAAGCTATTCTCCTTAAAACGGTAAAAGAAAACAAACAAGATTGGCATTTAAATTTATATCCGGCCTTGTGGGCCCACCGGACCTCAATAAGAACACCAACAGGAGCAACTCCTTTCTCATTGGTATTCGGAGCAGAAGCAGTTCTCCCACTTGAGGTTCAAATACCCAGTCTCTGTATCTCACTACAAGGGATTCTAGATGAAGAAGCTTATAAAGAAGCACATCTCCCCCAAATAGAAAGCCTAGATGAGGCCAGGGTAGACACTGAAATACGGCATAGAATCTATGTTGACCGGATGTGCCGGCAGTATAATAAAAAGGTCTATGAACGAGATATGTATGAAGGAGATCTAGTTCTAAGACTAGACATCCGAATCAATAAAAATACCGGCGAAGGAAATTCCGGCCCAAATGGTTGGGCCCATACCGAGTCACGAAAGACTATGGAAATGGTGCATATATCTTATATACATTGGAAGGTGAGGAATTCAACGAAACAATCAATTCCTTGCATCTTAAATGATTCTATGCATAAGCAACCTGCACTACTTGTATAATTATATCTACATTACGTCTTCATGTAGTTAGGTTCATTTTGTCCACTCGTTTTGTAAAAGTTTATGATCAAGGAACTTATTCTCTTAAGCAATTCATTACAAACTTTTATGGTATTGGCATAATCCTTCCAATCATACTTCTTCATTTTCATAACATCATCACCTATTTCTGAATCATTTCATCCATATAAAGCTAGATATGACAAAGTCTTAATGGTAACCATACCAAGGTCTGCATGCTTGTTCTCACTTTTGGTTTCTTCTTAGGATAGGTGTCTTGCCTATGGTCTATTCTAGAAGCTCCATAGTGTCACATCTATCACGTATGCATATCTCTTTGGAAATAAGAACATACTGACATTTTGCTCAAATATATAAATCAAATGTAGATCAAACAGAAAATTTTATTTTTACACATTTCCTTTCCCTACCAACCTTCGGTGATGAGCTTGCATCTCTTACTAGTGATGTAGGGTTGGGAAAGGATGGGAATGCCCTTACTCGCCTGTACCTTGTCCATGGTGATAAGCCCATGCTTCTTACTAGTAGCATGGGGCAGGGTGTAGGGAGTTATCTTGATAATAAATGTTGAAGGTCATAAGCAAAAAATTTAGATAAGCCTTTGAAATCTTGAGTCAAAAATAAATGAATCAGATGTCCAAAATTCTAAGAGATCTCAAAACCCCGAAAACTAGATTTTGTCTACCATGTGGCCATCTACAGATCTAAGTCTAGATAAACTGCAAAGCAAGTCGCATCCTAAACTATGGAGTCACTTGAGTAGAGTAGGTTTGTAGCGTCCTAATTTGGTTCCACCAAATCTTTGTCTATCTTTCATCACTACCATTCAACAAAATTCATAGCTTGTGCCCTTTCTAGCTCTCGATGGTGAGCCCTCACATCTTACTAGTTGCGTGGAGTTAGGAGTGGGGCAAGTTCATCTGCTCATCATACCAGCTTGTCGTCATGTTCTGTCAAAACTATATGAAGTACAAGAAATTTGCTTATAGAAACTAAAGTTAAAAATCACATTGTGCCTGTTATCATATATCAGCATCACGAAATACAAAAAGAAAGAAAGCATTTGTATCTTTTTTTTTCCATTTGCATACATTCTAAAAAGCATATAAAAGCAACATTATAATATACATATGGAAATGAATCACAAAATCCTAGATACCAAGAGTCTGATCCAAAAAGAAGAAGAGAATATTTATATATAATCAAGTTTCCTGTACAATGCCATCATGCGCTAGGCATGGTCAAAACGCTCAATGAGCCCAAGAAATACAAAATAAATCATATAAACAATCTAAGAGAGCCAAGCAGCTTCTTAACCCCTATGAGACCCTTCTGAAGGTACACGACCACGTCTAGGACTCCGGCTATGCTGGCGCTCTGAATGCACTGAGGGTTCACGGTCTCGAGGAGCAGCTGCGGCCTCTCTATGAGAGCGACTCCTCATCAGGAGCTCTGTTGTCCTATACCCAGTCAACTCGGTATGGAGGGTCACCATCTTGGCCACATGCCAAACAGGGGGAAAAAATTTAGTATGCCTACCAGCTGCTGAAGGCTCCCTTGCATCCACCAATAGCTCTGCACAAGTCCTCTCCATGGGGATCATCAGGGTATCAGTGCATACATGGTGAATCAGGTCTCGCCACTCATTAGCAGTCTCTATAAGAAAAGGAGAAAAAAAGTTAGAAATAGTCAAAGGATAAAAACAAAACGAACAAGAGTAGAGATAGCAACTAAGGTAATCCTAACTAGAAAAAAACATTAAAGGAAGGATGATAACTCACTCGGATCTCCGGGCCTCCAAGAGGGATCCCTAGGGTCAGCACCTGACACAAATGCCACTGTTAACTGATGTGCTCCTCTTGTGTCTGGAACGACATAGCATCCTGCTATAGACTCATCTTCCCCACAAAGATCCTGAGAGGGCGGCTCCTCTGAAACTAGAGTCACCCTCTCCGCACTCTGCTCCGCCCTCTCGACCTGTAAGATATCCTGAGTGTCATGCCACTCGGGATCACTGTTCTCCTCTCCACCCAACTCGCTGACTTCAGCCTCGGTCTCCTCCTCCGTCTCTCCCCCTGTGAAATCCTCAGACTTAGAGTCTATATCAATGGGGTCATTTCTGTTGTGGGCGGGACCAGTGGTAATCTGAAGTAAGGGGGCTTGAGGAGCACCGGCTCTCCCCCAAGCGCGTACTACCCGCCTAGCTGCAATAGGGACCAAAGAAGTAAAAATGGTCCAACCCCAGCCTCTAGGACCTCCCCTAGCCTCCCGAACTGATTTGAATACTGGCACCAATGGGGGGAGCATACCGACATAAGGAAGGCCAAACTGCTGAGGCAATCGATCAAAGGGGTGTGTCTCCACCTTCCCTGTCCTATCCACAAGCTACCCTGTGGTAGAGCAAGAGATCAAAGTGAGGGTCTCCTCACCCCATAACCCTGCCATGGCCTGATAAGGTCTGGCCTCCATATCATCAGTGGTCAGGGAGGTAACTTGCTGGTGGGGTGCTCTAAGCACCAAGATATCTATCCATCCGGTTTCCCTCACAGCTCCGGGATCCGCCACCTCTACACCTCTCCCATAAGGGATGAAACACTCATAACCAGGGTCATATGGTTCAAAGACTGTCCCTGTAAATGAACCACCCAGTACAAATCATGGTAGGTGGTCCCAAGTATGTCTGCTCCCCAGGCATAAATCCAGCCATGTCCCTCAATCTGTGCAATAATGGGGGACCAGCAATAAAGTAAAGTGTCTCCTCCCTTGTCCCTGATCAATCTCGAGGCAAGGATCCCCATGATGGCCTGATGAATAGAGGGGATAGGCAGGCTAGGAAGAGAATGGACCCTCACCCCCTTCTTCGAACCAATGGAGATAACTGTGTCTCCCATGTATGTAGCCCACTGTGCTATCTGAGCCCGTGACCCTACTGTCTCAAGCGGAAGCCGTCTCTCAATGATCGGGACCCCCAAGATATGGTAGACATCCTCTAGGGTGATAGTCCACTCACCCCTGACTCCTAGAAATCGAAAAGTGTTCTTATCAGCATCCCAATATGAAAACAAGTCACAAAGTATGTGACTAGAAGGTGCAACATGCGGGACCCTTGATATGCGCAATATGTTGGCCCTCTGAAGAGTGTCCTGCTCATCCTGAGAAAGTGCATCCAACACTTCTGGAAGCCAATCACACACTCTCTCTCAGCTCCATCTGATATATTCCTCCACCTGTATACACCCAAAAACACGTAAAAGGGAGTAAGTATTCAAATGACATTGGAAAAATCATGAAAACATATAAGAATGCTAGAAATGCAAAAACAAATTCAAACAAGTGTTATTTTGGCATTTTGTGAAGGACCGCCGCCCTGAGCAGGGCAGCAGTTCCGTAACCGCCACCTTAAAGGTGGTAGTCCTGTAACCACCACCGTGATCAGAGTGGCAGTCGTGTAACCACTGCCCTGCTCAGGGCGGCAGTCATGTCCCAAATTTTTAAACGGGTCACGTGCCCTAAAAAATGGCTAAAAACACGAAACAATGACCAAAACAAAGCTTACCCATTAGGCGCCCCCCCTAAGTGACCCTATTAAAACTGAAATTTTCAAAAATAATCCCCCCATGATAAATATTTCGTCATTTTTTACATTTTGAGGGTAAAAACATTAAATCACGAAGAACTAACCTGTGATCTCATGAGTCGATGTTCCACTCATGGAGGCATGATCACTACCTCGTCATGAACGTTTTGACTATAGTCTCATAAAAAACCATCACCGTGGGTCCCAGAGCTCAAAATCAATCAAATCAACAAGTGCAAATGAATAGGAAAATGGGCCCACTTTCACATATATAACATCTTGACTCGTTTTGAATTCCCCTTTTTACAGGTCTGGAGCGCCGATGGAGGTAAGTTCTCATCCCCGCATGAATGGTAAGTCCTCATTTCACATTATTTTAGTATTTATTTTATCTATTTGCACTTGAATCCTCTTTTCATTTTACAGGTAGAGGGAATTTTGGATGGCATCATTTCGACACATGGACGTGTCAGGTATAATTTCTTACTTCCCATTTCAAGACCGCCATACTCAGACCCACCGTTTTATGCCTCTTCATGGCTAAAACGCTTCTCCGAGGGGGCAAAATGTACGTACCCAAAATTGTAAGGGTACTGCTTTGTCGGAACAACATTACACGTGCTCTAATGATGATACAGGTCTCCTCGCAAGGTGTTTAGAATATGAAAAATCTCTCCAAGTATGTATTAACATCCTGCATATCCCACTTAGCCCCTATGTGCTTTATTTTTCTCTTCTCCCCTCTTTTTCCTTGCATTTTGGTCTTCAGTTACGAAACCGCCGCCTTGCCTGAGCGGCGGTCTCATGACTGCCGCCCAGGCATGGCAGCGGTCCTATAACCACCACCCTGCTTAGGGTGGCGGTCCTTCATGCATTTTCCAAAATTTTCTTTTGAATGCGATTCATGTAAAATTTCAACATTTACCAGCTTTTTTCACCGCCTTTTCTCGTATTGATGATTCTGGTTCCCTGGAATAGTGTTTTTGCATTTTTTATGGTTAAAGCGTTCAAATTGTTTTTCACCTTTGGGTAAATGGGGATTCTATAAATAGTTGGTTGATCTTCAACCAAATGGCCCCTCAAAAATTTCCTCTCATCTTCTCATTTCATAGTTTTAGTCTTTCAGTTCTTAGGAGTTCATAGTTTTCAGTTGTTACATGATAGTTAGTGTTTTTTTGTTGTTTAGAAGCCACATAATCTTCTTGTGCAAGTGTTGTTACTGTTTCACACAATCAATTGAGATAGGATGGTTTTTATTTTAGTCTGAAGCCATTAGAGTTGTAGGTTTTGTTCGTCAAAAATAATAGCTTCAGGTTCTAGACGTTTTGTATCATATGACTCGCAATAAATCCCGCTAGGAATTGCATAAGCCAAGCTCTATTCTCTTGCGCTATCCCTCTCCTACTCGCATTATATTCAGTCTACATCCAAAAGCTGTCATTGTTCCAATACCTACTTCTATTGATGCTAGCATTACATGCTTTTCTGGATTCACGTGAGCATGAAGGAATAAGGAGATCACACTGAGGGGACAAAGCCACACACCATCGGATTTGCCATTGCTCTGCAGAATCCAGGTTCAAGATTTCAAAGTTCTAGTTAAAGTCTATCAAATAGAATAGTAAAAGCATTTCATTTCAGTTAATCTCACTTTCGATATTACTAGGGAAGCTATGGGGATTGATATTTTTTGAGAAACTATGATTCATTCTTCACTTCTGAGGTAGGATCAAGAGTCTTTCAAATAGATTAGATCAGTTATTTCGTTATTTAGAATAGACTTACAACTACACAGGTAAGTAGTTATACTCGGCTGCCTTGTTTGTTTTAATTTCGTTAGTAGTTTAGTTGTCAATTGCTAGATATTTTAAATAATTGCTATTTCAATTTCATTCAAATAGTTTGTCAAAAACACCAAAATAGAGAAGTTATATATGTTGTACATATACTTTACATAGTTAGTTTTACTTTGCTTCAGTTAGATTTACATTGTTTCTTTTGTATGACAATCACGGGACCGAGGGAGCCCAGAGAATACATATTCGAGCCAATAGTGCCTCAACCCAATCTTGTGGCAGCAATAACTAACGTAGATCAAAATCTCAGAATCCAAGTCTTCTGAACAATAACAGACCTACAAGAAATTAGCTCACAATTAAGAAGGTCAAACATAGAAGACGACAAAGCACATATGTTTTGGTCAAACCTGCTAGACTACAGATTAACTTAGACAAATATCCACATGACTGTAGAAGGGTTTGAAAAGAGTAAACGTTCGGTTGTGATCCTTTGGTCCCACAGCCAGACGCAAGAGACATTCTAACCGATATAGAAACTAGCTTAAGGATTCAAGTTTCCAGGATACCTATAAGATACTTTGAGAAGATTGCACAACTGTTAGCTCTAAATATAGAAGCCAAAAAGGCATACGACTACTGGATACTAGGCGTTAGGGATTGATTATGCACATGACCATAGGAGGTCCACAACAACCACAAATCTACAGTTGCAATCCATAGGTCCCACAACCCAACTAGTCCACAGGTCAATCAAACGTAGATGTTGGTTTACACACATTAGTATTTAGATCCACTCCACTTTCACCAATCATTATTGCACAATTATCGGCACTAGACATAACAACTAATCTAGCTAAAGATTTCTGGACTAGACCAGAGAATCACCCATAGAATCCACTATATATCCATCATCCATCTTATGACCATGTCTAGAGACATATACGAAGCACCCATAGGTTATCTCCCACGTATGCCACAACCCATAGATCGGATCATGCCAGAGCTCGATATTTATTGGAGCCTTCGAGCAGTCATCCTCGTCAACCGATCTATCACGCCAGTTCAGGTTAGGAGGGCCTTCTTTTC
Source organism: Taxus chinensis (assembly GCA_019776745.2). Classification (NCBI taxonomy): domain Eukaryota; kingdom Viridiplantae; phylum Streptophyta; class Pinopsida; order Cupressales; family Taxaceae; genus Taxus; species Taxus chinensis. The sequence goes on from CM034148.1 coordinate 280,554,523, forward strand.
CTTAGATTTTTAGATTCCATTAGTGCGTGTCAAAGACATAAGATTTCCCAATTAGTTCGTCCATACCCCACGTATATTCCATCCCCACTAGCTGTCTCGACACGACCTCAGGAGGTCGGGTGCGAGGAAGATTTACTTGTAGATTCCCATGCTCGCTTGTCTCTTTTCCATTGTACAGGCACCCAATTGGTTTCTCTGTCTAGTCATTATCTCAAAAAAAAAGACCACCCCCACAAAAACATAACCTAAAACCATCCTTAGATATTTCCTCTTCATAGGATGTCCTCTTTCCAACCAATTTTTTTTTTTTACAAGTCATTCTAAAATACAATAAGCTAAAGCATAAAATTCACCCATAGGATTTCATGTTTTTCTTAGCTTTTTTTTGAGTTATGTTTTGAGTTATGAGGTCATGTTCTTAATTTTATTTTCTTCCTTTCACACCCCACAATTATAGTTGGTGTATTTTGACTTTTTCTAGGTGTGTTAGGGTCCATTACTATCATACTCAGGTTTCTGGGTTGATAGTTTATCTGATCTAAGTCACAAAAATCAATTTTCTCCATCTTTTCAAATTTCACAGTGACCAGCGTCAGTCTAGTGATAGTCATCGGTTTTCATCTAACCATTATCAGTTTACCTAACCATTGTCAGTTTCTAACCTTTTTGGTCATTTCACCAAAAACAACATTCACCACATTTTCTGTTCTTTCTGAGGTCCCTTAGAAGCATTATTATACCTCTTGACCTTTGAAATCACTATCAAATGTAGATTTTTTTCTCATTTTCATCAGTTATTACCTCATTTGGAAAAAAAGTTTTACCATAGTAATCCCCACAGTCAACCTTGACCGTCATTAGTTAACCTCTCACCATCATCGGTTAACCTAACCGTTGTCAGTTCCTATGTTTTAATTTTTAATTAAAACGACTAGTTTCACCTCTCGGAACCTATTTTTCTTCATTTCTTCTATTTTTCTATGTCATTTATAGAGAATAGATTACCAATCCTATGCCAACTCACATGGTTTTGACTCGTATTTAAGCCAACACCCTTGTATTCCACACAAGCCTTCAGCCGCTCCCGCCTAGTCCATCACCACCTTCCATCCTGTCAGCTATAAATCCTACTCAATGCATTATCATCAGTACCGATGATGAGGAGTTCGCAAGACTCCTTGACCATAACCCCACTGCCTTACAACATTATCTTTCCCATTCCTCTACTTGTGATTCGTCAAGATAGTTGGTATACGACATGCCTGTGTCCATTCCTCCTGCCCTCTCCCCCACTTCTGCATCACCTACCACTAGCTCGACGTTACCTTATTCCACCTTACCACCCATAGTATCCCAACTTGACCCCACATCATCAATATCTACGACACCTACAACATGGGTGACATTTTCTCCCAAGGTGTTAACCATTCCTTCATTAGCCACCTTGAGCATAACCCCATCTGCACTTGCCACCTCGTATATACCTATTGCATCACAGCCACCCATGGTGTCGGAAACCCATACCCCATTCCAAAACATTGTACTCTCAATCTTGCAATATTTACCTCCAATCACTACAAGGATCGCTACATCTACCCCACCTACTTACACATATTACCAACAAGCCCCAATCTCGTTTATCTCCTATTCAAGATATTTTCCACATGCATCTATTCCCTCTCGTGCAGTTCTCATGCTCGGCACCATCATAGACTAGGATTACGTCCACATCATACATTCATCATCAACCTCCTTATATTATAAGGGGTGCTCAATCATCACAGACTGCCAACCACCTTATTAAAATGATGATGTAAAAGATGAAAACATTGGACGCATCAGTTTTTGGCTCTCGCAACTCCTTAACCTACGATGAAATCTACAATGAGGGAACTCCATCCCATTCATCTATTCCCATTCACCCATACCCTGTGCATTGGGAAATTCCCAAATTCAACCGGTTCAACAGTAAAGAAGACCCACAACAACACTTGTGGTCTTTCAAACATGGGTGTTATCTAATTGCCCATGATGATGCTTTACTCCTACGAACATTCCCAATGTCCTTGACAGGACCTGCGTTAGATTGGTACATTGGTTTACCCAGACATTCCATTTACTCATTTAATCAAGTGGCTCAAGCCTTCCTGGACCATTTTTTGATCAATATCATCAAGAAGGTCACCATGATCGACTTGTACTCAACACGATAATACGATGAAATGAATCTATTGCAGATTTTGTCGCTTGTTGGCAAAGCCTCGTCAACCAACTAACATTCCAGTTGCCTCAAACTGAGCTTATAGAGTTGTTCACTAGAGTTTGTGCCAAGCACATCTCACCAACTCTCTAATTAAAAACCTTCCATACCTTTGATGAAGCATTTAAAAAACTGGAAATTCATGTCATTAAAGTGAAGAAAATTCATTTATGAAACAAAAACACCTCCTTTAAATCAAATGATACCTTCTCCTCTTCAAAACCCCAAAACAATTATTCAAAATCCAAAGGATCTGCCAATGTGGTAGTTTTAAAGGCTGGCCCATCTCACCCCTCTAATCAATCAAAACCTACCTCTAACCTTTCTCCTGTTCAAAATTTTCAGTTCAGACGGGAGCAACGAAAATACACTCCAATCGGGGAGCCTTATTCTTCAGTATTAGAAAAACTTCTTAAGGCCAGAGTCATTTCTCTTCCACCCATAAAACCACATACTGGTTTTGACCCCGCTTTTCCTATGCCTGCATGGTACAAGGAACATGACTATTGTAACTATCATCATGTAAAAGGCCATAGTGATGGTAATTGTATAACCTTCAAGAACATTGTCTAGGAAATGTTAGATAATGGAGATCTCATCTTGGACAACCCGAACACACTCACAAATCAAAACTTGCATATCTTCAAGAAACCATTCCCTAATCATACCCCATCATCTAACCAAAGTAGTTAACCTTCAACCAATGATAATAATGTCTGTGATTTACATGTTGTTTTTGAAGTCATACCAGCCATTCCTCAATTTCCTCCTCTCCCCTCTATCAAGGAGATTTTAGTACAAGATCCTTTATCCATGGAGGAGCCTACCTCATCTACTCCTTCACCCATAGAGGAGTCTCCTTCATCTCCCCCTTCACCCAAGGAGGAGTCCACAATTTCTTCCGATGTAGTTTTACCACCCACCTCACAACCTAATGAACAACTTGTGGTGCTAACTCTCCTACCCATGGGAGAGTCATCCTCACCTTCCTCGCTACCAAAAGAGGAACCTACCTCATCTCATCTTCCAGCTCTCCTACCCATAAGGGATCCTTTAGATGGGCCAATACCTATTGGTGACCATTCCCCATTAGCCCTCCAGGATCCCGTTGATCTTCTCTCGACTCTCTTATCTATAGAGTCCAAAGACAACCAATTCCCTGTCTTGTAGACATATTTTATAGGGATTTCTACTAAGCCAACATCATCTCCTCTTACAACACTGTCATTTTCATGCCTGGCTGACCACTTGGATTACGTTGATAATTCCATGCTTTGGGGATGCCTTCGGATACCCTTTTCAACCCAAATGCAAATGTCTCCTATCGATACCTCCACAATCTATCTGAAGGTATTTCAAGCAACCCAATCAACCATGACCATGCCTATTGAAATGGCCTCTTCTTCATCACCCGTGCCTACATCCAAACCTTTACCAATAACTAAACATGTTCCTATGCCTAAGAACCTACTTGCACCTACACCTCCCCCCACATCTAGACCCATTACCACATTGGGTGTCATGCCAACATCAAGTCTAGTTCATCCTCCTATCAAATTAGATTTAGCCACATCTTCCCAAACCCACGTAAAAACCATTCCTCCACCTAAAAGGAAGACCCAACCTTCTAGGCCACACACACCAATTTCACCCACTACACCTTTGTCACCTTCTCCCCTTCCATCTATCCTAGGGCCTCACCCATCTACCTTGGTCAAACAACCTCTTACCCAAGGAAAATAAAAAACGCAATATACCACTTCTTCATCACAATCCTTTATTACACCTAACCTACTGTACACATGTACACCTTTTCCTGTCACCCACATCTTTCTTACCACCTATACCCCCACCACCAACAATAGCCTCATCACTACCTATGAGATTTCCTTCTCTTCAACCCATACCTTCCACCTTTCCTCTACCAGCAACCTTCACCACACCTCCTTTATCACCTTGGCTAACTCATCCTCTACCACCATCTGCTTTCCCTTCTACATCATGTACTTCTCCTTCACCTTTACCCAGAAGGAGCAACCAAAATTGAAAAACCCACTACCCTCCAAAGAGGTAGTTGAGACTACAACACATTCCATCGTTAGTTGATCTACTACGACTTTATCCAAGAAGGTACAACCCAAGCCTAAAAGAGTACCACCTACCAAACCAACGGTCAAACATATGCCACCTCCAATTCCACCTCTTGTAGTACCTCACACATCACAATCACCTACACTTCAACCTATACCCACACTCACCTCACATCGTGATCCATTGGTAGGATCTTACGCTAATATTCTAGCCAACCTTTTAGAGACCTATGTCATCACATTGTTGCCCCTTAGACCTTACGACCCACTCAAACCCAAACCAAAAGGGTTTGATGAGACTAAAATTTTTGCCTACCATCGTGTGCCAGGACATGATGTAGAAAATTGTAAGGCTCAAAAAACCATTCTTCTCCAACTTTTGTCCTCCTGAAAAAAACTTTGATGAAAATGATCTTCTAGATGAGGACTCCATTTCACCCACACCAATCACCACATATCCTCATCCCTTACCTATTCAGGGACCCACATCTCCACCCCCAAAACCTTTTTATCCACCTCCAAAATTCAAGATCAACATGGTTTGCATAAGAGAGTTAGCCAAACCCCTGCCCAAATATCAATACATTGCTTTCTTTGTACAACATCGGTATATGCCCTCATCCTTCTATTTCCCATCTTATTGCTACACATATCATGACTTAGTTGCTCTTTCACCCCATATCAATATGGTTAACATTTCCACTCGTTCCCAAAAAGACAAAGGAAAGGAGAAAGTAACCAGCCCATCCACCAATCATGTGCCCAATATACCATCCAAACCCACACCAAAAATCACCATTCGGGGACCCACATACCCTATTTCTGACAGGGTCACCCATCATACAATGATAAAATAATTACACTAATCCCCTCTAAAAATTTCCTTGAACAACCTTGTCCAAACTTCTGAATCTCATCGACAGGCCCTCATGGAGGTTCTGTAATCCATCGAGATTTTACCTAATGACCTGATGCCTGTGGCCTCCATTATCACCCCTCACCATGTGGCCTCTCTCACCAATTCATACCCTTCCTCTACACCTGCCACTACTCACCAAGTAGCCACCCTTAGTTTCTCTGATGACGAGATTATACCTCTCCAATCAGATGATCCTGATCCCACCCTTTTCATTTCCATTTATATTGATAATATACGCATTCGACGCATTATGATCAATGGTGGTGTCAACATCAACATCATCTCCTCCCATGCATACAACCAAATGTGCATCCCTACCAATTGCATGCATAATAACCTAGTTATGTTGTGTTCATTCAATGATTCCATCACTTCCACCCTTAGCACCATCATTCTCCATGTTCGTGTGGGCCCCCGTACTATTCCACAATTGTTCTATGTCTTAGAGGGGGAGTTTTAGTAAAACCTGTTGCTTGGTGGACCTTGGATCCGTGTCATTGGTTGTGCCCCTTTAACCTCACATCATTGTGCAAAATTTGAACATGAAGGACATAACTATACCATCCTAGCTGACCCTTTGTCATTCAAAACCTATAACATGTTGTATCGACCTAATGATGTCCTTGTACCAATTAAGGCATCTACCACTTCTGCCATGTCTCCTTCACCCACGGCCCCATCCACCAATGTTTCCACTACCTCTCCCACACCTAATTCCTCTATTCCCATTTCCTTCATAGCCTCTACAGCTGACCCATCTGCTAACCCATCTACTTCTCAACCAACCAATGCTTCTTCTTCCCAATCACCTAGTGATTCATCTATTCCTGATACCCATATACCAACTACCGATCCCTTAGAAGATGTTTTTCAATGTCTCACTCTAGGGGAGTATCACCTATATAACATCAACACATTCCTTACTCCTCAAGAGTATGGTAACCTTCACCAACATCCTTTCTATGATCACCACATAGGCAAGGTTTTCCCTTATGGTCCTCCCCACCTTCATACCAACTTAACATATGGGGGACTTGATACTTATACCTACTCACTTCCGAACCACCTTCCCAAACGTAACCATTTTCATCTGACCTCCAATCTCTCACCAACTGCCACTTTGCCCATTTTTTCCTTCACCTTTGTGCATGAAAAGGCTTTAGCTTTCAGTTTTATGAACAAGGACATCATACTGTCATCCTGTGTACCACTCGTAAACACAAAGACCGCAGTGGTATTGGATTTTCTAAACCATCTTCCAAGAAATCTCATGTCAAACTCATTGAGGAAGAAAAACCTTCCTCACCCCATCTACCAACTTCACCACCTTCACCTATGGAGTCTATGGATCTAGAATCCATTCCTCCTAACTTTTTTTTTGTGAACACCATTTCCTTGGGACCTTTAACTTATCAATGAGACGGTGAGGCTCCCTCTTCTTCCCTTCCTGTATCCTGACATGATCGATGATGATACACCTTCTATTATCTTCATTCAATGTCATGATGATGAGTCTATTCTCACCTACCTTGGTGCATAAGATTCTTATATTCACCAGTCATTACCTTCTTAGACACAAACCATGTTAAATGAATCAACAATCAAAATAAATATTAACACTAAATATGACTCCGCACATTCTAAAGATAGGCCAATCTTTAGATGTTACTCAACAAGAAGCTTTTACTTCATTCCTCCAAGATCATAGAAACACTTTTTGCTCAGTCCTACGTTGATATGCTTGGTATTGACCCCAATATTGTGGTCCATAATATCGTCACTATTCCTTGAAGCTAAACCCGTAAAATAGAAGCTACAAAAAATGCATCCTCGCATTTCCCTTCTTGTTAAAGAAGAACTTCAGTGCCTTCTTTTGATTTCCTTCATCCTACCCATTGATTATCCCCAATGGATCTCTAACATTGTTCCTATCAAAAAAGTGATAGGGGGACTCCGCATTTGCATGGATTTCTGCAACCTCACCCTAGCCTTCCCCAAAGATGACTTTCCTCTGCCTAGTATAGACCAATTATTTGATCTTACTACTATCCATGAAATGATATCACTCGTGGACGGTTTCTTGGGTTATAACAAAATACTACTTTCCCCGAAAGATCAACAAAAAACTCCTTCATCACTCCTTGGGAAACCTTTTCTATCAAGTCATGCCCTTTAGCCTTAAAAAATGTTGTGCTACATATCAGCGGGCTATGAATTATACATTTCATGACATCATGCATCACATATTGGAAGATTATGTAGACAACCTTCTTTCCAAATCCAAACATTAGGTTGAAACACCTTATAGTCCTTAAGGTCATCTTTGACCATCTCATCAAGTATTTCTTTCACCTTCAACCTAAGAAGTGTGTCTTCACTGTTCTCTCAGGAAAACTTCTTAGTTTTATCATTTATTTTGCATGGAATAGAATTTGATCCCACTAAAATTAAATACTATTCTCAAAATTCCTCCACCTACTAACCTTCGCCAACTACGTAGTTTGCAAGGCAAGTTGTAATCTATTCATCATTTTATTTCGCAACTTTTTGACAGCTGTCACCCATTTCATCATCTCCTCAAAAAGGATGTCTCCTTCAAATGGGATGATGAATTCCAAAAATCCTTTGAGGCCTTAAAACAATACCTCCTCCACCCACATGTACTCATTCCTCCTAAGGATGACCAAACCATTTTACCTTTACATTTATGCTACTGATCATTCCTTGGGTGCCATTCCTCATTTTAAAGATGAGCAACACAAGAGGAATTTTATTATATAAGTATATGCTTCTTGGACTATAAAATTTAGATACACCCATGCCAAAAAACTCTTCTCTACTCCTTATTTTTTATCACCACTAAACCATGCCATTACCTACTTAACCAGAAAACCATATGCAGTTGTAATGACCAATGAACTACCCCTTTCATGACATGTACGATCCTTAATGTTAATTCAATGTATTACATATTGGTATCATGCTTCTTTTAGACCTAGACCTTGAAGTGTTCTTTAAGAGGCCTATCTGAATATTTTTACAAATATTCATTTATCCAATCTTAAACTAGGTGACATTGATAATGCAACTAGTCTTCAACTTTGGCCAAATATTTTCACATGCTTTGCATGATCATTCCTAGATGACACCTTACTCATCAACAGAATATGTCCTTCACCCCTACTTCATCTATTATCTAGAATGGTCTTCACTAGCTAAATATTCCTCTTATTTAAGTTTTACCATAGTTCATATTAGTAACATAGATATGGTATAGAGGACCACTCATGGTGACTAAGGGTTATCCAGACCCCCCCCCAACTTAAATGAGTTTCTAATCTTCTTAATTTAAATTCAACTTTTAGCAACCCTATTGATTTTCTAGCCTAAACCATCATTAATAAGTTGCTAGTCATAAATTACTAATAAGTTAAAGTCATGTAGATTTATCTGCAACCAATCCTTCTTCTTGAAGGTTTGTATATAAATTCACTTTAGTTTCTTAACTTTAAGTTTCAAACTAACACAAAACAGCTTCAGTAGTAAGACTCACTTACTTAACTTGACCAAATTTATCCATGGCTGAATTTGATTCTAATTTCTTTATTAGCTTCATTAAGATGAAGTTTATTTCTATATCTATTTTCATTTTCAGTCCTACCTTGCATAGGATTAAGGTCATACTAAGAAGCGGTATAGATAAAAACATAGGGAGCAAACAGAGACCTTTCATTTATTATCCAATTTGTTTTATACTACGAAACAAAATACACCCATGCCCAAAAACTCATACTTAGCCTTAGATTTTTGTTGCCACTAAAATGTTTTCAGTTACCTACTTAACCACAAAACCTTTTTCATCACCAATACTGATCCCCTTACATTACATGTATGCCAATCCCAGTAACAACATCAACATGAGGTTCACATTTAATGCTTCTTACAACACCTAGACCTCAAATTCATCAATCAAAAATGATTTCAAAGGAAAAACTATCACTGACCAACTTGTAGATGCACCTCTCTTCGGTAGATCAATCCTCTAACTTTGATTTCAAAGAAAAATCCATCCTACCCTCTCTTTGGATGATATTGTTTACCAAATGACCTTATTATTTAATGGTTCCAAATGTCAGCGTGGGGGTGGTGTCATAGTTATCCTCATTCCTCTTGATAGTGACCTATGCCTTTATCTTTCAAATTAGATTTTTGATTGTACTAACAATATCACCGAATATGAAGCACTCATATTAGGCCTTCAAACCTCCATTGCCTTAGACGTTAAATCGATTAATATATTTTGTGATTCTCAACTAGTTGTAAACCAAGTTAATGGTATATACCAATTTTGTAACGAGATACTTCAAAAATATAAGCATCATGTAGACATACTTTTGACTACCTATGAATGTTATGAACTTCAAACCACTTCACATTCCACTAAAAAATTTATGGATACCATGGCCTATCTTACTTCTCGCTTTTCCTTCTGACTCAAAAATCTTTGTCACAGTGCAAAGGTTATAGTCACCTTATTATTTATTTCGAGACATCAACCTCGTTGGAACCATTACATGTGACCCATGTGACCTTTGGTATAAGCAATTTTTGGACTACCTTTCCCTTTCAATTCTACCTCTAGACCTTACTCGCAATGGACAATGATATTTTCTCAAAAGTGTCTCTCGTTATGTCATCATGGGTGGTCTTCTTTATAAACGTGGCTTTGATGGACATCCTCCTACGATGCCTTACAAGTTTTGAAATTCCCTACACCATCAAGGAAGTTCACGACATAATTTTTGGAGGTCACTTCAGTGGCTTAGCTATCACTAAACGCATTCTCTACCTATAATATTATTGGCCAACCCTAAACCGTGATTGTTGTGATTATGTCAAACATTGTGTGAAGTGTTAACAACATGCTAATCTTCATCACACACCTAGTCATGCCTTACAAGTCACACGAGACCTTTGGCCTTTCTCTCAGATGGGGTTTGGATCTTGTTGGAGAGATCAACCCCCATTCTTCCCATAGCACCATCAATGGATTATCATCACTACAAAATACTACATTAAATGGGTAGAATCCTTACCTCTTATTTCTACAAAATCCAAGAAAATATGTTAATTCATCAACCATCACATCATTTGTCACTTTGGTGTTCCTCACTGTCTCATCACTGATAATCAAAAACAGTTCAAAAACAAAACCCTATGGAAAATTTGTGATGCCTTTGGCATTCAACTTGGTTTTTCTTCACCTTACTACCCACAAACAAATGGCTAAGTAGAGTCAACTAATAAAACCTTGAACAAAATTCTTATGAAAGTATTTGGTGATACTGGAAAGGATTGGCATACACACATTCCTTTTACCTTATGGACTTATCGCACTAGTATTCGCACTTCAACTACTAGCCACCCCTTTCTCTCTATTTCTATGGTATAGAGGTTGTTCTACCTCTTGAATTCCACATTTCCATCTCTTCATATCTCACTTAAAGATATCCTCAATGATGATTACTTTGCCAAGACCGTTTGGCACAACTTGAGTTATTAGACGAGCAATGTCTCTCAATGCTCTTTACCATCTCCAAATCTACCAAAAATGTATCAAATGTGCTTATGATAAATGATGTCCATGAATGAACCTTCCAGGTTGGCAACCTCATCCTAAAGGAAAATCAACATGTAACAAAAGAGGAAAAAAGTAAACGGGGAAAATTTCTCTCCTAATTGGCTTGGACCCTATATCGTTACTCATACCTATGGATCATGTACTTATCATTTGTCTTCACTCGAAGGTAAACCTGAACTTGATCCCCTCAATTCCTTGCATCTTTGACCATTCTATTGTTGAATTAAGTCCTATATCACCTATTATTTATTTAACGCTCGTCCCTTGAGCACCATTCACCTTCCATTTTACCTATTTTAAGGATCAATGACTAAAACAAGATCATGTGATTACCTATTACTTTTCAACCTTGTCTTCAATATGAGTATCACGGCTCTACTCATGGCATGATTCTCATGGATACTTTTCATATTTTTCAAGATGGAATCCCATGGTCATTCATCACTTAAAGTTAACCTCTATATGATATAGTTTTGTCTTCAAAACAAGAGCTTATTTTTCTCTATAGTCTTATCCATGACTTAAAAGTCCAAAAGAAAAAAAAATTTCAAAAGTAAAATGGGATTCAACTCCTTGAGTCAAACTTCTACAAAAAAAATATGACTCCCTCAAAAAGGACATCTACACTTTCTATCTCGCTTTTATAAATAGACTTCTCCCTCGAAGGACAGCTATACAAAGCTAGCCATATTGTACATAGTCTATCATAAAAGAAGACTATTCTTGCAAAAAATAAAATAAAATATTCAAAAGCTTCCCACATCGATCAGCTTCACGAAGACCTCAAGGAGATAATATAATCATCCCACATAGACTTCCCACATCAATCATTCTATCAAAACAAAAACAAAAGCAAAAGAAAAAAGAAAATACCACTTTTTTGTCATGGACCTACCTATTTTGATCTTGGGACTCTTGCCAAGTAGGCATGTTAGTCTCACACTCAGGTTATGCTAAAACCAACCAATTTCACCTCATTGGACCTTTTCACCCTATTTTCCTACCTGCTCAAGGGATGTGCCGCAAATGCAACATTTCATGATCATGTGAACTTTCTTCACCCTTAGAATAGTCAATCATGCAACACCTTTAGGGTCTTATGTTCATAATCCCATCTTTGGTATGATAAACTTATTTATGGTTCTTACCAATTAGGTAGATATTTTTAGTCACCTCTTACCCTTCACCTTCTTCATTACTTGTTGATTATCCTATACAGGACCAAGCCTTCGAAACCTCACATTTAACCATACCTAAATGACCTCAATTCACCCATACCTTCATGACCTAGACTACCTAACCTAAACTCAACCATGCCTAAATGACCTAAACTCAACCATACCTAAACTGACCTAGACTCAATCATGCCTAAAACCTAAGAACCCATCCTTCTACCTTGTCATAGTATTCCCTATCTTATGGGAAAACTACATCATCTTGAGGCCCCTTTTTACCGAGGGCTATATAGGCAGCACACTAAGGGCATGGGGACCTTGGAGGTTAGCTCAACCACTCTTTAACATAACCAATCCCCCCCTCATTTTCTATTCACACTCTACCTTAGTTAGTTTCCATCTTATATACTACTTGGAAATTAAACAAACATACATAAGTATATAAACATGTCTATCTACCTATTTCTTACATCATCATATCATACATTAATCATTTCATCATTTCCATGATATCAAATATTTTGGAAATTTACACCATAACATACAAATGTATATCATCATTTATTTTTCCATATTACCAATAACATGGAAATTAAATAAAACCCAAAACATGACCAAAACATGCCTAACTGACCTAAAACCCACCATGTCTAATTCACCTAAACCCCGCCATGCCTAAGTGACTTAGATGCCATCATGACTACATGAACTCGACCCCACCATGCCTAACTCACTTAGACCCCATAATGCCTACAACCAGACTCAACCATTCCTAAAAGACCTAAACTTAACCATGCCTAAATGACCTAGACTCCATCATGCCTAACATGACCTCGACTCAATCATGCCTACATGACCTCAACTTAATCATGCCTAATTCATCTAGTTTCCATCAATACATAATAACAATGGAAATTAAAAACATATATACATCATTCATACAATAAGTATTGTCATCTATATAAATGAGAAATTCTGTGTATCATACATATGTACACAGATACAAACAAATAAAAGTATCTCAAATCGCTTAGATACAGCCTCACTCTCTTCGACACATAAGCCGGTATAAAAATCAAAATAAAAAAACTCTCATATACAGCCTCACTATCTTCGGCATGTAGGCTGGTATATATATCAAAATATCCAAAACAATAATCATATGATGTGGCTACTTTTCACCCCACCTCATATCCTCCATGGGCCAGTCTCACAAGTCTGCCTCCTCTCTACCTGTCTACTGCCCTGCCAACATCTGTCCTCCCACCATAGGTCTTCAGTCTAATCTCCACCTAGCCCTCAGCTGGTCTTGGCCTATGTGAACTTGTAGCCTCACCCTAACCTTGTCTCTGGGCTCCTTGGCCCCCTGTTATTTCAGCGCTATGAGTACGAGATCTAGTCCTCTCACTTACTTCCTATTGATCTCTATACTAAGCATAATGCAAGACATCTATCCTGACATTCGTCAGGTGATCCTTGATAGTAAAAATCCTCATTCAGGCATCCCTGAACCTTGCCATAGTAACCATCTAAGGAAGTGCCATAGGTCTCAATGTAACTTGTGTGCCATGTAATGTTAACCTTATCCTCAGACCCTATACCTGTGATCCATGTCCTCCTCCCTGTACCATGGGACCCTATCTTGCTGTTGTTTCCCATAGTAGTGGGACCCTGTCCCTGAGCCTATGGAGGTGCTTGCATTGCAACCTAGGACTGTAAGGCCACAACCTATGCCTGTGTAGTGGCCAAATGGCCCTATAAACCTACTACCTGCACCTGTAAGGAGGCTACCTATACCCATCACCACCTTGTGTGGGAACATGTACCTAGGCTAGATGTGCCTGTAAGGCTGTCACCTGGGCCTACAGGGTGGCCAGCAGCGCATGAGTTGCTGTCAACTTACCCTACACACCTATGAGTTATGTCTGAAGGGAAGCCACATGCCCCTGCAAGGCATCTCTCTATACTGTCACGGTAGAAAGATCAGGCTTCCCTAGTCTCATCAGTGGTTTCCCATAGTTGTACCACCCACCACTACCTATAACCATTAGCGAATCTAGTGTCATCAATCTTCCTATCCACTGGATTCTCCTCCTACCCTATCGGCACACTCAGACGTGGTGGAGACATGGGTCTCTCCATGTCATCTCTCTGGTATTGTGGGAAAGGTGGAGGCATGTCCTGTGGTAGCCCAAACTATCATCTAACCCTGTCTACAGGTATCAACTCGTGCTCATTGGCACATCACCCCTATATCCACCTCAATTGCTGAAGCTTGTCTAACTCCTCCATCATGCCCATGTATGAGGGTAGCCAATGTAGGAGCTCCACATAATATCGACCCTTGAAATTCCCTCCAACAACCACCTATAGTATAAAACATCTTGTGTGGCCCTAGCCACCCTATGCTACCCACCAACTAGTACCCACCATCTGTGTCCAACTCTGTGTAATCCACCCCCAAACCAATCATGTCAGGGAAAACTAACTAGAAAAATGCATATGATATGCTTGTATGCCCAATAGTGTAGTAGAAAGGTGCAACACAAACTAAACCACCTTAATCTCCCATAGGCCCACAACTCCCTATATAGCTGCACTAGGAATGTCAGTGCCCAAGAAAAGTAGATCCACTCCTCCATCATATCCTAGAGCACTCCCATTAGTGCTCATGGGAATATCCCACCCTCAGCATCTGGTAAGGTGAAGCAACATACCGCCTCCATCATCAATACAACCAAGCCTTGTCTCTTGAGGATGGGCTGTCATACATATCTCCATAACTCAAGGCTCGTGCTATGATACCTCATCTCACCCATCACCTCCCCAAAACATGCCACTATCAGCTCCACTGAATGCCTCTGACGAAATAGAATAAACTATCTCCCCAAATGATCGGTAGCTGCATAGGATCATGTACACATCCTCTAGGGTGACAGTCATCTCACCCGTCGGTAAATGAAACGTGTTGGTCGTTGAATCCTGTCTATAGATGAATGTGACCATCAAGCTAGAATCTTGATTTATACTTCTATAGCATTAGATACCAATAAGTCCAACATCCTGTCATATGCTCCCACTCCTCTGTAGTCACACTAGACCACATCTGCACCAATAGAGGTGGTACTTTGTCCCACATCCTAAGTTGGTCCCTAGCCTGTGACATCAAACACAACATTGTCAAGACTTACCTACCCCAAAATTACCTCTTACCCACTAAACCATACCCAACCACATCAATCATGCCTACCCCATTTACCTAATTCACCTACAAGCCTACTACCCTTTACAATCATGACCCATCATCTTAACATTATTGAACCTACTTACCTATTTTATCCTGCCAAACTCAAATTTTACCCTCATCCCTCTACATACACTCTTCATTTACCCACCTATTTTTCTTTCCAAACTAGCCCTTTTTACCCATGTTTTTCTTCAGCCTTCACCGATGTCGATTGCCTTGACCGTCACCAGTTTGTCTTGATTGTCACCAGTTCCCTTTTACCACTGACGGTCACCTTATCCCTCACCGATTTTGGTAAAAGATGACCAACATCGACCAAACCTATACTAACTTTGGTCTCTGTTGCGATAACCAAAACCCCAAATCCATCCCCCCATTATTGAAAAACTCCACAAAAACACCTAAAAACTTACAAAAACTTACCCAAAATTGCGCTACACTCATGGCCCAACCTATTTTACCTACTTATGCTATTCCCTTCCCTTCATTTCATTCCATTTTACCCAAAAAAATCAATTTACAAACTTCACCCAGATTTACAATAAAAATCACATTTACAACACGCTTTTAAACCAAATGAACAATTCAAATTGCCGCCTACCTCATCTTGGTGTCGTCTCCATGGTGGCACATCTGGCCACTTGTGCGATGGTCCACCCAAACCCTCTCCTGCCTCTGCCATGTCCAAATCAACTACTCGCCTCCAAACAAATCGAATCAATCAAACCGATCTCGTGGACCCACAAATCACCTGCTACGTGGCTCGCCAACTTGGCTCAAAGTATCGTACTGTTGCTTTCCACGAAGGCACTATCTCTTTGTCATTTTCCCCAATAATAATAAGTTAAAATGAAACCATAAAACAAAGAATTTTTATTTTTTAACCCTAACTCGACATGACCAGTGTTGGTCATACCAAACCGACATCGGTAACCTTATAACCAGACATCGGTCACCTGTCAATACCATTTCACCTACATTTTTTCCCACTTTGGCCTATAAACGTTATTGCCCCAATACCTTGTAACCTCACCAACACCTATTACACCCTACCCACTAGCCTAAACTATGTATACATTTCCTTAATTGCATTTAGGGACATGTTATTTACCTATACCTCGGCCTTACCCATGCCATGACCTATATAAATTTCCCTGAACCAATTTTTGTTACCTTTGAACTTGTGTACTCACTATACCTTGTGATGCTATTACCTCGTGTTGTTTAGGCCTAATGACCTTACCTTGCCTATTTCCATGTGCCATTTATCCCAACCAAACCTTTGGTGTACCTGAGCATACCTCAACATTCATACACATAACCTACGTTGTGTTTTTGGACCATGTCATGTACCCTGGATACCTAAATCACTTTAAACTTGTTTGGATAAACCTATCGACCTTATATGATGTCGAGTTTGCAAGCTCTTCAACCTGGTACCATGTCACAATCTATACATGTGTGTTCGATTTCCCATTACCCATTAACCAATTTGACCATTACCCATTACCCAAAGTGCCCATACCCTTACCTATAACTCACCTACCTTCACTTTCATCACCTACACATTTATCAAACCACTCACCGATTCCATCTCACACCTCATCAGCTCCTGGTTTGAGGGGGATCACCTCCACCCATACTTGGGGCAACACCACTCTCACTTATATTTGGGGTAACCACTTCCTATTTTTGTTAGCATCACTTATCAATACAAGCCATGTGACAAAAAGGGGAAAATGTAGACACCAAAATTAGGTCATACTTCCCTTAAAACCCCGTTCATTAAATTAACCATATCCTACCCATTCATATCCCCTAGTGCACATGTTAATTGAATTAATTATCTTAATTAAATTAATTAATATCCTCACTTAACCACCTCACCCAGCCAACTCACCTAGCCACCTCACTCAAATGACCCACTCAAACCTCATTAATGACCTAAGACCAAGTCTAAAACTATCCTAACCAACTAGGACTTAGTCTAAACCTAGACTTAACTCCTATTAACAAACCTAAAAGGACTCCTATTTATCTTTTCCTGTGATCCATCACTCAAGACTCGGAAGAAGGTTGGAGATCACACAAAAATAGCAACAATCTGGTTATTTTTGGCCAACCTAGATATTTCTCACCTTGACCGATGCTAGTTATATCTCAACTGACACCAGTCACCTAACCATTTCTAGTTAGGCTGAATAGATTTCCAAAATCCTTTTTCTGAGGTTGGTCATTCGATTCAGGATATCATTTGAAGAGAGACTTGGAGCAATCAAATTTCTTGAGCACTCAGGAAAAATAAGACAAACAAGAGCACTACCAACACCAGTCTACATCCATCATTCTTTTCACGATCAAAGATTCACAACAGAGAGTCATGAAGGTTCGAACTGTCATGGCACAAATACAATGGATCTCCTCTATAGATCTCTGCCATCACCATCCTCATCACCTACATTCTCCAAATCTACTTTTCAGTAAGTACCTAACACCTCTTCGTTTATCTCCATTTTATTTCAGTAAGATTTATTATTCATCTCAATAATTTATCTTTCTCCACAATCATACACTTCCTTCCTCCCACCAACCTATCACCTTACCATACCTGGCCATTTCACCTATTTTTACCCTCCTCTAATCATCCCTGAGTCTTCAAGACCATTTTACGACCTCACCCTCACCATTTCCAACCTTTGTGCAATCACAGGGAGTCTAAAAAACCAATTCTGAGAAATTTCTGCTAATTGCCCCTATTGATGCCAGTTAGCCAACCGACATCAGTCATTCTACCTAACCAACATCGGTCATACATCTAACATTGGTTACTGTGTCTGGTAATATAGCTTAGACCAACAAGCTAAATACTCACTTCCCAACAGCCCAAAATCATTCTTAATCTTTACCAGACCTTACCCAGAGCATGTATTGGACCTGTAACTCAACACCAACCAATCACCTGACCCATTTTGACCTCAATCACCTTTTTCCTGACCTTTCTTATTGTTTTGTGTGAGATACCTAAATTGTTTCAATTTTAATAGGATCGTTATTTCATGTATGATTTAACTAGCATTAATATTGTTATATAAAAGTGGATTGACAACCTGTTTAGGAAGCATCACGTTTCCTGGATCTAGATTCCACTAGGTAGTCCACTCATTGTTATTTTTAACTCTATCTGGTGGTATTGTTTTGTATTTATAGGTAGTTCCTCCTAGCCAAAAGGGATATCTCGCAATCAACTTGAATCAGGAAATCAGAATGTGCACACAACATTCAATCAAAATTACAAATAGGTATTCCTTTTTAGCCTACTACCCTTATCTGTTTCATTAATTTGCTAAGAATCTTATGAAATAGTAAGCATATATTTTTTGTCTGTTTATTTCTTCTTTTAACCACTCAAGGATAAGTTTCATTTGTCCCCCCATTTTAGTTTGTATTTTTGGTCCTACAACCTCCCTATCTTCAATGTTATCCTAGCTGATAGGTGTGTTGCACCTTTTTCCATAGAAGGCTTCAAAATGATCCATTTTTCAACGATGAGTGATATGTATTATTGTATGAAAACTCAATCAGTGGAAGATATTCTTCCCACGAGTGTATTGTTAATCCATGCAATACATCCTTACCATATCCTTCAAGATCTGATTTACCATTTTAGTCTGTCCATTGGTTTCCAAGAGGTAAGTTGAAATTAAATTCATTTTTGTTCCTAAGGCCGCATTAAACATCTACTAAAATCTAGAAGTCATTCTAGGATCTCTATTTGATATTCAATCAGCTCCGGTATTCCATGCAATCTAAAGATTTCTTGAACAATTTTTTCCCAATACCAGTGAATCATCTTTCAGATTCCTAGGTATAAAATGTGCCACTTTCATAAGCTTATCCACCACAAAATAATTGCATCATATTTATTTTTGGACATGGGAAGTCCTTGGAAAAATTCCATGTTGATTACATTCCCACTTATATTGAGGTACATTATGCGAATACAACAATATTGATGGATGTAAATGTTTCGCTTTAATCCTTTGGCATTCTAAGCAATGAGCTACATAATTTTTAAAATCATTTTTCATTCCTTTCCAAAAGTATTTTTTTAACGTTATCTAGTAGTTTTGTTGGCCTCAGATGACCTAAATAAGGTGCATCATGAAATTATTTAAGAACTTTAATTATTAATTCATTTCCCAAACATACATATACTCTGTTGAAATACAACATAATTCCATCATGTTCAAATTTGAAACCATCATACCTCTTGTCACTAATATTTTTTTCTAGTGTTGTTTTAACTTGATAATAAGGATCTAATTGAATTTGTTCTCTAAATTTATCTTTTATCTGAGTTATTAAAGTAATAATAGTAGAAATATGCTTCATACAACTTAAGGAATATACTACATGGTTTTATTTTCCCTTTATATATCTTATATCAAAATCGTACTGTGATAAAAATTATAACCACCTGTGTTATCTTGCATTTAAATTTGGCTGTGAAAATATATATTTCAGACCTAAATGGTTTGTTTTTAAATCAAATGGTTTTCCCAAAAAATAGATTCTCCAAACTTGCAATGCATGGACAATAGCATCAAGCTCTAAGTCATGAGGAACATAGTTCTGTTCATGTAATTTTAGATTTCTACTCTCAAAATATACTACATGTTCATTTTGAAGGAATCCTCCCAATCCTTCTTTGGAAGCATTTGTTACTACTGTAAAAGTCCCATTTGGATCCAAAACCTTTAAGATTGGAGATAAAGTTAACTTTTCTTTTAATAAGTTGAAGTATTCTTCACACTTATCATTCCAAACAAATTTCTTGTTTTTCCTTTACAACGTAATGATTGGACCTTCTACTCTAGGGAAGTCCTTAATGAAATTCCTATAATAACCAATTAGTCCCATGAAGCTTCTAACTTCATGCACATATTTAGGAGTTGGCCATTCCATGATAGCCCTTATCTTAGATGCATCAACCGAAATTCCTTCTTTACTATTATGTGACCCAAATACTACACTTTTTTTTATAAAAAGTACATTTGGACCACTTACCATATAGTTTATGCTTTATTAAAATTTGTAAAATGTTCTTAAATGCTTATTATGTTCCTCTATATGTTTTGAATATATGAGTATATCATCAAGGAATACTAACACAGACTGATCTAAGTATTCCTGAAACACAATATTCATTAAATTCATAAAGGTTACAGGTGCATTAGTGAGTCTGAAAGGTAAAAAACTAAACTCACAATGCCCATAACGTGTTCTAAATGTTATTTTGTGGATGTATTTATCTTTAATTCTCAATTGATGGCAATAAAATCACAAAACAATCTTTGAATAGACTGAAACACCCCACATTTGATAAAAAATATCATGAATTCTAGGAAAGGGGTATTTATTTTAAATTATTACTTTGTTTAACATTCAATAATCAATACACCATTTTAGAGAACCATCCTTCTTCTTTACGAATATTACTAGTGCCCCCCAAGGTGATACATTTGGGAGGATCAATTCTTTGGACAAAAAATCATGAAGTAGAGATTTCAATTCAACCAACTCATTCGTGGTCATTATGTATGGTGCTTTTGACAAAGGTTAAGTTCCATGTTTGAGGTCTATGACAAATTCAAACTCTCGTCTAGGTGGTAAACCAGTTTGTTCTTCAGGAGAAACATCTCTGAATTCATTTAAAAGAGGAAAATCCTCTATTCTTGGCTCATTTTCTTCACTAGAATCTATTATTTTTACTACATATAGCATACAACCTTTATTCCTAGACTTTTTCAGCTGTATGGAAGAGATTTTTCTTATTACAAAATATTTTTTTATAGCTTGTATTATTGCTATTTTCTTATGATCATTAAGGTATATTGTTTGTTTTCTTAGGAAATCTATAAATGCTTGGTGCTGAGGCATCCAATTCATGCCTATGACAACATTATAATTCCCTAAAGGATCTACAAAAAGGTTCACTTCTGTAGTAAACTTAGGGAGTTCTAAAGTTACTTCAAACAAGTGTTGTGTAACTCTATGGAAAACATTATTTCCATATTTAACAATCTACAAATTTTCCATGTATCCATCCTTTCTAGAAAATTTAGAAGTTAACTTGGAAGAAAAAACATTCAGTTTCTCCAATATCAAATAAAATAGTAATAGATAATACAAACAACAAATTAAATTTGGCTTCCCTGCTAAATTCAAGAAAAATTATTATGGCTGTGTAATCACGACGGTCATACTTCTCAGTACTGGTAAAAACATGGTTTGCCGATTGGGCTTTTACACAATCTTTCAGTATTTCACATGTAAGATCATGTTGGCTAAGATAATATTTGTAAACCTATACTTCTACACACCAAATCCGTACTTCCCCTCATTGATGGTATATAACCATAGTAGATCATTTGGGTCCAGCAGTCCTTGACTTGGTCTTCATGAAAGGTTCAAAGCCCACTTCCATCAGCCATGCAACTTCTCATCAGCAATTTGCGAATGATACAATTCTTCTCTTAATGGCATCTGTCCTTGAAGCTAAAAATACCAAGGCTATTCTACATTTTTTTTTTTATAGTTGCATTGTGGGTTATATGAGATTGATTATGATAAAAGCCCTTCATTTTGTTGGCTTCAATACTCCTGAGGAAAGACCTTTTAAGTCTTAGCATATATCTCTGCCTAATGTTTTATAGGTGCACTTTTAGCCACTTACTTGGGACTTCCTCTAGTGATGATAAATAATCCAAAAGTTTACTACCTCGACATGAGTGGAATAATACTGTTGGAGAGATTTTAGAGTGAATAATGGACTGGATGGAAAGAAGCCATGTGCTCCCTAAAAAGTTGATTAATACCTGCTTTTAGGAATTAATGCACAACTTCAGAAGAGGTGACCTATCTGCATCAGTGGCATGGATATAAGATCCCTGCTAAATTCAGAGAAAACATTGAACATCATTCAATAAGAAACTTCTTATGGCAGGGCATTTAGGAGATGTTCAAATAGCACTTAAATGCTTGGGATAAAGTTTGTATTCCAACATTCTATAGGAGGCCTGGGAATAATTGATTTGTGAAGACTAGATGAATGATGCAACTTATTGTGACATCTGTACCTAGAGACATGTCTTTCTAAGAAGCAACCCTGGATAGAATTAATTTAGGCTAAATACCTATTTTATTAACATTTTAGTTGTTTCTTCATTTTGCTTGCAAGATGCAGCATCTTCCTTATGGTTCTATTTTTTGGACTAACTTATGTCCAGAGTAGATTCTTTTCATTTTTGAATCTTAAATGGGAAGTAAGTATGAAATATGGTCATATGGTTGTGATATAATATTTTTTTATTTCTTCTATACCCATTTTGCATTTTATGCCTTATGGACAGATACCTCTGGAGCTTGGCTTATAAGACAGTGATGAAAGCAACTATGGCTTATTTTATGTATGATTATGATTATTATTGTAAGAAAGGTTATTTTGAAGACATTGAAAAAACTTACTGTGAGATAGAGATGATGTTGAAATCAAACTATCTTATTTTCTGTGATAATTATTTTGTCTTTTATGATTAACATAAGTGAGCTTGAAGTCCAAGGATGAGTTGGTTTGGAATAGATATCCCATTGATGGGAACTATTCAATCAAATCTGGTTATAATCAATCTCTTTGACATAGTAATCAATCTGATTTTAATTGGAATAAGAATTTGGATGTCTGAATTAACTCCCAAAATAAATTTTTTTCCTTTGGCTGGCTCATCAGAGGTAGAATTCTTACCACTAACAATTTGATGAGAAGAGGATTTATATTTTCTATTTGGTGCCATCTTTGGTAAGAATGGCTCTGAGGATATCAGCCACCTGCTCATACATTGTGATTATGCCACCAAGAATTTGGAACTTTGTCCCTTTCTAAATTTGAAGCTCTCCTGGGTGGTTGCCAAAGGATCTTCAATCAGCTATGGACCCAATGGAACCCATCCCTTCAGACATTGTGTTATCAAAAGGATCTAGAAATTGGCTATCCCACATATTAATCTGGAGGATTTGGAAGGATAGAAATGATATCATCTTCAGAAATAAGTAGATAGAAACTATAAACTCAGTATTGGCAAAATTTCTAAATGGTATCAAAGAGGATATTGCCAGATTTAAAGCTCCCAAGAACAAGAGTTATCCTGAGAATGAAGAGTACATCTTATCCCAATTGGCAGATTGGAGCTGACAATATCTGGAGCAATCCCGGGAATAGTATTGATAGATCTTTGATCACAATGGCATCCTCCTGATTCTTAATTGGTACAAGTTAAACTTTGATGGGGCCTCTAAGGGAAAACCCTAGGACAGTGGCAGCTAGGGGGAGCAATGATCAGGGATCATAAAGGTAGTTCGATTGTTGCATATGCCAGAAAAATGGGGCAGTTTAAAGTAATCATTTTGATAAAGCATTATCTGCTCTTATGGGGCCTTGAGAGTTACCCAGGCTCATAAAATATTCAGAACCTCAGTTGTTGAAGGGGACTCCCTAATTATCATTAAACTTCTTAATCAGTCCTCATCTCCTAGTTGGAGTATTAAGGATTTTATCTCTGGAGTCCATAAGCATCAGTCCATACTTTCAATAACATTCAGAATCATGCATACTTACAGAGAGGGCAATAAATTGGCGGATGTGCATTGGCCAATTATGGCATTAATGTTAATTTCACATTATCTGGGATAATAGTGATCAGCAGCCTTGAATCAGCTCCACAATAGCATTCATGTGGACTACTTATATGCATAGCAAATCCCTAGAGATGAGACATAATGAGCATTTGGAGTGAAGATCAACATCAATAACACTTTCTCACACGCGGATAAGCTTTAATGAATATGATGATGCAACATATATTGATGGGAATATTCAATGATAGTATAGAAGTATATTTGGGTAACTCCAATTGGAGTTATCTAAAGATTTGAAAATTGCGCATGTGGGAAATATTATGCCTATAACAACTATTAAACAATTCTTTTACAGATTTATCAAGCTCCTCGTAAGGCCGATGGAAGATCTGTAATGTGATTGTCTGACAGGGAGACTGAGCTACTCACACACGTAGGATCTTCCCGCAGGCTACAGTTCAGCAGTCACGCCGCCGTTCGTGGGAAGTGTTATGACAGCAACGGCTATAGTATTCCATCATTCCCATAGCGGCTTAGAAATAACAAAGATAGGTGCGTTGTACACTGTCTCTACTGTCGACATTAGGCATCATAGGAAATTGTTGTAAGTTTACACTTTCTATCACTTAAGCCCGATGAAGATGGGAGGATCCTCCCTGCCAAATTGAGCCATGCGCGGACCCCGACTGGAAGGAAAATATCGAGCTTTGGAACATTCTCAGCAAAGGTGGCTTCACCAACTTCATGGAAAAGGTGCAGGGTCATGACCAAAGCATTTCTGTGTAATTTGCGAAGGACTGGAAAGACTGCAAAGTTGAATATGGAGGACAAAAAAAATTTATCAATGAAAATTTAATCGCCGAAGCTACTGGCCTTGGAATGGATGGGTACCGATTTTTCAATAAAAGAATTGACAGGCCAACTGAGGAGATGAAATTTGTGGAGGGCAATGAGAAACTGGCTTTTGTCATGGTGGGTTTGCAAGTCAGCTCTATCCCTCTGCCTTTTGATGAGGTCACCCGTATGATGGTGAGATACATCTCTTTAGAGGGGAGATTTGTCACAGTGCCCTTAAAGCATCTTGTGTTCCTCAATCACTTCCGCATAAATTACACGGTATGTTTCCCTCATTATTTACTTAATTCTCTTGAGCACTCCATTTTGGAGTTCCAAAAGTATGCTCATGTGGTCCCTTTGCATCAAGGTCTCATTTTCTTGTTGGATAAATTGTGTCTTCTTAAGCTTCCCGGCATTCCAACCTCCCCCATCTCTGTTCCTTCTTTTCCCACCACCGCTGCCAATACTATCCCCATCACCGCTATTGCTACCCCTTTAACTTCCTTCTCAGCTCCCCCTGTCATCCCCCCACCTCTGCTCCCACCCTTTTCGCCTCCACCTCGAACAAGCCTATAACTAGATCTTCTAAAAGGCTGAACCTAGATACCCCTATTTCGGGGAACATGCCTCACGACTTGGAGGTTGCTCATAATCTCCTCCACATTAGCAACACGGGTTCTCAGGAGACACATGCTAAGAGATCCACTAAATGGCTGGAAGCTTTAGAAACTGACATGTTGCTGCTGAAAGAAGAAGTAAAAAACTTGACTAAGCAAAAAGGTAAGAGAATGAAGGAGGAGGAGGCTGATATTGGCAACAAACAGGTTGAAGATATCTACAAAAAACTTTACTCCCTAGACAACTGACTTGGAAAAATCAAGACTTGCCATGATCATAATATGGCTATATTTAGTGCAATTGAGGAGTTTATTAAGCAGCACGTCTGTTGCGTCTCTAATCTCAGCGGCATACCAACAAATCTTTGGGGCACAGAAAAATAAAACAAACAAACCATTCAACATCTAGATATTACTGACCCTAATCACATGATGACATTAGCTATGTTCACCTCTTGGCAAAATTTCAAATCCAGAATTGCCAAAGCCGCCAAGAAGTAATTGTGGATCTGCGCTGGTATTGCTGACTTCTATCGTGTTTTTTGCTATTTTTTTGTTGTTTTTTGGTTGATCTTCCGCAGTGTTCATCTGGATCTTGATCCTTCTTATAATGTTTTTCATTCCTATTTTGGCTTCTAGGCCCCTTTTTGTATACAAGGGTATAGTCCCTTTCAAAAAACTATTTACCAATAATAATAAATAAAACTTCCCCTTAACGTCAATGGGAATGACATGTTTCTCTGCCTCATAATTTCCTATAATAGAATGCATCCTCTGTTGAAATGGTTCTTTGGTCCAGGATTTATTTTTCCACTGCTGATTATTCTCTTCATTATTATGGGGATAATTACTAGCATAGTCATCACCTCGACATTTAAAACAGCCCCTACAAGTCCCTTCCCCTCAAATCTATTATGAAAAATAGAACTATTTATCTTTCTTTTTTGTTATGTATAGCAGATTTTTCTGCAATAATTTTATTTTCAAGTTTTCCCTTTGTTATCAAATCTCTTTCGCCATGTATTTTTGGAAAATGAAGGTGAGGATTTACTACTTAATGCTTTACAGTTTTCCTCTCTTGAAGAAAATATTCCATGCAATTTTTGTTCCTATTTTATAGCTTTTTCAAAAAATGCCTCCATAGTCGATGGTCTATGCACATCCACTTAACCCCTATGCTAGGATTCAAGCCCAAAATGAACTTACAAATCTGAAACTTCTCATATTTTTGATATTAGGGAACCTATTTTAGAATTCTAGTGAAGGGTTCCCAATTTTTAGTTACTGACAGCTTTCCTTGAGTTAAACTTTGGAATTATGTCATTTTCTGGTCAAAATATAACTGAGGAAGCCATCATTGATGAAAGCATCCTTTGACTTGTTCCCAAGTTATAGATGATGTCTCAATTCCTAGTTCAATTTTTTAATCGTCCCACCAAGTGGAATCTTCGTGAGAGAGCTAAAAAACACCCCACACAACATTGGTTTCTCAAAGAAGTCTCTAACCTCAAAATATTTTTCTATTTCACGTAAAAAAAATTATGCTCCATCCCCCAAGGTAGTCGCATCAAACTTTGGTGGACTGGTTATTTTTATATCCTTGGCTAGTTCAACAATCATGCGATCTTTCTTATTATCTCATTGATTTTCATTATCGTTTTTTCCTGGGATGTTCTTACTCTTGTTCCTCTCCATATTCCTCCTCATGGTCTTCATTTTCACCCCCAACCTGCTGCTCTAAGGAAACAATCTGATTATTGGTATCTTGGAGAACCAAGAGGATCTCATCTATTTTTTAATTTTTTGTTCTCTCAGGGTTTGTTGAACCAGTTTTAGCATCATTGTTCATTCTTATTCTTACCATTATATCCTATCAAAACAATACTAATTTAATATTAGCATAATGAACCCAATAATTCCAAGAGATGGAACCTTTAACTCTGATACAAAAATGTAACACCTTAATTATTTCCCATTAAAAATTGAAGTTTTTAAAAAATTAATCATGTTCAATCACATGTATGAAACAAAGTTAACTCATAACAAACCAGATAACAATTTTTAATAACTAATTATTCTTATGTTTGATCCATCTGATAACTCTTCCACGTTTAATCCTTGGGCAATTGAGAAGGGTTTATTCTTCTCTCCCTTCAGTCCACTCTATTCAAGTAATCATATAATATTTAGTATGTTCAGGTTTACCTTTTTCAAGGTTGAGATAACTATGTTTTCTATACTTAATTGTCTACCACGAAATTCAATCTTTGTATTATGGTATCTGACATATATAATATAAGGATACAGAGAAAATTGAATGCAATCATATACTTGAATTACTTTGGCCAAAGTTTCCCACTGTGCATAAAAAATGTATCCCAAGACCACACAAAATCTTAGAGATATAGTCTTTTGTCACCAAATAATTATCTCGACACAACTATCTGGAATTTTTTTTATGAAGGTGAACTTGTTAAGAAAGAGAAAGCATGTTCTTTATAGGATCATCTCCATAAACAAAAAGATCCAAAACTTACTTTGGGTTCTTATCGAATAGGGAGAGACCACATAATGGAGTTGTTTCCATTACATCCTCTTTCCCCCTTCTATAACTACCTCTAGTTAGTACTATGTCAAGGTAGTTATATGATGACGTGAGATTACATTTAATCTATGTTGTATTTAAGGTTTACCACCGCAATTGTCTATTGTCTTACGACTATTTCTTCGAGACTTAGGCTACCTCTTGTCTACTTGAGACATAATCATGAAGTTTTATTTATGAATTCTCAAGTCATTCGATTGGGTTTCCCACGACTTCGTAATTTATTGGTGTTATGGAGTAAACTCTTAATTAACTATTTGATAATGTCATCTTATTAAAGTTACAAGTTACTTAGTCAAGATAGGTGTAGTTTACTAACTAATCTCTTATTTTAAAAATGATAATATTATTTACCTACAAAGGTTAACTTTATATTTCATAAGGAAATATTGATTTATGGATATTCATTTCGAGTTAATCATGCCCATTTTAATCTCAACTAGGATTTTATCATTCACGTTCATTATCCTAATATCTGCATATTATGAAATAAAGATAATATCATTACCATTTGCAATCAATATATATTTACTTAATAAACTTAATAGTGATCCTTAATATTATTTCCATAATAACCAATTGGATCAATAACTTACTTACTGTTGTTATAATCATAGGCTAGTTCAGTTAAGGAATTAGAATATGTAATAACTTAATATTTCATAAAAGGGTATTTGATCACTTATAACACTATTAAGTCAACAACAATTTATATTTAAGATATAGTCATAAAATAGGGACATAGAAAATGTCTACCTATATACATATCATGATCAAATCAATCATTTATTTCTTTATTAATACAAAATTTCATGAAGTCTCAAAATTGACTTTCAATAACAAAATTCATAATTATGCTTATATAATCATAGTTGTATGCCCATCTTTTCATTTAGGATTTCTTCTTGAATCATTAATATAAACAAGATACTTATTTAAAGATCTTGTATGCATGTGACCGCAAGGTCATAATCAGCCAAAAATTATCTAACTAGTCTAATAATTTACTTCATAAATTCTCCCATTTATTTGTACATAAGTTAGGAGGGAGAAATATACATAGATCATATCGAAATAACTGGAACGAGACAACTTTCTCATTTCCTAAGCCATAATCATTATAAAATGATAATAACAATCTAGATTTGACCCTATACCAAATTTAATCATTTATCAATCGAAATAAATAACTTTTTTTTTCTTGAGTTACCTAGGGAGAGGGCCCTAGCCCTTGTGGAATTAACAACCCACACCGGTCGTGGAACCATCCAAGGATGATAGTTTAAGCTCTTTGTGAGCCCACATATTAAACCACATTTTTCGTGGCACCCCATCACCAGGGTATCCAAACTGTCGATAGTAGGTCGCCTTAACACAGAGCTGAGATTTGAAGTTTGGACCTCCCAATAAAAAGGAAACCCAAGAACCATTACACCTCTACTCATTGGATAATCGAAATAAACAACTTAATTCATTATATATTATCACTATTTTACACAAATCTAAAATAACTTATCTATATTGAATATTTAGTTGTATTAAATAACAGATCCAAATCAATCTTAGAATAATGATTTCTAACTCACACTTAATACACATCTGAATAAATTCTTCTAAAAAATATTTAAACATGTTGTCCTTGTATTTATAAAATCCATTAGTAAAGGATCTATTAATAACAAAATTACAAATTATCAGTCAAAGTTTATCTCAAACATCTAACTTGCTTACAGTTTTGTTTTTCATTAAGATCCAAAATAAAATTAGTTACACACTGAATTCAGTGATATCAAGAATTTAACAACATATAATTGAATACTCTTTAGACTGTAAGTATTTATTTTTTCTAAGGAGTGAATAGACATCGATCTGAATGTCTTATAAATATTCAACACCAAAGAACAAAAAACCTTACTAATCCCTTGAAACAAGATACAAATTTGTAAAACACGAGTAATAACAACTTATATTTATATATATACTTTTCCCATTTTTACCTACCCAACCTTGGAAAAATAAACCTTCAAAAGAAGACAACAATAGTTGCTTACTCATATCAAAATATGCCCACATAAGTCTACAACACTTATTAAACACAGAAACCCATTGTGGGTAGCTCTATTATATATAATTATCAACC
Source organism: Taxus chinensis (assembly GCA_019776745.2). Lineage (NCBI taxonomy): Eukaryota > Viridiplantae > Streptophyta > Pinopsida > Cupressales > Taxaceae > Taxus > Taxus chinensis. Next base: position 280,584,748 of record CM034148.1, read on the forward strand.
CAAAAGACGAACAATTTTGCTACCATATCCACATTCTTAGATCCAAAAGTTAACTGGACAGTAAAAAAAATATGTGCAAAAAATCCTTATCATGAACGACCCTTTATAGGTGCTTTTAAACTGCATGTTAGAAGATAAATGATCATTGCAAAACACAAACCTGAATGTAGACTAGGATAGGTGCTTGCAATACTATGAGTTAATAAGAAAAAATTCAATCCCAGATCTCTAAATAAACTCATAATATGCATACCCAGCTAATAAAACATAGTCCAAGTCCATCATCCATTATTTTTATTAAATTATGCATACCCAAATAATATATAGACCTTAAACATGCATATTTGAATATTATTTTTGCATGCATTACATAACATATAGTTCGAATGCATCATTAATTCACACAATCTGCATGCATTCTCAACATGTAATCGAATACACAGTTCCAATCAATACCAATTACAAATTATGCATACCCAACAATTTACAAATACCCATTAAATGATCATAAACCTTTGTTTCCCAAAAAACAAACATCTATCTAAGTAATACCATAACCTTCAATGCATGGAAAATAGTATATTTTTTCCAAATCTAAATTTAAGTATCAAGTTACTATTTTCACAAACATTGTTGATACAAAACCAATGTGCAAATTACTATCAACTGTTAATAACAAAATATCCAAAATCCGCCATGAAAACTAGATTTAGAAAATACTGAGAATGCCATTACCAAATAAAAAGACTAAGATTTAGAATATGAGAAAGAAGCCTAATGCCTATGATAGGCTAGATTTTTCTCAACTCGGATTTTTTTTCTCTTTTAAATTTTTTTTCAAAAATCAATAATAACAGTACTATTCATGAAGCATTAATTTTTGTAACCGAGCCACATTATATACTTGTTCAAAATCACATTCATGGCCACAAAACAGACAAAATGGAGAAGAAGATCCATTATATCCATTACCGAAAAAAATAGCAAAGTGAAACAAAACATTACAAATAACCAAATGAAGGAGAGAGAAAGAAGGATGCAACCATATTAGGTTGGCTTCTAGGGAAAGCTAACCATTCCCAAGGAGTCAATCCTACAATAAATTCCCATAAACCCTAAACCTCTCCTTACCACCTTACAATGCCACGTACTCAATCCAACTTCACATTAACCAATAAAGCAAATATGGAGTTTCCCAAACATAGATTGTATAACACTTTCCTAGCCTTTGGCTAGTGTTCGCAATGTTTCATTAAATATGCCATATAAACATTAAGATATATGTTGCATTTAAATAAACATTAGAATATATGCCCGCCAAGTTATATATGTTATCCACTTGTATTAATTGGTTTAATTTTCCATGTATTTTAATTAAGTCTTCACAAAAACATAAACCAAGTCCTAGTTTCCAATACCGTTCAATTTATGACTATTAAAATAATACTAATTCATTCGAGCTAGTTGAGTAAGGCTTATACTTACCACACAAAAATTTGGCACAACACACACACACACACGCACGCACGTGCCATAAGCTTATATGGAACGCTATTACATGCCAAATGCTCCAGTGAGTGATCAAATAACGTTACAATCGTTATCCAATATATGATAAAATATATTTAACAAAACTTCCAGTGCAAGTTAAGTCTCCCGGTTAATAACTTTGTTTAAACTTGCTGACGGTATATCGATCGTCTATATGGTTATCAATTTCGGGACTAAAAAAGGCAGGATATTACATATTGTAGATGCATACGATTTAGTTTTGGTCTAGCAAGTTACACATTTCATCAATGAATAGGATAGGGAATGCCATGTCTAAAAAGCCTTGTATCACATACTCATTGAACATAGGTGCACCAATTTATGGCCTTATTTTATTAGTTCACTAGGATTTACATTCAGATTGTTTATGGGATTGGTTAACTTATGTAGGATTTCTTTATACCTTCTATTAAGGAATTAGGCAAAGAATGATACCTTCTATAATACCTAAAAAGTAACATCAATATATTAGGTATAATAACTTATTTACATTGAGTAATAGGTATATTATATAATATATCATAGGTACCTATATACTATATCCTAAAATATCAGGTATATAGGTTATGAAAATGGTAATAGATATTTTAGATTATATAGTAGATCCACTATATTAATATATATATTTTATTTGTGGACCTATATTCATTACATTATGATAATGTATAAGTATACTACAATATTATATATATAAGAATCTAGATAACACTTATCAATATATATTTTTCTTTTGATAATTTTTTTAATAATGCAAATTAAAAAATAGTTATAAAACTATTTTAAAATTTTCTAATTTTAATATGTCTATCATATTGTACAATTATTAAAACCTTGTCAAATAATAACTTTATTTTGTGAATTTTATGGAATACCTATATTAAATGGGATATTTATGTATTTCGTAAGAAATATAAGAAAACAAATTTAAAAATTACACTTATATAATAAGTTTAAAAATTAATAATGGTTTTCTTTTGATGATTGTTAAATAATGAAAATTTAAAAAAAAAAACTGTTTTAGAAATATTTTTAAAATTTATATTAATTATGCCAAAGGCGTTATGCATAGGGATACCCATTTGGTATTAGTCCAGTTTGATGGCATGTATTGCAATGATACATATGAAAGAACACTAGAGAAACAAGGTTTCGTCACTTGGTGTACATATATTTATTCCAAGTAAGAAGTTGTTGATTTTGATTATATATATATATATATATATATGCCTTTTATAAAATAAGAATCTAGATAACACTTATCAATATATATTTTTCTTTTGATAATTTTTTAATAATGCAAATTAAAAAAATAGTTATAAAAATATTTTAAAATTTTCTAATTTTAATATGTCTATCATATTGTACAATTATTAGAACCTTGTCAAATAATAACTTTATTTTGTGAATTTTATGGAATACCTATATTAAATGGGATATTTACATATTTCGTAAGAAATATAAGAAAACAAATTTAAAAATTACACTTATATAATAAGTGTAAAAAATAATAATGTTTTTCTTTTGATGATTGTTAAACAATGAAAGTTAAAAAAAAAATTATTTTAGAAATATTTTTAAAATTTATATTAATTATGCCAAAGGCGTTATGCATAGGGATACCCATTTGTTATTAGTCCAGTTTGATGGCATGTATTGCAATGATACGTATGAGAGAACACTAGAGAAACAAAGTTTCGTCACTTGGTGTACATATATTTATTCCAAGTAAGAATTTGTTAATTTTGATCATATATATATACACCTTTTATAACATAAGAATATAGATAACACTTATCAATATATATTTTTCTTTTGATAATTTTTTAATAATAAAAAATAAAAAATAGTTATAAAAATATTTTAAAATTTTCTAATTATAATATGTCTATCATATTGTACAATTATTAAAACCTTGTCAAATAATAACTTTATTTTGTGAATTTTATGGAATACCTATATTAAATGAGATATTTACATATTTTGTAAGAAATATAAGAAAACAAATTTAAAAATTACACTTATATAATAAGTGTAAAAATTAATAATGGTTTTCTTTTTATGATTGTTAAATAATGAAAATTAAAAAAAAATGTTTTAGAAATATTTATAAAATTTATATTAATTATGCCAAAGGAGTTATGCATAGGGATACCCATTTGTTATTAGTCTAGTTTGATGGCATGCATTGCAACAATACATATGAGAGAACACTAGAGAAACAAGTTTTCTAGATAATACCTAAAAACTAGCAATCATACATGGAGTGTACAATGGAAACGCCGAAGGGGATGGAGTGAAGAATTGAAATTTGAGAAAGTGAACAAGAGGGAGAGGATGAGGGGCGATTGAAAAGTGGTTTGAGGGAGGGGAAGGGAATTGTGTTCCACTATATCGTCTATATATTGAGTGCATAATTCACTTGATTACGAATTACATTTAAAGGGGACAAACCAAAAAATGGGGAAAACCCAAAATGTTCCATGTTTGAGACCCAATTGAAAAATGAGAATTGAATACTTGCATGTTTCGCACCTTTTCCATGGCTTAAATCTTTTAAGAATTAAATATTTTGATTTGTTATGAACATTCAATTATTTTTTAAAGCAATATAATTAGCCACAGGATGGGCATAAAAATTCTAGGCTCACTGTAACATTTGTACACCCAAATTTCTCCTACAATTCTCAATTCCGATAGAGGCAACATAGCTATCTTGTTGCATTCACGCTCTTCACATGGACAACCCCGATTAAATGGAGGGCGTTGATATGGGCTACAAAATAGATGATCGAGATCACTTCGAGTTCATACGAGTTTCAAAGGTAAGAAATGTTTGTAGATGTGTAAACACCTTCGGTATAAATATATTATAATAAATGTATCTATATAAAATACATCAATAAATAGAAATTTCAAGGTTTTAAGGTTAGATTTTTTACATACCTCTTTAAACAACAACTTCATTAAATTCTCTATCAATTTCACATTAATTTGTGGAAAAAGGAATCCTTTAACTACATGAGATTGTGTTGGTCTCAAAAAAATCTTCAAGAAAAAAGTACTTAAACATTACTACATGGCTAAGATATTACTATTTTTTATTGACTTGTACAAGAAAATAGAAACAAAACTATTTAAGTGATAGTCCAATATAAGTCAAAGTTACAAATGAATTGTCATGTGATGGTCAAGTGGACGTTAAATTTAATGTAAAAAAAAAGTGAACAACTCACTCCATTACAAATTTCCCTACCGTTGTAGGAACACCTCACAAAAAATCAATTAATTAATAAACCAAATAAATACATACTTGACATATATCTTAAATCGCAAAGATGGAAATGAATATATTATAAATAAAGCCAAGATTCATAAACAATGACATCTTTATGTGTTTTCATTAAAATAATAAACTACATAAGGGACATATCACATAAATTATTTATAATATATTTCATATAATTTGCATTAAATGTAGTTATCAAACATATTTATGGAATTCTATCCGCACTTACGAATACACAAAATGTAGATCTACAATTCATGTGCATGACACAAATTGTTTGGATACTAAAATTTGAATGATGTCATATAGGTTATTGAATATATGAATAACCATGTTAGACTATGCATGCTAAATAAACACATAACCTAAGGATACACAACATGAAATTATTTTTAGAGAGAGAGACAATATACTTCAACATAGTTATTTATTGAAAAAACACATATAATGAGGAGCACAAGACATATTAGTATGAATTTGTGTCTCAAAATTTCCTCACCTTTTATCCCTTCATAATTATCCTATATCTATTCACACACATTGGGCATCCCCTTCTGTATCCCGCGTGAAAAATATGATCGAGCTCGGATTCAAGAAACACATTTGGCTTAACACATTAGTTATCAAATAATAGCTTGAAAACACATAGTATAACAGATGTGGCCACAAAGGAAGGCAGGGAAAGTGGAGGAGTGTTGGATAGATTTTATGCTTGGCTACACACAAAAATCAAGGGATTCATGGGATAAATCACCTTCATTTAACGGTGAAACTCTCGTGTAAGATGTCTATATACTCTAACTATTAACAGTGGTAACTTATGCAATTTATGTGCAATCTAAAATTATTTTCTAGGGTGTTACTTTAATCATGAAGCTCATGAACCATAGCTTAGCAATTTTGTAGCAAGTAAGCAATTGTGTTTGGAAATATTGCGGAAAGGAAGAGAAAGGAAAATACAGAATGTATAGAAGCAATGAGAGAAGAGAGAATGCACTTTACAATAAGTAGATTCTAGAGCTTATTGCAGCCATACAAAATAGCTAAATACTTAATAAGTTTCACAATTCTCAGCAAATGAAAAATAAATGAATTTAGATTTAGATTTAAGATAATACAAAGTTTACCATTAAATCCTCACAAAATGCACAACAAGACTTCTCAAACACAAAGTTCTTCAGAAACCCACCTTCTTCCTATTCAATTCTAGCCAGTTTACACAATGAACATTCAAGAATCTCAACACAAAGTTTTAAATCTTTAATTTCATGCAAAAAATTACAATAGCTGATTGCCAAAAAGTTCCCCCCATTTATCCTGTAGGCTCCCTCCTACATTTATAGTATCTAGGAAGATAGTACAAGTAGGAGACATTAATTATGCCTTCCACACGTGCTTAGCTACAAAACTGCAAGAAGTTGAGAATCTTTCTCCTTGAATTTCTCTTTGTTTCGCACGCATGAAATTAAAATGTTATACAATTCAAAACAAAATCAAATAATTTGCATGTAGTGCCTACTGTTTCTAATTAATTTACTTTTTCAAAATAGATTGAATTAATGGATTTCAACTGAATTACTTAAGTTTTACATTTCAGCTTGACTACTCAAACTGCATTGCTCAGAAAAATGAGAAGAAGAAGAATAAAACAAGAATAAGAAGAAGTTATTCCAATTGAGAAACCTCGGTCTTATTTTTCTCTCGGTACTTAACATGTTGATCCAACATATATTGTATGGACTTTTCATCTACCTTAGAAATCTCTTGTATTTTTTTTGGTACCTGAGGAGTTCCTTTTCTAAGATATTGTTGAATCCTTTTACTTTTACAAAGTTATGTCCAAGATTATTGACATAAAGGTGAAGCTTTATCAAATTCTCAATTGAATCATAAGTGAAAGGAGTAATGGCCTCATCTATTTCCTGCTTGAGAATCTGAAGAAATTATTCAAGAGTACTTGGTGGCTTATCAAGGTCATATCTTGTGATGTAGAAGACAAAATCATCCAACTACTCTATAGCTTCATTCACTTCCTCCTCCAGACTATTCATTTCTTGCATCATTTTTTTGAGTAGCTTTATGCAAAAAGAAATAAGTAACTCCTCCTGCTTTCCCTTTTTCGTTAACTCTTTTAGTATAATGTTTTCCTCAAAAAATATTTTCAAGTAATGTTTCAAGATTTTAGTAAACAAGCAAATAAGGAAACTTATCTTCATTGTAGTCACAAAATCACACACTTACTATTACTTTTTTTACCACCAAGTATGTTATTTTATATATGGATCTCGTGTAATAAAAGTATTCACTAATGGATCATCCATTAGTCCTTTTGTTAGTTAGTCGGTCGTCATTGTCATTTCTCTCACACATTCGTCATTTTTTTACATAGTTTTGGCTATCTTTCAACAAGTATTAGGTGTCGTAATTTTGTAATTTGTCATCTCTAGTTCGTTACTAGGGCTCCTATGGTTATGCTAGGGAACCCCAATCCTTAATTTTAGGTGCATTGGTTTCCATAATACTAGCATCTAATTTATTTGTTCAAGGTCAGTCTTTACGGTTTTGTGGTCTTATTCACCTATGTGCTAGTTGGCATGTTGGGCCATTAGTGTTGAAATTTGAGCAAGAGATTCCTATATAAACATAGCATACAAACCTTATTATGGGTGGAATATATACTATCAAGAACTAGCTACTACTAAGGAAAAAGACTGTATTTGGGAATCTTCTACATCTACATCACACAAGCATAGGGGGAAAGGGTTGTATTCATTTTATTCCATCCACAATTTACATTTTAAATCTAGTTATTTCCCCTACTTCTGCGTCATTGACGCTAGGGCACCCTAAGCACACAATTGCACACACAAACACACATAACTACATTGGGTTTGGAATGTAGTGTAGCACTTAGTTTTAAGTCCGTTATTTTGGTATTCATTTTCATCTTTATTTTTTAGGGATTTGATGTTTTGCATGGGTTTTTATAGGTAAATCTTCATCACATCACTATAATGACACAAACAAGGATATTGTGACAACTAAGCGACAAAGAAGAAGACACTTTGAAGAACTCACGGCATTGTCAGAACCAGACCTGATATTTTCTAAGAACTAAGGGGGCCGTAGGCACCCTAGTATATTCCTAGGCACCTGTAGACACCAAATTTGAGTCACACTCCCCTTAGTCCCCTTTAATTAATTAATGTAATGTATTCACCTAGCCATTACCCCTTACCCCACATTCATATTAATTTAATTACTTACAATTGAATTAATGTTCATCCTCACATTATTAATTAATTTAATTACTTTAATTAAGTTAATTTACACCTCACCTAGCCACATCACCTAGACACCTCACCATGGACTTATTCCTAGCCTATTAATTAACTAAGATTGAGTCTCTACTTATCTTAACCAATTGGGACTCTTTCAAACCCTAAAATTAAAGTCCTATTCCTTCTCCAACAACACTCCCACTTATCTAAGCACCAACCCTCACTTGAGACTTAGATTAGCAATCAAGATCATGCCAAACATAGTAAAGATCAGGCTATTTTTGGTAACTTGGAATAATTCACCCTAACTGACATCGGTTTATCCTCGGCCGACATCGGTCACCTAAACCGCCATCGGTTCCTTTATATACAATTTTACAACTCTTTACATGGGTTGGTTATTCATTTTTGGGAATTCTATTGCAATCAAGCGTGAGTCTCAAAGCCATTCCTACATCCAAATGACGATGACACACCACCAGAGTGCAACACAAGCAACAGGTTCTCTTCCAGAGCGTTGGAGTATCCACGGGAACACACAGGTTGCACTGCCGCGACACTGAACCAACCATCACCTCGCCAATCAACCACCAACCACCTTCATTCATGAGATCTTCATAGCAATAAGTAAGTAATGTGGTTTTCATCATTTGTGCTTACTTTACTGTAGATCTTTTACTTCTTTCAGTATTTCCATTTCTGCTATTACCTGGATATCTCCATCTTCCCACCAATCCACCTACCTAACCATTTCAAGCCTTTCCACCTTTCTTAACCTCTTCCTCTACATTCCTGAGTCTTCTTAGCCATATTACAAGCCTAACCACACCTTCCTCACTCTTTGTGCAATCACAAAGAGGCTAAAAATCCATTTTTATTAATTTATCACCCATTGCCCCTACCGACGTCGGTTTACCTTACCACCATCGATTTCATCCCTATACTGGCATCGGTCACCCGACCGATACCGGTCTCTGTGTTATTTTATACCCTCAGACCAACAAGCCTTCTATTCAACCAAAACCAACCCAGACCTCACCTAATCAGTCCCAGACCTTTACCAGACCTCTGACAAACCTGCCTAGCCCAAACAAACCTTTGGTTTCATTAGATTTAGTGATACATTTTGTATTTAACATTAAATCTAGCATATTGTTTTGTATTGAGAAACCTAAATCATTACATTACAATAAGGCCTTTTATTTCAATTTCTTATTTATGTTAAATTAAACAGTGGATTGACAACCTCTCTAGGAAGCATCACGCTTCCTGGATCTAGCATATGCTAGGAAGTCCACTATCATATGCTATTTAATGCTCTTTTGTGGTCTTGTTTTGTATTTACAGGTAGTCCTTCCTAGACAAAAAGGAGTTCTCTATGATCAGCTTGGATAACGTCAACAACATGCGCATTCTACCTTCCACCTTCATTTTACAGGTATTCCTCCTAACCTCTTACCTTATCTATTTTATCCTAGAAACTTCAACTTATTGGTGAAACATTTTGGCACACCCGGTGGGACCCATTTGGGTTCTTTGCATTGTTCATTCTTAGGGAATCATTGTGTGTTTATTTATTTTTGAAAGAGAGTTCACATTAAATCTTCTCCCTTGGAAACATTCTTCTTCTCCTACTTGTCTCAGTGAAACTTGTAGTTTGGATTAAAAAGAACACTTCTTTTTATTCTGTATTGCATTAGTGAAAGACATACTCTTGCCTATTCATTATTTCTCTCATCGAATTTCATTGTGGATTTGGGTTTAAAATATTTGCATCTCATTTATGTATGTTGCATTGTAGCTCATTTAAATTGTGGGCAACCTATATGCTGGAAGTCATGACCAGCTGATGGTTGAAAAATTGAACCGTAGCTCACATTTTGCACACACTCTCTCTATACCAAACCACTAAAAAAAACTCATTTCTTAAACAACATCTTTCCTGGAAGAAGTTGTCAATGATCACATGATCAGAGGATTGACAGTGGGCTCTAGCTAGTTTTCTAGCCAGTCATCATATCAGAGTAGGGCCTTGTGTACTACAAAGTATATATTGGGGACACCATGCCAAAATTTACCTGAAACCAGCCATAGTTGTCAGTTTCCGTAGGGCACCTTCGGTAACCAAAACTCTATTCTATTCACAAGTCAATCCTAAATGGCATAAGCCACAACATAAAATCTACAACATAGGATTTCATGTTTGCTAGCTTTTGCTTGATTTGTGTTTTGAGGTGTGAGTTTGTTTTCTCCATTTTTCTCTCCCTACATACTCCACAATCATAGTTGGTGTATTCTGACTATTTCTGAGTGTGTTGGGATTAATCATTGCCATACTCAGCTTCTGAGTTGGTCCTTTTATTTGATCTAAATCACCAAAATTCACTTTTTCCATCTTTTCACAGATTTCACAGTAACCGGTATTAGTCCATCGACTGTCATCGGTTATATCATCTCACCATCATTGTTTAATTGACCGTTGTCAGTTTTATGTTGTTTTGGTCATTTCTGCCAAAGTAACATTCAATCTACATTTTTTTCCTTCTGTGACTTCCTCTTTCACTTCAATATAGTTCAGAGTCTTTGATATCACCTTCAAAATACAATTTCACTTCATTTCCATCATTTATTACCAGATTTGTTCACAAACCTTTTCATTTCTCCCATATAATTCTGAGCATCGGTCTAGCGACATTTTCATCGGCAGATGGTTACCCTCTCATATCGAAATTGGTTACCCAACCAGTTTCAGTCTCTGTGTTCTAATTTTTCAATCAAAACAATGATCAAATCCCACCTTCTAGATCCATTTTTCTCCACTTTTTTGTGTTTTTGCATCATCAACAGAGCTCAGATCACCAGTTCTATTGTCAGTCACATGGTTTTGACTCGTAGACAAGCCAATGCTCTCATGTTTCATGCTAGCCACCAACCTCTTCCACCTAGCCCATCACCCCCTTCCATCTCATCACCTATGGACCCCAATCAGTCTCTTACCATACCCACTGGTGATGAGGAGTTTGCGAGACTCCTTGATCAAAACCCTATTGCTCTGCAGTATTACCTTTCTCATTCATCTACCCATGATTCATCAGGGAAGCTTGTATACACATGCATGTGTCCATTCCTCCTACTCTCGCACCCACTTCTGCATCAGCTACTACTAGCGTAGCCTTAGCCTCTTCCACCTTACCACCTGTGGTTTCCTAGCTTGACCCTACATCATCGATATCTACTGCACCTATGACATCTATCGTGCCTTCGACATCTGTAGTCCCTACAACGTCCACCATGCCTTCATCAAATGCCATTAGTATAGGTCTATATGCATCCTCCACTTCTCATATACCTATTGCATCTTAGCCACCACTGGTGTCAGTAACCCACACTCCCTTCCAAAACCTTGTCCTCTCCATCCCGTAGTCTCTTCCTTCAATTGCTACGAGATTCTTTACATCCACCCCACCTACCTACACCTATCACCAACAACCCCCTATTTCATCTACCACTTATCCAAGGTACTTTCCCTCCACATCTATTCCATCCTATGTTCCTTCATCACAATTTTCATACTCGGCACCACCACATACTGGAGTACTGTCCACATCATACCCACCTTATCTCCCTCCTTATACTGTAGGGGTTCTCTGTCATCACATCCTACAAATGATCTTATCAAAATGATGATGGAAAAGATGTAGACATTAGAAGCATCTGTCTCTGGCTCACGTAACTCTCTGACATACGACGAGATTTGCAACGAGCCCATTCACCCATCCATTCTGATTCATCCATACCCTGTGCATTGGGAAATTCCTAAATTCAACCGATTCAACAACAAAGAAGACCTGCAACAACACTTGTGGTATTTTAAACATGTGTGTTATCTCATCGCTCATGATGACACTTTGCTCTTGCAGACATCCCAATGTCCTTGACGGGACCGGATTTAGATTGGTATAGTGCTCTACCCAGGCACTCCATCTTTTCATTTAATCAGATAGCTCAGGATTTTCTAGACCACTTTTCTATCAACATTGTCAAGAAGGTCACCATGACCGACTTGTACATGACACGCCAATATGAAGACGAATCTATCACATATTTTGTCACTCGTTGGTGGAGCCTGATCAACCAACTCACATTCCAATTACCTCAGATGGAGTTGATAGAGTTGTTCACCAGAGCTTGTGCTAGACACATCTCACCAACTCTCCAAGTCCAAACCTTCCACACGTTTGACGAGGCATTCACCATGGCCTGGAAACTTGAAATCCATGCCATTGAAGAGAAGAAGATACAATTGCATAACAAGAACACTGCGTTTAAATCAAATGATACCTCTTCTTCTTCCAAACCACAAAATAATTATTCTAAAGCAAAAGGATCTACCAATGCAGTAGTTTTGAAAGCTGGCCCATCTCATCCATCCAACCAATCAAAACCTTCTTCCAACCTTTCTCCTGTTCAAGCGGGAAAAAAAAATATACTCCCATAGGAGAACCCTATTCTTCAGTTTTAGAAAAACTTCTAAAAGCCAGAGCAATCACTCTTCCACCTGTCAAACCACATACTGGTTTTGACCCTTCTCATCATGTGCCTGCATGGTACAAAGAAAATGATTACTATAACTATCATCACATTAGAGGTCATAGTGATGGTAATTGTATAACTTTCAAAAACATCATCCAAGAAATGTTAGATAATGGAGATCTCATCTTGGATAACCCTAATGCACCGGCTAATAAGAACCTTCACATCTTCAAGAATATGTTCCCAAATCACACCCAATTGTCTAACCAAACTGATAAAAACCTCAACCAATGATAATAATGTTCATGAGGTTCATGTTGTTTTTGACATCATACCAACTCCTTCTACTCAATTTCCTCCCATTCCATCTATCGAGGAGATTCTTGCATGAGCTCCTTCATCCATGGAAGGACCTGCCTCATCCACTCCTCTACCCATGGAGGAGTCCCCCTTATCTTCTCCTCCACCCATGGAGGATTCCACCATATCTGCTGATGCAGTTTGCCCCACTCACCTCTCAACCTGATGAACAACCCGCAATACTTACTCTTCTACCCATGGGAGAGTCATGCTTACCTTCTTCTTCACCAAAAGAAGAACCTACCTCATCCACCTTGCCTTCTCCCCTACCCACAGAGGATCCATTAGTAGCATCCCTTCCTATTGGTGACAATTCTCCACTGGCTTTTAAGGATCTTGTTGATTTACTCTCGTCTCTTCTACCCACAGAGTCTGAAGCCAACTATTTCCCTATCTCACAAACATTATTTATAGGGATTACTACCAAATCAACATCATCCTCCTCTACATCGGTGTCATTCTCACATTTGGATGACCACTTGGATTATGTTGACAATTCCATGCTTTGGGGATGCCTTCGGCTTCCTGTCTCAATACAAATGTAGATGTTATCCACTGACACTTCCATGATCTATCCAAAGGTGTTTTAGACAACCAAACCCACCATGCCCATGCTAGTTGTAGCTACCCCTTCTTCATCACCCTCACCCACACCTAAACTGTTACCATCAAACAAACTTTTTCCTATGCCTAAAACCCTACCTGCACCCATATCTTCCTCCACGTCCAGACCCATTACCACATTGGGAGTCATGTCGACATCAAGCCTAGTCCATCCTCCTGTCAAATTGGATTTAGCCACATCCTCACAAGCCATCACAAATACTATTCCCCCACCTAAGAGGAAGACCCAACCTCTTAGGCCACATACACCAGCTTCACCCACTACCCCTCTGTCACCTTCACCACTTCCATCTATCCTAGGTCCCCACCCATCAACCTTGGTCAAGCAGCCTCCTACCCAAGGTAAACCAAAAACACAACAGCCCACCTCCTCATCATGATCCTCTGTTCCACCCAAATTACCTACACAACCTACACCTTCACCATTACCTACATCCTTTCTACCTCCTATACCTACACCACTTCTTGTATCCTCATCATTACCCATGCCATTCCCTTCTCCTCAACCAGTCCCTTCCACATTTCCTCTTACCACCATCTTCACCACACCTCCATTATCACCTTGGCTAACCTGTCCCCTTCCACCATCTACCTTCCCTTCTACATCACACACTCCTTCTTCACCTTTACCCAAGAAGGTGCAACCCAAGCCCAAAACCCCACTACCTTCCAAAGAGGTAGTTAAACCTACACCACCTCCAACAACTAGTTCACCAACTACACCTTTACCCAAGAAGGTGCAACCCAAACCCAAAACTGTACTATCTACCAAACAAGTAGTCAAACTTACTCAACCTCTGATTCCACCTCTAGTGATGCCTCTCCCACCAAATTCACCCACACTTCCATCCAGACCCACACTTACTTCACATTGTGATCCATTGGCAGGGTCTTACACCAACATCTTAGCTAACCTTTTGGAAACCTTTGTCATCACATTGCCACCACTTAGACCTTATGACCCACTCAAACCTAAACCAGAAGGGTTTGATGATACCAAAATTTGTGCTTACCATTGTGTGTTAGGGCATGATGTGGAAAATGTAAGGCTCTTAAGACTATTCTTCTCCAACTATGTCCTCTCAAAGAAAACTTTGACGATGATGATATTTTAGATGAGGACCCTATTCCACCTTCACCTATCACCACACAGCCTCATCCCATACCTATTTAGTGACCTCCATCTCCACCTCCACAACCCTTTTATCCTCCTCCAACATTTGAGATCAATATGGTCTGCATCAAAGAGCTAGCCAAACCTCCACCAAAATGCCAATGCACCACATTGCTTTCACAAAACCATTATATTCCCTCACCATATTTTTTCCCATCCTTCCACTACACCTTTCACGACTCACCTTCTCCTTCACCGCAGATCAATATGGTTCAAGTTGCCACTCGAGCCCAGAAGGAAAAAGGAAAGGAGAAAACAACCAGCTCATCCGCTACTCCTTTACCCAACATTCCATCTGCACCTGCACCCAAAATCACCATATGTGGACCCGCATACCCTATTTCTGATGGGGTTTCCCATCATACAATGCTTAAACAATTACACCAGTCTCCTCTCAAAATGTCTTTGTATGACCTCATCCAAACCTCTGAGTCTCATCGTCAGGCCCTCATTGAGGTCCTGCAATCTATTGAGGTTCTACCTAATGACCCTACACCTGTTCGCCACCATTATCACTCCTCATCATGTGGCCTACTCTCACCACTTTTCCTCCATCTTCTACTCCCACTACCATTCATCAAGTCTCCACTCTTAGTTTCTCTGATGAAGAAATTGTACCTCTCCAATTGGATGATCCTAACCCAGCCCTATTCATTTTTGTCTACGTTGATAATATATGTGTTTTATGCATTATGATCGATGGAGGTGCCAATATCAACATCATTTCCTCCCATGTGTATAACCAAATGTGCATCCTTTCCAATTACATGCATAATAACCTAGTTATGTTGCATTCATTTAACAATGCCATAACTTCCACCCTCGGCACCATCATTCTCCACATTCACGTGGGCCCTCGTGCCATTCTTGAATTATTCTATGTCTTAGAGGGGGAATTCCAGTACAACCTACTACTTGTCCAACCCTGGATTCGCGCCATGGGTTGTGTTCCTTCAACCTTACACAGTTGTTTAAAATTTGAACATGAAGGACACAACTATACCATTCAAGCCAATCCTTCACCATTCAATACCTATAACATGTTATATCAACCTAATTATGTCCTTATACTAGTTAAGGCATCTACCACCGCTGCCATTTCTTCTTCAGCCATCCCATCTGCCGCCTCACCCACTGCTTTTGCCGCTACATCTTCCACAACCAACTCCTCTATTCCCACTACTTCCATAACTTCTGTAGTTGACCCATCAGCCAACCCATCTACTTCTCAAACATCCAATGCTTCTTCTTCCCATCCATCTAGTGATTCATCCATTCCCGCTACCCACATACCAACTACTGATCCCTTAGAAGGTGTTTTTCAACACCTCACTTTGGGGAGTACCACCTTTATAACATTGACACATTCCTTACTCCTCAAGAGTATGGTAACCTTCACCAACATCCCCACTATGATCACTGCGTAGGTGAAGTTTTCCCCTATGGTCCTCCCCACCTTTGCACCAACTTAACATATGGGGGACTTGATGCTTCTACCTACTCGCCCAAGCCACCTTCCCAAACTCAACCATTTTCCTTCGACCTTTAATCTCTCACCAACCACCACTTCACCCACACCTTCCTCCATCGCTACACTTAGAAGGGCTTTGGATTTGGTTTCTATGAATAAGGTCGCCATACTATCATTCCTTACACCACCTGTAAGCATAAAGACCACAGTGGTATTGGATTTTCTGAACCACCTTCCAAGAAGGCCGAGTCAAACTCATTGAGGAACGATAAACCTTCCCCACCCCATTCACCTACCTCACCACCTTCACCTATAGAGTCTATGGATTCAAAATCCATTCACTCCTAACTTGTTTTTTTCGTGAACACCATTTCCCTAGGACCTTTGACTTATCAACATGATGGCGAGGCTCCCTCTTCTCTTCCCTTCCTGTATCCTAACATGATCGATGATGACAATACACCTTCTATTAACATCATTCAATGTTAGGATGATGAGTCTATTCTCACCTACCTTGGTGTGGAAGATTCTTATATTCACCAGTCATTACCTTTTGAGACATAAACCATGTTGAATGAATCAACCATTGAAATCAACATTCACACTCAGGATGACCCACACATTCTAAAGATAGGCCAATCTTTAGATGCTACTGAATATGAAGCTTTCACTTCTTTCCTCTAGGATCATAGCAATGCTTTTCCTTGGTCCTACGTCGATATGCCTGGTATTGACCCAAATATTGTGGTCCACAATATCGTAACCATTCCTGATGCCAAACCCGTGAAACAGAAGCTGCTGAAAAATGCATCCTCGCATTGCCCTTCTTGTTCAAAGAAGAACTCCAGTGCCTCCTTTTTATTTCCTTCATTCTACCCATTGATTATCCCCAATGGATCTCTAACATTGTTCCTGTCACAAAAGTGATAGGGGGACTTTGCATTTGCATGGATTTTCACAACCTTAACCTGGCTTGCCCCAAAGATGAATTTCCTCTACCTAGTATTGACCAACTAGTTGATCTCACCACAGACCATGAGATGTTATCACTCATGGATGGTTTCTCGGGTTATAACCAAATATTACTCACCCTGGAAGATCAACACAAAACCACCTTCATCACTCCTTGGGGGACCTTCTGCTATCATGTCATGCCCTTTGGCCTTAAAAATGTTGGTGCTACATATCAGTGGGCTATGACTTATATCTTTCATGACATCATGCATAGCATATTGGAAGATTACGTCGATGATCTTCTTGCCAAATCAAAACATGGGCCGAACACCTTGTAGTCCTTAAGATTGTCTTTGACCATCTCATCAAATATTACGTTCACCTTCAACCTAAGAAGTGTGTCTTCATTGTTCTCTTGGGAAATATCCTTGGTTTTATCATTTCTTTGTGTGGCCTTGAAGTTGATCCCACTAAAATCAAGGCTATTCTTGAGATGCCTCCACCTACTAACCTTCATCAACTTCGTAGTTTGCAAGGCAAGTTGCAATCTATTCGTCACTTTATTTCTCAACTTTCTAACCATTGTCATCCATTTCATCATCTTCTCAAAAAGGATGTCTCCTTCAAATGGGATGATGAATGCCACAAAGCCTTTGACACCTTAAAATAATACCTCCTCCAACCACCTATGCTCATTCCACCTAAGGATGACCAACCATTTTACCTTTACATTTCTTCCACTGATCATTCCCTGGGTGCCATGCTCACTCATCGTAATGAGAAACATAGGGAACAAGTGGTTTATTATATAAGCCATATGATTTTAGACTACAAGACTAGATATACTCATGTTGAAAAACTTTTCCTAGCCTTAGTCTTTGTCACCACTAAACTTCACCATTACCTACTCAACCACAAAACCTTCATTGTCACCAATATTGACCCCTTACATTACATGTACGCTAAGCCTTACCAACATCAATGTGTTGCACATTAGCTCATGCTTCTTGCAGACCTAGATCTCAAATTCATCCATCAAAATTCTATCAAAGGAAAAACCATTGCTGACCAAATCGTAGATGCACCTCTCTGCAGAAACCAATCTTCTAACTTTGACTTCCCTAATGAATCCATTGTTACCCTCTCCCTGGATGATACCGTTTACTAGATGACCTTATTCTTTAATGGTTCCAAATGTTAGCATGGGGGTGGTGTAGGATTTATCCTCATTCCTCTTGATGGTGAGTCTATGCCATTATCTTTCAAACTAGATTTTGATTGTACTAACAACATCACCGAATATGAAGCACTCATGTTAGGTCTTCAAACTTCCATAGCCTTAGATGTTAAATCCATTAATATTTTTGGTGAATCTCAACTAGTTGTGAACCAAGTCAATGGTCTATACCAGTGTCATAATGAGATACTTCAAAAGTATAAACATCATGTTGACATGATTTTGACTACCTTTGACCATTATGAACTTCAAACCACCCTGCATTCCACTAACAAATTTACAGACACCATGGCTTGTCTCGCTTCTCAAATACCTTCTTTTCTCTATATTTGTCACAGTACAAAGGTTGCAATCACATTCTTATATATTCCGAGACATTAAATTTGTAGGAAAAATTGAAACTGACCCACGTGACCTTTGGTATAAGCAATTTGTTGACTACCTTTCCTTTTCAATTATGCCTCTGGGATCTTACTCGCAATGGACAATGAGCCTTCCTCAAAAGTGTCTCTCGCTATGTCATCATTGGTGGTCTTCTCTATAAATTGTGGCTTTGACGGTATCCTCTTACGATGCCTTACAAGTTCTAAAATCCCATACACCATCAAGGAAGTTCATGATGGGATTTGTGGAGGTCATTTTAGTGGCTTCGTTATCGCTAAGCACATCCTTCACCTTGGCTATTACTGGACAACCCTAAACCAAGACTGTTGTGACTATGTCAAACGTTGTGTGAAATTTCAACAACATGTTAATCTTCATCACAACCCTAGTCATGCCTTACAGGTCACACGAGACCTTTGGCCTTTCTCTCAATGGGGTTTGGATCTTGTTGGAGAGATTAACCCTCATTCTTCCCAACATCATCAATGGATTATTACCACTACCAAATATTACACTAAATGGGTGGAATACATACCTCTCATTTCTAAAAAATATGAGAAAATTTGTGAATTCATCAACCATCACATCATTTGTCACTTTGGTGTTCCTCACTGCCTCATCACTGATAACGAAAAACAATTCAAAAACAAAACCCTATGGAAAATTTGTGACGCCTTTGGCATTCAACCTCATTTTTTCTTCACCTTATTATCCTCAAACAAATGGCCAAGCCTGAATTCAACTAACAAAACCCTAAAAAAAATTCTTATGAAAGTGGTTGATGATATTGGTAAGTAACACACACATTCATTTTGCCTTATGGGCTTACTGCACTAGTATTTACACCTCAACTACTTCCACACCTTTCTCTTTGGTCTATGGTACAGAGGTTGTCTTGCCTCTTGAAGTTCCAAATTCCATCTCTTCATATCTCACTCAAATATATGCTCAATGATGATGAATTTCACTAAGACTGTTTATAGCATCTTGAGTTATTAGATTGAAATTTCCATCTAAATTCTCTCGATCACCTTCAAATCTATCAAAAATGTATCAAACATGCCTATGAAAAATGTGTCCAAGAATGAACCTTCAAGTCATTGGCGACCTCATCCTAAAGGAAAATTAACATGTAACAAAAATAGAGAAAAGTAAATGGGGCAAGTTTGTTCCTAATTATCTTGGACCCTATATCGTTACTCATGCCTATGGATCAAGTGCTTATCATTTATCTTCCCTCAAAGGTAAACATGAACCTGAGCCCCTCAATGCCTTGCATCTTTGACCATTTTATTGTTGAATCAAGTACTATATCACCTTTTTTCTATTACACACTCATCCCTTGAGTACCCATTCCTTTCATCTACCTCTTTTAAGGACCAATGACTAAACAAGAATCATGTGATTATCCGTCACCTTTCAGTCTTATCTTAAATATGAGTACCACGGATCTACTCATGGCATGATTCTCATGGATACTTTTTATTCTTTTCAGGATGGAATCCCATGGTCATTTGTCACTTAAAACTCTTGCATAGTTAACCTTTGTGTGCTATGGTTTTTCCTTCATAAAAGACGCCTATACTCCTCTATAGTCTTGTCCATGACCTAAAAGTCCAAATAAATTCAAAAGTAATATATGGGATATTCAAACTCCACTCCTTGAGTAAAATTTTCTTGTAACTAAATGACTCCCTCAAAAAGGAACATCTACCTCTCTATCTCACTACTATAAATAGACTACTCCCTCGAAGGACAACTATAAAAGGCTATCCCTACTGTACATAGTCTATCCAACAAGAAGAATATTTATGTACAAATAAAAATAAAACATTCTGAAGCTTCCCGCATCTGATCATCTTCACGAAGACCTCAAGGAGTCACTTCTATTCATCCCACATATACTTCCCACATCGATCAGTCTATTAAAAACATAAAGCAAAAAAAATATAAAAAACTCAAGAAAAATACAAATTTTTCATCATGGGACTTGCCTATTTTGGTTTTGGGTATCTTGCAGAAGAGGTATGTTATCTCATAACAAGGTTATGCTAAACAACCCATTTCACCTCATCTTCCTTTCTTTATTATCTTCTACCTACTCAAGGTACGTGTTACAAAATGCAACATTTTCTTGATCATGTAACTTCCTTCACCCTTAGAATAATCAATCATGCACTTCCTTTAGGGTTTAAGTTCATCAACTCATCCTCGGTATGCTCATTATGGACCTTGCCACTTTTGAACCATTCTACCTCTTTTATCATTTGTCTCTTTTCTTACTTATTGATTCTTCTACACAGGACTAGACCTTCACACCTACATCCTAGGATTTATTCTTCTTCAACCATGCCTATTCAACCTAAACTCAACCATTCATAAAACCTAGACTCCACTATCCCTAAAACAACCTACACTTAACCATGCATAAATGACCTAGAATCTATCATGCCTAAAACCTACTGACCCATTCATCTACCCCATCATATTATTCACTAGCTTATGGGATAACTACATTAGCTTGAGGCACCTTTTCACCGGGGCTATATAGGCAACACTCAGATGGCATGGGGCCCTTAGAGGTTACCTCGGCCACTTTTACCCCTAAGCAATTTTTCCCCTTTGCATTCACATTCAAACCTAGTTAGTTTCTATCTACACAATAACTTAAAGTTTAATATATCAGAAAAACATACATCATTTCATCATACCTACCATTTTATAACATCAACCATATCATACTTGAATCATTTAATATTTCCATGATATAAATTACTTGGAAATTTGAACACAACATACATACAACACATCATTTCCATAAAACTAGTAACTTGGAAATTTTCAACTCAACCATGCCTACACCTCGACTCCACCATGCCTACACCTACACTCAACCATACCTACACCTAGACTAAACCATGCCTAAATTACCTAGACACAACCATGCCTAACTCACCTAGTTTACATAATAAACATAACAATAGAAATAAAACCAAGTACATCATCAATCCAATATCATCATCAACTATATAAAATGGCAGTGTCTGTGTATCCAATACATATATACATAGGGATAAATAATCAAATTATCTCAAAAATATCTCATGTACAATCTCACAATGGTTATATATGCATGCATATAGTATATATATCAAATGTCAAAATATGATTCCACATCTCATAAAGTCTCATCCCCACCATCAAGGCCCTCATCTTCCACTCTCACATGTATCCTCCTCTCTCCCTATATCACCCCACCCACTCATCATCTCTCCACCCTCTAGGGATCTCTCTCCACCCACCATCTCCTCCTCCATTTCCCTCATCTGGGCCTAGTCCTATGAGAGTTGGAAACCTCACCCTGACCCTGTCTCTAGGGATGATGATCCCCTTGTGACTACCTAAGAGTTATGAGTTCTGGGACCTTTGTCCTCTCAATGCCTTCCTATTGGGCTTTGTGCTCAGTGTATGGTGGGACATCAATACCATCTGTTGTCAGCTGATCTTGGTAATAACGAGCCTTTTTCAAGGCATCCCTGAACCTAGCCATAGATAGAGTCTCGGGAGGTGTTATCACCCTGGCTCCAACCTGTGAACCTTGCACTAACAATAATGACCTTTATGCCTATACCAAGGGACCTTGTCATGGTGCCGGTGCCTGTAAAATGGGACCCTATCCTACTACCTGTTCTGGTGCGTGTGTTGGTACCTGTGTGGCTACTTGTGCCTATAATTCCACAACCAATGCCTGGGTTGCAGTCAGTTGTCCCTTGTAAACCTATGACCTATGTGTCTGTAAAGTAGGCTACGTCTGTGCTCCATCCCCTATAGGGAGACATGTGCAGGAGCCTATGCCTATGCCTATGCTAGATCACCTTGTAAAGTAGTCACCTGCCCTGTCAAGGTGGTCACCTGTGCCTGTGTTTACTAGTAATTGTACACCTAGAGTAAGTCACATGTCCCTATAGTGCATCTCTTTGCACAATAACCATAGTCGCCAAATACTAGCTGCCCTGGTCATGGCGGTACTTCCTATAACTGATGCTACCCACCACTGTCTATGTGTTATAGTGGTCCCTACATCATCAAGTCTACTATTAACCGGCACCTCCTCCTACCCTAATAGGTCTATAGGATGGGGTGGATACAATAGTCTCTCCATATCATCTCTGTGAAAATGTGGGAATAGTGGTGGCATATCCTAACGTAGTCCAAACTGGGATCAGACTCTATCCACTTGAAACCATCTCATGCTCTCTGACATGCCTTTCCTGAATCCCACCTTAGTAAGCTTTAGCCTGTGTAACTCTCGAAACATCCCTCTATATGCAAGGAAAACCAACATAGGGTCTCCAAACTATGTCAATAGCATACAAACCCTCTAACTGAATGTCTATAGTAATCCATGTCATGCACTGCCTGCTCCACTTGTGGATGACTACCTAATGCCACCCAATCTCCTGTATCTAGACCTTTATTACACCATGATGTCAATCTTCTATCGGCAGCCCCCGTGGGCACATAATAATTATGTGCTCATAATGCTCAGCAGGGTAGTAGGAATGTACAATAGACGTTGTACTGTCACAACCTCTGATAGCCCTCACAATTTGCTATATAACTGTGCCAGATA
The DNA here is from genome assembly GCA_019776745.2 of Taxus chinensis. Classification (NCBI taxonomy): domain Eukaryota; kingdom Viridiplantae; phylum Streptophyta; class Pinopsida; order Cupressales; family Taxaceae; genus Taxus; species Taxus chinensis. The sequence goes on from CM034148.1 coordinate 280,608,236, forward strand.
TGTTGGAACTCTTATGGAAAACAAACCACGATCCTCCAATAATATCCCTTAGAAATCACATCAATCCCCTAGAAAATCGGCCACCATCTAAATCTAGAAAGTGTATAGTATCGCTACTACTAACCATCATTAGTACAGATAACCGAGTCTCTTGTAGGTGTACAAAACACATCACTCCATATATGAGAGTGGCATTGTGCCTTTCTGTCAAGTCACTCGCCATCTCTCCAAATATTATAATCATCGCCTCAACAATCCTCATCTGTTGATAATAAATAAATGAGATCCCAAACAATCAGTAACTGTAGAATCCAGTATACACCCCCCAACATGATCGTCATCTGGATGGTGGGTAGATGGAATGCGTTGGTCACTGCATCCCATATATCAATGAAAGTGAACATAATACTATGATCCCATTTGATCCATATGTACCTCCTGATCCCAAAAAAACCAACCTCTTGTATGTGATTCCACTCATCCTCCATGATGATGGGTCACTTCTTCCCCAATAATGGGAATACCCTGTCCCGTATCATCAACTTATTTTGTGCTTGCATCCACGAAACTCAAAAATGTAAAGTACTTTCCTACTTTACTCATTTCTTCACCCATACCTACCCCCACCCCACACCCAACTTACTCTACCTACCTATCTATTTCCTAATCTATTCTCTAAGCTATCATCGATTTTATCTATCCTACAAAGTCCCCATGTCTATTTCCTCACTTTCTCTTCTTGGATATTTGACCTAACCCATATACCCACCTATATATATATATATATCTTAAACCCACCCACTTCTATTTTACTTTGCCTCCCATATCTCTCAAAATACTTACCTATCTATCTTATAAGTTCATCTTTCCCCATAACTTAACCTTTTATAAACTAGGTCACTTTTCACAGTGACTAGCATCAGTCACCATAACCGACACCGATCACTCTAACAAGTATCGGTCACCTATCCTAGCCACTAACACGGGTATGCCAAACTGACATCGGTTGATTCCTAACTGGCGTCGTTCTCTAGTTCGGCCCGTCGACACTAAAATTTTCCTCCAAAATTTCTATTTCATTAATGTATGTATTAGGAATAGGATGTTGTTAAGTGTAATTAGTAGTAGCGTCCGATAGAAGATAACGGTGCCGTCAGTACGGTGCCGCCAATAATGTGGAGTACGGTAACAGTCAAAGTACAATAGGAATGTTGTAAAAAGTAAATATTTGTCGTAAGTGGTCCACTAATATTAAAATGTCAAAGTTTGGGTAATTAGAGAAGTAGGGTCTACATGATTAGGAATTAGAAATATTATATTGGTAATAAGGAAAAGAAGTGAGGTCATAAATATTTTGTGTATTTTATTTGTAAAAAGTCTAAAAATGTGGAACCCATGTAAAATGATAAGGTTTATCTTATCTTAACAGATAAGCTTACATGTATAGATAAGAGTTAAGGTATGGAATATGATTCGTCAGAGTGGATTTCTTATCCTATCTTAGAGATAGGATGGATAAGCCTGGAAGTTCTATAAATAGAGAGGCCACCCCCCTCATTTAGGATGGAAAGAAGTAGTGAGAAATATTGTAGGAAGTGTGCGAAGGAAGCCATCAGTTAAAGGTGTGTTGAAGAAACCATCAAGAGGTGTAATTGTAAAGTTTCTCCCATAGTCTTGTTGAAATTGTAACAGTTTCATGTTAATATTATAATTTATTTTGATATTTCATATTTGTCGTCATTCTGTCTTATCATAGTCAATGGTATTCTTGTGTTCGGTTGTTGTTTTGCTTCCAGATTACATCCACCAAACTAAAGTCTGTGCATTAGTAAACAATCATAGCACGAGGAGTTCCCGGTGAAGAATTATCAGTGCCGGATTGGTGATGAAATTTTGGTTCCGTTGCCGGGACCATTCCTCGTTGGTGGATTTTCTGGAGAGATATTCCCACTTAGGCAAAAATTAATTGGAGGGTAGCCTTGTTTTTACTATGCATAGTAGTTACCATGGTAAAGTCATTTTTACCGTGAATAGTAGTTACCATGTTAAAATCATTTTTGCCATGAATAGTAGTTACCCTGGTAAAATATTTTTTGCTGGGAATAGTAATTACCGCAGTAAAGTCACTTTTTACCGTGAATAGTATTTACCGCAGTAACTCTACTTTTTACCATGAATAGTGTTTACCACAGTAAAGTCAGTTTTGACCGTAGTAAGTCAAGTTTTACCATAGTTTACCGTGGTCATTTCTATTTTACTGTAGAAAGGTGTAAAGTCACTTTCTAGTATAGTGATTCTAATTATTTATGCACATAAGTCTTGTTAATTGTACTTGTGGGTTAGTATTTCACGGTGGTTACTTTTGAAAATGGGAAAGATTCCTGTTTTTTTAGCTCAATTTAATGAAGATGTTTCTTTTTTCATTCAAGAGTTTAAACGATCTTGTATTTGTAATGGCCTTATAAGAAGGGAACAATTGACTGAATTTTTTCCTACCTTTTTGGATGGTTCAGCACTTAGGTGGTTTGAAACACTAGGTGATAATGTGAAAATTCATGGGATTTATTAACCGAAAGTTTTCTTGAAGAATTTGGTGAACAACAGAAATATGTAGATCTCATGATCGAGATCACAAAGCTATCCCAAGGAGAGAAGGAGAAGATAAGGGATTATCATGCTCGTGTTCTAGAGCTAAGGAGGAAACTCGATGCCCATATCCGGAAGGAAGGACTAACGGATGGATTGATAAATGGCGTGGATAATCTCCTCTATAAGCACTTCATTCTTGGGATGAAGCCGAAGATCAGACAACGAGTTAAGTATGACCACCCAGCTACCATTGAACAAGCAAATGAGATTGCAAGAAGGCAAGAAAAAAGCATGGAAGAGGAGCCCAAAGAAATTGTTGTTAAAGTAGAGCCTACACCAGCACCTTTGGTCCTGAATCCACAACCACTCCCGGTGAGCACAAATATTTATCCTAATACATCTACTGAGTATGAAGATCTGCTCAAAAAGATGATTCAGTTAACTATTAATCTTCTTCAAGGAAATGAATTTAGTTCTCAGGGAGGAGATAGAGGTCCAAAGAGAAATATTTCTGAAGTTGTTTGTTATGGTTGTTATAAAAAGGGTCATTATAAGTATAATTGTCCAGATAGAGCTTCTACATCTGGTAAGGGAAATAATGATAAAGGAAAAGCACCTGTGAATTCTTTTGATGTAGTAGATAAGAGTAGAAATAATGAAGTAGATGTGTTTGTAACAAAAAGAAAGAAAGAAAAAGATAATCAAGATGGAAATGATCCTAAGAAGATGAAAGAAGAAACTAGTAAGAAACATAGGAGAAGAAAGTTGGGTGTGGAGGATTTTTTGATTTCACAGGGGCAAGGACCATACTCCATCTTGGAAGATCTGTCCAAAAGGCCTGCAAATATTACATATGGTCAACTCTTGGCTATGTCTTCTGAGAAGAGGCGGGAGTTGCGAGGTGGACTCAATGCTCGAAGAACGAAGGAGGTTGAGGTCCCTGTTTTGGAGGCAGAGGTAGATCCCTATGCTCCACAAGCTGAGGTATTATGTAAGGGTATTTCAATTCATGATGTCTTAGTTGATGGAGGTGCTGCAGTTAATGTAATGACCGAGTCTGTAATGAATATGTTGGGTTTAAAAATTGATCGCCCTTCAACACTTATGTTAAGGTCATTAAATAAGGGAAAAACTAAACCAGAAGGTGTAGTTTCAAATGTGGCAATATCTGTTATGGGTGTTGTATGTGTGGTAGACTTTCAGGTGATGAAAAATGGTACTGTTGCGTACCCAATGCTGCTGGGAAGACCATGGCTAAGGAGAGTTCATGCAAGAAACTACTGGAATGAAGGTTTCATGACACTTGGACGTGGTAGAGAGAGGGTGAAGATAAACGTGATCCCTCGACATCATAAAGTAGAACCTGTGGATTCAAGTGATGAAACTGATGATTGGACATCTTCTGATTACTCTAGTACCAATGAAGTGGACACTGAAGATGAAGAAAGCGAGGTGGATGTTTCAGTCATAGATATCCTGTCAGTCACACCAACTCATGACCCCATAAAATTATCTAAAGAAGAAGTTGATGATCGTCTCCAACAAATAAAGATTGGTGATGTTGTGATGGAGAGTGAGAAGGAATCCTACCTCCAGCTCTTTCGAAGGTACATACACCTATTCACTTTTGATTACAAGGAACTCCGTCAAGTAAGTTGGGTAGAACATTGTATTGAGCTGGTAGACGGTGCTAAGCCTATAAAGCAAATGCCATATAGAATGAATCCTAATTTTTCCAAGACTGTAAAAGAAGAAATAGATAAGTTGCTTGATGCAAGATTCATATTTGCTGTGGAGAATTCAGAATGGGTTTCTCCCATTGTGATCTCAATAAAAAAGAATGGGAAGCTATGCATTTGTGTTGATTACAGGAAGCTTAATAAGGCAACAAAGAAGGATCATTACCCTCTTCCATTTTCAGATCAGATCTTGGACAAAGTAGCTGGCCAAGAGTGCTATAGTTTTGCTGATGGATATAGCGGCTACAACCAAGTTCGTATAGCAGAGAAAGATCAGATGAAGACCACGTTCACCACTCCTTAGGGAACCTTTGCTTATAGAGTTATGTCTTTTGGGTTGTGTAATGCTCCAGCAACATTCCATCGTTTGATGAATAGGGTGTTCGAACCCTACATTGGGACCTTCATCAAAGTATTTCTGGATGATTTTTACATCTATGGGAGCAAGTTGGACCACCTGCACCAGATGGAGACAACATTTCAAAGGTTAGATGAACCACAAGCCTCACTAAACCCTACAAAGTGTGTCTTTGGATGTTCTAAAGGCGTTTTGTTAGGGCATGTTGTATCCAGAGATGGTATTGGTACTGATCCTAATAAAGTTTCAAAAATCAAAGATTTACCATTTCCTATTAATAGAAGTAAGTTGTGATCATTTTTAGGCCATGTGGATTACTATAGAAGGTTCATCAAGAATTTCTCAAAGATTGCACAGCCACTAACCCAGTTCTTGAAGAAGGATGTTGCTTATGAACCAGGAAACAAGGCGCATGAAGCTTTTGGACAATTGAAGGAAACCCTGGTGTCTTCACCTGTTTTGAAGAATCCAGAGTGGAGCAAGCCATTCATTGTGTACACTGATGCCTCAGATGCAGCACTAGATAGTACTTTGAGCCAAAATGATGAAAATGGGAATGAACATCCAATTTACTTTGGGAGTAGACAAATGAGCAGTGTTGAGGTAAACTATACTGTAACTGAAAAAGAGGCTCTGGCTATCATTTTTGCTGTAAAGAAGTTTAGAAATTACTTGCTAGGGCAGAAATTTATAGTTGTAACAGATCATCAGGCTCTGAAATATATTGTCAATAAGCCTAACCCATCAGGGAGGATAGCAAGATGGATAATTTTGCTACAAGAATTTGAATTTGATATTATAGATAGGCCAGGAAAGAAGCATGTCAATGCAGATGCACTCTCTCGAGCCTATGATGGTTTAGGATCATCTTGTGATGATGATGATTTTCCCGATGCAGCATTGTTCTCCCTTGACACAATCCCTAGTGAATACATAGATATTTGGAATTATCTGAATGAATTCAAGTTTCCTAATGGTGTCAATGCAAAGACTAAGAGAAATATTACTCAAGCCAGTCGTCCATATTCTATTCTGCATGGAGCATTATTTCGAATAGGACCTGGTGGACAGTACAAGAGGGTAGTTAGACGTGATCAAGGAAAGGAGCTGCTAGAAGAATTCCACAATGGTACATGTGGAGGGCACTTCTCTGGACAACTTACAGCAAGAAGGATCTTGAATGCAGGTTATCACTGGCCCACTCTTTTTAAAGATTGTTATAATTATTGTAAGACATGTGATATTTGTCAAACACATGGTAACCATAAGACTTCATCAGCTCCATTATGTCCTATTCTTCCCCTTGGTCCCTTTGAAAAATGGGGAATAGACATTGTAGGTCCACTTCCAACTACATCACGTCAAAATAAGTATATTGTAGTTGCCACAGATTATTTAACCAAGTGGGTTGAAGTTAGGCCATTTAAAACAGCTTCCATGGATGAAGTGGCAAGGTTCATATATGAACGCATTGTCACCAGATTTGGTTGTCCATTAGAAATTGTAACAGATCAAGGAAGCCACTTCATTAATGAGGTGGTAGAATCCCTAGTCAATAAGTTTTCTATCAAGCACAGGAAGGCAACAACATACAAGCCAAGCACAAATGGACAGGTGGAACGAACAAATTTTGTGCTATGTCAAATTCTAGCAAAAAATGCAGCCTTGCAGGTACATAAATGGGATAAAAGGATTCATGCAGCATTGTGGGCATATAGGTCAACATCAAAGTCAGCAACAGGATACTCCTCATTTCAGTTGGCCTATGGCATTGATCCAGTTCTTCCTATTGATTTTGATATTCCCACTGTGAGAGTTATGAAAAATGAAAGGATGGATGAAAGTGATTCAGTAAAAGAAAGGTTGGTACATCTTCATTTGCTAGAGGAAATGAGGGAAATAACAAAGGATACAAGCCATAAGAAGAAAATGAAGCAGAAGGAATACTTTGATCAAAAGATCCGATGGTCTCCATTTCATGTGAATGACTTGGTCCTAGTATATGATTCCAGATACAAAAAAGAAGACAGAGAAAATTTCTTTCAAAATGGATGGGGCCCTACAAAATAGCAGGTGTGCATGAAAATGGTACGTACCGACTGGAGGAATTAGATGGCACTCCCATTACGAAATGGGTCAACCACGACAAGTTGAAGATTTTCCAAGCACCAGAATAGTCTACTCCGAGGACGGAGTAGAAGCTAGGAAGGGGGAAGATGTCGACACTAAAATTTTCCTCCAAAATTTCTATTTCATTAATGTATGTATTAGGAATAGGATGTTGTTAAGTGTAATTAGTAGTAGCGTCTGATAGAAGATAACGGCACCGTCAGTACGGTACCGCCAATAATGTGGAGTACGGTAACAGTCAAAGTACAATAGGAATGTTGTAAAAAGTAAATATTTGTCGTAAGTGGTCCGGTAATGTTAAAATGTCAAAGTTTGGGTAATTAGAGAAGTAGGGTCTACATGATTAGGAATTAGAAATATTATATTGGTAATAAGGAAAAGGAGTGAGGTCATAAATATTTTTTGTATTTTATTTGTAAAAAGTCTAAAAATGTGGAACCCATGTAAAATGATAAGGTTTATCTTATCTTAGAAGATAAGCTTACATGTACAGATAAGAGTTAAGGTATGGAATATGATTCATCAGAGTGGATTTCTTATCCTATCTTAGAGATAGGATGGATAAGCCTGGAAGTTCTATAAATAGAGAGGCCACCCCCCTCATTTAGGATGGAAAGAAGTAGTGAGAAATATTGTAGGAAGTGTGCGAAGGAATCCATCAATTAAAGGTGTGTTGAAGAAGCCATCAAGAGGTGTAATTGTAAAGTTTCTCCCATAGTCTTGTTGAAATTGTAACAATTTCATGTTAATATTATAATTTATTTTGATATTTCAGATTTGTCGTCATTTTGTCTTATCATAGTCAATGGTATTCTTGTGTTCGGTTGTTGTTTTGCTTCCAGATTACATCCACCAAACTAAAGTCTGTGCATTAGTAAATAATCATAGCACGAGGAGTTCCCGGTGAAGAATTATCATAGTGCTGGATTGGTGATGACAGGCCCTAAGGATGAACTCCCACACCCTAAATTTTGAAAAAATTGAAAAAACGACCTAAAATCTACCCCAATCCCACCTAAACCCCACTCCAATTCATTTACTCACCTAATTTTCATTCATTTTTCAACCTCGTTTCAAATTTTTAATTTCCCACCCCATTTGTTCTTTTTACCAAAAATTTCAATTAAAAATACACAATATGGATTGATTCCTACCTCAACACGTTGCCTCCTCCTCGCTCGCACCTCTGGTCTCTGAACTAGTGGACCTCCAATGCCTCCTCTTGCTACAGCCATACCTCCAATCAAACTCTCAGTCCTCCAGCCAATCCAATCGCTATGAATGATCTCGTGGACCCATCTACCTAGCTCCTCCAATCACTCAAATACCTCCAACTCAGCCTGGTACAATTCCTTGTCCTTTTCTCGATGGAAAATGCTAAAAACTCTTCACTATGTCTTTTTCTATAAGTGGAAAGGTTAAAATGAATCCATAACATACAAATTTTTACTTTTTTCCCTACCCCTGGCCTGACTGACGTTGGTTTAACTTGACTGGTATCGGTCATGTGCCCTAGTGTACCGCAGTTGGTTACTCTTGACCGGCATTGTTTTTACCTAACCGGTATCGATTAGCCTGTTTGAGTACTTTACACTATTTATCTCCACATTCAATTACTCGAAACCCTTTTCACCTTACCCAAGTTTGAACCAAACCTTACCACCCAACATAATGACCTTATTACCTACAACCCAACCTCACAATAAAGTTGGGGCATGTTTTTCTCTCTAATGTGGCCTTACCTACAGCCTTTCCAAAATCACCCAACCCAACCTTGCCCATTGTGACACTCAAATTTTCTTACTAGTTATACCTTGCAATGATGTTACTCATGTTGTTGAACCTAAGGAACTTACATTGCCTAATGCCATGTTGTTTATCCCGACCTAACCTTTGGTGCCATGGAACAAACCTATTACACGTTCCTGCACCTTTCCTGCTTGTGTTTCAGGACCATATCATATACCTCGGATACCTGAACCACTTCAACCTTGTTTGGATAAACCTATCGACCTTTGATAAAGTAGAGTTTTTGAGCTCTTCAACTTAGTACCTTATCACATTTTATAACATGTGCGTGTGTTTGAATGCCCATGCCTATTACCCACGCTAATAATACCATTACCTATACCTCATTTTTCATCACTTACACATTTATGAAACCACTCATTAGCTCCATCTATCACCTCATCAGATCCTAGTTTGAGGGGGATCCCCTCCACCTATACTTGGGGAACCTAACCTCCACCCATACTTAGGCCAACCTAATCTTCACTCATACTCGAGAAAACGACTTCCTATTTTTGTCAGTGTCGTTTATCAATACAAGATACACGAAAAAAAGGGGCAAATGTAGACACCAAATTTGGGTCACACTCCCCTTAGTCCCATTTAATTAATTAACGTAACGTATTCACTTAACCATGACCCCTTGCCCTGCATTCATAATAATTTAATTACTTACAATTGAATTAATGTTCATCCTCACATTATTAATTAATTTAATTACTTTAATTAAGTTAATTTACACCTCACCTAGACACCTCACCATGGACTTTTCCTAGCTTATTAATTAACTAAGATTGAATCTCTACTTATCTTAAATAATTAAGACTTCTTCAAACCCTAAAATTAAATTCCTATTCCTTCTCCAACAACACTCCCACTTATCTAAGCACCAACCCTCACTTGAGACCCAAATTAGCAATCAAGATCATGCCAAACATAGTAAATATTAGGCTATTTTTGGTGACTTGGACTAATTCACCCTAACCGATGTCAATTTATCCTCGACTGACGTTGGTCACCTAAACTGCCATTGGTTCCATTACATATAATTTTAAAACCCTTTACACGGGTTGGTCATTCAATTTTGGGAATTCTATTGTAATCAAGTGTGAGTCTCAAAGCCATTCCGACATCCAAATGATGATGACACACTGCTAGAGTGCAGCATAAGCAACAAGTTCTCTTCAAAAGCATTGGAGTATCCACCGGAACACATAGGTTGCACTACCACAGAACTGAACTAATAATCACCTCGTCGATCAATCACCAGCCACCTTCATTCATGAGATCTTCATAGAAATAAGTAAGTAACGTGGTTTTCATCATATGTGCTTACTTTACTATAGATCTTCTACTTCTTTCATTATTTCCATTTCTGCTATTACCCAGATATCTCCATCTTCAAACCAATCCACCTACCCAACCATTTCAAGTCTTTCCACCTTTCTTAACCTCTTCCTTTGCATTCTTGAGTCTTCTTAGCCATATTACATGTCTAACCACACCTTCCTCACTCTCTGTGTAATCACAGAGAAGCTAAAAATCCATTTTTATTAATGTATCACTAATTTCCCCTACCGACGTCAGTTTACCTTACCTTCGTCAGTTTGATCCCTATACTGGCATCGGTCATCCAAACGATACTGGTCTCTGTGCTATTTTATATTCTCATACTAGCAAGCCTTCTATTCAACCAAACCCAACCCAAACCTCACCTAATCAGTCCCAGACCTTTACCATACCTCTTACAAACCTTTCTAGCATGAACAAACCTTTGGTTTCATTAGATTTAGTGATACATTTCATATTTGACATTAAATCTAGCATATTTTTTGTAGTGAGAAACTAAATCTTTGCATTACAATAGGACCCTTTTTTAAATTTCAGTTTCTTATTTACGTTAAATTAAATAGTGGATTGACAACCTCTCTAGGAAGCATCACGCTTCTTAGATCTAGCATACACTAGGCAGTCCACTTGCATACGTTATTTAATGCTCTTTTTTGGTCTTGTTCATATTTACAGGTAGTCCTTCCTAGACAAAAAGGAGTTCTCTATAATCATCTTGGATAACATCAACAACGAGCGCATTCTACCTTCCACCTTCGATTTTATTGGTATTCCTCCTAACCTCTTACCATATCTATTTTGCTCAAATTATTGGTGAAACTGTGCCCCAGTACAGACAAATCCCTATGTGCTACAATTTTGTGGGTTGTAACTTCATATTCTGCCATGTCTTCCTGTCAATCATTATAGTCTAGCAACACAGTAAGGTAAGTACTTTTTAGGTTAGTTCCCCAATTGTTCCAATTTCATTTAAATATTAAATAAAATATATTAGCACTTATTTAATATTTAATATTAGTTATTCTATCATTGTTACTGGTTAGATTAGCTTTATAACACCCATTTCTAGTTAATCATTTTGGTGAACCCATCTTTTAGAATACCTTTCCCTGGGATCTGCTACATGGCTAAGAATAGTTCATCTTATCCACCCATCATGTATCATGTTAGTGTTAACCCTATTTACGATGAGGCTGCCATCGCTGATCTCAAAGCCCTCTATAGTTCTCTCATTACTACACTTGATTATGTCAAACAACTTCAAGATGGATTGCAATATGTGTCTACTAGCTTTGAAGATTCTCCTTTAGGTATTAACATTGTTGATGATCTAATAACCTTTACTCATTGTATGCCATGTTATTCTATTACTTGTGATCCACCTTCTAATATTTCACATGAAACATTAGATGATTCACTTATTAATTACTTTCTTCGTATTGACACTCGGCCACCTGTGCATACTGATTCTACATCTACTCTGGTCATTTATCTAGTACCTTCTCACGATACATCCTCTCCTATATTTCCTACTCATTCATACTATGTTGATGAACCCATTGATAGTGTTCTTAGTGACATTCTTATTTTTGAATATTTATCAGATAATGGTGAGGCACTTGATAGTCATGACTCTCCTTCTTTCCATATAGCTGATTGTGTCTCACCTCCTCCATTATTATCTTCTCTAGAGATTGCATCCAACACTTGCATGAGTCACCACCATCTATCACTTCTTCCTCTCCTATTGTTTCATCTCCATTTGATACATCACCTATGTTTCCTAGTCAATCTTCTCCTATAGATGTATCTCCATCAGTCATCCCATATATTGAAGATGTTGTTGATGCTAGTCCTATTATTGCTATGTATGTTCCATCTATATCTCCTACTTTAGCTTCTTCGGCACCTACCACTAGTGTTCCATTAGTATCAGATCCTTCTCCATCACCTTTGGAGATCCTTATGATCACTCATAATGGCAAGTCACAACCACTCAACACTTTATTTCCATCTTCCACCATTCCTTCATAGGATATTCTCTCTCTCATACACACCAAAGGATATTTGGAATCTCAAGTTCAATCCCTCACTTTAGAAAGAAGGGCCTATAATGCTTCCATTGAAAAAAATTCATTAGATGGAAATCGGTCCCTAAGAAGATTCATAATTATGCTTTTCCTCATAATTTCACCATGCCTACTTTGAAGATGTTTTGATGGTTTGGGTGACCCTCATGCTCATCTTTAATATTATCATAGTGATATGGCCTCTTACTCTAACGCTAAATTATTACTCAAGGCCTTTCGCTACAGTCTTACCAATGAGGCATTACAATGGTACACTCACCTCCCCTTTGGATCCATTAGTACTTTCTATGACATGAGGACATTTTCCTCCATTGGTTTATAATCAACAATGACCCTAAAGTCACTTACGAATAATTACTGACTCTACATTAAGGCTCCATTGAACCTATCAAAGATTATATTTTGTGATTTAATGATTGTATGCATTTTATAGTATTCCAACCTATATATCTTGAGAAATAATTTATTTTCTATCGTGACCTCATTCCTTCACTCAAGAAATGATTACAATATGATAAATACGAATCATTTATTCTCCTATGCTATAAGGTCATTGACTTAGAGTAAGATATTCTCTCTACACATATTATAGATCCTCCACACACTGCTACTACTATTTCCTCCTCTATTTCTACACCATTACCTTCAGTTGATCATCCTACAAAATCTCCACCTTTTCCTAATAAGAAAACAAAACAGGCTCAACCTACTTCACCAATAAAAGCATACTCCTTCTCCAGATCCGCGATAGGATACCCCTACCACCACTCCACCTAGGTTGCGGGAGCCTTTGTACTTCTCTCATCATGGTCGACTACATGATGTGCTGTGAGTATTACTCAGTGAACAATGAATTCTCCTACCTTCAAATCAGCATCATTCACAACACCGATTACAACATCAACGTGACCAACATTGTTACAACTATCATTGCATCAATGGCCATAAAGAAAATGATTATATTTCCCTTCAAGACAGATTACACCAGATTAAAGATTAGGGAATCATCTTCTTTGGTTCTTTCCCACATGATAATGATCCATCTCCCCTTTACCAGGTAAGAGAGCTTCTACTATAGTTGAGTCTTCTCCTCCATTTGATAATCAGATCCATGGTTCAACCACCACTGCAGTTCATTATCTCATACACACTCTCCACGAAGTCCATACATTACTGCACCATGACATCTATTATATCCACCTCATCCATCACATTCATGCTATCCTGCCGCATCATGCCAATATAGTACATTAGTCTCCACAATATTCCACTTTCGGATATTCCACTGCAGCTCCATATGACATTGAGTTTGGCTCCTACATTCATGCTACTTCCATACCACATGCTTTAACCACTTCACGCCACCTTGGTCTTTGGTAGGTGATTTCTATCACCTTACCCCCCGATGATGCACTTGTGCTCCTATGATTATTACATGACTGTTGAGGGATTTCTCTAAGAACCTTTCATCATGCGCTCCATCGTTCATCTATCACACTCTTAATAATTTCCTGATGACAAACTCTTGTTTTCCATGGTTCAGTATTGAATGTTGAGGGATCTTAATTCAATGAACCTACTCATCCATACACTAGGGGGCATCACTAATTTTCCCCTACCATTCATCCTACTAACACGTTACGATCAAATCACATTGTTTCAAAATACATTCATCACCACACATTATTTCGATCATTATACATCCGCTTTTTACATTTTACTTTAACTATGCATCACACATTCTATTTACTAAATATTTAACTTAACTGATCACATTATATTTGTCATCATAATGTGAATATTACATCAACTAGCATTAACAATATAATAAAACATCGCATACATTCCAATAACAATAACCAAGTCATCACAACATCATTACACACAAAAATGAAATCATCACACATATATATATATCACATGTGTCCATACATAGGTAGCAACAAAAATCATCCTTGGGGGGCACCCCCTACATCATATACAATAACAATAATCACAACTCATCATCATTATCGCTCTCAGGTACTACGAGAGCCCTAGAACTAGATGCCTCGCCACCAGCTTGACGTCGTTGTTCACGGCCTCGATACCTTCTCTACTTTACTATGCAACAAGATGTTATCTATAGACTACTTAGAGAACTGCTGTAGTAAATCCACATATCGAGAAAACACATCCTATACTAGAGGACCACCACCTACTACCTCTCTAGCCCAACAAGTCTCCTCACAGTGCCTCATCCCTCTCGAATTAGTAATACCATACATGTCGTTGTTGCCATGACTACCGGCTCAAATAAATGTGCGTGCTCACCAGCTATATTGTCCACTTGCTCGAGTATGCCTCCATCAAGCACATCGGTTAGCACATTCCACGTTAAGGTGGAGATGGATGTGTCGACTATCAATGACAATTCTACATCCCCTACAAAATGTAAAACACCAATACATTAGACAACCATCACTTAAAATAAAAACCAACAACAACATGTATAACATAAACACATATAGATACTCACGTTCTGCTACAACTGCTGCTACGGGGTCAGGGACATGAGTTTCCCTCACTCTTCCTCTACCTATGTATGGTAACCCGTTTGGATCTATAAATAATGGGAACAATAGTACCCACCAATGTTTCACCCACCATGCAGTACTTCTTGGTACTACTGCCGTCATCTAGATCTACCACCTCTATCGTGAAATCTACCTCATCTAGACCAAGAGGTGCTAATTGCTATGTTATGGGCCCTGTTGTAGCCCCAACCCTCTTTGGTGCCCTAATATCTCTCAACCATATATATGTTTCTGGGGGCACATCTTGAGTCATACCAAACTGATGTGACACTCACTCCACCTTGAAGATCTCTGCTACACTAGGAAATCTATCCTATAGCCACATCATCCTCCAAATACATCGTAGCTCCATGAAATCCTTAGGCCATCCTCCATAGTCATGATATGGCCTCCATATAATTGACTCAGGTCCCAACTTTTCTATCAGGGCCCTATAGGTATCAATATCCATCATGTTCCCACGTATGTTAATCTACCTCCACACGTATATTTTAGGCCTAGCCCATTCTTCTCATGGTCCCCGAATAGGTCTCAATACTGCTCTATGCTCATATGCCCACACGTGCAACAGTGTAATGGCTCCTATCCCACCGTCGTGCTCGTCATGAGTGAAACGATACAAATATCTATATAGATGGGCCAACACACATCGTGCCCATGCATATCTCACACTAACATCCTCTATCTAGTGGTAGATAGCATGCATCTTATATAATATGCCTACACCTTCCTCCCTCCACCGTTATGGAAGATGTAATAAACACTGCTATAAACTTCTGCAAGTGCAGAACTTTGGATCTCAAAATAGAGTGTAAAATGATATGATCCTCGACAAGTGTCTAAGTCCTTACAAAATACCATCTCACCGCTCGCATTTTCCTATCCATGTCCTATAATGGTATCACTTGTACCCTCTCCTCAACAACCGACAACCAGTAATATACGATACACGTCCTCCAACGTTAGAATCATCTCTCTCATAGGAAACCAAAAAGTGCATGTATCTGCACACCATATGTCATATAGTGCAATCAACATTGGCATATTATGGGGCACATCCCCCATCTGTGTTATGTGCTGCAAGCTAGCATGTCCATCACATCCCAATCCTCCTAAGATAAACCCAAACAAAGCAACATGTGCTCAAATGATGACCTCCGCAGAACTCCCTCGAGTGGATATCTCTCAGCACAACACCAAAAAACAATAAACACAACATTAGAATAGTTTACAAGAATCAATACACCCACTTATCACATTACTATACACTCCAAACTCTGATTTTCACCATCTTAGGCCAAATACACACTTTTTGGACCAAGGCACCCAGATGTAGGACTGGGGCACCTAGAAGTAGGACACCAACACCTAGTTTTGGGCTCTCTTGTCCTAGGGATCAATAACGCCCTCACCGCTATTATCTAGACCAAAAATAGTGAGAAAATTAAAATTCTCAAAATTGCAAAAATTTACCAAAAACAACTCATACACCATACATTTTTTTGAAAAACAATACACTTACCAACTCTACAGTAGTGCGGGATGCTACAACATTCGTCACTCTCTCAAACCTATTAGGATGAGCTACTCTCACTTGTGAAATTTTTTCTCATCTCGTGCTCACCCTCAAAATCGTGCAAATAAAAAATAAGGTGACTAACCACTTTTTAGTGTTACTATTTATAGTTCCTTTTTCACCTAAATTAATATAGTCATTATTTCAGGCACATTTCCTCTACTAATGCACACTACACCATTTTGACCATATCTTAAGCATTCTTACTCCTGTTTACACCTCGTTTGTAGGATGTTATTTTCAGATTTATGCCTACAATAGTACCACATGCATTACATGTATATCATTATTTTTTTTGACATGGTTTTCCATCTGGCTTAACCACATTCACACATATTTTTATGACTTTCGGCTTAAGTGTTCATTCTTCTCATTGCTTCCCATTTCACCGAAAGAGGGGGCATATCATTGGGTCATCCTATAATCCCCCTTATATCACCATGCATTTTAAAACACTATCGATGCGACAATACCAAAAAAACATTTACTAATTCAAACATTTACCATTAATTCATAATGTGCTGGGGGCAAACAAATATACATTTCACCATTAATTTCCCCCTAATGACCTAATCTGGGGCAAAAAAATAAGTGATTAAAAATATTTCCATGGGGGCAATAAGTGATTAAAAATATTTCCATTATCCATTGACTTTTATCAAATCCCTTAATGACCTAATTTGGGGGAAACTAGCATAAAACCTCTCCACGAGTAACCAATCAAAGCAATCAATCAAACAATTAATGCATTCAAATTTATAACAATCAAAATCATATCATTCTATTAATACAATATGACACAATTGGCCTCCTAGATGATGTAACATGGGAGTTACACATATCCTCCTAGATGACCTAACTTAGGAGATTACATTCGCTACTTTCCCAAATGACCTAACTTGAGAAGTTATTCTACATTTCGCATTCGCTTCCAGATGAAATAACTTGGAAGCCATCATACATTACGCATTCACTTCCAGATGACCTAACTTGGAAGCCATCACATTGCAGTGACACCCGTGGAGTGAGGGGAAAGATTGATTTTCCTATACCACTCCTATATGGGTCTGAGTCTGTCTGCAATGGCTAGATCTTGAGGATGTAGTTAAAGATTGGAGAATAACACACTTTTCTCCCTACACTCTTCCTCTAGCAACAAGACGCACAAATCCTTGGGTTGATTATTATTATACACGCATTCGGGTCAAGAATTGATCACTCCCTTCCCCATTTGATCATTTTCATACAACATTCAAATTCATAAACCATCTAACACTACAATCATCACTTTCATTTAGTACACTTCATCATGACATTATGCTTTTCACTACGTTGCATGGATCAACTCATTGATCCATCATTCGACATGTTTTTGGTCCTTTCGTAACGCTTATACTACACATCTACGTGTTCTACTACAACATGGGATTCTCCGGATTTCTCTCAGGTATGCATCTTTATCTATTTATGTTATCTATCTTTCATTCACCAACATAAAGTGGGTGAAAATGTAGTCACAAAATCACGCACTTACTATTACATTTTTACCGACAAGTATGTTATTTTGTATATGGATTTCGCGTAGTAAAATTATTCACTAATGACTCATCCCTTAGTCCTATTAATAGTTAGTCAGTCATCATTATCATTTGTCTCACACAGTTGTTAGTTGTTTGCATAGTTTTGGTCATCTTTCAATAGTTTTGGTCATCTTTCAACAAGTATTAGGTGTCATAATTTGTTCGTTTGTCATCTCTAGTCCTTGACTCAAGTACCCAGGGTTATGTTGGGGTGCCCACGGGCGTCCCTATCCTTAATTTTAGGTGCCTTAGTTTCCGTAATAATTATATCTAATTTATTTTTTCGATTTTAGTCTTTACAGTATTATGGTCACATTCACCTATTTTCTAGTCGTCATGTTGGGCCATTAGTGTCAAAATTTGAGAAAGATATCCCTATATAAACATAACATACTCACATTATTATGAGCAAACTATCTACTATCAAGATCTAGCTACTACTAAGGCAAAAGACTCCATTTGGGCATCTTCTACATCTGCATCACATAAGCATAGGGGGAAAGGGTTGTATTCATCCTATTCCATCCACCATTTGCATTTTACATCTAGTTATTTCCCCCTACTTCTATGTCATTGACACTAGGGCACCCTAAGCACACAATTGCACACACAAGCACACATAACTACATTGGGTCTGGAATGTAGTGCAAAACTTAGTTATAAGTCCACCACTATGGAAACTAAGGTCAGTTTGACCCCTTCATTTACATCTTTGCTTTTTAGGGATTTGATTATTTATATGGGGTTTTGCAGGTAAATCGTCATCACATCACTACAACAACACAAGCAAGGATATTGCGACAACTAAGAGAAAAAGAAGAAGACACTGTGAAGAACTTGCGACACTGTTAGAGCTAGATCCTGAGCTTTTCTACAGACCAAAGCACCCAGATCATAGACCAGGGCACCCGCAAGCACCCCGGTACATTCCCAGGCATCCAAGTATAGACAGATCCCTGTGTGCTACAATTTTCTAGGTCGTAACTTCATATTTTTCCCTGTCCACCTATCAGTCATTATAGTCTAGCAACAAAATGAGGTAAGTACTTTTCAGGTTAGTACCCTAATCGCTCTTATTTCATTTAAATATTATATAAAATCTGTTAGCACTTATTTTATATTTAATATCAATTATTGTATCATTGTTACTAGTTATATTAGCTTTGAAACACCAATTTCTAGTTGATCATTCACAATGAAATGTGGGTTTTTCAGGGTGAAGTTTCTTAAGTTTTAAGCAACTAAGCAATAGGGGTGTGGTTTCCGGTAATGAACTCTGAATTAAAAGTTCTTGAAAATATCACTTAGTATAGGATTTCAGTAATGGGGGTTGATTTTTTTAAAAATCAATAATAACAGTACTATTCACGAAGCATTTATTTTTGCAACTGAGCCACACTATATCCTTGTTCGAAATCACATTCATGGACGCAAAAATAGCACAAAGGAGAAGAAGTTCCATTATATCCATTACCCATAAAAATGGCAGAGTGAAACAAAACATTACAAATAACCAAATAAAGGAGAGAGAAAGAAGGATGCAACCATATTAGATTGGCTTTTAGGGCAATCTAACCATTCTCAAGGATTCAGGTCTGCAATAAATTCCCATAAACCCTAAACCTCTCCTTTCCACCTTAGCATGCCATGTACTCAATCAAACTTCACATTAACCAACACAGATCATACGAAATTTCCCAAACATAGTTCGTATAACACTTGCCTAGCCTTTGGCTAGTGTTCACAATGTTCCATTAAATATGCCATATAAACATTAAGATGCATACCACATTTAAATAAACATTAGGATACATGCCCAAAAAGTTATATATGTTATCCACTTATATTAAGTAGTTTAATTTTTCGTGTATTTTAATTAAGTCTTCACACAAACATAAAAACAAGTCTGAGTTTCCAAGATTGTCCAATTTATGGACTATTCAAACAATATTAATTCGTTCGAGCTAGCGAAGTAAGGCTTATACTTACCACACAAAAATTTGGCACTGCATATATATATATATATATATATATATATATGTATGTATGTATGTATGTATGTATGTATGTATGTATGTATGTATGTATGTATGTATGTATGTATGCCGCAAGCTTATATAAAATGCTATTACATGCCAAACGATTTAGTGATTGATCAAATAATATTATAATTATTATCCAACATATGATAAAATATATTTAACAGAAATTTCGATACGAGTTAAGACTCCTGGTTAATAACTTTGTTTAAACCTGTTGACGGTATATTGACCATCTATATGGTTATCAATTTCGGGAATAAAAAGGTAGGATATTACATATTGTAGATGTATGAGATTTAGTTATGGCATAGCAAGTTGCACATTTCATCAACAAATAGGGTATGGGATGTCATGTCTAAAATACCTTGTATCACATACTCATTGAGCAAAGATGCACCAATTTATGGCCTTATTCTATTAGTTCACTAGGATTCACATTCAGATTTTTTTATGGGATTAGTTAACTTTTGTAGTATTTCTTTACACCTTCTATTAAGGAATAGGGTCAAGAATGATACCTTCTATAATACCTAAAAAGTAACATCGATATATTAGGTATAATAACTTATTTATATTAATTAATAGGTATATTATATAATATATCCTAGGAACATCTATACTATATCTTAAAATATCAGGTATATAGGTTATGAAAACGGTAACAGATATTTTAGATTCTATAGTAGATCCACTATATTAATATATATTTTTATTTGTGGACCTATATTCATTAAATTATGATAATATCTAGGTATATTATAAGATTATATCTATACTTTTTATAACATAAGAATATAGATAACACTTATTAATAGTTTTCTTTTGACAATTTTTAAATAATGCAAATTAAAACATTGTTATAAAAAATTCTATTTATAATATGTCTATCATATTGTACAATTATTAAAGCTTTGTCAAATAAAAACTTTATTTTGTGAATTTTATGGAATACCTATATTAAATGGGATATTTACATATTTCGTAAGAAATATAGAAAACAAATTTAAAAATTACACTTAAATAATAAGTGGAAAAATTAATAATGGTTTTCTTTTGATGATTGTTAAATAATGAAACTTAAAAATAAATAAATAAATGTTTTTTTAATTTCTATTAATTATGCCAAAGGCGTTATGTACAAGGATACCCATTTGTTATCATCCTAGTTTGATGACATGTATTGCAATGATACGTATGCAAGAGCACCAGAGAAAAAATATTTCGACACTTGGTGTACATATATTTATTCAAAGTAAGAAGTTGTTAATTTTGATCGTTCATTTGGAATTGAATAAATCCAATCTAGATAATACCTAAAAAGCTAGCAATCGTACGTGGAGTGTATGATGGAAACACTGAAGGGGATGGAGCGAAAAATTGAAATTTTAGAAATTGAAAAAGACGAAGAGGATGAGGGGCGATTGAAAAGTGGTTTGAGGGAGGGGAAGGGCATTATGTTCCACTATATCGTCTATATCTTGAGCGCATAATTCACGTGATTGTGAATTACATTTAAAGGGGACAAACCAAAAAATGGGTAAAACCCAAAATGTTCCATGTTTGAGACCCAACAGAAAAGTGAGAATTAAATTCTTGCATGTTCCACACCTTTTCCCAGAGGCATTTCATGCCCTAGGCAACTTAGGTAGTTGCCTAGGGCGCCAAATAGAGAGGGCGGTTAAATTTTGAAAAAAAAATCAAATTTTAGTAGGTCGGCTTTACCTCAGGCCGGCTTTACCAGTTGGCAATGGCAGTTTGAACCGGTGTGGATACATCATACGGGATATATTATATAAACACTGAAAGTCTCAACCAGTGAACAGGCAGTGTACTATGTCAAGTTGAAGTGAACTGTGAGAATCGATATCTCAGATCTGCAAGAGTAAAGACTGTAGGGTAGCGTGAAACTGAAGCGTCCCGGATAATCTTTTCACAGAGCCCAATGAGATTGAGTGCAACTGTGCAGAGAAGAAGAAGGTGAAAGCACTCATATCATTAATCCTTCTCCCCATTTACACGCTTTGGAAACTGCAGCTGTAAAGAAAACAAAAAGAAATCAAAGCATTTTTTTTCTGAAAAGATAAGAAAAAAACGAATGAGACAATTTCTTTCAACACTCACATCTATACTGCCAAACCCCAATACCAAGGTATGCACTTACCGCACTAGTGACTAGATAAAAGTTTCACGAATCACATTTCCTAATCACTTTCTAATCAGATGTATTATTTGACTCAGGTTGCAAGGTACTGTTTAATCAAACAAACCATCGAATACATGATTACATCAAGAAACTGCAACAACAAGTCCAAGACCTGAAGAAAAAGAGAGAGCAACTATTGGGCATGAAGAAAACCTTCCTGCAGGACTCTCAAGTGGCAACCCTGACTCCTGAGCGAGCTCATGCGACGATCCACTGTTCCACTTCCATGGATAAGGATAGTGAGGAATCTTCAATCGCTATTTAATTAATTTGTAATTGATTATTGCAATTTGCTTTGCCTTTGCGGCTTTGCCAGGCTGAGGAGTGAGGATGCACAAATTACAAATTACAATTCATTGAATCATTCACCGAATGAGAATCTTCAGTCAGTAAATGTATCACCAATACCCAATTCACTGATTCACCAAAGTTCCAAATCGTAAACGAAGTCTGAAGAAAAAGTTAGCAGGGATGAATTGTTAAAAAAAACATGTGAGGTGAGTGCCTGGTCCCAGAGGGGGGTGGGACGGGGGAGTACTACCTATGGCGCTTCGAAACCTTAATTCGGCCCTGCCTTTTCCATGGCTTAAATTTTTTTAGAATTACATTTTTTTATTTGTTATGAACATTAAATTATTTTTGAAGTAGTATAATTGGCCACGAGAGGGGCATACGAATTCTAGGGTCACTGTAACATTTGTACACCCAAATTTCTCCTACAATGCTCAATTACAATGGAGGGAACATAGCTATCTTTTTTCATTCACGGTTTACACGTGGACATCCCCAATTAACTGGAGGGCATTGATATGAGCTACAAAATATATGATCGAGATCACTTCGCATTCATATGAGTGTCAAAGGCAAAAAATGTGTATAGTTGTTTAAACACCTTCGGTGTAAATATATTATAATAAATGTATCTATATCAAATATGTCAATAAATAGCAATTTCAAGGTTTTAAGGTTAGATTTTTTACATACCTCTTTAAACAACAAATTCATTAAATTATCTATCAATTTTACATTGATTTGTGGAAAAAGGAAACATTTAACTATGAGATTGTGTTGGTCTCAAAAAAATCTTCAAGAAAAAAGTACCCAAACATTATTACATGGCTAAGATATTACTATGTTTATTGACTTTTACAAGAAAATAGAAACAAAACTATTTAAGTGATAATCCAATGTAAGTCAAAGTTAAAGATGAGTTGTCACGTGATAGTCAAGTAGACATTAAATTTAATGTCAAGAATAAAGTGAACAACTCACTCCATTACAACTTTCCCTGCCATTGTAACTCGGAAAACCTGAATAGGTCTAGGGGTGAATTTCATACTTAGCTTTTATCAATTTTGAGAAATTTTGAGCAAGTGGGTATTTTGCAAATGTGACCAAAAAACCTCTTGGAATATTTTGAAAGAATCCTTAGAAATCCTACAATACAAAAAAAAAAAGTTAAGGAAAAATACTAAATAACAAAGTCTTATTCAAGGGGGGCACAAACAACATGACCTCAAAACTTCCCAAGGCAAAAAGACCAAAATTTTAAAGGGGTATCCTAACATTTCTAAGTGAAATCTTGGGGACACCAAGGAGGGGAAAAGGTTGAGATACCATCTATTTACAGACATGCATTCAAAATTACAACCATATTGTCATGCAAATTATACCTTACTTAACATAGAGAAGTGAAAATAGTAGAACATTTGGCCTAAAAAACATTAACATGAAGATGCAAGTGGCACTGGAAAGTGGCCATGTTTTAATAGGAAAATATGGTTAAATATAAGTAGGTAGGTGAAGAGGAAAAGGAAAAAAATAAATTAAAAATAGTGCCAGATATTATTTAAATAATTTTAAAAAAACATCATCAATTTTTTTACAACCATACATGGTAGTACATACTTTTACTTTCTGGACTGCGGGACATGAAAGCAAGCAGCTATAATTGCAATTTCTAGTGACAAAACAAGTAAATTGTCTTCTTTTCTTGTAATTCATACATATTCCTTAGACACTTTAAGTCTATGTCAAACAATATTTTAACATGATATTTATTAATGCAGTCCAACCAAGAATTGGTTGTTGTATTCACCGACAATTCTGTGAGAGCCTTCCAAACAATGACACTACACTTAAATCTAGTGTCAAATCTGATCATCCATATTCGATCTCCTTTTTTGATCCACTTTAAAATACACTAATTCAGAGAACATTGAGATGTTGTAAGTGTTCCCAGATCTATGAAGCATCATGCACATCGGTTCTTTTAGGTTCTTCATGATCTCATTGATCAGTGTCTTCCCTCCCGTGTGAATGCAATAATGATCGAACACGTTGGAGAAGTATGGAACATAGGAATTCATCTCCATCTTCAAAATATTTACTACCAGGAGAGATCACGCATATTTTAGTTACGGGATGGACCTTGGAAAATATGTTTAGCACCTATATCCACTTGCAGATTAATAGAAGTTTAGAACTATGAAGACATTGTTGTCATATTTGCAAGGATATTTGTCCACGAATTGGAAAATATAACCAAAATTTTAGCAAAATATAGTGCCAAAACACATGGAACAAGAGAATACAACCATAATAGAACACAAATATATATATATATATATATATATATATATATATTTGATTTAAAATCTTCATACAAATCTCAAAGCTTTTGCTCTATTTTTGCACAATATTGAATTGTTGCTATTAATTCCCTTGTTGTATTGTTATTTTTTGTTTTCCCCCTTTTTTATGTTATTTATCGATGTCATATATATAGCACCACATGTCATCCATATATAGTTGACCCGCGACCCGAACCCGAAATCTATATAAACTGTGGTTTATTCTGCCAGCTTCAAGTCTGCCGAAGTCCATCTCCCTAAAGTGTGGTGGAATGCCGCAATGTGTCCTACCTTGAACCGTTGATATATGTCCATTGACTCTGCCTTGTCCCACTATGGACCAAATGATTATGAAATGTGGTTCATTCTACGAGCTTCAATTCCATCAAAGCCCTTTGGGTGAGAGATTGCCGAAATGACAACATGTGTCATGTCTATGGTGGGATTTTTAAATTTAACGCCAAAATAGAAATAAATGTTGTTAGCAAGTGGTGGTTGGGAGAGAGGGAAAAATATAATTGAAAATCTATGCGGGGCTCAATATTACCAATGAAATTAATTCCAACACCCCCCCCCCCCTTAATCTTGAACCAAAAAACCAAGCATTCATTCAAAACTTGATTTTCAAATTTTGGAGCTAGATGGTCTAGAGCTAAATTTACGAACATCTATGATACCCAAAATTTCTCTCAAACAGTCAAACCTTTCTTTTGACAAAGGCTTGGTAAAAATGTCAGCTAGCTACAGGTCTGACATGTAAAACTTAATCTCTATTTCATCTTTTTCAACTAATTCAAGAATGAAGTGGTACCTTATTGCAATATGCTTGCTTCTGCCATGAAATATTGGATTATTTAACATGGAAATGGAATACATATTATCACAAAAATGGTAGAACATCCTTGTTTTTCTTCATGAAAATCTAAGAGGATTCTCCTTAACCATATCACTTGACATGCGGCTGAGTTTGTTGCAATATAATTTTCTTCAGCTGTGGACAGTGAGACAATTGACTGTTTCTTTGAATCCCATGAAATGAATCCTTACCCAACATTGAACACATCCAAATGTGATTTTTTTGTCATCAAGGCTACATGCCCAATCACCATCTGTGTATCTTCTTGTTTTGATCATGCTTCTTGTCATTTCATAAATGGTACAATTTCTCCTCGCAGCTACACCATTTTGATACAGTGTATACCTTGTTGTAAATAGTTTCTTGATCTCGTGCTCCTTACGAAATTCTAAAAACTGATTTGATATGTACTCTCCCCCTCTATCCTTTCTCAATGCCTTTATATAATGGCCATTGTGCTTCTCAATCATGGCCTTAAATTTTTTGAATACATTAAATGTCTTTGATTTATTTTCTAAGAAATAAACCCATGTCCTTCTTCTGAAATCATCTATAAAATTATAAAATAATCACTCTTGGACAAGGAGGGAGTCTTCATGGGACCACACAAGTTTGAATGTATTAACTCAAGAGGTGAGCTTGCTCTCTAGGATTTTCCTAAGGGAAAAGCATTTCTATGTTGCTTACCCAATATGCAAACCTCACATGCTTTATTTGGTTGTTCAATAGGGGCAGCCCTCTAACCATTTGCTTTTTATAAATAACATGCAATCCACCAAAACTCAAATGTCCATACCTAAGGTGTCAAAGATTAGATTGATCAATAACTATTGTTTTAAATGTTGTTGATCCTTCACCTTGCATCCTCAAAGGAAACATTCTATTTTGTGTCATCTTCACTGTTGTAATCTGTCTATTTCTTCCACTACTATAATATATAATGCATTATCCAATTTCAAACCTCACCTTATATCCTTTTTGGAGAAGCTACCCAATGCTTAGTAGATTATACTTCAATCATGGGACATAGAAGACATCATGAATCTGCCTCTTGTCTCCTTGCTTGGTGAAAATGGATACGATGCCTTTTCCCATCACTAGAACCTTGTCATTTTTTCCCATCTTCACTTCAGATCTGATTACTTCATCTATGTTATTGAATATTTCCTTGTTGCCACACATATGGTTACTGCATGCACTATCTAAATACCATATTTATTTGTTTCCTTGCTCAACTACATTACAGGTTAGAAACAAAGCTCCACTCTTTTCACTATTTTCAGGTTCAACTTATTTTGTATTAGAAAAGCTTTCATTATGATTTATCATATCATACTCTTTCTTTCTACATTCATTAACATAGTGTCCATAATTTTTGCAATAATAACATAGTACATTTGACTTATCATACCTTTGTGTAGAACCACCTCTAGAAGTGTTGTTACTCCTTCCTCTTCATCTTGCATGTGGCTCTTGATGGTTGTGTATTCCACCTTCTTGCTGGTTGCAAGCTCTTCCTTGTCCTTTATTGTAGGCTCATTTACCCCTGGCTCTCACATTTTTTTTGGAAGAATTTTTCATTGGGGGAGTTGGTTTTCCTACTCATCCTTTGTTCATCGGTTTGCAAAGAACCCATTAACTCATCAATTATCTTTTTCCTCAAGTCCTTGGACTCCTATATTGCAACAACAAAAGGATCAAATATGGTTGGAAATCTCATCAATACCTTCTCTATGATCCTATGGTCTTCAATTACATCTCCATTAGTACTAATTTCATTGACTTTGGTCATTTTTCTTGTGAAAAATAATTTATTGATTTTGATTGTTTCATGAGAAGGGTATCATAATCCCTCCTCAACATTTGCAATATTACTATCTTCACCTTGCCACTTCCTTGATAAGCATTTTGCAAGGTATCACATGCTTGTTTAGAGTTTATAGTTGCTACTATCCTTGGAAAAACCAAATCAGTGACAACATTTTGAATGTAGCTTAAAGCCTTTGCATGGTTTTTTATATTTTCCTTCAAAATATTATTTTGGGCTTGTGTGATTGCAATGAAAGCATCCTGATCTAATACCTCCATGTATCCTCCTTCCACTGGTTCCCATAACTCTTGAGAAGAGAACAATGTCTTCATCTTGATACACCAAATGTCATAGCTCTTCCCATCAAATATTGGGGTTTGTTGCGATGAGTTACTGTTGGAAGCCATTAAAAATCAAATCCACAGAATAAAAACTCAATAGCTTCAACAACCTTGTCGCTCTGATACCAAACTATTGGAAAAATATAGTGCCAAAACACATGGGACAAGAGAATACAACCATAATAGAACACACACACACACATATTATTTGATTTAAAATCTTCATACAAGTCTCATAGTTGTCGCTTTGTTTTGCACAATACTAAGTTATTGCTTTAATTCCCTTGTTTTTTTGTTTTTTTTTTTTCCCCCTTCTGTGTGTTATTGATCGATGCCATAAATATAGCACTGTGTGTCATCCATACATAGTTGACCCACGACCCAGACCTGAAAGTTATATAAAGTACGGTTTATTCCACCAGCTTCAAGTCTGTCAGAGTCCATCACCCTGAAGTGTGATTGAATACCGCACATGTCTCGCCTTGGACTGTTGATATATGTTTGTTGACTCTGCCTCGTCCCATTATGGACCCGAAAGATAATGGAATGCGGATCATTTCGTGAGCTTCAAGTTTGTCAGAGCCCTTTTGGTGGGAGATCGCCCGAATGACGACACGTGTTGTGTGTATAGCGGGCTTTTAAATTTAATGGCCAAAATAGAAATAAATGTTGTCAGCATGTGGTGGTTGGGAGAGAGGGGGAAATAGATTTGAAAATCTGTGTGGGGCTCAAGAATACCAAAGCAATTAATTTCAAAATGAAACATGTCAAGGTCATAAATCATGCAACAAGAACAATGAAATACAATAATCACACATATGACATTACATAAAGACTAGGTTACCTGAACTGAATGTTGCAACAAGGTTAGTGAGTATTGTGGATGAGAATATTTGAAAGCAATAGATGTCGCAGACATGGCAATGACATTTTCACCTGCAATGTCGGAACCAGGATTGAAAGAGTCAACCTTGTAAGATTACCTTGGGGTTGGCATGTCTTCTAGCCTCTGCCAACAAGCATGGTCACTCTCTCCATCTCCTACCTGTAAAATAAATTAGATCTTCAATACCAAGTTATTCTACTCAATAGATTAAATATAAGGATACCAGATGTAATATAAATTTCTAAGTAAATCCAAAATATCCAATTAGGTTGAAATCCCTTGTCTTCTCCCACAATATGTTGGGTTCAGGACGAGCTTTGATGTATTAACCAGTGCCCCATTTGATGGCATTAAGGGCATATTCTAATTGTCCTACTGAATTAATCTCATTTTGATACTGAATGACACTCCAACTAAGTCGGGTGACAATGAAAGCCATGGGAAATCAAAATTTCACATTAACTCGAGTTTCATAAGACCCACCCAATACTTTAACATTTGTAGGCAACAATTCATACAAGAATGCCCAATACTTTCTATTTTCTAATATCAAGCCTAAATAAATCAAACTTTGTGACTATAGTTGATGCTGACCTAATTAAATAACTTTATGTCGTTGATGTACAGTGATTGTTCATGTTAGAATGCCCCTAAGGTTTCCCATAGTAACAACTCCTTCGGCGTAATTAAAGTTTATGTCCACAAATTAAAAAACGTGTCACTGTTGACCATTCCTTACTAAAAGACAAGTTAACAATACTACTGAGTGACCCCTCCATACATGGATAAAAATATATGCAATACAACATTATTCTTGAAAACAAATAAGGACATGATCCCATAATAGGGGAAACAACATGAATGAATTGTTAGAAGCCTAAAACTTATTCAAAAAATAATGAATTGCATATCAAAATCATTAAGCATTACTCATAATTTAGTCTCTAGAATAAGTTGAAAATTTTTTAGTCTAAGTTGTGCATTTTACTCTTGGCATCCTTTCTTTTTAGTTGAAATGTTTCTTTGATTTCCTTTGTTTTTGTAGAGATAGAGTCATTTGAGCTTCTATCCTGAGCCCTAGGCACTTTCCCATGCCTACTTGACCTTTTTTTGCAGTAGTAGACCGACCCTTATCTCCCGTTTAGTTAACACCTCTATTCTCCCATTTAGTTAACACCTCCATTCTATTTTGCATGTACATCCCACGAACAACAATAATAATTTATTGTTGTTGGAGAAAGAAATAAAAAATTTGAAACATAAACCAAGGTTAGATTACCTCTCTAGCTCGAGGTAGCTCGAGGTAGGCTATTGAAGAAAACTCTGCTAGTTTTGTCATAAGAAATTGCATCCATATTACGGCCAGGAATATGAGGGAAAGTTCCATAGAACATACCCAAAATATCTCTCTTCTTGGATATGGCTACCATTGTACACAAAACAAGAAATTTGAAAATGTTGTAACCATTTTTGCAATCTATGATATGAAATTGTTGCAATGATTGGATGATTTAAATACTTCTTGTAGTCGTGTGATATATGAAGGCAATATTTTAAGAAGGGATGTGACACGTGGATCAATACATTGACATGTGTAGCAATTTACTAGGAAAGACAAACAAATAAGTAGCAAAGCCAAGTGTATTTGTCAATTTTTGAAGTGGATTATAGACTACCCATTTATTTATTTATGACATATGTGTGGGTGATTTGATGTGTGTTTTTCATACCATTTTTTGGTTTAATAAGTAATTATATGTTAGCGTGGATCGATGACTTGCATTAAATTCGTATGTAAGAAAGACTTTCAAAAATAGATGCAATACAACCTTATTCTTAAACTAGACACTATTTCTGATTAAGTGCACTCATGTTACTCATTATTTATTTCATATTCTTCCCTTGTTTTCTCCTCGATATAGAAGATAATTTAATTAAAAATTGATATGTCAAAATATCAACTCAAATTTGTCTCCTCTAAAAATTAAATGTAAGAAATAAAAATTATAAAACTAATTTATATAAACCTTGATAAATGTCAAAATATCGACCCGAATTAGTCAACTCTTAAAATAAATGTAAAAAATACAATTATATAACTAATTTAATTAGACCTTGATATATGTCAAAGTATCGACCCAAATTTGTCACCTCTTAAAAATAAATTTAAAAAATTAAAAAACTATACAACTAATTTAATTAGGCCTTGATATATGTCAAAGTATCAACCCAAAATTTTCACCTCTCACAAATAAACATAAATAAATATAAAATACAAAACTAAACCAATCCATCATAATTAGGATATAAAAAAGTGTCAAGGTTAAACCTATGTTGGAAATAACTAACCCTTTTCAAACTATCGAGAGACCATTACGTCTCTCCTTTTTTGGAGAAGTATGGGTCCCTTTATATACCATGAAAAAGGAAATGCTTAATATTAATACATTTCCCACATTTAGCTTTTTTTATCTTTGTTATCTCATATTCCTAACTTGTGGAAAATGTTTCCTATTTTGTGTTACGTGGATATTTCATGAACCACTTCATTACCAAGATTATAAAAATAATGATAATACTTACTTATACAAGTTCAAACATCATCTCTCATCCACAAAATATTGTTCATAATGTCTTGATCAGTTCCAATTTTGAGCTATTCACAAGGTACCATGGGGATTACGATGACCTGCGTCTAAGGGGGTAAGCCTTAGGCCATTGACCCTAAAGTCCACATTATCCATGCCATCAAAGGCTTCCCAAAGTCACATTCACAACTACATATAGATAGGAAGATTTCATATGTTTGCGTCCCTCATGATTCTTCCCTTCCGGCGACACCTTCTAGCTCATCTTTAACGTCCAAATTATCCTCTTCATTAAGATACAACAAACCATGCTTTTCATAAGACTTGTGATTTGATAAATCCATTAGTTGGTGTTCCGACACGAAGGAGAGTGATTAACTAAAATGTGGAATTATTCTAATTCTATAGTTAATCTAATATAAAGAACATCAGTAAATAACATATAATTGCATAAAGAAAATGACCCAAGTAATCTAAAGTATGAAAATATGAAACCCTAAAGTGCAAGAAGGGTTAGGTAAAGCTTAGCTAATTTAATTAAGGTGTTGGACTGTGTCTCAGAATAAACTGAATGAACAAAATATAGGAACGAACACACCAAAGCTCCAGAAAGCACAGATCTAGAACAGTAAGTTGGACTGGGATGCTTGGAGAGGTACAGGGCCGTATAAGGGCGCCCTAGTCTAAGATATGGGCACCCTAGTATGTGAAAAAGATCTGTAAACCTCCTCAGAGGTGTCACTGGATATTCTCCTACCTTCACTTCTTGTCGCACTAGCTTCGTTGGATTGTGAAAAATGTCGTTGGAAATCAGTGATGAAGATGAGACCTGCAAAACCCTAAGACAAGCATCAAACCCCTAAAAAAATAAAGATGCATATGAAGGGGTTGGATTGTCCTCAGCTGCCACAATGGTGGACTTACTAACTGAGCGTTGCACTACATCTCAAACCCGATGTAGTTCTATGTTCTTGTGTGTGCAATCA
The DNA here is from genome assembly GCA_019776745.2 of Taxus chinensis. Lineage (NCBI taxonomy): Eukaryota > Viridiplantae > Streptophyta > Pinopsida > Cupressales > Taxaceae > Taxus > Taxus chinensis. The sequence goes on from CM034148.1 coordinate 280,640,357, forward strand.
TGTCCTAGGTGATCTTGTGTCAATCACACTTTGTGAAAGTAGCAAGCAATAACTATTTATAGAAATGTAATAAAATGGTGGATGGAATAGAATGAACTTCCCTCATATGTAGTGTGATGCAGATGAACCAGCATTGTGCCTTGTGATGGAGCTAGATGGATGCAACCTTAGGTGATGATGGTATTGCTTAGTGTTTGGTCCCTTATTATGGTCTCATAACTTTATATTTATATGTTTCTCTTGTTTTAATTTCGTAATTAACCTTGAAAAGGCTGACCAGACCACTAAAAATATAGAAAACTCAAATGGATAGAAAATACCCAAAAAGTGGCGGAAAAGTGTAAAAAGGCTCAAGGTGCCCCAAATGAGACCAAGGTGCGTAGGGCACCCTAGTATAGGGTCGGACGCCCCAATCAAAGATAAAACGATGCCAAATGGTAGAAATAAATGGGTGAGTAGATGCGGGAGGTCAGCAGTGACGACATCAAGAAAAGTAAAATGGCCAAAGGACATGGGTTAATTAGTACTTTCTTCACTCAAAAACTATATGAATAGTAGTATGAGACTGGGACTAAATAATGTATAAAGTGTGTGCTTTTGTGACTACAGTTGCCCCCATTTTATGTTGGTGAGTGGAAATCTCGGTAACATAAAGTAGATAGAGATGCGTACTTGTAATCCATGTAGAGTGATGTAGAAAGCGTGTTGATGGACTAGACAAAGCATGGAATGAGAAAATAGTGGAGCATGGAAACTAAAGATGTAAAATTTCAAAAAGTGGTGAGAGTAAACCTAGAGAGGAAGCGAGTGTGTAGTTGTCGATGTGTGTGATATACCTACATGTTAGTATGAGGTTGTTGTCGCAAAATGTTGTTGTTGTTGATGTCTTTGTTGTAGTTGTGGTTGATTGTTTGCTTCTCATTTTGTCGGACATGCAAGGAGAAGACGATCAAGTAGTCAAATACAAATGTAAAGATGCACGTATATAGTAAAAAGTATGTAATGAGAATGAAAAATGTAAAAGAAACATGTGCACCTGATCCGTGATAAGAGAAGGGGTGAAGAAAGCATATCCTTTACTGTGAGTATTTTTGGAAATCTCACGCCACCATGGCCAAAGAAGTGTAGGGAGAAAGTTGTATTATTCTCCAACCTATAATTTTTTCCCTGAAGATGTGTGAAGAGATATTTTTATTGCCTAGCTTTTTGGGCGATCTGACGCCACTGGTTGAAGTAGTGTAGAGAAGAAATCTGTTATATCCTCCAACATGTAACTACTCACTAGAATGCTAAGGACAACCATGTCCTGTAAAAGCCACTATGTATGGGGTTCATAGACTAATATGAACCCACTCTTTGTATAACCCACAATGTCAAGGATGGAAAACTGAATTGAAATGTACTTGTAGAAAGCATTGTGTAGTGTGTAAACCCCAAATGATGTCCCCCTCTTTGGGGGCACATGTGACATCACAGCTAGGGAAACGCGGCCCCAAAATAATACTGAATGTGTAAATTGTGCCTTGCAAGGGGGAAGGAAATGCACTTGGTAGAGACCAAGGTGCACACAAACAAGTGGCTAGAAAACAAGTATCAATATGAACAAGCATGCATGTAAAGACAGGTGTACACCACACAAACATTATATAAACTAAAATGCAACTAAAAACAAAAGAAGACAACCATATACCACCATAGCAGGTTGCAAACATGGGACACCACTCATGATGTCGCAAGACGCACAAGGCCATAATGACCACATATAAACAATCAAGTGTGCACATCAAACAAAGGGAAATGCCCGCATACAAGAGAAAACAAAAACAAGCAAGTACAAACAAAATATAGCCATGGAAGAAAGTAATCCTGCAAACAAATGTCACACATGAAGCACCTGTTAGCATGTTAGAAAGATAACCAGTATGTCAAAAGCATGTATAAGCAAGTGATGTAAAGTTATAAGTACATAATGAAACAATAACACTTGTAAGAGACGAATGTGGATGCCCTTATGACCATTGTAAAAGTGGTAGGAGGCGAGCATCCATGTTGAATGTGGGAGACATGTATCTGCGATAATAACTAGAAAAGGGCGTGAACGCAAATGTGTATATGGTAAATATAATGACATATAAGAGATCTAGCTAGCATGTGTAATAAATGAACATGAATAAGAAAATATAAGCAAGAGAAAAAACAACCAAGATATGCAATATGCTTTTGATGGGTGGAATGGAATGCAAGATGGATGATAGGAGCCGCTGAGTGAATGGAACTGTATGTAGTGAGGTTCATTTAGTATTCCCCCTCAGTAGTCAAGAATGAACCAAAAATGAGAGTGTGTCATCAGTAAATGGTCGAAGTGTGTGTTGTATCTAACGTGATGTGGTGAATGTGTATATGTAGTGATGATGATATATGACCTAGAAATTATATGCATGTGACCTTATAGCCGAAGCATATATGACAATAAGATGATCGAAAGAATGATGATTTAGCCTAAAATGTATATCACTACTGAATGAATAGGAGTGGTGATGTAGCCTAGAGCATGTACCACTACAAGATGAAGGAATAGGTGACCATTTAGCCTATAGCATATGTCACTAACCTAGTAATGTCACATGATATAAGGTTGAATGATGAGAATGTGTGTATGATAAGGTCCATTTGATTTATAAACCCTCGGTAGTCGAGTATGGACCAAGGAACTAAATTGCGTCATAGGGTAGTGAGTGCAATGCATAGAAGAAGATGTAGGATGTGTGATGATTAAATGACCATGTGATGAGAAAAATGTGTAAATATGCAATGTGTAGAATGTAATTCAAGATGTATAGATGGACTAAGAGTGTAAGGTGTGCATTATGTAGTATGTAGGATGAGTATTATATGATGCTAGACTCGTAGACAATAGGAGTGTGACACATATGTGATGAATACTAGTATGATGTGTAGAGTATGTATGATGCATAGAGGCGTAGATGTTGAAACATTAATGATGTAGGGTAAGTAAGATACAAAATGTGACATGTACTATAAGATATGTAAAGAGACATCGTATGTAGTATGTGGAGTGTGGGGGGTTCATGTGTAGTATGTAGCCCTCAAAAATCAATTGTGAACCAAAACACAAGAGTGTGTCATCAAGAAATGGTGACGTGTAAATGACAATGTATGTAATGTAGAGGACTATGCGAGTGCTAGAGTGTGGATGTGGGTAAATATAGGTATGGGAAACGTGGTGATGTTAGTATGGGGGGGATGTTTGAATTCTATGCCCCCAAGTGTGGAAGATAAAGAATTGACCATGTAACATCATCAAAGAGATCATTAATTTCAGGGTCAAAGTCATATGGATAATCATTAGAGACCTGATAAGAAATAGTGTATGGTTGATCATGAAATGAGCCATTGAGGCACAAATTGTACATACCCATAGCATATTCCTCATTAATGAATGAAGGAAGTGGATAACCGTGCACATACCAATGAGTGAGATTTTGCGAATAGCCAAGAAAATAACTATTGCAAATAAAGACAAGACCAAAGGGCATGGGAAAAGATATGTCTATATGGTCATGATCTAGAGTGCCCCTAATGCAATCAAGCCATGATTTCCCTAATAGGAGTGGAGAAGAGTAAGGAATGCGCGGTAGATATATTTTAAGATAAAAGACACAAGCCATAAGCGTTGGTAATAGTGATAAAGCCATAGTATAGATGACGAACATTAGTAGGAGGATAGAGGTCATCAAAAGTGAAACCAAGTCGAGCTAGACCATCGTGTCAGAAAATGGTTTCATCACAAGTAAGATCAAATGGAATATGTTCCCAATATGAATCATTTATGAAAAGTGTGCAAGTAAATGGTGTGTGTGCTAGTGGAGGTGATACATGTGAAGGTGTAGGTGATAGAGCAACGTCTAAATACTGGACAAGCCCCTAATAAAGAATCATAGAAGTAGTAATAGTTAGTGGCGTAGAAGAGATTGAATCTATCACAAAAATGACACCTTCAAGTGGTGGAAAATGAGGTAGTTTGTCCATTGGTTGAGGGTCATTTGTAGTATCAGTGCGTGGAATAAGAAGGGTAGTATTAGGATCTCGGTCACAATATTGGAATGCATCACAGTCGCAAAGTACAGTATATTCGATACCTTCATATATGAATTTGACACAATGATGTACAGTAGAAGCAATGGATTGCATGGCATGGAGCCATGGTCTACCAAGTAAATAGCTATATAAGACTGGAAAATATATGACAAAGAAAATAGTGTTGAGGGTTTTTGGTCCTATAGTAATAGGAAGAACAATGTGACCTACACATGGGCGGACTAAACCATCATATGCACGGACTGAGAGGGATGTGTTAGAGCTCAAAATTGCACCTGCGATATGATCATGATGGATCAAGCATTCTGCGGAAACAATGAGACTATCTCCAAGTTGTGGGACCTTACGCGCTTGAGACAGACCTCTGGAAAAGGCTGGTTCCTTTACCTATTTCTACCACTAACACTTCTCCTAATGTTGGAAATGAAGCTATCTATAGCTAATCTACGCTTCTAAGGGAATAGGGTGAGAAGGAGATGCATGAAAGAAATCCTAAGCTAAGGGAAGGCGATAACGCAAGAAAGAGTCGATCACTCTTTGCGAGGGGTAGGAAAGGGAGAAAGCGTGGGAGAGAGGGAAGACAAAAGCACATCATATACAAAAACCACACAGACAACTTTCCGTGCGTCGACAACATATGAAACTAGAACCTACAAGGGGGAAATACGCACAGCATGCTAGAAACACGAACAGGGAGGAAAGATGCAACAAAAATGAGAAAAAGGCAAATGAAAGTGCCATAAAGCCTTATTTTTATTGCTTAAGGGATGCACATTCATATACATTCATGGCATGAGGCAAGAATACATTGCAGAGACCAATCCCAAGGTCTGAAACTCATGGGAAGTCGGCCACTATTTTGGAATGGTGTTGTTACAACAAAGAAGGATTTTTTTCAATGAGCAAAGCTCTACAATTTATAGGAGAAGAAGGAGAGAAGAGAAGGAGAAAAAGGATGGAAACTCATATTCAAACTTACAACTAGTAACAACCAGCAATAACATCCTACAATGTTGTCAAATGCGCCTCCTCATGTCTGTTTGGCATGTAGAAGAAGGAAGAAGGCCAAATATGAATGAAATTTGGTGGTTGAGTCAATTAGATGTCTGTATTAATGACCAGAAAGATGTTTCCTTATTTTTTGCCCTCCAAATCCTGCCAAAATCTGATTTCGTAAAGTTCAATGTGTAGCTCACTTTAGCAACTTTCAAACAAGCCTAGGCGCATGGGAATTTGAGCATTGTGGCAAAAGTTATGGTTGTCAAAAGATCTACACTGTAAACTAAACATGCAAGACATGTGGCGTGTGATAATTGAATGAAGGAATCAGCCAATTGTTTATCTATTTTGTCATTTTTACCACATGTCACAAACTGGTTCATTGTCATGATTTGGCGCCCTGTTGGTGCGCTTTGGTTGGTTACGTGTAACACACTCAAGTAATACAGTTTCCATGTGGCACAATGGTTGACGTGGAGGAGGGCGTGAAGGCAGAAGATGCAAAAATAAAAGGAAGTGACAGGCGTGGAAGTAGAAGAGGGGCGCGCAACTGTTACGTGCACAAAAGAAATGGATGCATACTCGTAGGAGACAAGTATGCAAGTGGGGCACAAGCATTCAATTGAGGAGAGTGCGGTGATAGAAAGGAAAGGGGCGCGCAGTCCAAGCTAGGAAGGAAGCGTGCAATGCACAAACAGGCGTGAAAGGGAAAAGGAAACAGGAGGGGGAAACAAGGAGGGCACGCAGAGGTGCGCGCTAGGAACACCAATTGCACCAAGAAAACTGTTAGAGTGCACGCAACCTGAAATGTGGAACATCAGAGTCATAATACAAATATAAGTTGTCCAAATAACTACGGGAGTTATTTGGGACAACAGTTTGGTGAATTTTGGGGCCATCTCTCTACAATATTATCCTACGAATCAGATTCATACCATTCTTCAACAATTCTACAGTCTTCGAACATGAAGACATTGGTTGGGGATGGCGCATAGGTGAGGGGTTGTCCATTTATGACATAATTAGACATAGGGGACTTGGAAGAAGGTGGGGAAATGGGGGCAGAATGAACAAAAGGCACGCGCGCGGAAGGAGTGACACTACGCACAGAAGGAACAATGGAAGGGAAATGAAGGGATGGTAAGGAAGAAGATGAAGGGATAGAACTCTCAATGGGAGCAAGATGCAGAAAGCTGAGAACATGGACAATATGTTGTGATGGTGTAGGTTGGGGAGGAGGAATGGGAGGGTTGTAGGATGGTAATGTAGAGTTACCCCATTGACAGGATTTCTTGACACTAGATTTTTTAGCCTTCATTTTTTCAACCCATTCTGTAATCTAGGGCAGCATCTCAGTAATGAAGTGCAACTTCTGTTGGGTGATAAACTAGCCTGGCATAGGGCTGACCCATGGACAGGGAACCTTGAAGCCAACTTTAGCTTCCTTTATTGATCATTTAACTTTGAGATGCATCATGTTCATCTCCATTTCTTGCACCTGCCTCTAAAAATCAACAACTTCTATAGAAATACCGCCATCATCTGCAAAACCCTGTTCTTCATAAACATTTTGGTTAGAAAATTAACCATATGGGTCAATGGGGGTGGGCTATATCCATATTCAGGATGATGGGACTCATAAAACTTATTTGGAGGAGGATTTTGAAACTGTGAGAATGGAGGGAAATATTTGTGTTGCAACAAATGAGATTTCCAGGAAGGGGAATAAGTCATGATTTCACAACTTCAAAAGAGGATGGTGAAATGATGGTAGAAGGGAAATGAATGAAAGGAGGGGAAACTAGTCTGCGAATGAGATAATGGGTGTGTTTGGATCAGTGGAGTCACTATATGTGTTGAACGATGCCTCCAAAGGCTAGGTCTCAACATGAACACGTTACATTTACTGAGATGAATATGTGTAGCTCTTCAAACTGGTACCATCAGGCGTGCCAAAAATTGTTGGACCTCACAATTATACCCGCAATATGATCGTGATGGATCGAGAATTTTGAGGCAATAATGGGATTGTCTCCAAGTTGTGGGACCTTGTGTGCTTGAGACAGACCTCTATAGAAGTTCAGATCCTCTACCTATTTCTACAGCTAATGCTGCTCCTAATGTTGGAAATGAAGCTATATATCGCTACTCTACGATTCCAAGGGACCAAGGTGAGAAGGAGATGCATGAAGAAAATCCTAAGCTAAGGGAAGGTGATAGTACCAGAAAGAGGGTCGAGCGCTCTCTACAAGGGGTAGGAAAGGGAGAAAGCATGGGAGAGCTAGCAGACAGACATGAATCATAAAAAATAACCACACATACAGCTTTTTACGCGTCGACAACACATGAAACTAGAACCTGTAAGGGGGAAATATGCACAACATGCCAAAAACACGAACAAAGAGGAAATATGCAACAAAAATGAGAAAAGGGTAGATGGAAGTGCCACAAAACCTGATTTTTATTGCTTATGGGATGCACAGTCATATACATTCATGACATGAGGCGAAAAATACATTGCAGAGACTAAGCCCAAGGTCTGAAACTTGTGGGAAGTCGGCTACCATTTTGGCATAATGTCATTACAACAAAGAGGGATCCATTTCAATGAGAAAAGATCTACAATTTATAGAAGAAGAAGGAGAGAAGAAAATGAGAAAAAGGAGTGAAAATAAAATTCAAACTTACAATCACCAACTAACAATAACTGCTTGCAAAACTGCCTGCAATGTTGTTAGATGCGCCTCCCCATGTCTGTTTGGCATGTAGAAGAAGGAAGAAGGCCAAATCTGAATGAAATCTAGTGGTTGAGTTGATTAGATGTCTGCATTAATGACCAGAAAGATGTTTCCTTGTTTTCCACCTACCAAATCCCGCAAAAATCTGATTTTGAAAATTCTAATGTGTAGTTCACGTCAACAAATTTCAAACAAACCTAGGCGTGTGGGAATCTGAACACTATAGCAGAAGTTATGGTTGTCAAAAGATCTACAGTGCAAATTGAAGATGCAAGACAAGTGGCACGCGTTGATTGACTGAAGGAATCGGCCAACTGTTCATTTGTTTTCTCATTTCTGTCACGTGTCACACACTGGTTCATTTGCAGGATTTAACACCATGTTGGCACGGTTTAGTTGGTTTCCTGTAGCAAACTCAAGTTTGATAGTTGCCACATGGCATAGTGGTTAGCGCGGAGGAGCGTGAAGGTAGAAGGCATGAAAGGAAAATGAAGTGATAGACACGAAAATAGAAGAGGGTCACACAATTGTAATGTGCGCGGGAGAAATTGATACACACTCGAGGGGACAAGTATGCAAGTGGGGCGAGAGAATTCAATTAAGGAGAAACATCGACAGAAAGGAAAGGGGCACACAGGCCAAGCCACGAAGGAAGGAAGCAGACAACGCACAAGCAGACATGAAAGGGAAAAATAAACACAAGGGGAAAGCAGGGAGGGCGTGTAGAGGTGTGTATGAGGAACAACAGCTGCGCTAATGAAACTGTCGGTGCGCACAACCTGAAATGTGGAACATCATAATCAAAATACAAATATAATTTGTCCAAAATAGTGGTTGGCGCGGAGGAGCGTGAAGGTAGAAGGCATGAAAGGAAAAGGAAGTGATAGACACGGAAATAGAAGAGGGTCACACAATTGTAATGTGCGCGGGAGAAATTGATACACACTCGAGGGGACAAGTATGCAAGTGGGGCGAGAGAATTCAATTAAGGAGAAACATAGACAGAAAGGAAAGGGGCACACAGGCCAAGCCACGAAGGAAGGAAGCAGACAACGCACAAGCAGACATGAAAGGGAAAAATAAACACAAGGGGAAAGCAGGGAGGGCGTATAGAGGTGTGTATGAGGAACAATAGCTGCGCCAATGAAACTGTCAGAGTGCGCACAACCTGAAATGTGGAACATCATAATCAAAATACAAATATAATTTGTCCAAATATCTAAGGGGGTTATTTGGGACAACAAGATGATGGAATAACATCACAAGAAGAAAGACCTAATTTTTCAAGGAATGACATAGGACATAGATTAAGTTCAGATCCATTATCAATAAAAGTGTGCTTAATACCCATGTTGAGAATGTGAATCATAATATGCAAGTGTGGGTCATTATCAAAAGTGTTTAAATCAGCAAGAAGATTAGATTTGAATGATAATTGTTGAGAAAATGCGTCTACAAAAGTTTGATACACCGAGTCAGGATGCATATCAACACAAATGTGGGTAGTAACTAGAATATGCTAGAATATATACCTTACATCAGGATGTGCAAGCAAATAATCAAAGATTGAGATACTTATGATGACTAGACTCTAGAATGAAAAGAATGAGGATCCTAAAAGCGTGAAAGCGTTCGGGTTCACCAAAATGATTAACAATGTGGAATTATTCTAATTTTATAGTTAATCTAATATAAAAAACAACATTAAATAATAGATAATTACATAAAGAAATGGCCCAAGCAATCTAAGCTATGAAAATATGAAACCCTAAAGTGCAATAAGGGTTAGGTAAAACTTAGTTGATTCGATTAAGGTGTTGGATTGTCTCGCAGAATAAATTGGATGTGGTAATGAACACACCGAAGCTCTAGAAAGGACAAATCTGGAATTATAAGATGGGCTAGGATGCTTGGAGAGGTACAGGGGTTCCCTGGTTTATGAAAAAACTTTGCAAACCTCCCCTAAGGTGTCGTTGGATGTCTGCCTACCTTCACTTCTTGTCGCACTGGCTTTGTTAGACTGCGCAATATGTCACTAGAAATCAGTGATGAAGATGATACCTGCAAAACCCCAAGACAAGCATCAAACCCGTAAAAAAGAAAGATTCATATGAAGGGGTTGGATTTTCCTCAGCGGCCACAATGGTGGACTTACTAACTTAAAAGTTGCACTACATCTCAGACCTGATGTAGTTCTATGTGCTTGTGTGTGCAATCATGCCCTACGTGTTCCTGTGCCAGTCACACTTTGTGAAAGTAGTGAGAAATAGCTGTGTAGAAATGTAATAAAATGGTGGATGGAATAGAATAATCTTCCCTCCTATGTAATGTGATGTAGATGAACCAACCTTGTGCCATGTGATGGAGCTAGATTGATGCAAATGGAGCCTTTGATGGATGCAACCTTAGATGATGATAGTAGTGCTTAGTGCTTAGTCCCTTGTTATGGTCTCATAAATTTATATTTATATGGTTCTCTTGTTCTATTTTTGCAATTAACCCCGAAAATGCCGACCACTAAAAAGAAAGAAAGTTCAAACACCTAAAAAGTGCCCAAAAATGGCAAAAAAGTGTAAAAAGGCTTAGGGCGCCCCAAATGGGACCAAGGCGTTTGGGGCACCTCAGTATGGGGCCAAGTGCCCCATTTAAAGATAAAACAACGCAAAATGGTGGAAATGACTAGGCGAGTAGATGCAGGAGGTCGATAGTGACAACAACAAGCAAAGTAAAATGGCTAAAACACATGGGTTAATTAGTACTTTCTTCACTCGAAAACTATATGAATCGCAGTATGAGACCAGGACTAAATAATGTCTAAAGTGTGTGATTTTGTGACTACAGAGAGGTTTGGGCCAAGGTGCTCCCTCATCTCACTTACCAACATTCCCATTGGAAAGCATAAACGAGAACCCAACCACTAGAAAGCAAAAGACATAACTAACCATATCATGAAATAGTCCTTAATTTCAACAAGTCACATGTTAAAGCACAAAATTATCTCTACCTTCTACCATATTTCACCTCTCACCACCCACAATTTGTCACATGAAAGTATGACAGGGATATCCCAATGTGTGTAAAAAACTCTTAGATCCTTAAATAGATCCACAAGAAGTTATGAATGGGCTCGCCAACATCCACATTGAAAAGCATAATTGTCTTGCATTACATAGGCCTAGCATAAGGGGAAACATTATTTCAAAACATCTATTTCAACTTTCAAATGTTAAATAACAAAATTATCTCTACCCTCTATCGCATTGCACCACTTACTACCTAGGGTTTGGCATATGAAACTATGACAAGGATATCCCAACATCTATTAGTAATTGTTAGGTTTAACATTGTGGATCCCCCAACACAACAACATGAAGTAAATATGTTATCTCACAAAATAGTTAAGAGGGCCTCGAATGGATCCACGAGATACTTTGAATGGGATCACCAACATTCCTACTAGAAAGCATAATTGTCTATACAATTTACATTCCTAGCAAAAGAGGAAACATAGTTTCAAAATATTTTTCCTTGTTCTGAATTTGAGCTCTTCACTTGCTACCAAGGGACCTTGATGACCCATGCCTAAGGTGGCTTTTCAATAATTTTTTCTTGATATAAGGAACGTATATGTGAATTTGATGCACTACTTAGTATATGTGTTCAACTTATTCTTAATATACCATGTTTTTCATTTTTGTTTACTATTTTATTTTTGGTGTACCTTTCCACACTTACATTATTAAAACACACAAAAAAATGATTGCGACAATCCCTAAAAGTTGCAGATGCAATAAAATGTAGAGTTTCTCAAGTTGGCGACAATTAAGACATAATTATTATTCAATAAACCTTACATTGAGTAGATGATGTCGCGATAGTATGAAAAAGTGACTCATGGTATATATGTGACTTTTCGAAAGAAAAAAGTGGATCGTGACTCTTTCTCTAGATTCCCTAACCCAAAAATTCTCCTCCTCAGATCCCCTTCATCATCACGACTCTTCCTCCCTTGTTTCACCTTGAATATTTCAACTTTAACTTCTTCATGCCTCCCTATTGGCATCTGAAATTTGGACTAACAAAATCACAAGATTGTGTTTATATCATTCTCACTTTTAGTTTGGTTCACGTCTTTTTTTCAATTCATGTCTTCCTTCATAGAATTTCTACATAACCACCATCTTTTGATTTTCAATGATTCAAGAACCATACTGTTAAATAGTGCTCTACCATACTAGTGTGGCTTCTATATTTGTCTCCATGTGGATCTTTTTGGATGTTGGATAAGATGTTTTATGTGCTTTGGGTTTTTATACACATTTTTTAAAATTTCAAGAAACTTTAAGAGCCTCTCCAACCTCATGCATGTCAAGCTCTAAATACCTAGAGTATATCCAAGTATCAATTCCTCTATTGTGTGTCAACATCTCGTGTTCATTAAAGATAAATTGTTAATACATGTCAAGAAATTTCGTCAAAATTTCAAACAACCTCAACCAAATTGTAGACATGTTAACACCTTTTTAATGCTTCAAATAGGGAAAATGATAGAGCTCATATGACCATATTAGGGCCTCTAAATATGTTCCTCTTCAAAAGAGTCAATTCCCATGAGGGAGAGCAGACCTACGGGTGTTGCCTTCAAGACCTAAAATTCGCATAACCTCTTTGGACATTCACCTTCAACCTCCAACCACACATGTTTTGTCTATAAGTCCATGAATTATGAAGATGCGTGAATTTCCTCCCATTTGTATAAGGGAACCTTGAATCTCCTCCATTGATTTGGATGTAAGTCTGAATGCATCTAGCCCAACCTTCCTTCATCTATGTGTACTACCTTCGGTGTCCATTGCTACTTTCTAGTAGATTTGGTAGTAATATGCCCTATTATGCTACACAAAACCTAAAACCTTCTCAAATAAAAATGTCATGCTAAATGGAATATTTGTGTTCCATAAAAATATAAACCATAAAAATATTTCGTAAGAAATATAAAACATTAAATGAAAAAAAGTCACTCTTAGTTTATAAATGGTAAAGTAACATATTTCTTTGTTCTACACTACTTTGTTTGGGATTATTTGAAATTATTAGTTTCATTTTTATTCTAAATCTTTAAAATTGCTAGGTTTACTTGTTAATTTGCATATATATACAAACATACACACTTTAATAATAATATGTTAGTTTTTTTTGGTAATAATATGTTAGTTTTAAAATATATTGGTCATAAAAATGGATCACTCACTCCATTAAACTTTGACTACTATGTTAAGGAAACAACATTTTAATTGACAATTGTCTACAAAATTTTGTTTATTGTTTTCTTAAATTTTTATGCCGTAGGCATTTTCACAGTGGGGTTTTTTTTTGCTATTTTCACCGTCGAGCTTGTGTTGCTCCTATTCTATTTTTTCCGCCCATGTGTTTGTCTGCCTGTGCCATTTGGTTTTTGTCCGTTTGTGGTTTGCCCTCTTAGTGGCTTCTTTGGCGGTCTTGTACCCTCTGCGACCCCGTTTCACTTTTTTTCCATGTATTTGGTTTTCGTTTGGGGCGGTGGTAGCTCGGTGGCCCATTTGCCTAGGTGGTTGTCTTCCTACTTTTGTTGCACCTAGCTTTTGATCTCCTGTATCATCAATAGCCACCCCCAATCCAAAGATATATTTATTGTCTTGTATGTATACTGAGGGGGAGTCTGTTTTCCTGGTTTATGCAACAGTTTGCAAGATTTCATTAGAGGTGGCCATTGGCGTTTGAGGAACGGTTGGTTTGTTAGCAGGTACTCAACTTCACTGCCTTTGTGTTTTATTTGTTAAAATCATATGGTTTTTAGGTTCTGTTTGCCATTCTATTGCCCTGCAACTGTATGCACAACCACAAGGAATGTGATTTGTTTGACAAAATTGGTTGAGCTAATAGGATATGGTGGAACTATTTGAAAAAATTATACGGTTTTTTTGAAGCATTTGTAAGCCTTAAGGTTTTCTATTTCATTCTCAATTAACATTGTAGCATTGGAGGAGACCATTTCCCAAAAAACATAGCAAGCAGCATATGAATGAAGCTCTTCTACCTCAATAAGCTTTGTTATCCCCGGTTTGTAGTGTACAATTTTTGTATTTGCTACAGTTTTTCCTTAATTTTTCATAGGCAGGGGTTTTTAATTTTTTACTTCAGATTCTATACTTTTTTGCAGTAGTTATTGGTCCTGTGTTTTTTATTTCTTTTAATTTATGGTTTAGAAATTCAATTGTTGATCCTTACAAACTTGCCACCTCCTGTTCCGTTGCATTTTTATTGTGGTTGACCCCATTTATTGTTCGGTTCCGTCGTTTAGTTGCAAGCACCCCGATAGACATGGATGCAAAGTGGGGACGCATACAGAAGGCACATGGACTGTTTGACAAGTTGTTTTAAGAAACGTGTCCCATGGAATGTCAAGGTTGCGGGATATATACAAAATGGATATCTCAACAAGGCATGGGAAATTTTAGGCAAATGCAATCATCAAGTGTAAGCCAAACTCTAGAAGCAGGAACGTAGAGCAACTCCTACAGCACACCGTCTCTATATAATTCCGTAAGATTGGGCTTTCATTTGAGATTGGCAAAGGATGGCATTTGCATTGTATGATGTCCCTGTTATTTTACCAAATTGTGGGCGCATACGAGCATATGAAATGGGTGCAAAATGCCCCAAGAAATGCGATTGGCAGGTATAAAGCCATATTCGATATCCCTTTGAAAATATCCTCTCTGTTTGCATAAAAAGGGCGCTTCCATCAGAACATGAAATATTTGCAAAAAATGCCTTGGAAATCTTTGAGAAAATGCAAAACACGGGTCGGAAATAATTAAGGTTGGTGGATGTAGAGTGCCTCCAACAACAACTGACTGTAAATAATTTTGTGAGAGTTTTTTTAAATGGAAAAATTGTGGGAATCATTTGTTATGGTTGTATATGGTATTTTTGTAAGATTTTAATTGATGCTCTCAGGTTGAGGGTGATAATCGTTTGTGGGTGTCTTTGATCTAGTTTCCTCTACTATTTAATGATCTATTTCCTAGTGGATATCATTGATCAATTGGCAACTCTTCAAATATGGGAGTGTCCACGAGGAAAGTGATCTTACTGAAAACACAATGCCACAAAAGTATTGTGGTTGCTTGTCCTATGATGATTGCAGACATATGTGTCCAAGAAATCTCCTTTGGCGCTAGTCAATGGATTGCTCCTTTTTTTTATGAATTGGTAAATGCATGGATGCTTTGAATGTGGTATACATGGTATGTGAGTTGGAATTTTATGCAATTGTTAAATCAGTGAAGGTTTAACACGCCATAGAAATATCACTTGGGTTTGTGTTAGCTCGGTTGTGGTGAAATGAGCTCACTAGATAATAACGAGACGCGGACATAGAATTCCTCAGCAAAATGTGGTCTCACGGAACCTCTAGCCCACCTACGAATGTCATCGTTCACTTGCATATTTTTTATTTTGACTTGCATAATTATTCTTTTGATGGTTTTGCCTTTTTCAAAGAAAATGTTTATTCTAATTAAAGTAAGAACAAGCTTCATAGTACAAAAGGGGCTTGCTCGTATACAACCTGATTGATTACTACTCGCACCCACGACATAATATGTTGTAAACCAAGGTATAAAAATAGATATCCGTTCTCTGTATATCTGTTTCATAATTATAGTCTGCAGAAACAAGGTGAGAGTATTAGATATACTTGCTACGTGAGTGAGTTGCCTTCTGTTGTGTACCTCCTGCTCCTACATGTTCGTACTTGTCCACTCCATTTTCCACTGCGGCTTTCCACATGTGATTTCCAGTTTCAGATGTGATTTCCATCTTTATAAATTTATTTCCTATACTTCTACCCATATAAACAGAACAGAACACCAGGAATATGAACAAAACAAAACAAAGTAGCTTCGTTCGACAAAGGAAGAGAACAGAACCCCCAGGCATACACCGCATCTTCAGGGGAACTTACTCTGAAATGTGGTCTAGTACCACAAACTATGATTTACAGTTTCCCAGCACAAAATTTTCATACTAGTAACTTTCTATTCGTGTTACTTCTCTGCATATTCTGTTTACTCTAATCTGCTGTGTATTCATTTACAGTCTTTTTATGCTACTTTTGTCTGATTTTTAATACTCCTCAGCTGTAATCATCGAAAAAGATATTCACAAACCTCTAACAGCATTTACAAACAATGTATCAAAATAACAAATTCCCCACCATCCTCCACGGCGTATATTTGCTCCCCTCAAAAAGGGAGCAACTGCTAGTTATTTTTATTTGTTTTACTTGAGTTTTTATTTTGCAACTATGCCGACTACCACTTCCACCTCACTAGTCCAAAAACTTATTCGATAATTGTTTAACATATTAACTTATTAGTTCAACTGCCCGAAATCGTTTGTTGGTTTATAGTGGGACAGCTAACGTGCGATATATTTGCTGCATAATCCTGCTCCGTTCAAGAAAGTGCTCATATAATCCATTTATTAACTGAATCAAAGATTAATTTATACAATCCATATATTAACTAAATCAACAATAAAAGATTTTACATACTACGAGCTTGATTTTTATTTTTTTTATTTTTATAAACTGTTTAATTTTCCAATTAAATTATATTATTTTGAGGGGAAGGCATTAATCCTACAATTTTAGAGACTAAAATCCCCCTCTTCTTCCTTTCCTTTATTTCATCCTCTCAACTTCTGTTTTTCTCCCTCAAATCTATTTGCTCCTTACCAATGTCATTATATTTAAGTGCATGTCACCAATATGGTCACTTGTTTAGAAATTGTGTGTTTCTAAGATTAACATCTACTTACTATCTTTGGAGAGAATTTATTATTAGTTGGTTAACCCATCAATCTTACAAATATATGTAATGTATACACTGGAACTTGTGAAACAACCCAATCACTCTAAATGAAGAACATACATATAAATCTGTATATAAATCATAAAACCTATGTTCATTTGTATTTCAGTATGAATATGGATCAAACATTAAGATTTTCAAAATATACTTGTAGACACCAAATTTATGTCACACTCCCCTTGGTCCCCTTCAACCAGATTAACGTAATATATTTAACACATCTTGACCCCTTCATCCCATATTAATATTCACCCTCACATTATTGGCAAAAATTAATTTTATTCTCATACCTTCACCTCATCATTACACCTCACCCTAGACCCATTCTAGGGGCATTTAACTCACTGAACTTTCTTGCCATTGAGTCATAACTCTCAGCACCGAGTCATCACTCCCAGTGTTGAGTCACCACTTGACCTAACTAACTAAGACTTTTTCCTAAAACCTAACTAGACCTTTTCTAAGTTCTCCTTGCCTTCTCTCACACGAAATCCACTTTCCTAAGCAGACTCAATGAGAAAGCACGCCAAATCTGGGAAGATCTGCCTATTTTGGTAAACCTAGACTTTCCCGCCTTAACCGATGCCAGTTATCCCTCGATTGATGCCGGTGACCTACCCGCCATTGGTTACCTTATATTCACTTTCACAACTCTTTAAATGGGTTGGTTATTCAGTTATTGGAGCTTGATTGCATTCAAGCGCAAATCTTCAAGCCCTACTGCATCCAGATGACGAACACACATAACTACAATGCAAGACAAGCAGCCAGTTCTCCTTCTAGAGCATTGGAATACTCACAGAAGCACATAGGTCGTGCTTCTGTGGCACTAGACTCAAGCACTTCTTCTCCGATCAACCATCAACCATCCCAACTCCAAGATCTGCAAGACATCAAGTAAGTACTGTGATTTTAATCATTTGTGCTTATTATTTTTATAGATCTCTTGCTTATTTCAGTATTTTATTTCCTTTTTTGCCTGTACATCACCTTCTTCCCACCAACCCACTTATTAAACCATCCCAAGCCTTATCACCATTCTAAACCTCTTTCTTAGTATCCCCGAGTCTTCTCAGCCATATTACGACCCAAACCATAGTACCCTCACTCTCTGTGCAATCACAAAGAGCCTAAAAACTATTTTTTAATAATTTACTACCTATTGCCCCTACCAACATCGGTTTCCTGACCGACATCGGTTTAGTCCCCCTACCGACATCGGTCACTAGACTAATATCGGTCTTTGTGTCATTTCACAGTCTCATGCTAGAAAACTTCCCACTCACCCAAAATCAACCTAGACTTCAACCAATCAAACACAGACCCTTACCAAACCTTTGACAGACCTGTCTGATCTGAAAAAACCCTGATTCTAATTAGATTTAGTGTTATTTTAATATCTAGTCCAAAATCTAGTGTATTGTGTGTATGAGAAACCTAAATCATTACATTACAGTAGGACCTATTTATTTCACTTGCTTATTCATATTGAATTGTATTAAACAGAGGATTAACAACCATTTGAGAAAGCATCATGCTTCCCAGATCTAGCCTTGTTAGGTAGTCCTCTGACTCTTTCTATTTAATACTCTTTTGGTGGTCTTGCTTTGTATCTATAGGGAGTCCTTCCCATAAAAAAAGGAGTTCTCTATGACCAACTTGGATAAAGTCAGTAACACGTGCATTCAAACTTTGGCCTACATATCACAGGTATTCCTCCTTGATTGTTACCTTATCTGTTTTATCGCACAACTTATTTTGCGAAATAGTAGTAACTTAAAAATGAAAGTCATGAATGAAAAATAAACATCATGTGCAAGTTCATTTTAGTAAAACAACCATAAAATAGAAAAATATTAACAGGTAGAGGTGATCATCAAATTTAATCCCTGCATCTTACCCAAATAATATTTACGATCTATGCTGCACATTATCAATCTATCAAGGATCTATATTATTTTCTAATGCTTAAAGTTTAATCGACAAATCTAGTTATACAGTCCTTCTCACTGTCACTTCCACATCAACCTCTATTAATGCATCCCTGTTGTAGAATACTACATGTACAATTCATCTAGATACTATAAGTAGTTTTCATGTCACTTTAGTGCATTGAGGGGTCATATTCCATTGTACTTCAATGCACCCAATCTCCAACCATTCCTTTCTTCTGGTAGCAACTTTGAATCGAATCAGGGTGCACCTATTGACCTAATTAAATTAATAATAACAGTACACTAATTTATAACAAGACTACAATATGGAAAATCATGTTTAAAATTGATGTAGTTTCGAAAATGAGAAAAAATATTTTAAACCTCAAAAATTAAATACAAGTTAGTTTGATTTCATGCCTAAGAACATATCGGTCTATGAAATCTCCTACCTAAAAGTTAGGATCAACTTTTAATGGTAATGCCAATGGACCATCTATTGATTAGTGTTGGAGAATTAAAAATAGCTTGGTGTAGCCCAGGGACATGCTTGCTTAAGTGAAGGATCTATACAATTATATCTTTCTTTTTCTTTTAAATATTCATGTAAACTAAATTCTTTTTACATTGCGTCTTTGATCTTATTTTGAGTTAGTAAATTTAATAGGATTTTGAATTTTTTTCTACAGATAATGAATTTTTTTAAGGTTGCAAATTTGCTTATGAAAAAAAATATTTTGATGCAAAAGTTTGAAATATCCTATAGAATATACTTTCATATTAGGAAAATGATTTTCAGATTGGAGCTTTAGATAGTAAATCTAGTCTTAAACGGGAAATGAAATCTTGAATGGTGCAAACGTAGATTCTACAACCTTTATCAGACATCCTCACACCATATGATGCCCAGAGGAATCCTTTGGAACAGAGAAAAGAATTCTAGACTCTTCAATATAATGTTAGACAGTACCATGTGCGGAAAAAGGGAATTTTAGAATAGGGCATGGACATACATAAAATCATTATAGAATTTTTTTTTTTGGTTAGATGTTTTACTTTCATGTGTCCTAGTAGACGATGTATTTAACTGCCATATTATATGAAGGAAAAGGTAATTGGGATGACTATTAACATTCATTTCATATAAAATGTAAATAACATATTCCACTTATCCATAGTCCTGAGCTCGATTAAAAATTAATTAATTGATTATAGATTATTTGAATTGAATGCACTTGACATGTGTGCACATGCAAACAATATCAAAGTAAATGTTCATTTTAACCAAATTTCTTGCAACTTCAAATCCTTAAAGTTACTCTCTAAAATAATCTGCCATATGGTTTTTGAAAAATTAAATTAAGTTAACTTCCATTTGCACATGTACTATATGTTATGCATTGATATGAACCATATGTATAGTATACCCACTTGAGGTTCACCACGGAAAAGAACATAAATGTCAATGTTTTGCTTTTAGAGTTTTGATTTAGGATTTCAATTATCTGAAATATTTAGATGCTAAACATAAATTTGTACAAACTATTTAATTTCTTAGCTACTATTTGTAAATAAAGTGCACAATCAAAATAGTCAGATAAGAAATATAAGAAAATACCTATACCATACTAAAAAATCATAAACAAAGATTATATTGTAATGGAAAAATTGCATATTTTAGCACTGAAATTTTTTTAGTTTTGGAGATACCTTCTTTCAAAATATAGTAACTTAATTACCAGAAACTTCTGGAATGCGTTATCATGCATGTGTTCAAAGTTAAGATGACGTAGCTTGTGGTCCCTCTAACTTGTTTAAAACATTCAAAATGGAAATCTGTTAGTTATCTTTGGATACCGTTACTCTCATCTTTTTCGCTACTTGCACATCCTTCCCTGCATCACCTATTTGGGCCATATTTGTTTTTGGTGTCCGGTTGTCACTTAATGCGTACATAAATGAATTTACCTTCAACTCCAAACTCGTCTAGTATTAAATCCATGTGTATTAAATAGAAATCTTGTAGTAGTGTAACAATTGATAAGTTGAAGAAAGGTGGAGAAATATTTATGACAATTTACGTGTTATTTTCCCAAACACTTGTAGACAGGCCTAAAAATTAACAGGCTATGCATGGTTGTATGTAATTTTAACCATTTTAATCAGTCAAAATTTTAGGTAATTGTAGAGAATGACAGATTGAATTTTTAGAAAACTGTATAATTTTTTTAAAATTTATATATACATATAGGGTAAGTGCACCAAGTTGGTGGACAAAAAATGGGTCATAAGTGGACATTGCAAAAAACAATGAAATCTCAACTTGTAGGGATTATAAACAATACGTGCACTCAAAATTAGAAAAAGTTTATATAAATATAAATCGCAACATCCAAAATCTAGTTTCGAAACTACTAAATTTTTTTAAAAAAATGGACAAGTTTGGCTATATTAAACACTCAAAATTATATGAATTGATTTTTGTTTTTGAAAAAACTTATAAGGTTGTAGTCCATTTGCCGGTGATTTGGATGACCAAATCTTGTTATTTTTTTTCCTTTGGTAAAAAGTTAGATGTCGTTGTCTATCTTGGGATGGATTTTATTTTGTATTTTTTTGAGCAATATATATAAATTTTTATGATTTTTTCTGTGAAAGTGGTTTGAAATTTTTTAGAAAATGGAGCGCTTTCCATTTACCCGCCATAACTATATAAAAAAATATCGATATATGTGTGTGTGTGTGTGTGTGTGTGTGTGTGTGTGTGTGTGCGTGTGTGTGTGTGTGTACACACACACACACACACACATATTTAACATGTATAGAATTTCACCACGCTTGGGATGGTATAGCTTTTATCACATTTTGATAAGTGAAACAAAAGTTGCAGTTTTAAACATAGACATGAACATTCACGGGAAAATATATCTTAAAGACCTATTGTTAGTAAAAATTATAAAATGATATTTATCTTATTCTATTCACTTTAAAATCAATATTTCTATGAAGCTAATAGTCTCCCCTACGCGATAACACCATTTTTGTGAGATGTTTTCAATTTTTCAGCATGGTTCAAGTCCGCGGAAGAGAAAATTTGAAGTTTTTGACCTTTTACATGCCATAATGACCTCTTATAGCTTTGGTTGGGAAAAAAAAGATTTCCCAAGCCTTAGGGTCAGATTTGATGATATAGATAGAACCGCGATCGCGGTTTGGATAGAAAGTACCATGATTGTGGTTTATAAAGCGTGATCGTGGTTCTTAAATCATATTTACACACATCCCAATGTTTAAATTATCATGTGATTTTTACTGTTTGACCTTACCGTACGAATTACTGTGAAATTCTGTCACTTTCTTGACATTTTTCTTATCACCGGAAGTAAAACATCATGGGAGACAAAAAATGAAGTCAAAAAGAAAGTCAATAAGTTAAAAAACACCAGACGAATTAGAGAAAAACAGATTTCAAAATGCTAAGTGAATGCGGAATCTTCGTGAATGAAGAAGAGGTTCATCTTCAACCCCAACTATTATAAGAAATGAGGAACCATGTAATGTTTCTACTATCAATGTTGAAGTTGAATTAAATACTCGTGATGAAGATGTTTTTATTGTCAATGTTGAAGAAGAATTAAATACTCATGATGTAGAAAATGTTGAAATTGAATGAGACAATGAAAATGTGAATAAGGAAATTCATGTTGAAACTGTAGACAAGCAAAATTTGACAAAAACACCTCCTAGGATTTTACGTAAGAAACCTAATTATTTTATTGAAATTGATGAAAACATTTTGAAACCAATGTATGAAAAACTTTCTGAACAGAAAATCAGAAGAAAAGCCACTGAAATTTAAGATAATCATTTTGAAATTTTAAATGATTCCCAAAGATGTCAGTTGTTGGTTAGTTTGATGAAATTGATTAAAATGAGACCTACATTAAACATCTTAGGATTGACAACATGTAAGATACGTGGTCAAACCTCTACAATTGTTGAAAATCTTCATGATGCATATCACACTGTTGGTGTCAAGAGACACACTAGGGATACTAATATTGTGTGTCGTGTACTGGCTACTAGTGTTGTAAGTGAATCAATACAAAAATAATGTTTAATTAAACAAACAACTCGAATGTTGAAAGTTAATCAAAAAAATCGAATGAAATAAATTGAAAGACGTAATATCCTTTAATCACTCAATAATGCCTATTTTTGGGCATTTTCTACTAGAGCACCGCGTAAGGACAATTAAGATACATTTGATGATATAAGAGAATTTGTTATTTAATTTTGGCATGATAACACTAGATTTTCACCTAATACAAGAGATGTTGTAAAATAGAGAGTTGGTTCTACTTATCGTGAACCACATCCAAAGCATTTCTTAGATATGAATCAAACTCAATTTTTTTCGTAAGTTTGAACAAGAGAATCTGGAAATTAAAATTAGTCAACATTTTTTTTGAAATGTTGAAACC
Organism: Taxus chinensis; assembly: GCA_019776745.2. Lineage (NCBI taxonomy): Eukaryota > Viridiplantae > Streptophyta > Pinopsida > Cupressales > Taxaceae > Taxus > Taxus chinensis. The sequence continues at coordinate 280,663,549 of CM034148.1, forward strand.
ATTCTATGTGAAAATCAACCATGCTCGCACCACTGTTGTTGTAGGCAACATGTTGAATTTGTGATGCATTATGCTAATTTTTTACGTATTTGTTCTATTTTTCATTCTGAAACTATGTTATCAGAATGTGGTGTTCAAGTTCCACCAATATCTTCCAGGGATTTCATTCCTACTATATTTTGTGAAAAAGAAGTTGGACAATTTTTTTATAGTCAAGATTGTTTAGATGGAAGTTGTAGTACATGCAGCGGATTACCTAAATTGGAAAGTTGCATCCATGAGTAAATTAAAGGTACAATAGGACATAATTTAGTTGAGTTTGATAAATATAAATTAGTTGCATACCAGTTGAAAGATGGAAAAGAGTCTAAACAGTGTGAGCTAGTTACAGAACAAATGTCTGTTTTTCAATTTTTGAGAAAATTTAAGGATGAAATTGTTTATGAGTATGCTTTGCATACACATAGAGCTCGATGGTTGGACAAATAGTTCAAGATATGCAAGGACACATTTCCTATTGGTACTATTGTTTCAGTGGTCGATTTTGCAGAGAATTACACATTGCAACCACAAATGGAGGTTCAATCTGACAATATTACAACTCAGTACAAGTTTCATTTTTGTGCATATAGCATTTCTACATTCTCTTGACAGTACAGAGAATGATCAATTTTTTTTAAGAGAGTACAAGTTTTATATGAGTGATGATCATACTCATTCTACAGAATTTGTGCAAGGGTGTTTCCAGTTATTTTATGGAAACTTGTCTGATAGGGACATCCACTTCAAACAACATTATATATGGTCATATAATTGCATGTCTCAGTTTAAGAATGCATAAATGTTTTATTGGATGAGCAAATGCACATCAAGATGGGTGTGCAACATATTTGGAGTTTTATTGAGGTTGGACATGGAAAAGGCTTTGAGCATGACAGTGTTAGGGGCATGTGTGAAAATACCTCTTGCAAGAGAAGAGTTAAAGTACCAAAGATGGTGCTAAATTAAAAGATGCAAAGAGCATAGTGGAATGGTGTATTGACAACATGGCTCTGAGGTTCTCAAGAAAATTCCACAGTTCATTTAGATATTTTTGGTTGATAGAGGAACAACAAATTACTAACTACGAGGATTGTATGACACTCACTAGGTCCTAAGTGATATGCACTCATTTTATTAGCTCATACGCTACTTCGTGGGCCATATGGACAAGAAAGTTGACATGTTTTTGTGCATCTTGTATCAAATTTGTCACTATTGAGTGTGATTCACAAGAATGGGTGGATGGATGGATTTGTAGGCCTCTAACTCCGCTTCCTAGTTATCAACCTCCACAAGCATTATGACTTGTTTCTGCAGATGAAGTTGCAACATCCAAGGACTTTGACGAAATTTTGATTTTGGTACAACAAGGTATTTATGGTTATTTATTTAATTTTTGTATTGAGTTATGTCCATTGAAATTTTAATATGTAATTTAAATTTGAGTTGTTCAACCTTTGTTTTTTGTAGGACATGTGTTTGTAGTTATTGCGACAGAAGACAATGAAGAAGGAACAAACTATTTCTTATGTCGTTGCATCGAGGAAAGAAAGAAGTTGACTTATCCTATTATAGATGGCAAAGATATTGAGTATCCTACAGGGTCAGTGGTAGTTACTGGAACTTGGCTTTGATGGTATCCATTAAAAAACATCCTCAACATTTGGGTGTTTGAAGACTTTGAGACACACAGAAAATACTCTTATATTCACATCTAGTTCTAGCGACAAATATTCAGTTGTATAGATATCGAGGAAGGCCTAATAACAAGATTCTTTGGAAGGTTCGAGAGTCAGATCATGAAGCAATCTTGTCTGCTATTCAGAGTAGATCCAGATCCTGATGGTTCATTGGAATGAATTTATAATGCTCATGTCTGGTATATATAATTTCTTTGATATATATAAATTTTTTAGTTAGATAGATTTAAGTTCATATATTTTTGTTTTAAATTTGTGTATTTTGTATATATCTAGTATGGTTTTGATTTGAAACTTAAATTTCTTTTACTAACACTTTTATGTTTAGGTTAGTGGTGCCAGAAAAGCTTCCACATTCACGTGGTTGGCACTACTAGTAGAGAATTTTAAATTCCTCAAAGCTAACAGAAGCTTTCATTTTTTACAAGAAAAGAGAAGCAATTAACAACGATTTATGTACTCGTGGAGGGGGTTCTTGGTTCCAGAGGAGGTAGCCCAGAAGCACCTGGAGCTTAGAGAATGGTCTAAACAATGTATCCTCCCCAAGTGTTTAAAAGACCATACCTACTTGTGTGCACAATCATGGTTTGGTGCCATGACCCACTGTTTACAAAATATAGTGTTTGACAACCTTACACTGGCTCAAATTGCACTATTTCACGCGCTTGCAAACAATAGGGTAGTGAGAGCACTGATATGAGAAGGAAAAAACCAAGAGATACTATTAGAAAGGGTCCCTACGCTAAGGTTTCAGATCAGATGAGATGTCTCTAGGTTCCACAGAGTTCAAGTAGTCACCCGTCGAAGTTGAGCGATATTTTGGTCTCAAGGCTCTTAAGGGACTACACTTGAACGAAGTAGCCCGAAGGCAACGACCTTGTCGCGCACCAAAACAACACCTCCTCTAGCGTTCACATGGCCACCTAGACGTGTTGGTGCAGTCGTTTTGGCGGCATGACCCACCGTTTGAAAAATATAGCATTTGACAACCTTACACTTGCTCAAACTGCACTATTTCACGTGTTTACAAACAATAGGGCAGCGAGAGCACCAATATGAAAAGGAAAAAACTGAGAGAGGTTATTGTAGAGGGTCCCTATGCCAAGGTGTGGGATTTGACGAGACATCTCTAGGTGCCACAAAGTCTGAGTAGTCACTTGTTGAAGTTGAACAATATTTTGGTCTCAGGGCTCTTAAGGGACTACGCCTGAACGAAGTAGCCCGGAAGCAATGACCTTGTCGTGGACCAAAAAAATTCCTCCTTTAGCATTCACCTAGCCACCAGGACATTTCAATGCATAGCTCAGTTTGGTGACACGACCCACTGTCTTGCAAAATATAGCGTTTGACAGTCTTACACTGGCTCAAACTACACTATTTCACACGTTTGCAAACAATAGGGCAGCGAGAGCACCGATATGAGAAGAAAAAAACTAAGAGAGGCTATTGTAGAGGGTACACTATACGTACCCAAAATTGTAAGGTACTGTACTATCAGAACAACGTAACACGTGCCCCAATGATGATACAAGTCTCCTCGCAAGGTGTTTAAGGGATCCAGAAAAGATCTCCAAGTGTGCGTTAACATCCTGTCATGCCCTGCTTAGCCCCCGCGTGCTTTGTTTTTCCCTTTTCACCTCTTTTCTTGGCCTTTTTCTCTTCAGTGACGACCCCTGCCGCCCTACTATGGTGTTTGACGCCACCTTACACTGGCTCCTATAACCGCCACCCTGCTCAGGGCGGCGGTCCTTTAGGGCATGTTTTCCAGAAAGCTCATTTAACACGACTCACGTAATTTCAATGTTTTACTAGCTTTCTTTCACCGCCATAAGCTTGCATTTATGATTCTGGTTCCTTGGAATAGTGTTTTGCCATTGTTTATAGTTTAAGAGTTCTATTTGGCTTTTACCTTGGGTAAATGAACGAAATGCTATAAATAGTTGACTTGTGCTCAATCAAATGGCCCCTCAAAATTTGCCTCTAATTTCTCTTTGCAATATATTTAGTTTTCATTTTGCTTAGAATGCTTAGTTTCTTTCATTGCATGCTTAGTTAGCATTGTTTTACTGTTAGTAAGCCCCATATCCATCTTGTGTAAGTACTGTTGTTATTTTATCCAATCCATTGGAATAAAATAGTTTGTTTACCAATAGGAAGCCATTAAAGTTGCAAGTTTTGCTCCTGAAACAGGATAGTTTTTAGGTTCTGGACGCTTTGCCTTTATGCTGCATGACTCGCAATAGATCCTGCTAGGAATTGCATAAGCCAAGCTCTGTACTCTTGCGCTATCCCTCTCTTACTTGCATTGTATTCAGTCTAGTATTCTGAGAAACTGCCTTTATCCCAATATCTACTTCTGTTGATGCTAGCATTACACGCTTTTCTGGATCCACGTGAACACGAAGGAACGAGGAGATCACACTAAGGGGACAAGATCACACACACCATCGGATTCACCACTGTTCTATAGAATCCAAGTTCTAGATTTCAAAGTTCTAGTTAGAATCATATTAAATAAAGTAGTTAATTGCTTTATTTCAGTTAATTCTACTCTCGATATTGCCAGGGAAGCTGTGGAGATTGATAGTTTTTGAGAAACTATGATTCACTCCTCACTTCTGAGGTAGGATCGAGAGCCTTGCAAATAGATTAGATAAGTTATTTCATTGTTTGCCAAGAAAAATAGCTACACTCGGTTATTTTGTCTGTTTTAAATTGTTATTTTAGTTGTCAATTCTAGTGGCTTTTAAATAACTACTTTCTTAAATTCATAAAGCTCGTCAGAAAACACAAAAAAATAGAGAAATCATATATGCTATAGATACACTTCACATAGTTAAATTTCATTTTACTGTAGTTTGTTTTACATTGTTGCTTTTGTATGACAATCATAGGACCTAGAGAGCCTAGGGAATACATATTCGAGCCAATCGTGCCTCAACCCAATCTCATCATAGCGATAACTGATATAGACCAAAATATTAGGATCCAAGTCTTCCGAACAACGGTAAGCTTGCAACAAATCAATTCCCAGTTGAGCGGGTTAAACGTAGAAGATGACCAAGCACACATGTTTTGGTCAAATCAACCAAACTACATATTACCCTAGGCAACAGTCATATTACTGTAGAAGGGCTTGAAAGAGAACAAACATTTGGTTGTGATCCTTTGGTCCCATAGCCAGGCATATGAGACACTCTTACAGATATAGATACTAGCCTAAGAATTCAGGTTGCACGAACGCCTGTAAGATATTCTGAGAAAATCACACAGTTATTGATCCTAAATATAGAAGCTAAGAAAGCATACGATTACTGGATACTAGGGATTAGGACTTGATTTTACGCATGACCATAACATGTCCACAACAACTAAGAGTCTACGGTTGTGACCCACAAATCCCCAGCCCAACGAATCCATAGGAGAATTAGACATAGACACTGGCCTACGCACACTAGTATTCCAGTCTACTCCACTTCCACCTATCATCATCGAATAATTATCCTTGTTAGACACAGCAGCTAACAAAGCTAGAGAGTTCTGGACTAGGCCAGAGAATCGTCCATAGAGTCGACTATATTTACCATCCACCATATGACCCTGTCCGGAGAAATACACGAAACTATCCTGTGTCACTTTCCACGTATTCCATAACCTATAGATTGAATCACACCAGAGCTCGATATTGATTGGAGCCTTCAAGCAGTCATCCTTGCTAAACGATTTATCACACCAGTTCAAGTTAGGAGGGCATTCTTTGCCTTAGACTAGCAAGTTCCACTGGTGTGTATTGAAGACATTAGATTGCCTAACTAGTTTATCTGCATCTCACGTATATTCCATACCTGCCGGCTGTCTCGACACGATCTATTCGGGAGGTCGGGTGCGAGGAAGAGTCACTTGTAGATTCCCATGCTCGCATGTCACTTTTCCGTCGTACAGGGTCCCTACGTTAAGGTTTTAGATCAGATGAGACATCTCTAGGTGCCATGGAGTCCGAGTAGTCACCTGTCGAAGTTGAACGATATTTTGGTCTCTTGGCTCTTAAGGGACTACACTCGAACGAAGTAGCCCGAAAGCAACGACCTTGTCACAAACCAAAAAAACACCTCCTCTAGTGTTCACCTAGCCACCCAGACATTTTGGTGTTGTCGGTTCGTCGGCACGACCCACCGTTTACAAAATATAGCGTTTGACAACCTTACACTGGCTCAAACTGCACTATTTTACACGTTTACAAACAATAGGGCAGCAAGAGCACCGATATGAGAAGGAAAAAACTGAGAGAGGTTATTGTAGAGGGTCCCTATTCCAAGGTGTGGGATCTAACGATATGTCTCTAGGTGCCACAGAGTCTGAGTAGTCACCCATCGAAGTTGAACGATATTTTGGTCTCAGGGCTCTTAAGGGACTACACCCGAACGAAGTAGCCTGGACGCAACGACCTTGTCGCGCACCAAAAAAATACCTCCTCTAGCATTCACCTAGCCACCTGGATGTGTCGGCATAGTCATTTTGGTGACACAACCCACCATTTTCAAAATATAGCGTTTGACAGCCTTACACTGGCTCAAACTGCACTATTTCGTGCATTTGCAAACAATAGGGTAGTGAGAGCAATGATCTGAGAAGGAAAAAACCGAGATAGGTTATTGTAGAGGGTCTCTATGCCAAGGTGTTGGATTAGACGAGATGTCTCTAGGTGCCACAGAGTCCGAGTAGTCACCCGTCGAAGTTGAATGATATTTTGGTCTCAGGGCTCTTAAGGGACTACGCCCAAACGAAGTAGCCCAGAAGCAATGACCTTGTTGCGCACCAAAACACCATGCCTCCTCTAGTGTTCACCTTGACCACTTAGACGTGTCGATGTAGTCAGTTCAGTGACACGACCCACCATTTACAAAATATAGCATTTGACAACCTTATATTGGCTCAAACTGCACTATTTCATGCGTTTGCAAACAATAAGGCAACGAGAGCATCGATATGAGAAGGAAAAAACCAAGAGAGGATATTGTAGAGGGTCCTTATGTTGAGGTTTCAAATCAGAAGAGATGTCTCTAGGTGCCACGGAGTCCGAGTAGTCACCCGTCGAAGTTGAACGATATTTTGGTCTCAGGGATCTTAAGGGACTACACTCAAACGAAGTAGCCCGGAAGCAATGACCTTGTCACGCATCGAAACAACACCTCCTCTAGTGTTCACCTAGCCACTTAGAGATGTTGGTGTAATTGGTTCAGTGGCACGACCCACCTTTTATAAAATATAGCGTTTGACAGCCTTACACTGGCTTAAACTGCACTATTTCGCGCGTTTACAAACAATAGGGCAGCGAGAGCACCGATATGAGAAGGAAAAAAATGAGAGATTATATTTTAGAGTGTTATTACATCAAGGTGTCAAATTTGATGAGACATCTCTAGGTGCCACGGATTTGGAGTAGTCACCTGTCGAAGTTGAACGATATTTTGGTCTCAGGGCTCTTAAGGGACTACGCCTGAATGAAGTAGCCCGGAAGCAACGACCTTGTCGCGCACTGAAACAAAACCTCCTCTAGCATTCACCTAGCCACCCAGACATGTCAGCATAGTCAGTTTGGTGACATGACCCACCGTTTGCAAAATATAGCATTTGACAACCTTACACTGGCTCAAACTGCACTATTTCACGTGTTTGCAAACAATAGGGCAGCGAGAGCACCGATCTGAGAAGGAAAAAACTGAGAGAGGATATTGTAGAGGGTCCCTACGCTGAGGTGTTAGATCAGATGAGACATCTCTAGGTGCCACGGAGTCCGAGTAGTCACCCGTCGAAGTTGAACGATATTTTGGTCCTACGGCTCTTAAGGGACTACGCCTGAACGAAGTAGCCCGGAAGCAGCGAATTTGTCGTGCACCAAAACAACATCTCCTCTAGCATTCACCTAGCCACCCAGATGTGTCAGCATAGTTCGGTTCAGTTCCACAACGTCGTGAGGTATGACTTCTCACTCCTCGCCTCCGTTCATTTCCTAGGACTCAAAACATTCAATGTCACTTGTTTACCTTCCATCTCTCTTGTTCTCTTTGGACTTGCCTCTGTCCTCTTAGGTGCTTCATCACTATCCTTTCTTTTCTCTCTTGAGCTATGTTGTTGTGGTGATCTCTCTCCATCCTCTGTTGCCCCAGCTATGTGCTTACATGCTCATTATGTTTGCATTGTAATATGGTCATGCTCTTGGCTACCTTGAAACTTTTTACATACTTTTCATCCCTTAATGGGTATCTAATACCCTAATTATCATGCTTTGAAGATTCACAAGAATAAATCATTCCCTTGTTATTCTAATAGTGGATTAAGTATTTGAATATAGGTCAAGAATACTAAATGGAGTTGAAATTAAATGAGCCATAATTGCTAGTGAAGCAAGAACTAGTGAAAAGTGGTGAGTAAAGGTAAGTCATGTTAAAGGAATGAAATGCATTTATTCATTGTTTCTAATAGTATGGTGAGAATGTGAACATATGAATACGATTATCAATAAAATGTTAAGGCAAGTTGCTTCAAGTTTGCATATTTGGATGGAATTTTAGAAGGAGAGTGAAGTGGCCAATCAAGTCACTTATGAAGCATGCTAAAAGAAGTGAAGGAAACAAATAAGTGAGAGCCTATGAAGGAATAAGAGGAAAATAGTTTCCATGCACGAGAAACATGAAGAAGAGAAAATAATTCTCATAATGGAGAACATAGCACGAAAGAAGAATAATGGAGGAGAAAGGAAGTGCAAAATGAAATGCTTAGAGAATAAATAGGTACTCATTCAATATGAAATGGGAAACAAGAGGAAAGTGGCAAGAAAAGGTCAAATTTCAGTTTGAGGCAAGCATGTACAATGGCTGTGATCAATAAATGAAGAAAGTGAAGGAGAGAGCGAATACTTGTTGTACATGAGGAAATACAAAGGCTTGAGGAGATATTTATGACAGGATATTCAAAGCAACAAGAGACAAGTCAAGAGAAAAAAGAGTGAACAATGGCAAAATAAGAAGGAGAAAGAAAGAAGTCTTGAATGTACAAGCAAATAAAAGGAAAGAGAGGATGGTAAGTCCAAGAAGAAAGAGACAAACAATGAAAATGAAAGAGAGAAGTGAATCTACTTTAAACAATAATCAAATTGAATGTTTAACTTCTTAGTTGATTGGCATATAACACCAAATTATAAAGAGATAAGGTGTGTACATCTATTGATTCCCTTAATTTCTCTAAAACAATGTAAATGCTTCCCTTAATTTCTTAACAATTGTACCATACAATGTTGCACCATAAGTAACGTTATATTCATATAGTTCAAGATGAACTCTACCTCGCTTATTTCTATCAATGTTCGCATTAGTTGATATGCAACAGATGAGTGTTAGCTTTAAAATAAAAAAAAGTAATTACGTATTGCCCTTTTGTAGTTCACCTAGCATGGTTTTGCTTAATGGAATAGGTTTGCTTAACAATTGTACCATGTAGTGCTCCGGGACATGGTTTTTTAATTTTAAATCAAACATACATATCTAGAACTAATAAATGGTTATGAAAACATACATAGAAGGATATCATACATGCAATGAAATCGAATCAAACATATAGAAGTAATATCGTTATGAAAACCAACACACATGGATATATAAGAATCAAACAAAGTGTGCTCTAGACGCACGTCTATGAAAATATGTAAGTTCATAACATGTGTACATCTCGAACTAAGTGTGTCATACATATAGGACCACATGCGGTCGTAAAAGGCTATATATATACAATGGACTATATGAAGAAACATGTTCACTAGGACCAGATAGCCCATATATATATCTATGTACATCTAGGTGGACTATGAATCTAATCATGAAACATCTTCCCTCTCTTCACCCTACTATAAGTAGCATGTCCATGACCTGGGGATGTAGTGGAGGGAGATGCCACTATGGATTTCATCTATGTGGTCCTAGACATCTCTAAGCAGGTTTGCAACCTAACCTGCACATTCATAAACAACAAGTTTTTAACACCCAAAATTTTAAAATACATTCAAAATTTAGAAACTTGTACAATTTAGTTAAAATGCATGTGAAATCTTACCGCAATGTCATGATCCCTATCAATTTTTCATTGACGCATCGCAGGGACAATAGTAGACTCACGAGGGGTAAGCTACATACAAATAATTAATTTTCAAATTAAATATTTCACATACATACAAAATTTGATATTGTAGATTTAAGTAATAAGAAATAATGAACCTCCAAAATTTAACAAATTTGAAAAATTGTACCTCAGTTAGTGGATCTGCAGATGCTATGGTAGTATCTATAGTAGCCTCCACAGTCTGCATATATGGAGGAGTCTCTCTGGCAGTCATAAGCTATACAAAAAACATGTACAAATCAATATTAATCTACATGACTGCACCACATAACAGAGGTCCAAAGCATGTAATCCACGTGAACTTCCACAATTAGAAACAAAGTGTAAAGAGAAACTAACCTGTGTAAAACTCATGTGAGGTGTGCCAGTAGCCTTAGTTCCCAGAGCAGATGATGACCTGCCAGGCTCCTGTGTATAAAAGACAAACATATTAATATGTACAACATACACGTGAAACATTATAATAATAAGAGTGCAATCAAATGAAATTAAAAATGTAAGTTTGTACAACTTGAAACTTATGTTTGAAACACGCCCAGCTGTAGTAGCTAGCATGTCGATGCCAGATGTTTCCTTCATTGACTCTTTTTATTTAAAATAAAATAAAAAATTAGTTTTTACATGTATGTACATGACGTACAATCAAATACATATATATTAAAATCTCAAACATGAATTAAACTATTGTATATATATTATTTATATTTATTTGAAATTTACCTATGAAAGACCAATATCAGTGGCACCAGTTCCAAAAACATCCCCCAGCATCTCATCTATAGAAAAGAAATCATGTGAACCAGCAAATGATGTCTCGCCCGTAGTGCATATGGCACCACATGATCCATAGTGGTGTGGTGCGCTAGAACTGGTGCCTCCACCAACATCACCAGATGCAATCTGGTCACTATGTTGGGTCAGAGACTCGTTAGTGAGCTCCCTCAATGCATGCAGTGTGTCAATCTCCACAACCTCCTTCACTGTAGGAGGGATAACTGAAGGCAGTGGGGGTTTTGGGGCATGGGGGATCCTTGGTTGACCTACGCGTGCACCAGGTCTACTCTGTGTAGAGCCACCTCCTCGCCCAAAAAATTCAGAAAAGTCAAAATAATTCGGGACCTCATTAAGCACGAACTCGCAATATAATTTCTTCAAAAAATAGAGAGGAACCTCATTGTTGTTGCATGGTGGATAATCAAAAACCATCCACCATCGGTCCCAAAAATTGTTTTTGATTCAGTCATCGTGGCACCAATGGATTGGGAACCATTTGCAAGTAGCTGTGGGGGGGGCATTGGTTCTCGGGTCAGTAAATAATGCACAAATGAGGTCTTTTCCATTTTTTTTGTCTTTTACGGCCACATGGGATAATTTATCCGCATACCACCACCTACAATCACCTCTAAAGGTATTCCATCTATGTATTTGGTTGGTTGTGGAGTCGACTTTTCCAATCAATGTTTGCAATGTGTTGGCTAAAGTCATGCGGGACAGATTTGTGGCATGATTTTGTCTTATAGTTTGAATAAGGTTCTCAATGACAATTTTATTTTCTCAGATTCTTCCAACGATATTATCTTGTGTTCCTGCTAGTTCAGTGGGGACAAAAGGAGCCACAGGAGGCGGATCTATGTTTGGAGGAGGGTTTTGAGGAATGTTCGGAGGGTTTTGAGGAATGTTTAGAGGGTTTTGAGGAATGTTTTGACGGTTTCCATGATTTCGAGCTTACCGACCAACTGACAAAACAAGAAAATTGTATACATAAACAAACATTTCAAAAAACCCATGAAAATGTAAAAAAATAACCTAAAATGCAAAAAAACCTAAAATGCAAAAAAAATTATTAAAATCGGGGGCTTACCTCCTCGTCTTGGTGGCATGGTTGAATCTATCGCGATCCAGAAGTCCGATGAGCAATTTTGAGGTGGTATTCAAAGCTCCAGTGAAAAACGTCTAGGAGAAATCACGGGTTGAAAAGAAAAATGGGAAAAATGGGGACTTGCGAGGCTACTTTTTTTGTCTCAGAGTTCCGCAATTGTGGTTTTAGGTTTGGTTATTGCCAAACCTGCTAAAAACAGCTCTGCGATCGTGGTTTAAAACTGCGATCGTGGTTCTCGAATTTCAGGTTTTTATGTCCATGGAATTGTCCACCAACTTCATGCACTTACCCAACAACCTTCGATGAATCTCGTTTGCTTAGGTTGAACAATCTTGGGTAACATATCGGAAATATGAAGAGAAAGGGCCTTAGCAAGAATTTTATAAGAAAAATTCAAGAAAGTGATAGGCCGACAACTAGTAATCATCTCTGGATCACTCGATTTAAGGATAAAATTAATGTTTCCTTGATTTATGAAACTCCCTAAAGAATTGGATTGGAGAGCTTCATTGTAAACTCGAAGCAGGTTTAGACCAACAAAAGACCAAGTGGCTTTGTAAAACTCACAAGGAAATCCATCCAATCCAGGAGCTTTATCATCGGAAATAAACAACAGAGAAACATATAGCTCATATAAAGAAAGAGGGGAATTTCATCAAGCATGATCATTAGGAGAGAGTTTGACCAGAACCATCGCAATACATTTATGTAAAGTGGTAGCTTGCTCATTGGTGGTGTCTTATGCTTGGAAAACTAATTGACAATGTTCCAAAAAGTCATTAGTGATCTTGGGAAAATTTGTGAGTCGAATCTGAGAAACTTGAATAGCTTTGATTTGTTGATGAGCATGCTTGACACAAAGGTATTTGAAAAAGTTCTTAGACGCTTTGTCTCCCACCTTAAGCTAATGCAGTTGTTATCCAAATAAATCTCCTAGTTATTTAGATAACTTATATTTTCATTCTGACTCTTATGTTTCACATTTCAGGTTGCGCGCACTCAAGCTTGCTCACTTCTTCTGTGCACCTTGTGTGCCTTGCTTCATGGATTTTGTTCCCCTTATCTTGCATTCTTCCATCTCCTTCTATTTCCCTTTTATGCCTTCCTCATGCGTGCCCTCTTTCTTTCCTATCATGTCGCACACTCCTTACATGCACCTCTGCAGACTTGCCTTCCAAAATGGTTAAGTCCCTAACATTCCTCTTGCGCGCTTGCATACACTTAGCTCCCTCACTTACCACTTTTCCATATGCTATCACACACCCCCCTTCAGTTGAATGCTTGCCCCCTTCCCCATACTTGTCCCTTACAAGTATTTTCCTATTCCTCCTACACGTGCACTTCCATGCACACCTTCCCTTTATTTCCCTTTCGTGCGCATGCCTTTTACTTCCACACCTTGTGCCTTCTTCTGTGCCAGTCACTGTGCCATGTCATCTATCAGACTTGAGTGTGCAACATGCAACCTATCAAAGCACGCCAACAGAGTGCCAAATCTAGACAACCAACATGTGTATGACACGTGGCAGGAAAGATAAAAAAAATCAACAGTTGGTCGATTTCCTCAGTCAATCAGCATGCACAACATGTCATTGTGTGTCAGAGAAACCTATAGACTTATGATAGCCATAAATTCTACTACAGTTCTTAGATTCCCATGCATCCAATCTCATTTAAAAGTTGCTGACATCAGCTACACGTTGGAATTATCAAAATTAGATTTAGGCGGGATTTTGTAGGTGGAAAATAGGGAAATGCCTTTCTGATCATCAATGCACACATCTAATTGACCTCAACCACCAGATTTTAATCAAATATTTCCTTCTTCCTTCTTCTACGTGCCAAACAGACATGGGGAAGTGCATCCAACAACCTTACAAGTAGATTTATAGGCATTTATCACTGGATGTTGGTGGTTGAAGATTTGAATTTGATTTTCCCTCTCTTTCTCCTTCTCTTCTCTCCTTCTTCTATAAATAACATAGTTTTGCTTTGTAAAAATGATCCCTCTCTGTTGTAATGACACCATGCCAAAATGGTGGCCGACTTCCCATGGATCTCAAACCTTGGCATGGTCTCTGCAATGTATTCTCACCTTATGTTGTGAATGTAACTAATCGTGTGTCCCTTAAGTAATAAAATCATGTTTTGTGGAACTCTTGTCTTCCCTCTCTCATTTTCATTGCATCTCACCTCTCTATTTGCATTTTTTGGCATGTTGTGTGTATTCTTGCTTGTAGTCCCCATGTTCATGTGTTACATGCACTAGAAGGCTAAGCCCGTGTGTTAATTTGTGGGGCACACTATCCGCCTTCTTCTCCCACACCCACTTTGTTTCCTTCGCCACTCGTGGAGAGTGATCAATCTTGTCTTTCTAGTGCAATCACCTTCCCTAGCTTAGGATTTTCCCTTTTTGCACATCCTTCTATCCATGGTCCCTTGGCATGTTTAGTCTAGGATTTTCTTTTAGCATTAGGAGTAGTAGTAGCATTAGAGGTAGGTAAAGGAACCAGCCTTCTCCGGAGATCCATCCCAAGTGCACAAGGTCCCACAACTTGGGGACGGTTCCATTGTGGTCTCAAACAACTCGAGTCTTCCGGATCTGAGACACGACTGCATGTTTGAATGACCAACAACAACCTCAACCAGATCTGAGCTCCACAGGCTGAGTGAGATTCCATGATCTTGAGCTTATGTCAAAAATTGACATCTTGTAATGGAATAGGGGTGTCGAAAGGATTGGATTCAAGGAGAACAAATATCCTTTGAAATTATTTTTGTAGAGTTGAGTCTTCCCTCTTACACACTTGAGTAACCCGCTTACCAAATTGGTAGAGGAATCATCTGGTACACTAAATCACTTCTTCCTACCACTAAATCCATTTAGTAGCAAAATTTGGACATGGCACCATGTTCCAAAATTTAGCAATAAGTGGGACCACCCCTAAGTGACACAACAAGGAAACATTAAGAAGGAATTGATTTGACGGGACTTTAAATGGGGCCTCATACCAAATAATCTTAAAAGAGATTGGACAGTGATATGAAAAAAGTATATCTAACCACACCATGACAGGGGAGAGGCCTTGTATGTCAAAATCAAATATTTGATGCTAAGAGAGAAGTACACAATCAAGCCTTTTATAAAATCGATTGCATCCTTCTCGAATATTGGTCCAAGTATACCAAGCTCAAGACTTAAATTCCTTCTGTCTTCTAAGAAAAGGATCATAAAGACCCTAACATATTTTAAAGTAATACTAGGCTGGACACTCATCGACACACCAATACATAGGGAGGACACCGATTTCATCGTCGAGATGTTCAAACATATTGAAGTCACCACACACCAACCAATAAGCAAAAGGAAAGTTATCACCTAACCATCTCCATATCGTCGTTATTTCTGTGCCATCATTAGGAGCATAAACATTAAGAATACCAAAAGAAAGATCATTAATCACCATAATCAACCACATGACCTGATTTGAGGAGGTGATTAAGGTAGAAATTTTTGGGGCAATGGAAATACTAGTTCCACCTTTTCCATTAATATGTTGAGTATGAAAATGCGAAAAAAAACAAGAGCAATACAAGTTAGCGTATTCTAAAGCAAAAAACCATAAATTTTTATTTCCTATAAACAAATAATATCAAAGTAGCTTAAACTTTAGTAGGCTAACTGAAAAATGTATTTGGGAGATGGGTCTGTGAAACCCCTAACATTCCAAGAAATGAAATTTATGAAAAATCATACATGGTAAACTCCCCCTGACTTTCTGGCATGCCATCCTCTGAACCAAGGATTGTAAAATTATTAGCAAGCGAGATCTGGACTGAATTAGAAATCTCAATATGAATAAAGTGGCCTTTAGATCCATTATCTCCTTATAAGTCACGAGACACATCTCGGGGTGAACTGCATGAGCAAGGCAGAGGTAGAGATGTTGAAGCTAAATTCTTGAAGTTCTCCATTTATGAAGGTAAAAATTGGCTCTCAAGGGCTTGGAAGGAATGGAAACCAATGAGGGGGAAGGAAATGGGCCCAACTTATCCTTGGAAAATAAGACGGGAAGGAAAAGAATCAGGGGGAACCATAGAAGTGTATTTTTTACCCTAAGTCTTCTTATTCCCAACCGCAATCCAGCCATTATTCGGTTCATCACCTTTAGGATTAGACATCGAGGGTTGCATCACCATATATTTTGACCGAGATAGAAGAGGACAACCGTGAATGTGATGTTTAAGGGCTTGATAGTGAAAGCAAGTATTGGGGAGGTTGAAATAAACCACCTTCTAAGCGATATTTAGGGACCCAACTTGAATATCTAGGTGGTCCCGTAGATATTTTACAAGGTCAACTTCAACACAAACCCATTTATTAGGAAGAGCATAAAAAATGCTCATATTGATGCCATATCACCATGTTAATGGGTTTAGCTATCTCTGGAAGGAAAGACCAGAGCTGAACAAGGAGTCTAGAAAGCTCTATCCAAACAAGGATTTTCAAAGAAACATGGTTGGTGGGGCTAAAGTCAGAAGTCCACTGAAAAATCACTAAAAGGGTGTTGCCTAAATACCAAAAAGTAGACTTAAGAAGGAGGGATTGGAATTGAGATGGCCCACAAAACAAAAAGAGATAAAATCCCTTGGTGAGGTTATGGATTCCTGAAACTAGGATACCATTGGACTCCCAATGGTTCTTTATCTAGATTTGATGGTAAGATTATGAGGGGATATAAAAACAAAAATAAGAAATGAGGAAATTTTTGCAATACCATTTGACCACATGGTCTAACAATTCATCAGAAATCACAACATTTGGGGATGATTTAGAGTCCATACCTCATCGTATACCTTCGACACAAACTTCTAAGCATGTTTGGGAGCCATTTCCACCACCAGGTGCAACAGTCATTGTAATAGATGGAGAGATAGCCATTTATAGGTGACTCACCACCTTAGTGGTGGGAAAATAATCGACTAACACTATGATAGGACTGGGGGGAAAACCCTAGAAATGATAAGGAGATAGTGTAAACTTTGGAGTTTGGGAAGGCTTGGGACAAAGGCAGATCTGTGGTGCAGGGCATGGAATTGGAAGTCTCAGAGAACTTTATTGCAGAAGTCATAAGCATGAATATGGATGGTTTGAAGATTTTCAAGGAATGTAATCACAGGAGTCATGAAATCCATACATTTTTTTAAGGTAAGGAAAAAAAAATTCCTACTGGATCACATTGTGAGGTCCTGTATTCCTAGTGTTTGGAATGAAGTGTGCCTTCACATTATGGGGTATATTAATTTGGAGGGAAAGTTTTGTAAGATATATACTCATCATCTCTCCCTGTTAAACATGTTTAGGAATCATGTTATGATGAGCATTCCTTTCTTCTTATATATGTCACTCTCTGCTTCTGTTAATGGTTTTCAGAATGGGAAGCTGGAATCTCCCATTCATGAGGGGATTATTCTTCTCCTTTATAGAATGGTAATTCTAAGGAGGTTGGTTCATCTAGGGATGAACTTGAAGATGTCATTACTCTTGTGGAGTGTTTGGCTAAAATGTGTACTGGTAAGGATCCCCAAAACTAGGGCGATGGGGATGAGGGTCTGAAGACTAGGGTTCTAGAGGATAGTAGCAAGGAAGGCCCCTCCAAGGGGAAGGGTAAAATATAGGATGAAGATGAGTAGGACAATGATATCATCTACTAGAAAATTCAGTGGCTGGAAACGATTTTGGAAACCATGGATGAAACTGGCTCTGTTATGAGGGATAGTATGATTGACTGCATTGAATTTTCTAAAAATAGTTGTATTTCTCAGCGTATGATGATAGGGGAGATGAAAGAGATAGAGAATATTGTTATAGAGTTGCAGAGAAGAATGAATATAGTGAAATTGAGGTGGAAGAGGAGGAAGTTCAATCTTCATTTGAGTAGCGTGGATAAGGAAGATGGAGGGAAGAAGCCTTAGAAGGACTTGTCCCAGGATCATCCACCGAAATACTCCACTAGTACTCATGGGAACCCATCCAATTGTCTCAATAAAAAATACTTTTATTGTTGGGTTTTTAAGTTATTTTTTCTAATTGTTGGTGAACTATGTCTGCCTGTGTTATAGATTGTTGGTTTTTATTTAGTTGTGTGGACTTGGTTTATCTCAATTTAAGCCTGTTTAACTCTGTTTTTGGGTCATGTTCCACTTTTTTTCTTTCCTTGGGTGCTTTCACGATATATCTCTTTTTGTAAGGCCTCTGGGAGCAGATCCCTGCTTATTACCTAACCTAATAAAAAATAGTGTAAACAACGAGATAACATAGGCACACACATGAAACCCTAATAGAGTTGAAGTTCTTCTCCACTATTATAATTAAAAAAAACTTTTTAAATTTTAAAGTCCATTTAAAAATAGTAATATCATGGTCATACCATAGAGTTTGACTCTTTTTTTCATTATATGAAAAATATTAACGTAATATAATGGAATTATTAATCGATGTGATATGTATAAATCCAAAATAAAAGCATTGAAATTGATATCTATCAATGTTTTCACATAAATGTATTTAGTATATTAAATTTGACATCCATATGACTCTCACAAGGCAACTTTGGCCATATATTTTATATCTTGATCACTGTCATTCAAAAGTTTGTTTGTTTTTTAAATTTTAAAAATCAATTATATATAGCAATATCTTGGTAATAGTATAGAGTTTGAGGCTTTTTTTCTAGGATTTTTTCCCCAACATTCTATGAGAAATATAAACAAAATGTAATGGAATTATTAATCAATTGAGATGTGTAAAATCTAAAATAAACACCTTGAAATTGATATCTATTGGTACCTTCCAAATAGATCTTTTAAATATGTGTACTAGTTTTTATTTTTTATTTACATTAATTTAAAATGATTAAACAAAATATTTTATATTGAAAATAACATCACCATATATAAAAAATGTTTGGCACTTAGAATATTGTGCATTAGACTATGCACACGCGTATTATCTTCCACTTATAACTCCTTAAATGCAACTGCAAGTGTCAATGACCATAGAAAATGAGCCCATACTTTACCTTTTCTCCCCCATTTTCTAGTATTATCAACTTGGTGAAATAATTTTTCATGTTGCAAATTATGCGTTTCCACCAATGCTCATAGGGTTACACCCCTCCTTCTTGTGTATGGGGAGGATTTCATTATTGAATGTAAAAATATCCCAATTCTATACAAATGCTATGGGGTGGCTAAATAGGCTAGGGATCACATGGGAACACTTCACTGAACATGTGGAAAAGTGCTTGTAAGGGGTACGAGGGAGGAATTTTCAGTGATGAGGGATAAAGGAGAGAAATTAGGGAAGGGAAATTTATTGTTGTGAGTAGGCACTAACAGAGTTCACACACAATAAATGGAGTAGTTCAACATTCAATTAGAGGAAAGAAATAATGTAAGCATTTAACAAGACTAAATAACCACAGATACACAGTTATTTAGATTCATCAATCAAGGAACCAATTTCCTTCTTAGTTATTAAAGATTCCATGCTTGCAAAGTGCACAAAAGAGAGAGAATAGAGGAACACATGAAAAAGATAAATAGAAGAAATGTAGATTTTATTTCTTGTGTTGGTGATACAAATCTTAACAACCAAGCCAAAATTCACAATTGCTACATAAAATAATAAATTTCAATATCCTTTGGAATGGATTAACCATTCTAATTTATAGCATCACAAATCGCCTCTTCATCTACCCCCACATGACTCTTTATGTTCGCATTCAACTTTTGACTTTACATCTTCGTAGGAAATAAAAATAAGTTCCCTTTTGTTAAATCAAAATAAATTTTAAAATTTAACTTTAGAAATTCACTTAAGTGAATGAAACAAATTACCATGATTACGTACAATGAAGAAATAAAAAGGGGGAGAGAAGAAAGAGGGAGAAAGAGAGAAAAAGGAAGAAGTTTCCTGATCTGATGAAGGAGCTCCTTCTGATGTACAACTTTTTGATCTAATTCATGGTGATCACAATATAATCCTTCTAAAATATGCACAGACACCTTAGAATGTCAAATGAGTGTTTACAAAAACTGTTGTGAGACCCTCTGATGTGAGCTTGAGATGAACACGAGCATCAATTGATCCATGGTGAGAGTGAGGATCACTCTCTTATTCCTTAGGCTTTCACAATTGACATTGATGATCACAAACTAACTCTATGATGTTTGAAACCCAATTTTTAGGTGCCTCTTAGATGAAAGGATGAACTCTTCACTAGCTCACTTGACTCATCCAGCTTAACCAGCTCACCGAGCTCAACTCGACCAACTCACCAAGCTCAACTTGAATAACACATCGAGCACAACTCAACCATATCACTAGAGAGATGATGGTGGATTAAGACCTGATGATTCCTTTGATTATATTTCAATGGAGTTCTTGGTTCCTTCCAAATCCTTTCAGACTGCACAATATCCATAACTTTCATCTGATGCGCCCTGCTATGTTCCCCCTTGCTTTCGGGCACAATTGTGCTCAAGATGGTACTTCATGATCCTCGTGGAGGGTGAAATTATTTTTTTAATATATGAAATCACCTTACAATGATGTCAAAAAGTAGAAAGATGAGTGAAATTAGAGCCAACTACAACTTTTTACATAAAAAACTTAGACATTCTATTTTTGGTAATTGTGGCGAGGAGCTGCTATTTTGGGAAAATTTTCCTTCTTGCTCAAATTTTATCTTTTGAGTCTCCTGGAACACTTAGTTCACCTTCACTGATGATTCTTTACCATTTTAGCAAGTTTCTATTTTTAGCAGGTTACTTTTTTCAAACCTATTATTTTGGGAAAATTACCAATTTTGCCCTACTTGTTGTTTTTCACTGTTTCCAGATGAGCTGAGTGGTCAGTTATTAAAATTTTAGGGAATTACTATTTTTAGCATGTGAATGGTCATGGAATATTCTATATTTAGTAACTGGTTATTATGGCCTCGGTTTGCATTTGAAACATCATTTTTGGATTCATCTCCTCATTGCTATCTCGTGCTCCAATTTTTGCTGTGTTCCACCTGCTAAAACTCTTAGAAATCAAAAAATTAATTTTGTAGGGAAAAATTTTCAGATATGAAGCTTTTACGAAATCCATTAATGGATTCTCTAAGCTTTAAGGAACATGGTGTGGTGATATGTTGTGAAAATATCACCGGAGTCTACTTTCATGTTTACAAGGTATGAATAGATCACTGTTTTAATAGACATGGATGCCATGGAATTATTTTGATAGCATGGTTGCTATGTTTATAGGTATTTAGAATTTTTATATCTTCAAAAATGGAGTCTTGGCAAAACTAGAGGAAGGAACATGTTTGCAGGTAAGTTACTTTTTGTTTTATAACAACCCGACAGTTAGTTATTTTGCACGGATGAAGTAGGAACAAAAGTTTCAAATTTAGGGTTTGAAATGGCTTAGCATGGGGAAAATTTTTATGCCCCATTTTTACCTTGTAAATTGGGACAAGAGGTGAAATAAAATATGCATCAAGGATATTTTTCCATGTGTCGTTTTGATATGCAATGAGGAGGAGATGGAGAGAGTTTGACTCTAACACACAGGAGATAAAGTTTTGTCACATCCAAAACCTTCAAGAGGATATAGAGAGGGGAAATTTTTGTGTCACCTATATTCCAATGGGAATGGGGAAAATAGTTTTACAAAAATTCACCTTAAGGATATTGTGTCAAGTGTCAAGCAAATATGCAATCTTAGGAGGTAGGGTTCAGCTAGTTTAGCAATACAGGGGCTAGTTTTTTATCACATGAGGGTTCAGGAAGGAGACGTAAGGAGGGAAAATTTTTTGTTTCCCCTCGGGAATAGGGAAAATAGGTTCAAAAAAATTAACCTCAAGGATATTAGGACAAGTGACATGCTGAGATGCAATCTGAGTAAGGTAAGTTCTAGGCCTATTTAGCACTTCAGGCTGAAATTTAGTCATATGAGGGTCCAGGAAGGGGGGATGAGGAGGGGAAAATTTTTGAGTCCCCTATATCCCCTTGGGAAAGGGTAAATAGGGACAAAATTATGTCATGCACCAGGAGGTGACATGTGTCCACCTAAAATTTGGCTAATTGTGAGAATCATTTTTGCTAGAGAGACAAATTGATGATGAGATTGTAGGAGCTCCATGTGGTAGTTTTTGATGAATTATTATATGATTTTGAATCCCAAGATCATTTCAAGAAAAATGGGATGGGTATCAACCTTAAATTCATCATGAAAATCCCTCAAATGGCTCCTTTTTCTTCGAGACATCAGGGTGTGTTTGCACAAATTGAGCTACCCTAAGAAGTAAACATGTCTTGTGAGAAATGTGAAACTCCAAAATTTCTAGCATTCCTATAGATTTAAAATTAATATTTTATTGGCTCCTAAGTCCTTTCAAAGCTCCCAAAATCATTTGGTGAAGTCTAGGTACCAATTTAGACCACATATTCCTCACACCTTAGAAACACGTTGTTACACACATTGTCTCTAAACCTTGAAATATTCACTAAAATTTCCTAAATCACTTCAAAAATATTTATAGCTCTTTAATACCACCTCCGGATGAGTTTGATATTTCATATCCTTCTCAGGGGATGCACACCATTCCTAAAAATGCCAAAATTAGCCTTTCCGAGCCTATCAGAGAACTAGCCTTCTAAAGCACTTCACCGTATGAGATGAATGACATTGTTACCTCATTTCAAGAATTAGGGAAAAAAAATTAGCACATGGGAAGAAATTATAAGGCCAGGATGAGCATGATACAAAAGGAATATTGATCTAGAGAGGGGTTCAAGAAGACTTAGGATCAAATTTTGACATTTAGGTCAGTTATCATGCTTGAAAGTTTGAATTTCTCATGCTACACATTTACATGAAAAAAACTAGCTCTAGCTTGGAGACTTGTTATAGATCAGACAAGGAAAGCATAAACCCCATAATCTCAAGACACTGCATGGACCAGTGCCTTATCTGTTGGGCTTAAGTAGTCATTTCCTCTAAACTAACACACTGAAAAAAGGAAACACACCAAAAGTAGAAAACAACACAAAACAGAAAGGGAAACTATATTATAGGGGATGGAAATTTACAAAGGCAGGAAAAGAATGTACACATACCCAACAATGGGTTGGGATAAGTACACACCATCATGGAAAAACAAAATGAATTTGGACCTTTGAAGCTTGAAGACCTTTATCTGATTATTCCATGATCTTGTGATGGATTTGTATTGTTTGAAAAGAAGGAGAGAGACCAAGATTCCATCTTCAAACATATATTTCACTCAAAACACTCTTGTATTCAATGAACACTTTGTTACCTTTCTGGAATCATTGCTTCTTGTAGCCTCAACTTGATGCTTTATTAACATGAGAAACCATTCCTCCATGTTATAAAAAATGGAATCATGAGTTTTGTCATGGAAAAATTCATCGTCCTTGAAATGAGGTTGTAACATGAAATTTTCCCTTAAATTAGTGAGGCAATTAGAGCAGATTCTCTTCCTAATCAATAAGTCCTTTGAAACTCTCACGTTGCTGCTCTGAATAATTTAGTTCAAAAATAGAGGCTACATCAATGGTACGAAGATGTTCATCATCCTTGAGTGAATACTGTATCATGGATTCATACTCAAAACTAGTAGGGGTTTAGAATTGGTGAAAGCAATCTGATTCTGAGTCCAATCAAAAAATTCTTGCACATTCTCATTTCTCTTTCCAAAATAATTGTCTTCTATATAAAGTAACCTGAAAATGTCTTTGATATTTTTTTTCTATGGTAGAGGTGTCATCTTCATGATTGAGAATATCCATAGGAGATTCTAGACCTTCTTACCTCTTTTGTTCATCATGGACACACTCTTTTTCAAAAAATGAGAAAGGTGAAAGATTACCCTCACATTCATGTTCCTCTACCAAAAATTTGAAAAGAACATTGAGATAATCTATTTTATCCATATCATTATTGAACATTGGTGTATCAAAATGAGAAACATAAATTGACTCATACTTATCTTGCATTTCTATGGTGACCTCAAGGCTAAGCTGAGGGTATTCAATTTCTTCTACGGTCCTCAAGAAGTATTCCATTGATTTCTCTTTCAAATATACCATGTAATCATTTTTACATTTGTTAGAAGATTATTTGCATTTGGCCTCAAGGAGATGATTGAAAATATGATCCATGTATGGTCAACATTCATTCGAAACTAATTAACTAAAAATTAACTAAACTAGTGTAGTAAAGGATAGTTAATCTAATCTAGGATGACATATAACGCAATAAGTAAATGCACTGAAATAGTATGTGAATGTATCAAAAAATAGAACTAGTAAAATTAGAAACCTTAATGTGCAAGAAGGGAAAGGAAAGAACTCAGTTGAATAATGGATGTTTTTTGGACTATGTTACAGTGATGCACAAAAATTTAGGAAGTAGGAACGAGTATGCTAGGGTCCCGTAGAGGACAGATCTAGAAGATGTGGTTGGATTGGAGATCATGGAGGAGGACTGGGTCACCCATAGGTGCTTTAGTAAGTAAAAAAGGCACCATGGTCTGGAGAAATGGTATTGAATTGATCTTCACATGTCCTGTAGATGACTGATAACCTTTGTTGCTTGTAAAAATTAATTTTCCTATATCGCACTGAATGATCCAAATATTTCAAGAGGAATAAATAACCTGCAAAAGACTAAAAGGAAGTATCAAAACCCTAAAAAAAGAAAGATGCAAAAGAATGGATCAGACTGACCTCATCTGCCACAACAGTGGGCTTACTAACTGAGCGTTGTACTACATTTCGGACCCATATGTAGTTCTGGTGTGTGTGTGTGTGTGTGTGTGTGTGTGTGTGTGTGTGTGTGTGTGTGTGTGTGATGCCATAGGTCCTCTTGTGTCAGTCACACTTTGTGAAATAGCGAGCAATAGCTACATGTAGAAAATTTAATAGAATATGTGCATGAAATAAAATAGAATCCCTCCCCCTATGAAGTGTGATGCAGATGTCCTAGCTTGTGCTTTGATGATGGAGCTATGTGGATGCCAATGCAATAGATGGATGCAACTATAGATGGAGTGATAGTAGTAGATGATGTTAGGTCCCTCATTATGGTCTCATAACTTTATATTTATATGGTTCTCTTTCTCTAATTTCATAATTAATCCTGAAAAGGCTGACCAAAAGAAAGATAAAGATGAAAAATGGCTAGAAGAGGCCCAATTAATGGCGAGAAGGTGAAAAAAAGGATAGGAGCGCCCCCAGGTGGTACCAAGGCACCCATGGGCACCCTAATACTAAATTTGGGTGCCCCAGACGAGGCTAAAATAACGTGGGATGTTTGGAAATGGCTGGTCATATTAGCGCAATAGGTCTCAAATTACGAAATAAAATAAACAAGATGGCCAAAGGATGGGGGTTAATTAGTACTTTCTTCACTTAAGAACCTTTTAAATAGTAGTATGATACCGGGATACATAAAATGTCTAAAGTGCATGATTTTGTGACTACAAAAACATCCTCATTCTCTTTCTCAATATTTATGGTCATCTGGAGCTCACCTTCTTGTAATACCGGGTGTACTTGGTTTTCACCATTCTCATATAGGGAGAAGATATCTGTGCTACGTGGGAAGGGCACACCTTTGAGCTCAAGATCCCTTACATCATCCTCATGACATGAGGGAAATAACCATGTTGGGGCTTCCACATGAGGATAATCATCTGTTCCATCTTAAACATCTCCTATAAAGTCTTCTTCCTTGCAAGTAAGCGGAAAAAATATATACTCATAGTGATAATAAATATTATGCTCTTTTAGTGAGGATGGTGGAATCAGCTCCTCGGAGAGGTCATGCTCAATTTTCTCATCCATATTGGTTTTAAGAAAGAAATTTTACTCTTCCATTTTTGCATCCATGATTGTATTGAGAAGGGAATTTGATTCTTCAATTATCTCCATTTCATCATTTAACATTTGTGCATCAATTGAAGGATAAAAATTAGAAAAGAGATTATCCATGATTACCTCGAATTGATGATCTTGAGTTTAGGATGAAGGATTGATTTCTCATACTTAGGCCTTATTGGTGGAGTCCTTGTAAAGAATTGGCTAATCTGTCGTATAACAAGAATATTCCAATCTAGGATCCATTTATTCTCTGATGGGTTGTGCTTCGAGCCAAAATGAATTGATGGATAGAGGTTTAGCTACCGTATCTTCTTCATTATCCTCCAAGGTGGTGATTTGATTCTCATTAGAAGGCTTAAGGAAAGAACTTTCATCAGAGGTGCACAAGAATCTTCCATGGGTAAAGACCTCATAGTGCATACAATCATTAGGATCTTCTTTTGAAAGATGGGTTTCTTCTTCTTCAAAATTATAGAGTGTTTCAAAATTCTCATACCTTTTTTGTAAGTCCAATGCATAATTCCAAACTTCATGGTAGTATTTGTGATAAAATTTTCCTCATTATGCACTTAGGACCCTTTGCACAAACTATCTTCTCAAGACATCCATTTCTTCATCTCCGTATGCAAAAAAACCATCTAGAGGAAGGGAGATGAAGGAAATGCTATGATTTTCTCGGTTAGTTGCGTGAAGTTGAAAATATTTCCTTCAGTAGATTCTTCACTTTCATGCTCTTCATACAACATTTCATATCTCTTATAAATCTTCCTGATCCATTTCTTGGATTCTCGACCATCAATCGGTGCAAGTCCCATTATCTTTCCTCTAGCATCAATCAACTTGAATTGAATTTGCCATGTTTTGATGACAAGATATTCACATGTAATAATTTTATCCATTCTTGACAATATTTTCATGGTTTCTGGAGAAAAGGTACTGACCTTCTTTCCCTTAGCTGATTGCGATTTTTAGTTTGAAGCAAGGGAATTATTTTTTGTCGTAGAATTCTTGACTTTGCAAGAGATGTTCCAAAATTATGGCTGATTAAATATTTACATATTAGGGTATTCTCATTCTTCTTCTTGGTTATTGTCACTCATTGGTGTTGAACACCAATCTTGAGACTTTTTCATTTTGTTGCGGGAAAGGAACAAGACATTGATTCACTCCTTAATGAATTATCCTTCAAAATATGAGTGTTTTCTTTTTTGAAATATATAGTTTTTTGTATTTTTTAGAGATCTTTATAGGTGCACGATGGAATATCTCTCCCCTCTGGAGTTTCTAAAAAAATTTGGTGAAATAATTTTTAATGTTGTAAATTATGTGTTTCCACCAATGCTCACATGGCTACACACCTCCTTCATGTGTATGGGGAGGCTTCCATTATTGAATGTAAAATATCCTAATTATATCTAAATGTTGTGGGGTGGAAAAATATGTCAGGGATCACACATGAAAACTTCATTGAAATTGTGGAAAATTACTTGTACGAGGTACAAGGGAGGAATTTAAAATGACGAGGGATAAAGGATAGAAATTAGGAAAGGGAAAGTTATTGTTGTGAGTAGGCACTATCAGAGTTCACACATAATAACTAGAGTAGTTAAACATTCAATTAGAGGAAAGAAAAAATGTAAGCATTTAGCAAGACTAAAAAACCACATACACACAATTATTTAGATTCATTAATCAAGGACACCAAGTTCCTTGTTTGATATTCAATATTACCATGCTTGCAAAGTGTAGAAGAGAGAGAGAATATATGAACACATGAGAAAGGGAAATTGAATAAATGTACATTTTATTCCTTGTGTGTGTGATACAAAGTTCAACATCCACGACACATTCCACAATTACTATTAAAAAAACTAAATTTCAAGATCATTTAGAATGGAGTAGCTGTTCCAATTTATAGCATTGCATATTACCTCTTCATCTACCCCCCATGTGACTCTTCATGTTCTCATTCAACTTGTGACTTTACATCTTCCTAGGAAATGAAAATAAGTTCCCTTTTTATAAATCAAAGGGAATTTTATAATTCAACTTTTTAAAGTCATTTAAGTGAATGTGAATTATTACCATGATTACATACAATGAAGAATTAGAAAGGGGGAGAGAAGAAAGGGAGAAAGAGAGAAAAAGGAATAATTTTCCTAATCTGATGAAGGAACTCCTTCGTATGTAGAACTACTGATATTAGGCATGGTGATCAAAATCACCTACTTCTGCAAGATGCACAGACACCTTAGAATGTAAAATGAGTGTTAAATTTTTTTTTTGTGATACCCTTTGATGTGAGCTTGAGATGAACACATGCGTCACTTAATCTATGGTGAGAGTGAGGATCACTCTCTTACTCCTTAGAATTTCAAAATTGAAATTAATGATAAAAAACTATCTCTATGATGTTTAAACCCAAATTTTCATGTGCCTCTTATAGGAAATGATGAGATCTTGACTAGCTCACTTGACTTGCCTAACTCACCTAACTCAATTCAACCAACTCTCCTATCTCAACTAGCTCAACCGAACCATGTCACCGAGCTCAACTCAACCTACCGACCAAGATCAACTCAACCAACTCACCAGAGAGATGATGGTGGATCAAGACACGATGATTAATTGACCTGTATTTCAATGGAGTTCTTGGCTCATTCTAAATCCTTTCAAACTACACATCATCCCTGAATTTCACCTATTGCGCTCTGTTATGTTTCACCTTGCTTCCAGGCACAATTGTGCTCAAGATGGTACTTCAAGATCCTCGTGTAGGGTGACCTTATTTTTTTATCTATGAAATAACCTTACAATTGTATGAGGATTTCAAAATGAATAAATATGAGTGAAATCGGAGCCAACTACAACTTTCTACATAAAAAATTGAGACTTTCTATTTTTGGGAGGTGTGGTCAGGAGCTTTTATTTTGGGAAATTTTTCCTTTTTCTCAAATTTGATCTTCTGAGTCTCCTGGAACACTTAGTTAACCTCCACTAATGATTATTTACCCTTTTTAGTAAGTTTCTATTTTTGGTAGGTTGTTTTTTTCCAAACATGCTATTTTGGGAAAATTGCTAATTTTGTCCTGCCTGCTATTTTGCACTATTTCTAGATGAGATGAGTGATCAAAGATTGAAATTTGAGGGAATTAATATTTTTATAATGTGAATGGGCATGACATACACTATATTTAGTAACTAGTTATCTTGGCCTCATTTTTCATAGGAAACATCATTTTTGGAATTCATAGACACAAAATCACACACTTTGAGTCATTATTTAGTCCCAGTATCATACTACTATTCATATGGATCTTAAGTGAAAAGAGTAGTAATTAACCCTTGTCTTTGGACATTTTTGCAATATTTTTGGTTGCTAATTTAGATCTTACACATGTACTTTCCTATTATGTATTCTCATACTATGTTTTTCCTATTTATGACTGGGGCGTTCTAGTCCCCTCTGGGCACCCTGATCCTCTTTACACTTTCCTCTCACTTTTTTTTTCACTTTATAGCCGTTTAAGATTCTTATATTTTTGGTGGTCAACCTTTTTAGGGTTGGTTATGAAATTAAAGCAAGAGAACCATATAAATATAAAGTTACGTGACCATAATGAGGGACCAAGTTCTAAGAAATTACTATCACCACATAAGGTTGCATCCATCAAAGGCATCTAAAGCTACGTTTGCATCCATCTAGCTCCATCACAAGGAACACAAGGCTGGTTCATATACATCACACTTCATAAGAGGGGATTCTATTGTTTCCATGCACACATTTATTACATTTTATATCTAGTTACTTATTCGCTATGTAGTGCCCACATTTTACACACCCAAATACAACAGTAAAATACCAGGATTTTTTTTTTTGACTTACATTGCTCACTACACACAACACAACAAGGGCTCCAAGTAGAAACTTGACTCACATATGAAAATCACATAAGTCATTGACTCACATAGACACATGAAAATGACATAGGCATGTCGATGCCACACCTTTCCCAATGAATGAATACTAGCAATGACCCAACCACAAGAAACATGACTTCAGGAACGACGAACCCACAACATACCATTTCTTTAAATGTATTTTAGTTATGATTAACACTCCAAGAACATTATTGTGTAAGGATAGCTTCCTCCTTTTCCAAATACAGAAACTTTAAGTTCATCCCACATATAATTTACAACTCGACCATTTTAAGTTAGCTTCTTATTCTTTACAAAGTTTCCCATAACTTACACACTTATTTGGCATAATTCAAATGTATATAAAGTACTTAATTATCTTACACTCATGTTAAAAAATATTCTTCTCCAACATTTATTCAATGTCTACAGTTTTAACCTTACAACTCAAGCGAAAGTAACTTGATATCTAGAACGCAATAAAAGGATTTAACAGAGATTTAGATACAAGGTAGTTTTTATTACCAAAAACATTCCTCAATCACGAAATAGAGATTTCCCTACCACAGTTACTCTAATTCAATGACTTGTGGAATTCCATTTTGATTTATATATGTATTTTGTTTTCTCGAAGGTTGATCACACCAAGAACAATTCATATTCTTTGAAACAAAAGAATATGTTTTATTGAGATATAAGGTCTCTAAGGGTGGCATTATTCTGAACCTCAAATCTCATTTTTTTACTCTTATATGCTTTATTTTCTACATAACATTATGGTCTTATTATTAGCATTGTCTTGTAAAAGGGGTTACAAACTGTTTGTCTAACCTCTTGAAGACAAAAAATATAAGGAGACTTGAAGCTACACAGACACCCTAATTAACATCCAAATCAACTAAGGATTAGATTAATTCCAACTTCACCTAAGGGTCTACCCCTCAACTATACATGAGTTTTAAGCGAGAGGAAAAATTTATGCTAAACCGCCTTCTAGAAAGGACCAATGTGTTATGCTGATAGGAACCAAGGTAGCACATTTAGCTGAGCGGAGCTAAGGGGTTCATTAACAAGAGATTATGACCTAGAGCAACTAAGTCACAACCTCCTTCCATGTCGGCTGGATCCAACAGGGTTTTCACTCAAAGAAGAACTTTAATTTTAAATCTAACTTTGAATGGCAAGGTAGTCCGCTAGGCTACGAAGGAGGGGTTAGCTCTACACACTCCAAGCAAAGTTTTGACTGTGTCACTCCTATCATACGGGTTTAAGACAATGTCACTAAACCTACTGACTAAGACGATAAGTCCATTCTTGAGCTCTGATTTGCCTAAATTAGGACATTCCATCGAGAGAAAAGATTAAGTTCATCATACGGTTTTCAATGTCTTCTACGGTAAGGAGTATCACACATGAAAAACAAGTTATGTCCCAATGTTGAACAAGGGTAGTGTGTTTTCGATTAAAACTCTTTATTACATTTACAAAGTATGAATGCACAAGATGAATCGTTAATCATTTATTGAACACTAAACATACACTACAAGATATTACTTCAAATTCATTTATCTTATATAAATATCAACCCCTTTTAACCATGTGTTCGCTGAATCAAAATTGAACCTAAGATTAAATGCACATTTCCTAGATGTCCTAGAAACCAACATCTCATACATAGAAACAAATTATCAAATATAACCTTCTGAAACTTGAGACTACAAAATACATTTATTCATTTAAAAAATGAACTATATAAGTTACAATGATAATTAATGCATTACACAACGCCTTTACGTCATCATTCTTTCATCCTGCAAAAACACGTGAGCATGATATCAACAATAATTCGCTGGCATGGCATCCACCCTAACCTAACATAAGTATCATTTTTTAGTTTCCCATTTACATATGACAATAATTACAATTTGTAATCAAAATAAAAAGGTCTAGAGACATGTATTCATTGCATTTCATTTTTCTTCATTTTGTAACCTAGGAGAGAAAAAGAGAAGGGAAGAGAGAGAAAACATTGTTTTGTCAAAAGTTCTAATGCACAAAAGTTCCACTATAGAGTTTTAAACAGTTATTTGTATGTGTTAAGAGTTTATAGGGTGGTTTGGAAATCCTACGAGGGTCCGCAACTTTCTATTTTTACATTTTCTTACTAGCTACAAAAATGTACAAAATGGGCTCGGAGGCTAAGAAAATGCTTCCAAAAGTTATCTTCTGATGAGAATGCACACCACCATCAACTTTCTACGTGTCCCTAGATATACCAAGATTTCATAGCAACTAATGGAAATGGGAAAGAGCGAATGGTTTGCGTTTGGTGGCTAGTTCTTTGGGGCCACTGGTCATAGTTGACCTAGTTGCAAATGAACAAAATTTAGCTTGAGGGCCCAGTAAACCGCATCCATAACTAACGTTCGATGGATGAGCACACAACGAGACACTTCCTAAAAGTTCCCCTATATGAGGAGAATTCATCAGAGTTGATGGGACTGAGAACTAGAAAACCATTTTCAAATGGTGACAAGTTTTCTGGAGCGACAAGTCAAAATTGGTCCAGTTTGACCTCGTCAAACTGCGACCAGAGGCCTACAAAATGGCTTTGCCAAACTATCCAGAAAAGTGATTTTCCCTAAACTGAATGTTCCATGCAATTGTCTAGTATAAACACTAGAGGTTTGTGAAGATAGGAAATAATTTCTCTATCTAGGTTTCAAATGGCGGTTCAAAATGAAAGCCAACTTTCTAGATTTAACAACTTTCTACTGCTGTAAACCAGTGTAACAGGGCTCCTATAAGAGCATCAAAAGGATCACATATGTTTGTTCAGGGTCAAACAAGAGGTTAAGGTGAATCCTTACACAACCATGTACATGAATGAAGCTTAACATCTCGTTTTCAGAGTTACGAAGGGTACTAAATGAGTCTTCAAAAAATGCAAAAATTAACTATTTAAACCCGGAGATGATCAACGTTATTACTGGAAAGTCAATTTCATCTGGTCAATAAAACAATGTTGTAGTGATCCAGTTGGGTAGGAAGTTTTCTACATCACCTCAGAATGAGGGTGGAAGTTCATGTTTTAAAGAAAACGGGTTATTTGGGCTTCGTGAGTTTTCGACACGACATTTCATTGTTTTTTTTGCAACAAGATGAAATAAAAATTTAATGGTATTAAAATCCTAATATTTTAAAATTCTATTAATTTGTAAAAGAGAAATAAAACATGAGAATTATGAGAGGCAAGGGAAGATGAACCATGCCTGGAGAACGATGAGCGAAACGGGTATAAGGGGCTCCAAGTGGTCTACACTCGTGATCCGCTGAGACCACCATTGTTGCCACATGATGTCAGATAGTCACATGAAAACCCAAGCCATTCGTTGTGCACCCATGTCTATGTCATCTCGATCCATGAGATGGAATTTTCTATGTCAAATAGTTGGCAAGCCATTTGAATGTTTCCACATTTGCATACATGTGTATCAGGGAACTTACAACTATAACATCTAACTAAACAACCGTATTATATTTTTTGTACCCCCGTTCCAAAAATCTTATTTTTCCATGGGATGAGATTATGCTGGAAAAGGTATTTCTTTATCTTCATCTCTACGACTGGCTTTGGAATGCAACGAAGTGCAAGAAAGAGTATAAGAAGCAACCCAACCCCAAATTCATCTCCAGCATAAATGGGTGTGGGGTATACACCAGACGACACACTGCATTACAGGGGATAAACATAATGGGATCACCAATGTCCTTACATGGTCAAAACCAGTAGATTCCAGATCTGAATTTTGTGGATTTGAAAAGAACAACATCTCCAATGAACAAAACAACGGCATGGAAAAAATTTCATTTTGCTTCTTCTTGCAAGATATAAAACCTTTTCAACAAACCCATTTTCAGCACATTCATTTAGTCCATATCCTACAGTCCATCCTTTTATGCTTTTATTGACGTCCATTCTTGGTTCATGTGCTCTTGTTTTTGGCCATGCTAGAAGTGCACGTTTCCCCACTCGCATACAGACCTGCCGGAGCACTTGCAACTAAAAAAATGAAAAAACTGCCATTTTGGCACGGGATGAGAGAAAGTTGGAAGGAAAAATCATATTTCCACTATGCTTTGATGGATGTGTGTACCCTGCTCCAAATCTCCTCTTTCAACGCAAAATAGGGGAAACACGTGGCAAGGTGAATCGACCTGATGGAAGTCAGTTGGGTTACATTTGTGAAGCAAATATCAAAGCTTTAAACAGATTCCCATATCCCCTACACCACCATCATTATCTTATATGAGACCACGTTTCAAAAAGACATTATTCCCCACAAGGCATGTCCCCTACCCTGCACACCTTCATCTGCAAACAACTGGCCTAGTTTTCTCCTTCGGATCTTCATTGGAAAACATCACTCTGATCCAACTCTTGTCCTTAGCGCAAGAAGAGAGAGAAAGTGACAAAACATCCCTGGTGTTTGCTTTGCTGCCGCCCACACACTCGCCCATTCCCCAAAGAATAAGGATCAAACCCTAACTCAGCATTTTAGAGCTTTTTTCACCCGTTCCCCCATTTAGTTCTATTTTATTTTATATTAAATTATAAATATATTTTTATTGGATTAAAAGACTATACAAGCTCATGCGTTTTCCATCTCACTCTCCTTCCGAGGTCACTTGAATTGTGGCTTCTTTGAGAAATTTGAGGTCCGTGAAGTGAAAAGGCTCATCTTTCGGAGTGGGCCATTTGCTGGAGAGAGCTGCCACTTCTGAAAAAGGCGTCTCATTGTCTTAAATTGAGGGGGAATTACATGCTACCTCACAAATTGTGACTGACACAAGAGCACCTAGGGCACAATTCCACACATACACACACACACACACACCTAGAACTACATTGGGTCTGAGATGTAGTGTAGTTCTCAGTGATAAGTCCATAAATTTGGATTTTGAGGAAAATCTAACCCCTTCATATGCATATTTATTTGTTTAGAGTTTTTATGATTTGATTGGGGTTTTACAGGTGATTCTTCATTGCAAGTCTATTGCGACATTGACGATCATACAATGACATTAACACAAAATGAAGTGACACAGGTGAATACTTAACGACACCTCATAGGAGGTTTTCAAATCATTTTTGTAGATGAGGACACCCAGATGTCAGACCAAGGCACCCACCAGTGCCCCTATCCCTCTCCAGGTGCTCCAGTTTAGCCAGATGGTCCATATTTGCACTTTTTAAGGATCGTGTATGAAGGTTTCCTCCTCTTACTCATACGGTCTCCACTATGACATAATCCTGTAACATCATCAAATCAACTAAGGCCTTATTAACCCTCTTTGCACATTGAGGGTTTTACATTTCATTTCTTAGATATCTTGCGTACTATTTTAGTTTTTTATTACTTCATTTATTTAGTTATTTTACTTCTCCTATAGCATTAGATTACACTATAATATTATTATTTTAGTTTAATCATTTTGGTGAACTCGACATTCGATTCCTCCTTGATTTTTTATTCCTCATCATGAGTATCTCAATCAATGAATTTTTTCTTGCTAACCCTGACTTAAGGCATAGGGTCCAACATCTTCTTACTACTACTCATATTCCAACTGATATGCATCCTGACTCTATTTATCAATCATTTTTTGATGCATTTTCTCAACATATTGTCTTCCCATATAATCCATGCCAATCTTTCCATTTTTGACAATGATCCACCCTTACACATCATGATTCACATATATAATGTGGGTATCTAACGTACTTTAATTCACAATGTATGTGAACTTAACCTATTTCCTATGTTATTCCTTGAAAAGCTATGTCTTTCTGCTACCAACGTTAGTCCATCATGTCTTTCTCTTCGTGCCTATGATGGATCTATTCGTCCATGTTTATGTTCCATTACTTTACCTATCATAGTTGGACCTAAAAATATTAACTTGGTTTTCTTTGTCATTTAATTCCATGTGTCATACAATTTTTCACTTGGTTAGCCATGGCTTCATGCCATGCAAGTAGTTACATCTACCATACATCATTGTGTTAAATTTCTACATGAGGGTGTCGAATATACTGTTCTTCGTGACCTTCTTCCATACTAATACTGTGACCATGATTCCATCACTGCACTTCTTAGTCCAAGGTATGATAATACTGAGGAGCCATAACCCATTGATGAGATACCACATTACCACTATTTGAAGGTGTCATTTTCATGATAAATTATGCACCGGTTACATCTATGCCTCCCCTTGCTACTACCAATGTTATGATTTTCTATCAGGGGTTTGTCTCTACATCAACATTGCTTTAGCTCCTCCACCTCCTCATGTGCCACCTCAATCTCTCTGACCTCCTTTCACGTGAACAATTTTTATGAATTTATCATACTGGGAACACATTCCATTCAATCCTACTTGTGATGACATTGTATGTACACATGAGGGCTTGAATCGCCTAGGTTTTGATTTTGAGGATCTCTACCCTCAACCACACACTTCTCATCTTTATCATGGGTTTGTTCATATCACTTCCACCTATGGCCTACATGTCTTTCACCTCACAATATTTATTGCATGTGATCCCCGCTCCTCACCACTTATATTAGGATAGTCATGGTTTGATTATATTGAGGGAAAACTCAACCCTGACCATACTAATATATCATTTCCCATGCCCTTTGGCCATGTATTCATTAGCAAAAATTCCTTTCTTGTCTATATGTAAAATCTCACTCATTGGTATGCACATGGATTTCCATTACCACCCTTCATTGATGAGGATTATGCCATGGGTATGTACAACTTACACCTCAATGGCTCATTATGTGATCATGGGTATGCTCTTGATAATGTATCTAATTGGAAAGTGTTCAAAGATGATCATAAAATCATTTCATTCTTGGAAAATTATAATAATTTGAGTGATCTCTATTTTGATGTTAATGACTCTACTTTCCATGAATTCATCTCATATGCATGGGAATAAGTGAGTAGCAAAGAGTTGTTATAGTTCTGAAACAAAAATAAATCCCTAAAGGGTTGGTGTTCCTTAAAGTATTGTTTGATAAACATGATCACTTTACAAAAAAAAAGAAATGAATTGAACTAGATTCATCAATTGAGGTTAAATAGGTAAATCTAGGAACTACATAACAACCTTAGATTATGAACATTGACAAGTTTTGTTCACCCGAGGAAAAAAAAATTGTGACACTGCTAAAGAAATATATGGAATTTTTGGCTTGGTCATATTTAGACTTGAAATAATTTAGACCCAATGATTTATAGTATAACATCCCCTTTAAGTATAAAGTGTAGCCACACAAATTAAAACTGCACCATTATAATCCAAAAGTTTCATGTATGATCCTTGCCAAAACTCATAAGACGCTAGATGCAAGGATAATTTTTCCCATTTGTCATTCGACATGGGTTGTTAATATTTTTCCAGTGTGAAAAAATAATGGATATATCTATATTTATGTTGACTTCCACCACTTGAATCGAGCTTCATTGAAATATAACTATCCTTTACCTATAATGGATCGTGTTCTACAAATAGTGACAGGTTCTAAACTGTTGTCTATGTTACAATCACTAGAGGTTGCGAGGGAAGATCAACAAAAAACAACCTTTGCCACTCCTTGGGGAACCTTAAATTATAGAAGAATGACTTTTGGATTGATCAATGCTAGAGTAACCTTCCAAAGAGTAATGGACATTGCATTCCATGACTTGATGGGTAAGATCATCATTGTGTACATGGATGATTTGACAATATTTTCTAAGAAAATACAAGACCACTGTATATACATTTAAAAGTGTTGGAAATATGATGTCAACATGAGATTTATCTTAATTCCAAGAAATCAATTTTTAGAGTAATTGAAAGCAAGTTGTTAGGAAAAATTGTGTCAAAGGAAGGAACCAAGATTGATCTCGAATGGGTAAAATCTATTCAAATCATTACCTTCCCAACACGTAAGATTGGTGTTCATTCATTCTTCAGAATGGTTAATTTCTTAAAAATGTTTGTTCCTTAATTTGTAAATAAAACAAGGAATCAATTGAG
This sequence comes from Taxus chinensis, assembly GCA_019776745.2. Classification (NCBI taxonomy): domain Eukaryota; kingdom Viridiplantae; phylum Streptophyta; class Pinopsida; order Cupressales; family Taxaceae; genus Taxus; species Taxus chinensis. Next base: position 280,701,326 of record CM034148.1, read on the forward strand.
ATGATGAAATGAAAAGTTCCTTTTGCTATAACTCCAAGGGTAATATGGCACTAAGATATTAAATATTTTATTGCTAATACTCTAATCTTAGTCTGTACTAACTTCAATAAATATTTCGTTATGTAAAGTTATGCTTCTGAACATATAACATCTACTATTTTAGTTCAAAAAATAATGAAGGAATTGAGTCTCCTATTGCTTGTATGAGTTATCCTTTGAAATCTCTTAAATGAAAAAAATTAATGATTGAGAAACATGCATATGATGTGGTCAAAGATATGAAACACTTATGACATTACATCTTGAATTCTCACACATTGGTATTGGTTCTAGATTCATAAGTGAAGCCCATCTTAGCTCAACAGGATTTAGGAACTCAAAGAGGGATTTGTATTTTCAAATTGCAAGAGTATTATTTGGAGGTCAAACCCATTCAACTAGTATGTGGGAAAGGTTTGTGTCAATTGATGGTGGATAATAACCCTAAAGACGTGCTAGATGATAAGGAAGAAGATGTAGATGACCTTCCTATTGTGTTGTTTATGATCACAAGAGAATAATGTTATTCAAATATTGTTTATTTCCTAACCTACGAATAATTTCTTGAAGATTTGATCTCTAAAGATAAAAGAACCGTTAAAATGGTAGCAGTTAGGTATGTTATTTGGGATAATGGTTTATACGAGAGAGTGATAGATGGAGTATTTCTTCACTTTGTAGAAAAAATCATAAAGGTAAACTATTGGAAGCTTTCCATGACCTAGCTTGTAGAGGTCACTTTTCAGCATCTGTCACTACTCAAAAGATTCTATTAGAAATGTATTATTGGCCTACCTTATTTCAAGCTTATTATGCATTGGTAACAAAGTGTGAGGCATGCCAAAAATTTATTGGGTGACCTAAATCAGCAGTGCTTCCCCTCAAGAAAGTTGTAATTGAAAAACCTTTTTAACAATAGGGAATTTATTTTATTAGTACTTTGAATCCCTTGTCAAGAATTGGTCATAGTTATGTGTTGACATCCATCGATTACTTTACCAAATGGGTGGAATCTATTCTGGTTAATAACACCACTTCTAAAGTCATATGTAACTTCATCAAAGAAAATATTATTCTAAGGTTCGGCGTGCCTAACAATATTGTAGAAGATAATGCCTCTAAATTTTTATCTCCTAAACTTCATTGAATTTTTCTATAGATATGGGATCATGTTAGATCATGCTTCTGATTATTCCCCATAAGGAAATGGTCATGCAGAATTAAGAAACAAGAACCTAATGACCATAAGAAAAAATCTTGTAGATGATAATAAGATAACATGGCATAAATCATTATATGATGGTCTGTGGACATATTGTATTACTCCCAAAATAGGTATTGGTATGTATCCTTTCCAACTCCTTTATAATGTTAATGCAGAAATTATCATTTCTCTAGAGCCACCGAATTTGAAATTTACAAAACCGGTAAAATATGAAACTTTTGAAAATTCTATTGAGAAAAGGATAATGTATTTAACTGGGTTGGAAGAAAAGAGATTAAAATTGGTTGATAGGATTACATAGCATCAGAAAAATATAAAGAAAATATTTGACAAGAAGGCCAATCCGCAAGACTTCCAAGAGGATATCTAGTTCTCTTATGGGATAAGAGAAGAGAACCAAAATAAATTCATGGAAAGTTTGATTCCATGTGGAGAGGTCCATTTAAGATTCATCTCTTGTATGGATAAAATAGTTTCTATCTGGATCACGTAGATGGGACCATCTTCCCTTACCTTGCAGTGGGCAATATCTCAAGTTATTCAAATAGTAAAACATGATGACCCTTGTATGTATATAGGTTTGTTTTTATTTTTTCATTACTTTTTCTCTTTGGTTCCCTTTCGGTTTTGATTTATGGTTTTGGTATTTTTTATTTTCATGTCCTCATTTTTTCGATCTCTTTGTTCCTTTTTGGTTAAATTTTATAAAATTGATGACACCATAGCCCACTGGACAAGATACTTAAAGATTATAAGGTTCAATTTTCCTTTGTGTCCCTTGTAACCCAAAGGAAGTCCATAGTTAGAGTTAACTATTATCTAAAATTTGAGTTTCATAATAATTTTGGGACAACCTACTAATTTTTTTCCTTTGGGAAGTTTGGAGTTAGTCATTTTTTCTTAAAAAATCAAAAAATTGATCAAAGTTGTGAATTTCTTTTCCTTTTTAGGTTTTTAGGTTTTTCCAACAATTGGACATGTCAAATGCAACATGTATCCCAAACCTTGAACCCTAAAATACACTTGTTAGTGCATTTTAGGATTTCGGGACATTAAGGCATTCAAACTTAAGATCATGTTAATTGTAACTTGTTTCCCAAATCATGAACCCTAAAATACACTTGTTAGTGCATTTCAAGATATCAGGAGTTCAGGACATTGGGGCATTTAAACATAAGAACATGTTAAGTGTAACTTGTTCCTGAACCCTGAAACACATTTCACAACACATTTCAAGATTTCAAGGGTTTAGAGCATTAGAACATTCCAATAAAAAAATATGGTAGATATTATCTAATCTCCAAGCCCTAAAATATAAACCATCGTTTATTTTCGAGTTTTCATGGTTCTCATGCACAAAATCAAGACATGTCGGATACAACCAAACCCTTGATCCCTAAGTCAACACATTTAATGCCAAGTGGACTTGATCTAGACACATGTCACCAACATGTAATTAATGTAAGTTTAATATAAATTATGGTTTTTCCATGTCATTTTTTACCTTTTTAATTTGGATTTTTAATTTGACTTGTATATGGCACCCAAAACCCCAATTAAGTATTTTCTTCACTTCCAAGAATTTTTTTGAAAAATCCTTCTGACCCATTAATCTAATTAGATATTTCTTCATCTTATTTCATTTTTATTAGTATTTGAGCTCATTTTATGTATAATTTTGGTCTGGTGTACTTTGGATTTCATATCCTAGTTTTGTCTCTTTCCAAGTTTTTCTTTTGTTCTGGGTTTACTCAGTGTTTTCCCTTATTTTGAAGGAAAAAGAATAGAGTTCATACAAAATCCAAGTCCAATGTTTATCAAGATTTTTGGCTTGCTTGTAAAGTTAAAAACCCCACCTAATGTATTTTAGGTTTTTTGGGATGTCAAGTACAAATCCCTAATTTATTCCTTTTAGAAATCTTGAGGTTCCAAATAAACTCTAAACCCTGCTTAGTGTTTAATGATCTTTGCAAGTTGATCAACAAAGAGGAAACCTTGAAAAGGTCTATGTAAGGTTTTTGAAGGTGCAAATCAAGTGTGAGTCCCTTATCAGTTTAATTCAATATTCTTGGGCTTTAAAACAAGTAAAAATATCTAACTAAGTGTATGTCATAGTTTTTAAAGTGCTAAATAATATCAAAGTGATTTTTCAGGTTTTTGGGGTTGTAAAATAGGTAAATAATTTTGAATTGGTTTTTTAGGATCCCAGGAGGTTTTTGGTAAAAAAAATCAATGTTCTTTCTTGCACAATTAAAATCATCTAAAGGGAAGGATAAAACAAGAAAATACAAATATGAAGGGGTGGTGCCTAAAATTGATTCCATTATTGATCAAATAAGAGAAACTTGGGGCACATTGATCTTCCTGATTTTTTCAACATGGTAAATAGTGCATATGTCAAATTGGATTCAGGATATTTGCGACAATGATTTAGTAATGTCAGTAAATTTTCCATTTTTAGCTTAATGTCATGAATTCATTCTTTCGTCTATGATCCACTATGATGTTGACATTAGAACTATGAAGAATCAATAGGAAGAGGTAGATTAGACATTAAATATTTCAAATAATTTCTTAGGCTCCTTGATCTTTGTTTTGTCAACTCCTTCCCTCTTGATTTTGATATACACATCCTCTTCCGATGTAACTCTTATGGTTACATCCACATCCTCTTCACAACATCAACTAGTTCCTTCTTCTATTCCATCCTAGCTAATAAGACAAAACCAAAAGTAAATAAATAAGGTGGTGCTCCTAATAGAATTTGATTTCAACACGTTAGAGCTACCTCCTTCCTGGGTAATAAAGAAGCCAAATATGCTTGCCAATATCACCACTGGTCAATCTATGGAGATATTTTTTAGAAATTATTATGTCAGCTATAGATAAGAATAAGTAGGGTATAAATTTTTCATACTATCATATCTCTAATGTTACTCTTGGAAAATCCACCACAAAAGGTGTCAAGTAGGATGTGCAAGTTTCCCTTGCCACTCTATTTCGAAAGCTTAACCAGGCCAAGGAAAAATTATTCGGGGGATATTTTGGAACTTCTTATGTTCCCTAAATATTCCTAAACCATGAAATTAAGGTAGATCATTCCGATATCTTTCTGATGGTACTAATAATGATGTAAACGGATATCGTATGCTTGAGATATTATTGGTAAAAGTATGGTCAAGGTTCAGACTCGACAAGGTCAGCTAGCCAATCGGATAGTGGCATATGGAAAAAGTGAATTTAAGAAAAGTGAAAAAAATTGTTTTACGACATTGGTATTCTACACTCGTGATCAGATAGGTGGGCCCCGTTATTTGCTGGATGGGGGACCTCAGTTAGGATTGACATACTCTTTTGACAGAGGGTTATCTTTTCCACTGTTTCTTCACTATGGCATTGCCAAATTTTTCTATATATATGCCACTTAGTGCATTTTTATGATCAATGTGGGATTATTATTACAATGCATTGATATTCGGGATTAGCTCACCCGAGCTATCCATCCTACTCGGCGAGTTTCTCACCTAACCATCTCACCTTACTTGACACAGTACAACATTACCACTTAGAAGAACCACATTTCTCAGGCCATCCACATAAACAACCATCAAACAACTTGAGGGGTTTATTAAACACACCATCACCCAACCATTTCAAACATACTCGGTGTGACTACCCACGTGGCATCTAAACCTTGTCACAGTCAATATAGAATTAAAAACTTGCCACTGCCACTATGTAGAAAAACAAAGTCTATGCATGGCCCATGCCCCTAATTACTAAGGAGGAAATTTACATTTTAAACCACTACCTAACATTCATCCCCTTAAATGTGGGACTATTCCAACAATAGAAATATAATGGTAGAGGGGTCGGTTGGGGAGATTCAAACCCCCAACCACTTGATTACAAAATTTAAAACTCACCATCGAGCCATTATAGCTTGATGAGATATTATTTGGGCTCGCTTCTATATAACGAAGTGCTTATGCAAGTCTGTGAATGGTAGTTTTTACCTATTTTGAGAAATTGTCATTTTTGAAGCCTTTGGAGGCCAAACCAGACTTTAAGCAGAACTAAAGAGTTGCTCCAAATTTAGATAAGATAATTATGGAATTTTTATTTTTCCTTGAAGCATCATTATTTATCAATTCTAGGGGTTTTTATGGCTCAGTTGTAAGGAGAACACTTTTGGGAAGACTTGTAGAGCCACAGATGGATTTGGGGATGGATTTTTGAGAAAATTACGAGTCTTCAGATCTAGATTAGCTCTTTTGCAAGTCATTGAGATCTATTAATAATTTTGGAAGGGTAAATTGTACGTAAAATGATTTTATAATAGATTGATTCATGTTTTGTGAATCTGGAGACGCATCCCAACTATGCTTACAAGTCAAACTCCATTATCAATTTTTGGTGTGGTGTTTTATCTCTGATTGCATTCTAATTTATGATTTTATTTCCACATTCTAATCAATCATTTTAATCATAATTTTCATATTAAAAATAAGTAATGACACCTCAGATAAATTTTTAAGAATGGAATTCTGAGTTCTAGATGGCTTTGATCAAATAGTGAAACTTTTTAAAAATCAGTTTTGGATCATAGTTGAAATCAGATTTTGGTCAATTTTTATGGATTAAGTAGAGTCCTAAAATTGACAAATTTTAATGTCCAAGTAAACATTGTTTTTAGTAGTTTTTTTTCTATGTTTACGGATCATGTTGGTATCAGATTTGGTTGATTCCGTGATTTCTTCAGTTAGATTTGGATGCTAGTTTGTGATTTACCAATACCATCAGTGTAGACTATTTCGCTTGATTTTCTTACTTGGTAGTTTTGCAATATTTTGGGAGATAGTTGGTTTAATCTGAATTAATTGCATGCTATAAACAATGGTTAGCATATCTAGTCAGTTGTGCATAAACAATGGTTAGCATATTTCTTGATTGTTTATAGCATGCAATTAATTTAGATCTTTTGTTATGGGATTATGGTTGTTTGTTATGGAATTATTTTCTCATTTATCTTTGAATGGTTTTGGAGTTGAGATTTTGTGAGGAAAGTTGAGGGACATGTTTACCATACTAAGTGGGGTTTCTTACTTTGGGAAATTTTATTAATACTCCGTTTACATCTCCTTATTTCAGATTTTAGTTTCTGATATAGTTGGGTATAGCTCATTTTTCATCTTGGGGGATTTTTGACAGCAGTATGCAGGTTTAGTGGGCAGGGTGGAAATGTCTATTTTTGGAAACTTGCATTTTAGTATTTGTTGTTGATTTTATTATGTGAAGTATGGATGCTTTAAGACCCATTTTGGGAACTATTTTATTTTTGTAATTAATTTACAAACTTGTTTCCCATATAGGATGCTTGCACATTTACTAAGTCCCTCATTTTGGGCATTTATTGTAACTATCCTTTGTGGTTACAATTAGTGTGTATGTTGATTACAATAACAAATTGGTTTTTAGAGTGTACATGGTGATCTTTGCACTTGATTTTAGTTCACTATTTTTGGGAATTTTAGATTTATGTATACAATTTATCTCTATCCTGTTTGTAATGTAGATTATGGGGATAGTTTATTTTTCACTGACAACCACTTGATTAAGTTTTTATCTAGTTTTGGCATGTTTACTCTGGATCATATTGGTGACATTTTGCAGTTTTTTATAGTTTCACATGGACAGTGGACAATAGCCTATTATGGGGATTTCAGATGTCTCTTATATTGATCTATTTTTGTTGGAATTGTATTTTCTGTGGTTGGCCGTATCACAAAATATAAGTTGGACACTTGATTTCTTTTTTTGAAAGGGTGTTTATATCTGATAAAGTGTTTATGATGGAATCACAATGGAATGAAATTCTATAGGATTCAATGATGCATTCAACTATTATTTGGGCATTGGTTTTTCTTTTATACTAATCCAAGTTGTTTTCAGAAGTTGACAGGGTCACAAAGTATTAATGGACAATTGCCTTTTATGGCTTATGATTGTCTATTTTAATTTATTATTTTTTTGTGACTAGATATTAAACATTTACATTGAGTAAGCAATATTTTTATTCCTATGGTTTTATCGTATGTGTTTGTGAAATATAGGAAGGGGATTAACAATTTTTGGTTGCTAAAAATAGCTTTTGTGGAAAAAACTCCATCTCAATGGGGAGGTGTGATCTAGAGGACATTTTATAACTTTGTATGTTCCCTAAATTTCTTTAAACCATGACATCACATTAGAGAATTCCAAGATCTTTCTGACGGTACCAAAAACGCCAGAAATGGATATCGTATGCTTGAGATATCATTGGTCAAAGTATGGTCAAAGCTCACACTCGACAGGATCAAATGACCAATCGAACATTGACACATGGGAAAAGTGAAGCTGGGAAAAGTGAAAAAAAAATGGTTTTACGATGCCGATCTTTCACACTCGTGATCGGATAGGTGGGCCGTGCTATTTGTTGGCTAGAGGCCCTCAGCTAGGATCGACACATTGTTTTGATGAAGGGGTGTCTTTACTGCCATTTATTCATTATGGAATTGTCAAAAAGTTCTATATATATTCCACTTAGTGAATTTTTATTATCAATGTGGAAGTATTATTATAATGCATTGATATATTGCATTGCAAGGTCAAATGTACTTGGGACTAGCTTGCCTGATCTATCCATCCTACTCGGAGCGTTGGTCACGTAACCATCTCACCTTGCTTGGCACATTACAACCTTACCATGTGGAAGAACCAAATTACTGGGTCCATCCACATACGCATCCATTTAAATATCTTGAGGGGTTTATTAAACATGCCACCACCCAAGCCTTTCAAACTCAGTCATTTCAAACATACTCAATGTGGCCACCCACATGGTATATAAAATTTGGCACAGTCAATGTGGCATAGAAAAATTACCACTACCACTACGTGGAAAAACAAATTCTATGTGTGGCCCATGCCACAAATTACTAAGGCGACACTTTATATTTCAAACCACCACCTGACATTCATCCCTGTAAATGTGGGACTATTCCCACAATAGAAATGTAACAACAAAGGGTTCCATTGGGGAGATCCAAACCCCTAACCATGCGATAAAAAAATTTACAACTCACCGTTGATCCATTATATCTCGGTGAGATATTATTTGAGCTCGCTTCTATATAAGGAAGTGCTTCTATAGGTTTGTAAATGGCAATTTGGACCTGTTTTGATAAATTGTCATTTTTGAAGCCTTTGGAGGCCAAACAAGACTTTGAGTAGAACTGGAGAGGTGCTCCAAATTCAGAGAAGATCATTATGGTATTTTTATTTTTCCTTGAAGTGTCATTTATTTTCCATTCTAAGGGTTTTTATGGATCAATTTCATGGAGAACTCTTGTCGGAAGACTTGTAGAGCCATTGACGGGCTTAGGGATGGATTTCTGAGAAATTATGGAATCTTCAGATCTGGATCAACTCTTTTGTAGGTCATTGGGACCTATTAATCATTTAAAAATGGTAAATTTTACTTCAAATGATTTTATAATAGATCGATTCATGTTTTGTGAATCCGGAGACGTAGCCCAACTGGGTGAACTCCGTTACCAAATTTTGTGTTGTTTTATTGTTGATATGACTATGATTTTTAAATTTTTTTTCCGCATTCTAATTAGTCATTTTAATCAGAATTTACATATTAAAAAACAATAATGATACCCTAGATAAATTGGTAAGAATGAAATTTTGATTTCTAGATGGCTTTGATCAAACAATGAAATATTATTTTTAAAATCAGTTTTAGATCAAATTTGAAATCATATTTTGGTCAATTTTATAGATTAATTAGAGTCCTAAAATTGATAAATTTTAATATTTGTTAAAAAAAATATTATTAGAAGTGTTTTCTGCTATTTTTACGGATCAAAAAAAAGATAAACTGAGGGATAAAGTAAATCAATTAACATCCCTTTTGTATAAAATCACTTGGCCTAATCAAACTACCACTCTTGTGACAATGATATTGGATGCTTTTTCCATCATAGGAGATGAAAGGATAGGAAAACATGGAAGGGTTATTAATGCTTGGTTAGAACAAATTATCAAGAATGGAAAACGATTTATTGAAGAATCCATCAAATTTCATAATGACATTAAATTAGACAAGTTATCAATTAGGAGGATGAGAAATGATTTTGAGGAGGAATGTAACAACTGGGAACTCACTCTGGAGTCATTCAACGAACTAAAGCATGTATGTGATGATACTCTCATCAAGGAGAACCTAAATAAAGAAATGGTAGGAAATTTGAATATTATGAGGACACTGATTTTTCATATCGAAATTTTGAATGAAGAAATGGAGACATTGTAAGAGGTTAGAAGGGAAGGGATAAATGCCACCTTGGATATCGGATATGAAATTGCTAAGTTTCCTTGTTAATTTCATGATGAAGATTTGAATTCACAACCAAATGTCACCATATTATCTGATTTCAATAGCTTGGTCAAGGGAGACTCGCGATATTATAAATTTTTTGACTTACAATCTATTGATAAGTTGGTGTTATATCAAATTTTTTTGGATCATTTGAGAAAATTTATTAAAAAGGTTCAAAAGCTTCAAGGAAAGTTGATCATTTTTGTTGATACATGTGACATAATCAACTAATATCCATGTAGACCAAATGTAAAGGGTTTCCAAGAAATGATAGAAAGATATCATGAGTATTTATAGAGGCATGTGACCATGGAATCTGAGGTCATTGACATCTCAACTGATCAAGGTGCAAAGAAGGAAAAACATGACAAGGAAGCAAGTTGAATTTTTGTGTGTATTTTATTATCTTTATCAAGCATGTAATTTTATGAGATGTTTTTGCAATAGTTCATGTAACATGTAAATTGAATTGGTCATTTTACACAAGAATTTGTCAATATTTAGATTTGGCACAGTCAAAGTTTCGAGGTGAAATATGTCTAGAAGTATAAATCAAGTTGATTTATTACTTTCTAATTTTAGCATTAGGAACTAGTCAAAGGGCACAATTGTCCCTATTTTATCTCTCTTTGTTCATATATAAATGCAAGAATTCTCATAGCATTTGGATATTTTTGGATGAATTTAGCAAGGACTTTTTACATTTAGATTAAAAAGTATTTTTTTGGAATTTTATGAGATAAAAAGAAGATTTGTGTTTTATTTCTCTAACAATAAAGGAATAAAGATATATGAGCTTTCAAAATTTTTATTGAGGTTATTCTTGATATTGTGTAATTTTTCTTATGTTCAATATACGGTACTTCCTTATAATTCCATAATTTTGTTACTAAGTATTAGTCTAGTTTATTGTTATTTTCCTTGATTTGTGTGAGTACATTAGGATTTGTGTTTTCTATTCAAAATCATGAGTCATCTCTCTACTATTATCTTTATAACATTCTCAAAGAACTAATTTCCTCTATTTTCTAATTCCTTTATTCCCAAAATAAAATATACTAGTGATTATACTAGTGATTATATTGTAAATATTCCTTCAATGTTCTTAGGTTAAAAATAAACAAAGAGCCTCCCCTTATTGAAAGAGGTAATTTATCCCACGTCTTGTGGTTGAACATAATATTTTGTATTTGAAAAAATATACAACCAACAATTATATCCAAAAAATATATAAGATATTATAGAGTGGTATATACCTAACAATGTGTATAAGTTCATAGTTTCATAGAATTGACATGATAGTATAAGAAGTTTGTAGATTTTTTTTTTGGATAAAAAATCCTATCACTTTGTTTTAAAAGAAGGTGAATATATTTTTTAGATGTAATTTTTTTTTATCAATATTTCCTTCTTAAGGATAATTTAACTGATGTAGGAGCATCATCTAGATGCTTGAAGAGCAAGAACAATTTATGAAGAAGCCTTCTCAAGGCCCTAGAACATCATGTTCAAGGTGTTAGTCTAGTTTCCCTCCAAAGTTTCAAGTTTGAAAATTTCAAATTGTGATGTAATGGTTCTTTACCATGAGTGTAAAAGTAGAAAATAAGTGTATTAGGTGTGTATGTTAAATTTCTTAGGAGTATGCTACGTTGATAAGAGGTTGCACAATATCTTGGGAAGTCAACAGTTTGATCCAGTTCATGATTGTTCCTAAGTTGGAAAAACTGATTCCTTGTAATGCTGTGCATGTATGGTTGAGATAAAATCTCACCTAATTTAGGAGTTTTAGGCTAAGATAAGGGAGCATAATATAACTAATACAAGGTTCATTCAAGGAGAGAAGGTCCAATTCTCATCAATACAGAGGATATTAGAAGAAGAGTAATTTGTAGGAGGAAGTTGATATGTTGAAGTGGGAGTGTAAGAATTATCTAAAAGTGAATTTGGTAATGAAGGTCCAAAAATTATGAATAAAGTGGATTTGAACCTTTGAGTCTCATAGATCCTAATTCATCCTTCATAGCATATGTCTTAGAATAGTTTATAGTGTGATCATGCCTAATCCTATGAGCTAGGAAGCTCTGTTTCTTGAATATTTTGCATGTTTCATAGGACTGTGCATGAGGGTATTGAGCAGGGCAGCAACCTAAAACCCTTCAGTCCATTCCTAAAAACAACTAAAATTTCACTGACTGTCAATTCGAATAGTTAGAGGGATAAATTTGAATCCTAAAATAATTTATTTGGCTCTTGAATTTCATTTTGTAAGTTTTTATAACTATTTCTCTCCTCTCGGCCTGAAACTAGGAAAATCGATAACTTCTTTTCTAAACCACTTGAAACTCATCCCAAATTTTTAGGAATGTATATGCCTTAAAATCAAGAGTGTGCTAAAATTTCAGGTCAAATTGGCATGTGTGGTACGATTTTATTGATGCCAGAAATTTGCAGAGCTATAGGAAGTTGACAGTGAACAGAGTAAGGTATTTAATGTTAATTTGATGTAATTTCGAATGTTTCAAGAATAAAGGATGAATGAATGATGTATGAGAGAATTTTTAAAAGGTTTCGAAGTTTTTAAGGTGTAAGGAATCTTTTGGATCAATGTCACAAAGTAATCATAGTCTAACTAAGTCCTAGACAAAGATTGTTAACTCTTGTTTCTTCGAATTGTGCTAAAGGGAATCTAAAGAAGTTTATACTATGTTATTAACCCTCTCCAAAGAGATACTTAGTCATAATAATTTAGTTTTTTATGATCATAGTTATAATGAAAGAAAGAATCCAAAGACCTAAATCTAAGGCACGTTGACTAATAAGAGTCACTATAACAGGGTTCAAGAAGATAATAAGGATCTAATAAGGAATTCAATGTAAATGGTTCTCATAGAGCTATGGCGTGATAAATATATATGATATGAGTTTTATAACCCTGCATTATACCCTACATGCTAACATGAAATCATTCTTAAGGTAAAACAGAGACAAAGAGGTAACTAAGTATTTAACAATATTGAATAAATGATGATGATACATACTAGTTTTTGCATGTGCAATTATGTAATTTGAATGATGAAGGAATGTAAGCAATAATGTATTGATGAGATGGTTGAATGTAGGTAAAAGGTTAAGTATGCATTAGGGAGGAAAATATAAGACATAATGATCAACCTTACACATGAATTCAGAGAATGCAAAACCAAAGATAGAATAAATCATGAGTGATCTATCTAAGTACAAGAGGAATTGCAAGAACATTCATCTCATGACAAATAAGCTACAGGAAGCATTAAAGAGTATGTGAATTAGCACTTTTCTAGATATGTATATGTTCTTGGTCTCACAAATTGGTAGAAGGATCAATAACCAAAATTAGTGGGAAGAGAGACTCATGTTATGGATACATGTGATAGATAATGTATATTAGAGTAAAATCAGAGTTATGCTCTTGAACGTATTGTAACTCCCTAAGCACCTTGATGGACAATATATGATCTCTATACATATGTTCTAATGATTAGCTTATCAAGACAAGAATTCATCATAACCAAAGGATTATGGGTTATGAGTTTGGGTTCTTAAGATGAAACCATAACATGAGTGATATGAAAGAGTTATGTTTAGCTAATAATGGGATCATTTTGGTATCAAAGAAGGTGATGAGAAGAAGTTTTTTGAATCCATATTTGTTACTAATTATGGAATGTTGAATGATACAATTTAGATCATAGGTGAATGAGAAGAGACTACAAGTATTCAAGGCATAGAGTGGCTAAAAGAAGGAAGTGTGGCCAAGGAGAAGCCCAAGAGTAGGTGAAGCTCAAGAAGATTCAAGAGACCAAGGTGATATATACATGGGTGAGACAAGATCAAAAGACTAGGGGTGAAAAATACCTAGGTGAGGAATTGAGGATCCATAGACTAAGCTGAAAAATACTTGGGTGAATATCTAGTGAAATGGAGAAAATGAGAAGAGTGAAGGGCTTAAAAGAATAGAGATGGCATGAGAGAAGAAGAGATCTAATCTCTGAAGAACAGATAAATGAGATTTAGGAGTTAGATTCCATGGTAGATACCATGATACAAGATGAAATCCAAGAAGTTGGATGGAGGATAATAAAGAATGTGGAGTGTCCAATTGGGCTACTGATGGAGAAGAAGAGGAGGCAAGAGATGATCTCCTTGGAGAGAGAAAATAAGAAATGTACTCATAGAAAAATGAAGAATGAGTTACCTTGTGAAGAGAAGAGAGTTCTCATTGTAGAGAACATGAAGGAAGAAGTGTCTAAAGAGGCACTTGACAAAGAGAACATGAAGAATGAGAGAATTTCCATAAGGAAGACATTATTGATGATGTTTTGGTGTATTGTTTTGATTTCTAACTCTTTATTTTAGTTTGTATATACATGGATGAAATATGGTCTTGAGAAGATCATAAGTATGACCTTGAAATCAGAAAGAAATGATTCAAATCAAGCATCCATGAGGAAAGATGAGGAAGATATAAAATATCTTGTAGTATCTCAAGAAGAAGAAATGCATTTGGTAGCATCCAAACAAGAGGAAAACAAAGTCATGCAGCTAGAAAATGAAGGTATAGAATAGGAAACTGAATTATATGGTGTAATGGGAGATGAAATGGAGAAATTACATCAAAAGGAAGAGCCATTAAGAAGCTTTTAAGAAAAGGTATGAACATGTAGCATAATGATGAGGTAAAGATAAGTACAAATTTTGATTCTTATCATACATATAACAAATAAATTGCAAAGATCCAATTCATACAAGAAAGTGCATATAGAAAGGAGGTTCTCAAGATGAATTTATTTTATAAATATAATATTTCTCATGATTTTAAGAATTAAAATGCAGATGCACAGGTTATGAAGGGGACTGAATGAGGAAAAACTCAAAAATTGGCTTATGATCATGGCTACATAGTTCCTAAATGGATTAAGAAATCATATCCTAAGTAAAAACGTGAGTTTGGGTAGCTAAAAATGTAAGAAATGATGGAAATACATCTCAAGAAGATGCAGCTGATAGTGATGGGCATGAGAAGATGATAATGGCACCAAGAATCCTATGGAAGAAGGTTGAAGAAAGCTCAAGCAAACAGGAGATTGAAGGTGAAATGACAAGAAAACAAGAAGCATTCCATGAGCATGAGAGGTATACAAGAGAAATGAAAGGTAAAGAAGTTGTTTATGATGATTTAAATTATGATGATTGTGAATATACCTCTGATTTATCATCTCAATTCAGTTTAAGTGAAGATGAAATGTTGAAGAGCATGCCTATGATGACTAACATGCAGCAGGGTGAAGGATCTAGCTTGGCAAGCAAAGATCAATGTCATGATCAGGTGATGGTAGAGGATGAAATTACATTGAGTGAAGAGGATTTATACCTCTCTAATGAAGCTTATAAATACTTCTTGAGACAAGAAGAAGCAATGGAAGAGCATGTTGATGTAAAAAAGAGCCTAAAAGAGGAAAACAAAGATTTAGTTCCTAAATATGATGAAGGCAATGATGAAATAGATGATATAACATTGTATGAAGAGTTGAAAATAATTGAGGAGCCTGTTAAATCCTTCTAAGGGGTTGCATACAAGTTCAAATCAGAATGAGAACTTCATGGATCAGCTAGAGAATGAGTTGAGACAAGGAAAAGACAAGATAAAGAAGACAAATTTAAATAAGGTCAATGAAGAAACAAAAGAAAATGAAGAGAACCAACAAAATGAAGGGACTTAAGGGGCTGGATGGCCCAAAATATTTTCATCTAATCTTTCTTTTGATGTTGTGAATGCAATTTTATAAGATATTGAGATGAATAGAACACCTAATTCAATGAGAGAGCTCACAAACTAAGAAGAATGATGGGTGCCATTATTCCCTTCATCTAATAAACTTCTTGTTGATGTCATATCAAACTAGGGGTGTGTCTAAAGCTATATGTAACAAGAGTAATCTTATCGATCTAGTAGTTGACTGTAGTTATTTTTTTTTTGGGGATCTCTTCAATGTCTTAAGGACTTCTTGGTAATACCTTATTTAAATCATACTATGAAAACTTGTTGAAAGTAAACACACTGAAAGCTTTGCTGAAAGGAAACACACTGTGCAGAATGGAAACACACTTGCTGTTGGAAATAAATGCACTTGCTTATGAAAGTAAACAAACTTGCTTTTGGAATTAAACAAACTCAATTTAGAATGCTTGAAAACAACTACAAGAAATATAAGAATCTATCTAAACACCTGTAGGAACAAGTATACAATAGAATTTAACTGAAAGAATTAAAACAATACAGAATCAACAGATCTAAGCTATTTGCTGAAGAAATATAAATACCAAATAAATGAATATCCTGGTCCTTAGGGGAGTGGGCCCTTACTCCTCCTCGAATCAGGATTTAACAACTCAAAATTCTTTCAAATAGGAATGACTATTTTATTGATAAAACATTCAGTATTACAAAACTTACTGGATCTGAGTACTCAGTCTATATTTCTCTTCTTTGTTCTATTTCTATCTCATATCATATTCTATATATTATCTATCTACTATAGGTATGCTTTTATATAAATTTTACAATCACATTTGTCTCAATGATTTTGAGGAAATTGAATCATGCCCAGAATAGATGCTGAGTTCGATTATGGATGATCAGATAGCTGTAAGATAACTATCCCTGGATCTGTGTTCAGAAATCTTCTCATCCTTTCCTGATTGAAAGGGTTATAGATGCAAAATCTCTGGACGTGGTTAGAATAGATAGCTCCCATCAGTTTTAGAAATTCAGAGAAGTTCCAGAACCATAGGAAATCGTTAAGGATCAACACTATGAGAGTTCCAAAGCTACACCCAGGAGTTCCAGAACTAAGTCTGAAAATTCTGAAACTAAATATTGGAGTTCCAGAACTAAGTCTGAAAGTTCCGGAACTAAATGATGACTATGTGATGGAGTTCTAGAACTAGCTTGGAAGTTTCAGAACTAAGCTGTGTAGGAACAAATGCTATCAAAAACATACTGAATGCTACCCACTTCATTTCCTTGACTGATTAGACCTGATTTATTACAAAACTAAATTTCAAACACACACTTCGTCAAGAATTCTAGAGATTTTAACATTAGAATCACAATCAATCAAAATATAGACAGTTACATCCTAACTTATATCAGATCAACTAAAAGTTACAAAATGCAATCAACTTAATAAAAAGGAGAGTAAGATGAGATCATATATTATACATTAATCGGACATATTCTGGCCTCATCATTTCCCCCAAAATTACTTGTTTGTAAGTCTCTTTAAAAACTTAATTCTTCAAAAGCTGGGTTATATGTTTTGCATTCCATTTGATTGCTCATATCAAATGGCTGAAACTGGATTTTCTAATTTTTAAACTTAGATGTACTTTACCCTGCTCCTGCTTCTATTTTCCTCTCACACTCTTCAAATTCAGTAGGATCTTGAGGTTCTCTATTTTTCCAAGGAGACATGGGGGTGAGAAGTAGATGGGGCCTTTTTCGCATTCCCATTCATATTTTCCCTTAGGTTTCATTGAATTGGGGAATTATTGTGCATAACGCTTTTTCCCTTTCTAAACTCCAGATCAGATTTGTAGGGGAAATTACTTCCCATCTTCTCAAGGAAATAGTAAAGAGTTCCCACCTCTTTGAGCATCCTTCATAAATATCTTTAAAATTTTCCTCCTCATAGGAGGTGAAGTTATCAATACTCTTTTGCAGTATGGCAAGATAATGTGTCTTGAATCTCTCATCAAAGGCATGAGTTCTAAAATGTGTGAGGAAGACAAAAGGTTTACCATAATGAGCTCTTATACAAAGCCCTGTTGAGCTAGCTTTCAATAAAAATTTAGATTCCTTATCCTTCCATGTAATTTAGTTTTGCAGAACAGAGATAAATGCATTGAGATGGCTCTCCCCCACATAAAAATTGATCACAAATCCTGTGTTTTTATCTAGCATAAAATTACAAAGATAAAATTCACATAGAAGATTTTTTTTCTTAGGAATGGATAGAGAGTAAGCTTTCATGGATTTAGATTCATCTCTTAGTTCATGTGGAAGCCCACATGCAATCCTTGATAGCTCCAGCAAATGAAATTCTCTTCTAAAAACACACTATATGCAGGAGAGGGCCTCTTGCATGAAACCAATTTTTCACTCATAATATAGACCATATGAATTTTTGAAAGACATTTATATTTATTTCCTTCCTCCTTATAAAAATTTTCTTTCCATTATTCCCTTTCATTCATCTCTTCTTCCATCTTAGTATTCAATTATTCATTTGATGTTTTGGCTTCTCTGAGTTCCCTGCAAGTGTCATTCCATAGTTGTTTGAGTGGAAAATAGGTTAACTCAGTTTGTGCAGAGACTGTGGACACAAAACTCTATTTTCTAGAAGTCTAAAATTCTTCCTCTTTTTCTATCAGTTGTTTCTTGGTTGCTGATAATTCCTCAGTCCTAGCTGCAAGTTGAGTAGTTAGCTCTCCAATGAGCATTTCCCTTTGTTCTAATTTGAGTTCGAGGAAATCTAATTCCTCATCCTTTTCTCTGATAATGAGCTCTGATCTAGACAAGAACATAGCATATTTAACTTGATGTCTTTCTTCTTCCTCTGAAATTACTTGAGGAGTTGGGCATTCTTCCTCTATCAAAGGAAATTTTCCTTTTCTTCTAAGATTCCAACTCTTCTTCTTCATGTGACAATTTTGATGGTTCAGCCAATTCCTAAAAATATTGCTCTTCAATTCTCTCCTCTCTTCTGTCCATTTCAACTTGACTTGGCTTAGGAGGAGTCATGGCCATGTTGCCCAAAATGTCAATAACTTCCCTTTCCATCCTTTCCTACTCACTCCTTCCCTCTGGGGTTTCCTTTGATCTCTTATGAATTTTTCTTCTCTGGGGAATTTCAACATTCCCAGTAGTGGATTTCCTTCTAGAGCTTCTTCTTACTATTCTTTCTTTCTCTTGCATGGGTGAGCTATCACCATCAGAGAAAGATATTGGCTCCCTTGAAGCTGCTCCAGAAGAAGGAATTTCCTTTAAAGGTACATAAGGCTTTGCTATTTTGATCTTTCTCACAGACCTTCTTATTTTTGGTATATTCTTTCTTTCCATTTCCCTCTATTCTTCTGCAAGGGCATCAATTTCTAGGTTAGTTGATAGAGAGAATGGGGCTGGAATTTTCCTTCTGCTAATATTAGGGTTTTTCTTGAACTTGACAAGAAACTTGTCCCAAATTTCTTCTCCATTTTTCTTTGACAGAAAATGGTGTTGGCATATTAAATGAATGAGACCATGATTCCTGATTATCCTAACACCCCAGGAATACCTTTGAGCCATGGTCTAGATAGAATAAAAAAGAAACCTTCCAGGAAGGTTTATTATGTACTCAAGATTTGTGGCTCCATACTTTAGATATATGAGATTTTTTAGGACTTCTTTTCCCACAGAACCAAATTGACCATCAGAGGTTAAATATTTCACTATCCAAAACACAACCCTATCAAAGGGTTTGGGAAAACTGGCCCTTCTGACCCCTTTTATGATTTTCTTTGTATTGTAGATGTATTGGGGTTCAATTTCTCCTTCTTGTAGTAAGAATTCAACTAGTTCTTTCAAAGTCCCTTTGACAGGTTGTGGGACATGCACAATTGGCACTCCAGACATGTTAGTTACATTATTCACAGTAAAAGGAATAAATATATTTCTCACCTTTGTCCTGGAATAAATATAATACAACTTAAATTGAATATTATTGAGAAGCATGTTGGAAAGATATATGAAAAGTAAAATGTAGATGGAGATGTGAATAATGTTTCCATATGGAAAAAGGTGGATTAATTTTCACATATGAGGTATGAAAAATAATATGAGGATCAAATGAGAACTCAAAGAATACTTTCTAAAAAATGGAGGGAAAATTACATCTTACTTTAACAAGGTCATTCAAAACAATATTTTAAGTAAAAAAATTGATCTAGTCGTTACTTTTCACACTCTGAAAAATAGGTCTCCTATAACATATTTTCCTAAAAATAATAATACATTCTCTCTTTTCTTAATTTCCCACACTTTCTTTATTCCGACTAGTCTGAATGTAGTGGTTGGGATTTGGTGAAATTCCTAGTTATGGTTGAGAAATAAGAATTGAAAGAGAAAATTAAGTATGCAGGGTATGTTTCTTTGTCTATTGATGAGGCTACAATAGTAGATAATGATTTTGGGGTTTATATTCATGTTTATACTATTGAAAATCACATGATATATCCTCACTTTCTATCATCAAGATGAAATAAAAACCCAATGCTAAAAACCTTTGTGGACTTGTAATAAGAAGTTTAAACGAGATTGGTGGTATGGATGATTCTACAATATCAAAAAATGGTATGTGTTGGAGCAGATGGGGCATCTATAATGAAATATCGTCATAATATTCTTTGTGTAAGAGTCAAAACATCCCATTGCCCATTTATGATTTCCATTCAATGTATTGATCATAGAATGAATTTATCATACAAAATAGTCAAAACATATAAACATGTGGAAAAAATTAAAGAAATTATTTGATAGGTACATGCTTATTTTTTTTTTGTACTAAAAGGTTCGTGGAATTCTAAATCTTTGTAAAAATACTAAAAAAATGGGCATAAACTCTTAAATTATTTGGACAACATGTGCATCTCATTAAGTCAACTAGTTTGTAGGGTTTATAATGAGTATCCATTCTTATTGGGAGGAATGTGGTAGAATCATATGGAAGTGGAGATGACTTAAGATTTGATACATAATTTGGATGATCTATAGACATTTTTGATATAGTGTGTTCTCCTTCCCATACTTTTTTATTATGTAATAAGGATGTTTTGAAAGGGCCCTCAAATATTTTACAAAAAAAATATAGATATATCATTGACACCCACATGAAATAAAACAAAAAACACGATCCAAATAGCTTTATCCACCTTCCTATAAGGCAAGAGTAAATTTTTGGGAAGGAGTATAGCAGAAAACAACAAAAAGGAAACAATACCACATTTGAGACCAAACCAAATCATTAGCACTAAGTTCACTCATCACGCAACAACCATAGACCCAATCTTCATATTCTTCCTAAATATCCTACGCATGCAAATACTAGGTCCCTCAGGATCAATCTGAGTATGGCTATCAATATTTTTCATATTGTTGTTATAACTGCCATCCCCATCACTCTCAGGGCTAGAAGGGATAGAATGATTTTTTTTCCACCAACATATGTTGGCCATTGTGTGTTAATGTTATCATTGATGTAAATTACATTGATAGAAAAGAGTTTTATGGCATTGTATGAGTCTCCATGAGGTGTCAATCAGTTGTCAATGATGAAGGTTGATTAGTAGTGTAAGGATTTGGTGAGTTGTCATGGTGTCTTAACATTGTTATAGCTTGCATAGTCATGGTATGAGCTCTCTTTATTGGATTGGATGTTGTCACGAGGTCATACATGGTTGGTATGATATTTCATAAGTGTGCATGGGTCAGTATGAGGTCAATATGGTTAGTTCATGAGGTTACATGGTTGAGTCCGGTCCTTCTAAGCTTATTCCTAGCCCTAGGGCATTCAGAATGAGGTAGATGTATGATTTTTGGACCTAATCAATCATGGTATAGCATGGTGGAAATTTATCTAAGGTATATGGTGAGTTTCAGGGAAGTAATTAGAGGTTTAGGGAAATTATGAGGTCCTTGGGAAGCAAACAGTGAGAAATGGGAAAGTAAGCACAAGTAAATGAGATTGTATGGAGAGTTACATGAATATTTGAACTATATGGTGAGTATTGAAAGGTATATTATGGTGAGTATTAAAAGGTATATTATGTTTTCATTATTCTTCATGAAAATTTTCAGGTCATTTTGATATGGGAATGATAAGATGTGCAAGTTTTAGCAAAAACGGGTAAGCTACAGTGTATTTTTAAAGCAAAAGTGGACCTTTTGATGCTTGTTGTGAATTGTATGATTTACATGGGGACCTGAGATATTTGGAATATATTATTAGGTCAGTTATGAATCTTTCATAAAAATAATGAGGTGGTTTTATTGTCATGTTTTTATGAACGATCGTTAAGAAGGTAAAGTGGTTTGAAACCCTAGCTAAACCCTAGCTAGAGTGACTTGGAGAATATTGTTTGTACCAGAACAATTTTTATTGGTTATGAAAATTTTATGATTTGATGTTATAGAGGACTCTTCCATATTTCCAAAAAGTTATATTATTTCATGTGATAATATATGGGTTCCACTTGAATTTGCTTGTTTCTTAAGAGTTCCAGTTTGAGGAGATTTTTCCCAAAGAAGGTAAAGATTAAATTGAAATTTTTTTATCCCTTGAGTTTTTCTTTATTTTCATGAATGATTAAGGTCATGATTGAGGTGAAAAATTGCAAATTATACCGTATTTGTGAAGACTGGTTTTTGGGGTAGTTTGGAGTAGCTTGTAGTAAAATTGATATTGCAGGAGCTACAAGAGGAGTAATGATTCCATTAAAGTTGTGTTGTGAATTTTGTTTATATATATTTCCAATGATATATCAATTTTTTTTTTTGATATGGTCTGCACAAGTTATGAATTGATCTTTGAAATTCAAGTTTGGAGGATGCTTGTTCTAGTAAGGTGTGAAGTAACTTCATGAGGTAAGTTGATGATTCCGAGTTCTTCATGATTGGTGAAGGTTTATGGGTTCTTATAAATAATTTATAAGTGTTTTAAATGTTTTTTTTGAGATTGGAAGTGATTTTTTAGGTGATGGAGCACATTGGGCTAATGGTTAGTTCTTGAGTCCAAGAAGGCATAAAAAGAAGTTTTCAAAGATTTTATTGGTTGAAGGCCTTCCACTTAGAGTTGGAAGGAGTTATAATATGTTATGGAAATAGGATTAAGATATATGTATATTTATTTATGTATTTTGTATTTTTGAGTTGGTTTTATGCGTATTTTAGGTCATTTTGTGAAGAAAAAGGTATGCTGGATTTCAGGACAAGTTTTCTCAGGCTGAAAGATTGAGTGGGTTGAGGTATAAAATTTATTTATTGATTATTTATATCACATATATATTGAATAGGGATTAATTTTATTCCTATTCAAGGAATTTTTATGTATTTAAAGTGAGATAATGGGTGTTAATCATCTGAGTTTGTAAAACCAGTTTTTAGGCATCTTATTTTGGTGAAGAGGAATGATGTTGATGTTTGAGCATATGGATGTTTCATGAGGTCTAAATTAAATTTATGTGTTATAAATTTCAT
Organism: Taxus chinensis; assembly: GCA_019776745.2. Lineage (NCBI taxonomy): Eukaryota > Viridiplantae > Streptophyta > Pinopsida > Cupressales > Taxaceae > Taxus > Taxus chinensis. Next base: position 280,724,348 of record CM034148.1, read on the forward strand.
GGGGTTTCCATATAGTTTTCACATGCCATATTTTATTTCATCTTGAGCAGTCTTGAGGTCCAAAGTTAAAAACAGGGTGTTAGAAATAACTATTTGGTGGAGGATATGAACCTTTTGGCCCATGTTATGAAATATTTGATTGGTACAAGTAAAATTGTGACCATGGATGATGATTAAATGTAATATAAACATATTTTATTAATTTTAAATATTTAATAATCATGTTTTGTTTGTTAGTGGATTTTACTCATCCTAGTGATGGGGTTTTGAGCATTTTTGGTGCAAGATGAGTGGTTTTTGGACATGGCCAACCTATATGGGTCATATGTGACCATTGTAATGATTTAATGGGATTTTTGAATATTTTTATGGTAATGTAATTAAATGATGAGGGAATGACCTCCCTTGGTTTATATGAATGAGAAGGGTATAAAGTGCATGTTTTGAGTTCAATTTGTGAACTAGTCTTGTGAGAGGGAAAAATGTGTAACCTAGAGTGAGAGTGTTTCCTAGGTATGATTTCATGTATTTGAAGTGATGATAGAGTGCATTTTATAGGTTGAAGAATCATTGAGGTAATGTGTGTAAAGGTTTATATCCAAGACAATTCAAAAGAAGAAGAAGATAGAGCGAGTTAGAGGTATGAGGGTTTGAAGAAGGTTGTGTGAGCTGAAATTGTGATCTCCATCAATTGTGGTAGAAAAAAATTTAGATATCATCATCATCAGGTGGTTGAGTTGGTGCTTGGTCATCTTGGGGGTTGTATCCTCCTTGTGGAGTGGGTGCTTCACTAAATTAGGGGTTGGTGCTCCTTGTAGGGTTGGTGCTCTACTAAACTAGGGGTTGGTGCTCCTTGTGGGGTTGGTGCCTCACTAAATTTGAAACATGGAAATATAATGTTTGTGTTTCAGTGGGTTTTCTTCCCCATGAGGGTTTCCCACTTAAATCTTGTGTCTATGAGCTCTCTCTTATGTGTTGTGGTTATTTGAATGTATTGTGCACACTTAATAAGCTATGGTTGAATGTATGTGAATGGATGAATGTTAATGGTTGTTGTAATTAATGGTAAATGAAATAAAAATTTTGTAGGATGATTCACCCCCCCTCTCATTCCATTGTGATTCCAAAAATTGGTATCAGAGTATGTCCTTATGAAGCAAGTTTAACAACTTGAAGGAGATCCTAGAAGCACAAGCAATGGGTAAGTCTTCATATGTTGAAGCTACATTAAGGAAGAGGAATGAAGTTACTCAGTCAGTGATTAATTTATTACAAGATTAGATCAAGGATATGGAGATAGATCATGATAATTCGATCAAGGGTTTGAAATCTCAACTGAAAAGTATGTCTAAATCCCTACAGGAAAAAAAAGACACTTGTTCTAGCTATAAAGAAAAATTGAAACTCTAGAATCAGATTTGGAAAATGCATATAGTAAGTTAAATATGTATGAGATACTTGAGAAGATATCTAATGCTCTTGATGGGATTATAGAAGGCCAAAGGGTGGTTAGTGACAATATAGGCCTACGGTTTGAAGGAAAACATGTGAAGAGTGATGGTGAAGCTGGTCCAAGTTCTAAATCTGATGAGAAGGTGATCAAAAAGGTTGGTTTGAGAAGGTTTAACTTAGTTAGAAAACCTAATGCTATGAGGTATGGTTTTCATTTAATGGATATTGATTTATTTTTCATGATTTTGGTCATAGAGCTAGAGATTGCAAAATGAGGTCTCCTATGAATAGATGTAGGTTCTTCAAGGGTGAATGTTTTTCATGTTGTGAGTATGGTCATAAGCCAAGGATTTTGGATGGAATCTTAGAGTATTTGAGCCAAGAAGAAAGAGAAGTGTTGTTTGCTTCAATTGTCAACAATCTAAGGTCATATAGACAAGGGTTTGTATTCCAAAGCAAGAAGAGGTTCATTGAAAGGTTTGCTCAAAAAGTTAAGCAGTCAAGAAGGAGTTTCTAATCTTAGAAGGTCAAATTGAGAAAGTTGTTCTAAGAAAACTGATTCTCAATACTGGAAATAATATAGTGAATATTGTCAATGAGGTTTCTAATGCTAGTAAGGTTGGTGCAAACAAGTTCAACAATCCCAAGTCAAGTCAAGGAAGCATGTTTTCACTTAGTTGAAGAATATCATATGTGTTGATGGATCATACCATTAATGCTCCAGTGCAAGACAAGTTTAAGAAATTAGGATTTCATGGGACACTTAAAGTTGTAAGGTATGTCAAGTCCATGATCCATCATCATGAGTTTTGAGTTTCTTTATTTAGTGTGTAAGGTGTTGTTACAGCCTTTGGTCCATATCTATCATGCTCCAAAAATGAAAAGTCAAGTACTGTGTATGGTGTTCAATGTTTAGAGGTTGTTTTTCATGTAAAAGTGTTTGAGTAATCTCAAGTGTCATTGTATACTCAAAACAAAATTTTCCTACTCTTGAATGTGTCTATAAAAGTATTTTAAGTCTATTAAAGCATATTGTAAGGGGTCCTGATCAAGAAGATGGTCTTTTGAAGCAAGTATATTATTTACCAAATATGAAGTTCTATCATGTCATGAGGTAAAGTCTATAATCATTTATTATGTGTGTTAAAAATCTTTGAAGCAATAGAATATGGTTGCTCATCGAGGTATAAGATTGATTCTCAGTCAAATGTCTGAGTTGAATATTGTTGATAGTATGAAAAAAAGACAATGAGATCAAATTTCAAAGTAGTGTGAAATTTGTCTGTATTATCCTTTGAGTTTGAATCAATGGTGTATAAGTCTAATAGTGTAATTTCAAGTCTATCATGTAATGTTCTAGATTGAATGAGAAGTGTCATTATGAAATGTATGTAACCTTGGTCATGAAGGTCTTGTAGTCATCATAAGTTCTATGTTCCATGAATTGATGCTGAGTAATATGTAAGTTTCCATGTATGGAGCCTATTAGGTGTCTTTATTGATATTTCTAGAAGTTCTGTGAAGATTTCAATTGTGTACCTTGGTTAAGTACTGGAGCCTTATGCACAAAATCTTGAGTAGTGATTGTATCAAAGGAAATGGTTTACAGATTAAATGTTTGTGTCTTATAAATCAGTCCATGTATGTATGAAAAAAGTAATTATTAAACATAAGGTTATGTCTATGGGTAATGAAAGGGTAGTTCCAGTCAAAGGTCATGAGTCAAAAAGCATCTTCCCAAGGGGATCAAGGGTTTTAAATTGAAGTTTGAAGAAATTATGAATCTATAATGATAAGGATATATTCGTAATGTTGTGTCATGAGGTCTTTATATCATGATAGTTTTAAGGTGAAAAAAATAGGGTTATCAAGGTCTACATAGTAGAGTGTCACTGTAATACCATCTGTGTAAGGTGCTAAAGTATCCAAAAAGTTCAGAAAGGTGTCAAGATATACATCTAGAGTTTGATTTATCAAGGAGGTATGAGTTGTTGTCAAAGAAAGTGAAAAAATGTGTCTCTAAGTTGAAATGGTGTTTAGGATTGAAAGAGGTGAAATTTCCATGGAATGGAGAAATGTAGCTTGGTTAAGATCAAGGTGTGTTTTGAATTGTCAAGATTTCTAATGTAGTTGAGCTCCAGTCTAAATGTCTTCAAATAGCCATGATGCTTCAAGTTCAAAATGATTTTCAAGATGGTTGCATAGGTTGATCCAAGAAGTATAATTCCTATCCATGTATTGTGTTCAGAAAGCATTTATGCTTCATAAGAGTTATGATGCACATGTTGAGTGTTCCAATGAGAAAATAATTTGAAATTCTTTACATGCTCTAGTTCCTGTAAATTATGGGTTTCTATTGCAGGTATGCTCATTCTGCTACTTTTTAAGGTTAAAATATGACATCAAATTTGTTGTGTAACTATCAAGCTACATATGAGTGTCATAATGACTAGATCCAAGAACTATGGTATGCTGATGTGATCATAAGTTAGTATTCTTGTTGCATAAATTTATGACAATATTGCAAACCATGATTTAAATGATGAACTAAAATCATATTGATACAGTAGTTGTAGAAAGGAAAGAGTCTTTGATTTTTAAGGTACATTGAAATGAAAAGGAATAAGTATGATTTTTTCAAAGCAATGAAGGTCTGTAAAGGCATGTCTTGAAGGCTAGATGAGAAATCAGACACAAGGTGAATTGATGTGATAAGTTGATTGTAAGGATTAAAGTGGTATCTACAACTGTGATTGTTGAAGGATTGTAGATGTACATCCAAGTGATCATATTTCTTGATACTACAAGGAGTATGGTATGTCAGATAATAGAATCTAAGCCATGAAGAGGTAAGGAAGACCCATTGATCAGGATTATAACATGCAAAAAGGACTTATTACTAGGTTGTAAAGGTAATCATTATGTGAAAATATGTTTGTTATGAAAAGTACAATGATAAAAAGGTATGATTTCTCAGTGAAAATACTCAACAAGTATAGTCCATTTAGGTGTGTCAAGTTTTTTAACATTCTTATTAAGAAGTTGTATGTGTTAAAGAGTTTCAAGAATGGTCAAGTAAAGGTGTCTAAGGGAATTATTAAAAGTGTAAACATAACCATGATGAGTTTCTTAGATTGAAATATCAAGAAAAAAGAATGATGGTACATGTATGTCAAATAATTTAGGTATATAGGTCTATGATAGGTGACTATAAAAGATAAGAAAAATTTGAAGGTACAAGTCTAATAGTGCTCATCAAAGAAGGGGAGAAATTTTTACCATAAATGAAGTGAGTAAGATGTCTAGAAGCTAGAAAGGTACAAATTAATTAATGGAGGTTTGTTGACATCTAAAGGTAGAATTTTCATTGACTCAAGAAGGATGCAATTGCATACCAAAGAAGGTTAAAACATGAAACATCACCTCAGGAAGTGTTTGAAGTTTGATTCATCTTTGTCACATGAAAGGAAGGTATGATTTCAAAACTTTTGTGTTTTTAATTTTAGGATGTATACAATAAACCAAGGGGAGATTTGATAAGGATGGAGTTTCATGTACTGTATTTGGTTTTATGAGAAGAGATAATTTTTCCAAAATTGGTACTGAGAATAATGTTTAGGGTCCAATGGTCTAAAAGTAATTTTGATAGTATTGAAGGAAAATTGGGTGCTCTGAGCAGGTAATGGTTAATACCTAGATGGAGATGATGAATAATGAATTGAAGGAAAAAATGGAGGAGAATATTCTTAGGAGGAGAGCTGGATTTAAGCTCATTATCAGGTCCATGGATCTTCATTTGATTGTTACTTGGAGTCAAACAAGAGAACTTCAGTTCCATGAGGGAGCTTTTGAGTCAAGTAAGTTAAGTTTGTGCATTGTTTCCATTGTTTTGTCATTGTTGTCATTTTCCATGTATTATTCATCATTGTATCCTTTTTCATAGATGGAAAAGGGGAGAGAAGCATCAGAAACATGGGAATAAGGTCATGTAGGTGTGTTGGTCTTGTTGGTTATCATCAATGTTTTCTGAAGATGGTTGTCATCAATGACAAAGGGGGAGATTGTTGGCCATTGTGTGTTGTGTTGTCATTGATGTCAATTCCATTGATGGAAAAGGGTGTCATGGAGTTGTATGAGTCTCCATGAGGTGTTATTATGATGTCAAACATGAAGGTCGATTGGTAGTGTCCATGTTTGGTGAGTTTTATGAGTGTCCTAGTGCATGGTTGAGCTAGTGATAGTTAATGTATGAGTCTCTCTTGAGTGGATTAAAGATTTTTTTCATGAGGTATCATACATGGTCCATGAGGTGATGTTACAGATTTCTATGGGTCTGCATGAGGTCAACATGGTCAAGTCATGCGGTTTCATGGTTGAGTCAGGTCATTCTAAGCTTGTTTCTAGCATTGGAGCATGTGGAATGAGGTAAGAGGTATGAGATTTAGACCAAATTAGTCATAATGATTGATTATGGAAGAAGCATTTTGGAAGTATACCTAAGGTGTATGGTGAGTTTTGGGTCAAAATTCAGAGGTTTGATGGTGTTTCAGGTCCTTGGGAAGAAATTAGGTGAGAAACATGTAAGTAAGCATACGTAAATGAGATTGTGGATGGAGAGTTTCGGAAATATTTGGGATATGATGGTGAGTATATGGAGAAGCTATAGGATGTTTTCATGATGCTTCATGACAAATTTTAGGTCATTCTGACATGGGAATTGCAAGATATGCAAGTTTTGGCAAAACCAAGTAAGTTACAGTGTGTTTTTAAAGAAAAAGTGGACCTTTTGATGCTTGTTGTGAATTGCATGCTTTTCATGGGGAACTGATATATTTGGAATATATTCTTAGGCTAGTTATGAAGGTTTCACAAAAATAATGAGGTGGTTTGATTGTCACGTTTTTATGAATGACTGTTAAGAAGGTAAAGTGGTTTGAAACCCTAACTAAGAGTAGAAGTGACTTGGAGAAGATTTGAGTATACCATATAATTTTGATTATTTTTTAAAAATTGATGATTTTATGTTGTATAGGAATCTTCCACAATTTCCAGAAAGGTATATTAGAGCATGTGGACATATGTGGGCCCCACCTGAATTTGTTTGTTTCTAAAGAGTTCCAGTTTGAGGAGAAGCTTCCAAAATAAGGTAAAGATTAAATTGAAATTTTTTATACCTTGAGTTTTTCTATATTTTAATGAATGTTTCAAGTCATGGTTGAGATTAAAAAGTGAAATTTATACCCTATTTGTGAATACTAGTTTTTGGGGCAGTTTGGAGTAGCTTCTAGTAAAATTGGCATTACATGAGCTACATGAGGAGTTAGGATTCCATTAAAGTTGTCTTGTGAATCTAATTCAGAGATATTTCTAATGTTATATAAAAAATTTGTTTTTGATAAGGTATTCATAAGCTATGATGTGATCTTTTAAGGTCAAATTTGGAGGATGTTTATTCTAGTAGGGTGTGAAGTGGCTTCATGAGGTAAATTTATTGATTCTAAGTTCTTCATGACTGGTGAAGTTTGGTGAGTTCTTATAAATAATTTATAATTTTTTCCATTCTTTTTTTAGCTTGAAATTTATTTTTGAGGAGATGGATCATGTTGTGCTAATGGTCAGTTCTTGAGTCCAAGAAGGCATAAAAAGTAGTTTACAGAGATTGGATTGGTTGAAGACCTTCCACTTGGATTTGGAAGGAGTTATATTATGTTATGGAAATATAATTAAAATATATTTCTATTAATTTATTTATTGTGTCTTGGTTCTCTTTCAGGTCAGTTTGTGAAGAAAAAGGTATGTTGGATTTCAAGACAGGTTTGCTCAAGTTGAAAGATTGAGTTGGTTGAGGCATGAAATGGATTTATTGATTATTGATATAACCTAGAGAGTGAAGAGAGATGAATAATTTTATTCATAGTTAAGGCATTTTGATGTCTTTAAAGTGAAATAAATGGTGCAAACTAGTTGAGTTTGTAAAACTAGTTTTTGGGCAGCTTGTTTTGGTGAAGAGGAAAGTTGTTGTGGTTTGAGCATATGGATGTTTCATGATGTCTAACTTGCATTTATGTGTTATAAAGTTCATAAGGTTTTGATATAGTGGTCACATGCCATATTTGAGTTCATCTTGGGTGATCTTGAGGGCCAAAGATGAAAATAGGGTGTTAGAAACAATTGTTTGGTGAAGGATATGAGCCATTTTGGCCCATTTTATGATTTATTTGATTGGTCCAAGTAAATTTGAGACCATGAATGATTATTATATGTTCATATTACTGACACGTTTGGTGAATTTTAGATCTTGAATAATCATGGTTTTATGATGTTAGTGGATTTTAGCTCATCCTAGTGATGGGGTTTTGAGACTTTTTGGTGCAAGATGAGTGGTTTTGGGCATGGCTGACCTATATGGCTCATATGTGACCATTGTAATGAAATTTTTGTAAATTTTTAATGGTATTAAATATGATGAATTACTGAACTCCCTTGATTTTATGAGTTGAGAAGGGTATAAAGGAAGTTTTGAGTTCAAATTTGAACTAGTCTTGTGAGAGGGGAAAATGAGACCTACATAAGAGTGTGAAGAAGATTATATTTCATGATTTAATATCTTATGGTGTGTGTGAAATGTTTAATACTCATTGAGGGCATGTGTGAAAATTTTTAGAGCCAAGACAAGTTGAGAAAGAAGAAGAAAGAGCGAGCTAGAGGAATGAGGGTTTGAAGAAGATTATGTGAGCTGAAATTGTGATCTCCATCAGTTGTGGTAGAAAAAAATCATAGATCATCATAATAATTTGGATTATTTTGTGCTTAGTCATCTTGGGGGGTTGTAGCCTCCTTTTGGAGTGGGTGCTTCACTAAATTAGGGGTTGGTGTTCCTTGTAGGGTTGGTGCTCTACTAAACTAGGGGTTGGTGCTCATTGTGGTGTTGGTGCCTCACTAAATTTGAAACATGGAAATATAATGTTTATGTTTCAGTGGGTTTTATTCCCCATGAGGGTTTACCACTTAAATCTTGTGTCCATGATCTCTCTTATGTGTTGTGGTTATTTGAATGTATTGTGCACACTTAATAAACTATGGTTGAATGTATGTGAATGGATGAATGTTAATGGTTGTTGAAATTAATGGTAAATGAAATAAGGAATTTATAGGACTGATTCACCCCCCCTTAGCCCATTGTGTTTCCAACACCTTATTCTCAAAAAGCTCCAGTATCTACTCCAACATAACTTTAATCTCCTTAAGCTCCATATCCTCCACCTTCATTTTGTTCACATCCTCATTAATATTATGAACTTCCTTAACAAGCCCCCTGCTAATGCTCAATTAAACATATATAGCTTTCTCCATTATACATATTCTCCTGAGCTATTCATCATTCATCATAGGAACCTCATGGTGGCCCTCCACCTTCTCAGTACCTTTGTTTCTCACCGAAACCCATCTAGTGGTCTCTTTCCCATGTTGTATGAAAGTAATCATTTAATTAAATAAGCCCAATAAATAACTATATATATTGTTAATTTTACAAGCTTGAGGAAATATGTTTGTTTTGTTATAGAAAATTTTATCTCTAAAAAAGACTAACATTTGGAGTCCAAAGTTTTAGATCAAAAACACTTTGATAAATATTGGAAGTCAAAATAACTTTATGAAATTCAATTTTTTCAGAGAATAATATACTTCTATAAGGGGATATGATATACCCACGTACTCCTTTTGAATAATAGACAATAGTAATATTGAGTAGTTAGTCATAGGTTTTCTCTATGATCATATTTCATCATTAATAAGGATAAGGTTAAAAGAAGTTACAAATTACCTATTAGGAGAATTAAGGGAACATTTTAGTAAGGATAATTTTCTTAAAGTAATGTTTGTTGTAAATCCTACCTATTAGAATAATTCCCAAAACAAAAATAATGTACATGAGGATTGCCACAAAATATTGACTACATTGATTCAACACTTTTTTAAGCGCGATGATATCAATGGAATGAATATTCCAAACTTATTTAAACCAATAATATGTTGATTGATCAATCCCAACATTTTTCCTAAACAATGCTTGATCAAATAAAATTATTGGATGATCCCTCTGAGTGTGGAGCAATAACTTGGCTATGGAAAAAATGGTTTTAGAATTATTTTGCAGGAAACTATGAGTGATTTTTTTTCACTAGTTGATCTATGTTAAAAAAATGGGTTCAATTGAACATGAAAGAGTTTTTAGTTCCTTTTCCTTTATAAAGTCAAAATTACAAAACAAGCTTCACAATTTTTTGGAAAACTATTTGATATTTTACACATTATAATACAAAGTGAGGATATTTCTCTATGATAGGGTTTTATCAATATGGAAGGTAATTAATGAAAGGAGAGGGGTTTATAACAATGCCACTATCACATTAAATTACCATGTTAGAAACATAAATGGATATATTGCACCAGTTGAACGTCAATATAGTAAGATAAATGGTCAAGCAAATGAAGTATATGTTCCAACATCAACAAATTAGAAGCTACCATTTATTGATATGTGGTATAGATGTTCTAATCAGTGAAAAATATATGGAATGTGTTGTTGGATCTCAAAACCTGGAGGTTGCTTATTAGTAATGCATGACATTGGAAGTACTTCACATCATGGTCAGTTCCATGAAATGATTACCCCAAGGAAATATTTAATAAACATGCCTTTTATATTGTACACATGATCAAATTTTGCTCCTAGGAAACTTACCTGGAGTGTTTACTTCTTTCTACACTTATGGATTTCTAGGAAACTGGTAATAGGATGAGTTTTTCCTAGGCACATAAGACATGCTGTGAGTTTGAGAAGAATGCAAAGTTTAATAATTGAATTAATATCCCTTGCTCTGACTATAATATATGATTTACGTAGTTTATATTCTGAAAAATAATAATTATCCCCTACTCATTATCTTGGAGGCCTTCTCACTACTAATTCTTCCATGACTTTATTTTATCATATGCAGCTCCATATTGCTATCATTTATTCTCAGCTTCCTTCTCCTTCTCTTATTATGCTTTCTTTTCATTCTCCACAAACTTTTTTTTCCTTCCTATTCTAAATATTTTTCGGCCTCAACAACCTTTGTCTATCTATTTTTAGAAATTTACAGCCTTTTGTATTTTCTTCTTCTTTGTCTATCCATTTTTAGGCCTATGTGGCCTTCTTATTTATTATTCTTCTATTAATTTTAGGGCCTTTACAACCTTTTTATTTCTTTCTTCTTCTTACCTTACCTATTTTTATTTCTCTTAATTATTTTTGTTGTTCCTATAGCGTGGCCACTTTTTTTTCCTCTTGTTCTTGTATTTATTTTCTAAATTTTCTCTTTTCTATCTTGTCACTTTATCTTCTTATTTATGATTTTCTAGATATTTTTGTTGTTATGTGTGTGTATGAATGTTCTCATCATGGATTTTAGTTTGGAGATGCTATTTTTGTAACTATTTTATTTTTCTTCCTCTTCAAGGGTTAATTCATTCTTGTCCAGTAACTTAGCCAACTCTACATTTTGCATTTGGGGCACCTTTGTGTATCCATTATATATTTTATTTTTATTATGTCTATAATAACATGGATTTGGTATAATATGTTTGTAAGGGATAAGGTTCCTATTTTAAGATCTTTGTTATTTCCTCAATAATTTACATATTCTCTTCCCTAGATGCCTTCTCATTTAATAGCTACTTTGTATAATCCACCCTATACCCTCCATTATTCTAGAAGTGTATCTATTTATTTTAGAATCTCATCATCATCTCTCATGGGTTAAATGGAATTCTCAATTATTCTTCTATAGGTGAAATTTCCTCCTTAGGGTCCAAAAATTTCCCATCTTTGGTATCTAAGTGAAGAACCACCTTTAATACTTTGTCATGTATTTTTTTTCTATTTACTCGTGTCCTTTTTTATTGGATCTCTTAGGGAGACACATTAACCGTATTTTCCTTGTATTTCTTTCACATAATTTCTCTGACATTAATTAACACAAAGGACTTTCCCTTTTTTCAGATGGAGGTGTCTATATATTTTAAAGCCAAGTTTCCTCTTATATTTTCCTGTGACCAACAATCATACCTCAAATTATTTTTATTGCTTACTGAGGTCCACCCCCAAACTAGAAGTTTCTTCCCTTTTTTCTTCATTATCTTTTTCATTATTATCAATCCCTTCACCTTTTGTTTTTATGACCCAACCCTTATCTATTCTACACTACTTGAGTGTGTAAAATAGGGAGCTCCCTCAATATAGCATTTGTATTATTTCCAATTTATTATATGATCTCATTATTTTTTGACAAATTTGGTTTTATTTTTTCTATCAAAAACTTCCTCATAACCTATATCACACTATCTACTTTCTCATTTTTCACCTCGTATGGTAGTAGCACTACTTTAGTTGTCTATAGAATGAATAGGTGGATGAAATATTATTTTCATCTACCATGAATGGAAATTAATAATCATATCAAGCCACTTATTTCTCATAAATGATATTTATTAATTATATCATACCTCTAATGCTTTATCTCCATCATGTAAGGGATGTTATGGAATTGGATTTTGTAATAGTTTTAATCATTTTAATTTTTTTCCTTCCTGATTTATCCTCTCTCGAGACTACATGTCTTTCCTTTGGCAACATTATTTTTATTAAGTAGATGACTACAAAAGTTAGTAGGATCCATAGGAAAAATCATATTTGCTTGACTTAATTTTTTTTACATCATCATTGAATCCTCTAAGCACAATATCTTAAAGGTTATATTTAAATTTAGTCACCAGCATATCAAATGTTACTATAGAACTCCTAGAATGTGTGACATTGTTTTTGTTTGTTTGGTAAAATTTCCATGCAACTATCTTCACTCTATATCTTAATATTGAAATTCAAATGTTGTTGATTGATACTCCTCATTTGTTAATAATAGTCCCAAATAACCCTGCAATAGTGTTTCCTATAATGTTTCCTTTCTTTTCCAATTCATGCACACCATAAAATACATTATGTATTTGACTAAGAATTTTTTATTTTTTTTGTATATGATAAAGTAGGTTAAGTTATTCCAAACATCTAGCTTCATACACACAATTAAATTTTATTGAATATGTGAATTGAATAAGTATAAGATGTGCATGAGGGTTGAGAAGTGCATGGGAGTTACACATGAAATTATGAAGGAGGATGCGCAAAGGTTTGACATGTAGGTATAGGATAAGACATGAAACATTTGGGTATGATAGGTGATAATAAGTTATAGTAGAGATGACTTGATCACAAACCAAGCCATAAATAGAAAAATCTTAGATAATAATTAGGTAATAACAGGATAAGAGAATGTAGGACTAATTATAGATAAGACTAAGGTAAGGCATGGATAAAGTAGGTATATTTATATTTCATGGGAAAGAATTATAGCTTCCATAAAAAATTAGACTACCTTTAAAAAACCATAGGTTTGATCCAAATATAGATAAGTGTGAGTTTTAGAGCATGCATTTTATCTATAGTACTTTGGACTAAAGCATGATCAAACAGTGAAGGATAAGTTCCCCTATAAATACTTATAGTATACATGTGATATGGACATCTAGAGAATATTTGAGTATGTCATATAATGTCTTGGTGTGTTGTGGAGATTCCTGTAAAATCTTGAAGAGTCATAGATTATCTAGTATTGTATTAAATATCACACTACTAGTTGAAGCTTGATGCAAAACTATATAAGTGCTTATTTCATATGTAGTGTGAAGTTGTCCTAGTAAGCTTGTATATATGTAATAAATCATGATTTATGGATGAATAATCAAATATCTTAAGGTTATGTATAATTATATTTACACATGATATATTTCTATGAATATATATTCTACATATGGTATGCATGTATGTGGTGGTAACCATGTGCACAAGATCTATATCTTAATAGTTGACACATGAAGGGACCTACTAGAGTTGTTTGTGGTTCGGGTGAGCACTTAATATTTTGTCTGGATGAAGTGCCAGTGCGCCTGACTATGTTGTGCTAATCTTAGATTACAACATGACATTTTGGTTCCATTTTTGGGACCTTATTTAGTTCATACTCGCAATATGTGGTGCACTTATGTAATTTTGGTTATCTTTGGAGAATATTGAACATTGGATATAAGAGTGTGAAGATGATTTTTCTCTAATATATAGTACCTTTGACAAATTCAATCCGCACAAATGGTTAAAGGACAATCTTTATGATGAAATTTATGAGATTTTAAATACCTTATTTCTAAAAGAGTTATATGATTGGTTATCAGCATATGCGTATAATAGAGAGAGTAGGCTACAAGAGAGACACATTTAGAATTAGGAAAACTATCAAGCATTAGCTGAATTGGAGACGTCGTGGACATGTGCAGTAGACTATTATTGGGAAGGTGTTTTAAGTAACTATACTTTAGAGTATGTGATCTCTACTTATTCATGTCCAGAGGAAGATGAATTCTAATTTCTTCGTGAGCCTAGAAGATTATATCTACATGCACTTCCATTAGCCATTAAGATCTTGATGATTGAACTTGGACTCAAATATCTACCTAAAGCAGGCTAAAAACCCCATTGTGCACAAGGAAAGGAAGGGGTCGGAAAGGATAACATTGGGCCAAATAAAGGAAGTGGATAGAGAAGAAAAAAAATGTAGATATAGTGATGCACAAGATAAGGTGGTTGAAAAATCAATAAGATAGAGAGGAATAAGGCCAAGTGGTAATAATGGGAACCCTGAGGAAAACAAGGGGCCATAGGACTTTGTCCCTTTGATATTTGGAAAGTTCAAAAGGACCCCCTCAACATCTAGCAAAAGTGAGTCTAGTGAGGATTTGGAAACCATTAGTGCGCATCTTGACCACCTTGAGCCATTATCCCTTGCACATGGTACTTAATATTTGGAAATTCATATAGAAGATTATCATAGTGAGGGAGAAGAATGTGAAGGAAATAAAGGATTTCCACATTGGGACGTTGATACAGGTAGAAGTGTGTTATTAATTATTCATGATGTGCACGAGATAAAAGTAGTGAAAATGATATTGATGACTGCTGGTCAAAAGGATTTGGTAGCTGGAAATCAAAATTTGTTTAGAAGTAGTACCATAGGCACAACACTAGGGTCAAGTGTTGCCGCAAAAAATATATCTACCGCAGGTGTGTATATAATAATTCCAGCAACATGGGGCTTAGGAGGCTTTGGTTTTCCCCCAAGAGGAGGTAATGTTGGTAGAGGTTCAAGTGCAAGTTTTGGTCCTTATCTAAGATAAGGTAATATCCCTCCACAAAAACATCATATTTATTATGAGATGTCACTCCATTTGTCTAAATATAGAGGGGTTGAGGATGCAACTGAGCATTTGCATAAATGTGAAATGAAGAGTCAAGAGGATCGCTGAGATAGAAAGGAAATTCATTTTATAACTACATTGCAGGGATGAACACATAGTTGGTATCGAAATTATGATTCACACTAGGAAACAATGGATTATAACACCTTGTGTAATGCCTTCTTGGTAGAATTTGATATCCCTGAGTTTGAACAATAGAGCATCATCATGCTAAAGGACATCAAACAAGGAATTTTTGAAAGTGTACGTAAATATGATGCACATTTAAAAAATTTACTGTCAAATCTATATTATGATATCCATCCAATATAGTATACAAAGTGGTTTGTAGGAGGAATATTGACACCCTTTAGGAGATCGTTGTCATTTAATACATTTATCAATCTACACAAGGCTCTAGAGGAAACTCTACATGCAAACATAGTTGGCAATGTAGACACTGAGGTGAGTCCATATTTGAAATCACAAATCGCCACCATGGCCACATAGTTAGAGAAGCTATCAGCTAGCTCATCACATGAAACTAGAAGTGGAATTTGGTGTATCAGCTATGAGGTAGAAGGGCATATTAAAAATATCTATCCACACATGAATGTGCATGCTCTACTTTCATCTTGTGAAATTTTTCATAAGGACCATGATGTCAGGGAATTCCCACTCATTTAATGTGCTACGTAGGATAACATATCAAGTTATTAAAATATTTTCAATGCACATGCATGACACCACTCAATGTCCAATTAATTGATTAAATCCACAAAGCTTGTGAAACAGGGTTATGCCAAACTAGTACAAAAGGAGATTTGTACATGTGCACATGAAGTTAGAATCATAGTACCAGTTAAAAAATGGAAATGTAGGGTATAGGGGTGGCTATATTGGTAAAGGTCATGGTGGTCGTGGAGGCTAGTTTAGTAGAGGAAATTTTTATTCATGTGGATCACCTTAGCATTATCAGTGTGAGTGCCCCAAGAACTTGTATTGTGCATATTGTGGAAATGGGAATAAGGTAGAATAATGTCTGGATTTGTATACACATATGAGAAAGACCAAGAATGATAGGGGCACGATGAGTATACAACTTGCGAGCTCTAGATAAAGGATTGTAGAAGCCTAAATATTTGACACTAGCTAAGAAGGAATTGTTGTTGGTCACCAAATGCACAAAGGCTTCACACATGTGTGAGAGAAAGGGAGATAAAAAATAATCATCAAACATGACCATATTGGATAATTATATATTTCAATCACCAGGGATTTTTTACAAATTGTGTCCTATTTAAGGAAATATTATGCTTAAAGGAAAAAGCATGGGATAAGAGAGCGCATGTAAAACATATAGAAGTACCTTGACAAGATATTGATGAAATCAAGGAATATGTTAGAATTCTTAAACAGATAACATCATACCCATGTTAGGAAAATGGTTATGTGAGAAGGTTACATGCATGGAAAAGGATAGGGATAGACATATACTACATCTAAATTTGCCACCTCAAAACCATAAATATGATAAAGAGATCACCTTGGATGTATTCATTAATGGATGACTGGTGAGTAACATCCTAAACAACACTGGTGCAGAGGTAAATGTTCTCACTCTAAATATATAGAATAAGATGGGTAGGCCATAGCTATAACCTTCTTCTAGTGTGCTTTATATGGCTAATAAGATAAGGGAATTGCCTATTAGGGTCCTACAAGATGCAAAAATTACTATATAGGGGGGAAAATTTCAAGGTGATTTTGAGGTTTTCGAATTGAAAAAGGCTAACAATTTCCCTTCCTTACTTGGATGGCCTTGGTTTTATACCAAAAATGCAGATCTGTGTTTCTATAAGTGATATATTAGATTTTAAAATGAGGATGAACCTATGGTTACTATAATAGATGGTACTTGAATCGCACTCTACACAAATCCAATAATTGAAGAATATATGAATCAAATCTATGCTCAAACTATGCATGATCTAGAAAGGATTGAGCCTACAAAGGAAGGAATGTTAAAATGGGGTGAAGCACAATCAGTCAGTGAAACTACTAGCCTTGCATGTGATAAATGGGCACATGGGACTTATGAAATGGTTAGCTGTGAATTTCAAGGGAGATCAACCAGGCTAATCAGGCCATAAATAGTTCGACAGTTAGGAAGGACTGTAATTTTGAAGTATACTAGAGAGGAAAATACTGAAACGTTTTTCACATCATGGAAGAATAGTTACACGATAAAGGTGATAGGATAAATTTATTGGTGTATTCTCTAAGATAAACAACAACAAGATGGTGGGTTGTGCATAGGGATAATTTGTTGAGATGGCGTGAAATTAAAATTACCTTCTTAACTCAGTTTTCTAAGAGTAATTTTCCTTTGAAGATACTAGGCTATGATGGAAAATAATATCCCATGAATCATATACAAATTTTTAAGAAGAATTGTCTTGGGGGTCTCAATGCACTTCCACCATCCTTATGGGTAAATTTTTTTTATTCAACTTTATGTGGGTGTGAATGCATGTGGTATATTCATGTTGAGTTAAAGCAGGAGACTACAAATTGAAAAAGTATGGCCCCGTGTATCATGCATGTCTTTTATTTTTTTCATTTAATTCTCTTGTGCATGAGGCCTTGCAGTTGATGAAATGTATCTCTCTAGGGGATAATGTGAAAGTAGAGGATCTTATGACTCATTTGTATGATGAGACTATTCTAGATAAGTGCACTAATGGATGCATTTGGTTAGACTCAAATGAGCATCTCTTAGAGCATGCTTGGAAAGAAAAAGAAAAGGGAAAGCTTGTGTACTTAATTGATGATGATAAATTTGAATATCTGAACACGGAACATACTGAGTGAAAGCACAAAGTATTGGATAATGCAGATGAATAGACATGGGTGTATCACTTTCCACTGAAGACCAAGAAAGTAAATATTAGGATAGAAGATGCACTAAAAGAAGTAATCATTGGAGATTACTAGTCAGAGGCTGAAGTTGCCAAGATTATTGAGTTATTGTGTGAATTTCAGGATATCTTTCTTAAGGGCTACCATGAACTAAAAGGTGTCCACCCTTCGCTAAGAGATATGAAAATCAAGCTAAAGAGGGTGCACAACCAATTTTAAAGATACCATATCGGA
This sequence comes from Taxus chinensis, assembly GCA_019776745.2. Classification (NCBI taxonomy): domain Eukaryota; kingdom Viridiplantae; phylum Streptophyta; class Pinopsida; order Cupressales; family Taxaceae; genus Taxus; species Taxus chinensis. The sequence goes on from CM034148.1 coordinate 280,742,345, forward strand.
TGAATCCCAATTTGTGTGTCAAGGTTAAAGAAGAGATTGATAAAATACTACAAGCTGGTATTGTTGAGCCTATAGAAGAATATAAATGGATTATCCCTATGGTTATCAGTATAAATAAAGATAGTAGAATGTGAATTTTTTTGGACTACATGATGTTAAATTCTTCTTGTGTCATTGATCCATTCCCTACACCATTTACCGAAGAAATTCTTGAGGGTGTAGCAGGGCATGAAATGTACTCCTTTACATATGGTTTCTCATTACTCATGAATATCAAGACAAGACTATATTTACTACAATGTGGGGTTGTTTTACGTATACATTAACACCTTTTGGACTTAAGAGTGCATCAAAAATGTTCTTGCACATTATTATACTGCATTTTCAGGATTTCATCCATAAATTTCTACATGTATATCTTGATGATTGGACTGTGTATGGTTTAGTCAAGGATCATTTTTTATTACTTGAGACTCATGTTTGAGAGATGTAGATAGCTAAGTATCTCCTTGAATATTAAGAAGTGCATCTTTATTACACCTTTTGGAACCTTATTAGGGCATATTATTTACAAAGAGGGTATTTTATTTGATCCTACCAAGATAGCAGTTATATTGGGGTTGGAAGAACCTACTTATCAAAGAGAAGTACATGGGTTCCTTGGTCATACAGGTTACTACCATAAATTCATCCAAGGACATGCCAAGATAGTTGTGCCACTAGAGGAGCTCTTGAAAGCTAAGGGTAAGTTTTACTAAAAGGGTGTGCAACACCAGGCTTTTGAGTAATTGAAGGACATATTGACCATTATGCCTATCCTTTTTTTCCCTACATGGAATTTTCCCTTTCATGTTTATTTGGATTCCTCAGGAACTGAAATTGGAATTGTTTTAGCACAACCTAGTGAAGGAAATATTGATCATCCCATTTTCTTTGTAATCAAGAATCTAACACCTATGAAAAAATTTCTATATAACTACCGAGTGTGAGGATTTATCCATGATGTATGCACTTCATAAGTTCAGGAAATATCTTTTGGCTACTATTTTTTTATATTGATTGGATATGGTTCTAAAATAGTTTTTTAATAAGCCTATGCTATAAGGTCAAACTTGCAAATGGATTTTGTTGTTATAGGAGTTCAATTTTTTAGTGATAGTACAACCTAATAAAATAAATCTAGGATTTGATAACCTTTTATGCATAAATTCTAGGGATGATGCACAAATTATTAAAGATGTCATATCAAATGCCTAATTTTTCAAATGATAGCATGCGCCCATAGACTTAGAAGACATAAAAATATTTTTTTGCACTAGTATTACGCCTCAAGGGATGAAGACTATGGAAAAGAGGTAGTTAGCTATACGTGTTACACCTTATTAGCTCGTTGGTGGAGACATTTACAAAATGGGTCATGGTGAAGTACTATGAATATGCATCTTAAAGCATGAACATAAAGAAATCACGGATGAGGCGTATGGTGGTATTGTTGAAGGACACTATAATGGAGAAGTCACCACACACAAGATACTTCTAGCAAGACTTTGGTAGAAAACCATTTACAAGTATACCAAGGAATTTTTAAGTGCTTGTTACCATTTTCATAAGACTTTTAAGCTAGGAAAAAGAGATGAGATGTCGTTGCACCCCATTTCATCTACATAACCTTTTATAAAATGGGCCATTTATTTTTTGGTCCAATTGTGTCAGCTATGTGAAGAACCAGTGCGTGGTAGATTATCACTTGTATTGATTATTCAACACAATGGGTAGAATTTATACCTACCAAGGAATGTACATTTGTTATAGTTGTGTACTTTTATTGGGAAAATATTATAAGAAGGTATGGCTTCCTATTAAGCCTAACAAGTGATAGGGTTACTCATTTTCTTAATGACAACATCAGGATATTATTAGAAGAATTCATGGTGGTACATCACAAGAAAAATCCTTATCACCCATAGGCTAATGTAATAATAGAGGTATTTAATAAAATATTGATATAGAATTTGACAAATATTTGTGATGTTGGTAGGAAATATTGGGATGATAAAGTTTCAAGTGTAATTTGGGCATACATAACTACTTATAAGAGGTTGAATAAAGCCACACCCTTTCAGTTGGTATTTGGCATAGAAGGAGTGTTTATTATTAAATTTATGTTACCATCCTTATGCATTGTGCACATAGGAGGACTCTCAGATGAACAAGAATTAGAAGCACGCATTAAAGGGTTGATGTAATTTGATGAATGATATGTCATTGCAAGATGGAGCCAAAAGACAAAGAAGGCATGATAAAAGGCTTGGGATGATAGGCATATTTAGAGAAAGTATTTTTCATTCGATGGATTAGTACTTCTCTATGACTCAAATTTTATGTGCCACCCTGGAAAATTAAAGTTACATTGGCTGGGACCATTCAAATTAACCAATATTTTGGAATCTGGCTCATATCAGTTATAACTTGATGGAATAATGTTACCTAGTTACTTCAATGGAAGTAGGCTGAATCCCTATTATACATAATATTATTTTATATTATTTTTGTAATAAGAAATTATTTCCATTTAGCTTAGATTTTCTATTTCAAGTTTTGTTCTATTGATTTTTGTAATAAGTGCGTTCTACGTAGGAGCTGATCTATTTTTGAAGTTTGATGCATAGAGGACTGCACATCCCTTTAGTGTGGGGTAGCACGTAAAGGTTATTTAAGGCCATTACAAAGTTATCAATAATTGGAGCATATTAGCTGTATGAATGAATCAATGGTGCTAATTCTAAATGGTGGACTATTTTTCTCAATGGTGTTCAAGGAAACTTGGTAATGCTGGAAAAAAGTAGAATATACTAATATAGTTGGAAAGATAACGCAAGGTAGGGAGTGTGGAAATAAATCTACTCGGTATGTAGCACAGAGGAAGGAAAGGTGTGGTGTGGGAAGGTGCATGTAATGGTATCTACAACCTAGGAAAGCAGTTGTGCATCAGAAGGGTATGAATTTCACGCATATAGAGGATACCTATAAGACCCAGACTTAGTATAAAAAAGTGGGAAAGAAAAAATAGCCGCATTAAATCTCATGTAAGGTGGAGCATTAATAGAACTCTAAAAGTAAAAATTTATATAAAGGGGCGAGTGTTGGTTGTATTTTTCACTTATGAATTGAGAGCTCTTGCAATATTTGTGTGATTTGAAAAACTTAAGCATCAATGACCTAGGGAAATCATGAATCCAACAACTAGATATTGTGAGCTCCTTGCACTTAGAGGGTTTGAAGTTCTAGATAACATAATGGTAGCTGAGGACAAATTTGGAGGGTTGAAGTGTAAATTTTTAGAGGGTTGAAAATTGATTGTGTTGCAGGGTTGGTCGTGGGGGAAATTATAGAGCTAGGGCATAGTGGGTTGGAAGGAATCAATATTGTGATTGAAGAGTAAATTTTTCAGTGAAGACACCAAGTAAGTTGTAATGAATTGAGATTGTGAGAAAAAAAGGGTTTTCATACCTAGGGCACGTAATTTGTATGGTTAATTTCAATTTCATGTTGTAAATTTGAGCGATGGCACCAATAAGAAAGGAGGCCAAGGGAAAGAAGACAAGGGAGGAGTCCCTTGATGATTGGTTCTTAGAAATATAATATCCATAATAGGTCATCATTGGAAAAGAATGGGATTCCAAGGTGTGGAAGTGCAAATTAAGTAAGTATAATCATCATTCTCCGAGGCTTGAAAGGGATATAAATAATGATACCTTGGCAGAAATAGGATAGCACAGAAAGGAAGGTTGAATTTTGATTGATGACAAGGTGTGTAAAACATTGGAAATTATTGGCGTGTTGCAGCTCTTTGAGTTTCCCTTCTTTGGAAAAAATGCATGAATTTTTTAGTGGTTGGTATCAAGGTTCCATGAGGACTAATTTTACTTTGTGGGAAGAATAATACACAATACCTCCTAATTAATCAAAAAAGTGACTAGATTAAGAGATATTGGTGATGAGATCACGATGGATATGTGTGATGAAGCAACACTGGACTCAATAGCTAAAAAATTACACTATCACAGGGGGATCCACACATTTAATATTGCTAACATCTCAGACCCTAGGACAAGAGTGACCATGCGCTTAGCTACAAACTGGGATCCTCAGAGAGATGGTTAGAGCTAACTAAGAATTTTTTTTCATATCACACATAAGATGGAAAGTAGAACCAAGTGAAATATCGATTTATATATTGTAGAGAGTGTTGTATAAGAATACTAGATCCAACATGACAAAAGTGAGAAGATAATTTATGGATCTATTTTGCTACTTATTTTATTTTGGGAGATTGGAATCCTAGATGGACTACCAAAGTGCAAATAGGAACACCCTGTGGAAACTTGATCCCCAACGTAGAGGTTTGGAAGATATACATGTGATGGAATGATCAAAAATGCATATAAGTCTCCCTTGGACTTATGATAGAAGCGAATATGCAAAGCTTTTGAGAATAAATGATGCATAACCAAGGATATGCCTATTGTGTTGGTAGGAAAATAAAAATGTGTCCTGATGCAACACTTCTATCTTGCAATATTTTTTTTATTAAATGGAGAAATGGGTCCTTCGTGTAAAGTACCTTTTTCCTTCACAACTAGGTACTTCAAGGTTTTGGTTAGCAAAACAAGGGATTCACATATGTTAAAATTGAACACTGATAAGGTGGGCATAGAGTACCATACTCTATGTAAGACCTATTACTGCGTGGCAAGGAAGCTTTATGTAGAAACTTTGGAGTCATATGGAATGGACCTCAATCCCATAGTAAGTTTGGCAGTTGGAAAGGAGTATTGCATAGTGTATTTTATATGCACCCAAAGTTATAAGATGGAAAAATAGTGGAAGCATGTGACATGAATATTACACCAGCACCTTCAGGAAGGGCATCCGAGAGATAAAAGTAGAGCAAGAATTAGCAAGATGAAGAGGAATAAGATGAAATGGAGGGGTAATTGGACCACAATATGTAAAAAATGAGGAGAACAATAGTTATATCAAGTTCATTGTGCACCCTCCTTGTGTCTCTCTAACTAGCTCAACTAAAATAACATGCATGATAATCCCAGGTGGAGAAGAGAATATTGGTGAAGAAGCTCTTGGAATAGGTGATGAATCAGGGGGAGAAGGGAGTCCACATATAATACAAATTAATGAATAGGAAGAGTCAAAATAGTATAAGGAATGCATCTAATAAAATATACCCATTGACACGTCATAAGTACACATGGAGGTAGGACAATAAGATGAGGAGAGAGGATATCAAAATTACGAAGTTGACCAAGGAATTGAATATGACACCAGTCATGTGCAGGATAATGTTGCATAAGATTCACCACATAAGTAGCATGCGTAAGGACCATGAACTGGAACATCAGAAAGAACAAGGTCAGGATGAGGCTCCCCTCATCGACCCTTTATATCCTATGTTGATGACCCAAACAAGGTCATCAAATCAATATTCCAACATTTTATGGATCTAGAAGATTTGTATTTTTGGGACATGTTTGAAAAAACACAAGCCCATATCCGCACATGAAAGGTGATTTCATTTCCTATGCAAACTCATATGAAGGATCCAAAAAAAATCCATCCATGAGTTGTATGGAAAGAGAGATCTGACCAAGACACTCTTAATTTTGGATTCAATGCAATTAACAGATGCACAAGCTGGTAATGTACTAATAAAAATGGCTATAGAGGTCATGCACAAAAATATGAATAAATGAGCAGGACTATGTGAAGCATTTTTTTTTGAGGATGTATGTAGGAAGAAAAAGAAATTAATATCCAAGCTAAATAAGGTCAAGGTGAGGTATGCCTCCATTAACACTAAGGAGACCAATCTTGATCGAACTATTGCGCATTCATGTCCAGAAGTAGTTTTGACTGGAAATCTTGATCAAAACAAAGAGATTGATAACCTAGGAGAATGTGTTACCTTGTTATTAACAAAGGTAAATACAAGATATGAACCAACCATAGAGTAACTAGCTATGGCTAGGCAAGAGGAGGTGGAGAATAAAATAAAGTAATATGAGACCCTTGGTGCAGAGGTGAAGGAAACTTGACTCAAGGTGGAAAAGGTGTTCATTAATTTTAAATATTCCTCCATCATAGACGTGTGCCTATTTGAAGAGGAAACAAAGTGGACTATCCTAAAGGCCTCATTATATACTTAGGATAAAGTGATGCACGCACAAATTTTATAACAGATGGAAGGACTAAAGAATACCATTAACAATAAACATGCTAAGGTAGAATAAAGTTTGGAGGAGTTACATGTGATAATTATTAAAGAGCTTGACATCCTGGAGGGAATGGATTCATAATGGGATACTATTCTAGAATAATTAAGTGATAATACCATTGGAGTAACCCTAGAAGGGATTCCAGAGATTGTCAAATCATTACCGTGGAGGTTCGTTAGTGTGTTAGAAGAGTAGAAGTGGCTAGAGACAAATCTTTGCAGGAAATTCCCAAAACTCCTCCATATATCTTTGTCTCATTTTATATTATACAAGAGAATATTATTCTTTGTTTATGATTATTTTTTGCATTATTTGGGGTATTTTATTTCATTCATTCACTAATTCTTTGTATTTCTCAAGGACGGGTAATATACCTAATGTGGGGTAATTTTGAGCTGAAGAATTGACTAAGTATAAGATGTGCGTGAAGGTTGAGGAGTGTACAAGAGTTGCACATGGAAGTATTAAGGAGGATGCATGAAGGTTTGGAATGCATGTACAAGAGAAGACATGACACGTCTGGGTATGATAGGTGATAATATGTTGTAGTAGAGATGACTTTATCACAAAGCAAGCCACAAATAGAAAAATCTTGGATAAGAATTGGGTGATAAAAGGATAAGAGTAGGCATGAATGATTATAAATAAGACTAATACATGGATAAAGAAAGGAAATTTATAGCACATGGGATGGAAACAAAGCTTCTACAAGAAATCAAAACACCTTTGGAGAACCATACATTTGAGTCCAAATATAGATAAGTGAGAGTTTTAGAGCATGCATTATATGTATAGTAGTGGTCTATTTTTAGACTAAAGAATGATCAAGCGGTGAAGGACAATTTCCCACCCTATAAATACTTGTACTATCCATGTAATTTGGGAATCTGGAGAATATTTGTGTATGTCATGTAATGTCTTGGTATGTCATGGAGAGTCCTGTAAAGTCTTGAGGAGTCATAGATTTTCTGGTATTGTATTGAAGATCATGCTATTAGTTGGAGCTTGATGTGGATCTATATAAGTTCTTATTTTTTATGTAGTACAAAGTTGTCCTTATAAGATTTCATAAATGTAATATATCATGATTTATGAATGAATAATCATCTCTCTTAAGGTTATGTATAATTGTCTTTACACATGATATAATTCCGTAAATATGTATTCTACATATGGTATGCATGTATTTGGTGGTAACCATGTGTGCAAGATTTGCATCTTGACATTTGACATAGGAAGGGGAATTGTAGAGTTGTGTGCACTTTGGGTGAGCACTTATACTTATGTATGGGTGAATTTCTAGCATGCTTGACTATGTCACGTTAATCCTATACTACAGTGTAACACCTTTGTATGTGACTTCCATTCTTCCTCATCTATTTGTGGGTTCACTTCAACCAAATACTCTCTATCTATCTCCATTTTTCATGGTCTATCTTTGCAAGTTTGGAGTGAATGTATTATTTAACATCACATTAATAAGAAATGTTGTATTGGATGTGTTAAAAAACTTCTTCCATACAGGGAACATCTCACTTATGGCATTGACCATATGTAGATAGTGGACCCACCTAAATGGCCTATAGAAATATGGGCTATGCTTCTTGAATGTGCCTCCTTCACTTTGGTTAGTTCAATTAACTCTCAAATACTACTTTAGGTGTAACCATATCTAACTTTGAGATTTCATAATGCCCTATTTTTCTAACTTCATTCTCTCATATTTGTGCAAGAAACGTTTATAAGTATGGAGGCATTCCTTTTTAACATTTTACCACAGATTTGTTACCTTTTGTTATTGCGAGTAAAACCCTCTCTTTTACATTTATTAGATATTTCTTGGAATTATATTTTGTTTATTGCATTTATTGCAGCTTGTATTTTTATTTTTAAATTTTCTTTATGTTTTAAGTCATCACATTGTATTTTCCTTTCCATCCATTATGTATATTCCCTGGGAAGTCTTATGAGGTTTACTTGTCACTCATAAACATTAACAGTTCAAAAAAATCAAATTTCATTTAAAATTATTATTAAATACTATCAAGTACTTAAGTGGTCTATTTAATTCATTTTAAATTTAATTTACATAAAAATTATGGCATGGCTACATGGATAATTGGAAATTGATAATACCATCAATTTTCCCACGAAAAGTTTGCAAAGCATTTTAGGAGTGAGGATGGGATTTATGATTCAGGTTATTGTAAGTATATTCACCCCAGATACTTACAAGTTACACACCACAAGGCACAAATAACAAATTACTACATTTAGAGAGTTTATATGCGGGGTAAATGATTTTACATTACACTCTAGTTTATTTTTTCATATTAGAGAGGAATCTAAGATATGAAAATTATCACAAATAAACTGTCCTACAATTAAGTAAATAAAAAACATATAATCATAATGTAAAAAGAATATAAGGCTGAAGAAGATGGTGCAAATATTTAATTGAATTTTCTATGATATTTAAGTTCAATAATTCATTTGCACCATCTTCTTCAACTATCTAAATTTATAATTTTTGATTTACCTTATTACATGACTTTGTTAATTTGCGATATTTATAGATTTATCTCACAAATTTGACGCCTCATATGCATTCCCTATTGAAATAAGATCATAATAGTATCCATAAATACTCAAACTCATCATTACTCCATCTTTGTGGAAATCAAAACTCCCTACTTATTTATTTTCAGTCTCCTTTTTATTTTAATGAAAGAGAGAATTAAAATTAAGAGGCTCCAATAGGAGCAGTCAATAGAGTAGCACTAAAGAATATCTCAAAAGTTGAATTAGGAGGTGGAATTTTAAAAATATGACCAATTTTCATAAAGATCCACAATAGAAGATCCAACATCATAAAGGGATGGAAAGACTACAAGATTGATAGATTAATTGGAAAAGTAGTGGCTACTTTTATGCAATTTGGTTCTTAATTGCTATATTATTTCATAGTTTGTTAGTTGGGGCTCTCTTTTACCCATGTTTTATGATATGTACATTGTTTTTATTTGGGACTTGTAAATTTGTATCTTAAGATTTTGGGATTGTACAAGGGTTAGGGACCTTTCAAAAACCCACCTCTCAAACTTACTAAATAAAATAAAATAAACATATATTTATTCCTAGTTTAATTGTTGAAGGAAGACATAGTGAATATGAATTTTTTCGAGTTCATGTACCCACAAAAAATAAAATTACGCACAAACATTGGATAAGTAAATATAAGGATATTAAGTACATTAATAAAGAGGATAAATTTAATAAATTATAAAATATACGTAGGAAACAGTTTTTAATTTTTAATAAATTAATATTGAGGTCCACGGATTGGAAGCATCCATGAAATAATTAGTGAACCTGCATAATACTAGGGTAAGCATATTTTTTTTAGATAAGGATAAAGTTTTTTTGACATGGACCTACCCTGAAAAAACCAAAATAATGGGTCTCATCACCCTGGTTTTTTAGTAAGAGAAAAATAGAACATAAATGAAACAAAATAGAGAAATTGCCAAAAAATAGTAGTTTTATAGCAAGACTACAACAGATAAGAAGGAAAATTGCATCAATCAGAAAACAAAGCACAAAAATGATCCTCCCCTGATTTTTTTTAAATCACTTCTGGTTCTAGGAGGTGATCTCCTCCCCACATTTTGGATTCTTTTTTTCCTAACCATGTGTCCAAATCTCATCCTTTGGCATTTCTCTATAGAAATCCCCATTCAAACATGATAATTTAATATGATTTATGAAGAAGGGACCTTCCTAAAAGTTCAAAACTTTCTTCCATTTGTTTCTATTTTCATAATAAACTATAGTAGAGCCCATATAAAATGGTTCTTCCATTGTTAAATAAAATTCCTCCTTACTTTCTTCCTTCTCAATAAAAATTTGGCAACCTAAACTACTTCTCCTGGGGGTGTTCAAATTTTTAATAATATTCCCCATCATCCAATTGATGAGTATTATCTTCTTCCTCTTATGGTTCTATAGATTGGACCACCTCAGCTTGGTCTTCTTCATTTTGATCTTCAATCTCTTTATCCTCTTCTTCAACTTATTTATTTTTTCCCTCATCAGATGATGATACCCCTAAAAAATTTGCATCATCCTTCTAGTATCCATCTTTTGAAAATCCCAAAAAATAGGGGGAGAAGCCTCTAGCATTGTTTTATCAATTTCTTCTTTAGATTTTTCTTTATTTTTTACTTCTTATGTTTATGTAACTCCCCCTTCTTTCAATAAAAGATCCCCTTCTTCCATTACATCCATATCCTCTACATCATCTCCTAAAACATCCCCTTCCTCCATTGAAATTTCCCCTTCTTCCCTTACTTCACCCTCTTTTAGCTTGACATATCTTTGAGGAACATCGTGTGCTTATAAAACCATATTTTATTCATTTAAAATAATCTTACATAGATCGAATCATTTTTTTATGTGGTTGTCTCTAGATATTTCCTTTTATTTCTTCCGTACCCAACTCTCTTTTGTTATCTGGACAGATCCAGGAAGAGTGGCCCAATTTGGAGCACATCTTGCATTTGAGCTTGGTCTACTCATATACACTATCCAAGAACCAAGTTTCAAATGCAACAAGTTTGAGTTAGACACAGCTCTATCAAAAAAATCATTGACACAAAACCTAACATGTGTGAGTCTAGTTCATGCTTTAGTTGTTCCATCAATTGCAATCAAAGACCCAAAATACTTAGAAATCGATAGCAATATGTCTGCATCCCAAACATTTAACAACAATCCAGGTAAACTAATCCATAAAGGTATAACCATGATATTAAATTTGTCCGGATCAAAATATGGAGTCCATTTCATAATAAATAGACCCATATTTCCTATAAACCAAGGACCTTCAACCAAAGTATACAAACAATATTCACTATTATTAAACTAGATCAAGAAAAAACCTTTTTTCATGGTAGAAATCTCCATTTGTGACCTTTTGGCTTCCATTTTTGAGTTTCCCATCTCCTTATAACATCAATATTGGGTATGGGACTAAATAACTTACCAAAGAGTTCATGGTGATGTCATTGAATGGATAGATCAACCAAAACAAATGGAATAATAAAATGGGTCCCCTGCTTGTCCACATGATGCTTTAGATCCGTTGGAGTAGTTGGATTTTCTGCCACTATCCTCTTGTTGTCCTACAAAACAGATGCCCAAGAGATACCTGGAGAAACTAGAGAGGATACCTGATCCAAGATCTAGTCCCCTTCTATCCCAATCATGATGTCCTTCATACATCTCATTTCAAATAATTTTTCCCACCTAGTTATCTTGGTTGAGTTATCTCCATCCAGTTATCCTTCATCAAACTATTCCTTCACATGGGAAGCATAAATATTAAATGGAATTTTCTAAAATATTAAAATACATAACATAATTAAAAAATAAATGAATGATTTTTTATGATTTTATAATGTTACATAATGAAAAAATATATTATCCAGAGTAAAAATTGAATTATATAAGTCTATAATGTATTTCATACCAATGTGCCCACTACCATAAATAGAAATATAATAAGAAACTAAAGTCTAACTTCTGAAAAGTGAAATATGAATAAAGACATGAGAGGAGAGAAAAACATAACCATGACATAGGCTATTAAACATGGCGTAGACCAACAAACATTGGAAGTCCATGGAATGACTACTTACATGCCTCTCTAACAATCTAAAAAATATTAATCTTGAGAATCAAGCTTACGTTATTCCCCTAAGGGATGTGTTGGTAGCTAACACACCCCCATTTTACCTAATCAAAATAAATAGCCACTAGAAATTTTGAACCTAAATTTTACATGATTGAGGATTAGAAACAAAGAAATAATTTATAAAAGTAATAGATATTTTGAAAAGAGCACGCCATTTTATTTATTTAACATTTCAATTCCTTAGCACCTTGCTAATTTCATTCCTTCATACCGTCAAATTAAATTTCTTAAGATAAATTGATAGTCACCCCATGGTTTTCATTAACACTTTGTACCAAAGAAATCATTTATATACTCTACACTAAAGGAAGGTTATACATAAGAAGGTTATGTCGATGAGAAACATGTATTGTAGATTGGCATTTTATGGAAAAGGAATGAAAAGATCATTATGGTTAGAAATATGAAGCCATGTTGAATGTGGAGCTTATAATTGAATCCATATGGTTATGATTTGACACACTTGAGAATTTCTAATTTTAGTAGATTGCAAAAAAATTAAAGGAAAAGGTGAAACCACATGGAGTTTGAAATCAACACATTTTTCCACATAGTCATACAATCCTAATTCATTAAATTTGAAGTATCATCATCGAAGCTTATATTTAAAGAATTATCTACTAAGAGAAATGATATTGCTCGTACAAACCATGAAAATAAAATTAATGGTTTATCATTTAAAACTTCATGTTTACAAGATCCATTTCCTAATTTTGAAGCTACGATTCATGAAGGGTTTTCATTAAGTTACAGAGAAAAAGTGAATTACAATTACTGATTTTAAGCAAACTTAAGAGTAAAATCAAATTAAACCCAAATTACAATTAGAGGAGATATAACCAAATAAATGAGAATAATCTTTTGGTTTCAATCCATAAGTTTTCATGGATACCAGGTCATAAGATGGTTAAGTGTCCACATTAGAAACTATAGTGATTTTTTTGGGAGATAGGTGACTGTGAATTTTTTTTAGAGGAAAGGAGATAAGGAAGTTATATCTAATCTACTATAAGGACCTCAAGTCAATCAGGGACTCTAGTTTATACTGAGTTTCTACAAATCTAGAAGTGTTTCTATGTAAAGACATTTTTCAATACATGTTTACTGCATGCGCACATGCTAGCATCATAATAGTTTCCAAAGTTTCACATACACTTATTGTAGTTTCATCTGGGAAAGTATTCAATGGTATGTATCACATGGACCCCCCAAAATTTTTGTATAATCTATATATTACTAATTAACACATGGTTTACAGAAATTTTATTGATGATTTAAAATATTGGGCATCAAGCCATGAGGGGATTAAGAAAAAATAAATTAAATGTCAAATACATTGTTTAAAGATGGAATAAGGATAAGTATATTGTTGTTAAATAGACTATATGATGTAGAGAAATATGACCATGTCAACTAGACTTGGGTCCCTCTGCTAGGAATGATAATTATAAATAGGAAGTGAATATTTTAGGAATTATTGGAATATAGCCTACTATTTACACCCTTTTTTAATATTAAATTTAGATTTTTATGGAATTCACAAAGAACTAAAAATAAATGTGGGGTTAGAATATTAGGAACTTCTAATTAATTAACTTCCTACATTAATCATACAATATCAAAATGACATATTGGTACTTGTAACTAGTGTTTAAAATCTACTACAAGTTTGAAAATACAAGAGGGGATGTGTACTTAGCTACACATATTGGTATATGAGGAATCAGTGTGAACTGACTAAGTAAATTCAGAGTAATGGATATGTAGATGTTTTTTATATAAAATGCACTGGTACATAACTATACATGTCTACCATGAAATTTTTTATATTCGTGGACCTTACTTACAGTCTTGGACCTATTAGGATATGTTTTCCCTTTGGTAGTCTAGAAATATGTTTCACTATCAAATCCTTAGTGTCGCACAATCATGAGACCCTGTGAATTAAACTTAATGGAACTCAAAACCTAACTATTGGTGAAATAACCAACAAGAAGGTTAGTGTTTAGGTTGAAGTGCAATATGTGCACTACCTACATCAACACTACTCTTAAGATGCCAAAAAACACACGTAATTATCCATCTAACATGTGATATCTATATGAATGCAACTAGTTGACAAACTTGAATAACTTTGAACATGCTTTCGATGATTGTGATTTTTCTAAGACATTGATTAGGTCTCTTTGAGTACTCAAAAATGAGGTAAGTTGAACTCATTGACTTGATTGAGTACTTAAAAACTATAGTAGTGGCTACCCTAATTTATATGTATCATTTTTGGGAAGATTTAGGGAGCCTTGGGTTACTTTTGAATGCATTTGTAATGAGTGTACCAAGTGATTTACTATATGATTTCTAGGCGAGTAAATCAGGTGATGTTAACTTGTTCATATAGGGTTCCAAATATAAATAATTATGATAAGGCCAACCTAAGAAGATGAAAATACCCAAAAATGATATTAAATTGAAATCAAAGTTGAAAATGTTTCATTCCAAGAATGTACAAGTCAATTAGGACCAGATGCCACATCTGACCTTGATATACATTTTTGGACAGGGTGTATGGAGGATGAAATCTAAAATTTGAATTGTGATGGATAGATTTTAAGTACTGATATTATGCATTTTCACTCAAAAAAATTCGACACATCAATGTGTGATAATAAGAAAGTTAGGAGTGAGAGAGAAATATGTATTGAGTGGAGATAAAATGTGGGTGTTTGTCTTAGCAAAGGATCACAGTCAAAATTAGTAGTGTCAAAGGGTAAATTTTTAAATTTGAATGTCTATATTTTCCCCCTTAAGTATGAAATGAAAATTTACTTGCTTAAAGGAAACGATACCTGAGCATGTAGTCACACCTTGTCTTTACTCAGAGTTTTGTTATCTAAATATGTTGGTGTTGGCATGCTTCATGATGAAACCTACAACACAAAGTGTATTTAATATCTATATTTAAAATTTAACTGTACTCAATTGTAAAAATATAATTTGAACTTGCATAAAGTGAAATTCAATAGTGTAAAAAATGGAAATAAAAAACGTGTTCATCTATGGAAGGAAGATATTCCCTTTTACTTGCTTGTAATTAGATATTTGGATTTGTATTTAGAATTGTCTGAAGGATTGGGGGTGATCAGTCCCCAATTACACCAAAGGATAAAATAGAGTATCTGGTGTCTATAATCCAACACTGAATAGAAAATAAAGAGAGAAGAAGAGAGAGGTACCAAAATACCCTGTGAAGAAAGAAGACTATGTATCGAAGTTTTTTAGTAACCCTAATATCTTCCCTTTTAAAAGAGGATAGGAAACACTACCTACGAATAACTTAGTTTCTTTGATACTTTCCATAACCCCTTAAACCACATAGTTGTAGATAGATCCATTCCCATATATATATAAATATATATATATATATATATATATATATATAAGAGAATGATTTCCCATATTCTTATCTTGTGTGATGTACTTTTTAGTAAAAGTGTGTACTAATGCTAAAATTATGGTGAATGAGGCTTAAGCCCCCAAGAATTTTAATTTTTTAACAAAAACTAATTATTTAAGTGGAGAAGGAATACAATATACATTCCCCTATAAATTTTTAAGAATTTTATAAATTGAGTCCAAAACGTTTTCCAAAACATGTATCCACAAGTGGCAATTTAAAACTATAGAAAAACATGATGTAGCTTCCCTAAGGAAGAAATGTATGGTAGGGTTAGGAACATCTGTAGATTCATGATCTTCATGTATAATATTGAACCTATATAATGTTTTCCAAATTTATGTATCTGGAGATGTTTCCAAGGACCTTTACCCTGTGAAAACCTATTTCTAAGTCCATAATTTTTTTTTGTAATTGTATAATATATCTTGATGAATGCCCCATCTTTTGAAGCATGTGTAATAAAGCATAGGATTTTATAGGTCAAAAGAATAGATGTGTACCCATGTAGTGTGTGTGTGTGAGGATTTTTAGGAGAGATTGGAATGTTGAAGTGGTAGCAACCGTTGAGAACTTGTACCTACAAAAGAGGGTTTCACATGGTGGATACTGTTAGAATTTGAGGATTCTAATAAATACAGATTTAATCAACTTACATATTACATAATGTTACAATAAATATTTAAATAAATATTACATCATAACATAAGTAAATAAATAAATACTTACAGGAAATAAATAACACAGGTGACACAATATTTATAGTGGAAAACCCCAATAGGGTAAAAACCACTTTGAAAATAATGTTTTACTTCAGAGAACTTATTTTACATCCAGTAAGATCACCTCCTCCTTTGAAACCCTATTTACCAAGGGTAAAACCAAATCACTTTATTTGCACACCTTTGATATATTTCCCGAATATGTCAAATGAGGACCTAAATTCCTTTTTATATAAGGTGACCGGGTATGTCTCCCGACCCACCTTTTCAACCTAAAATGGTTGACAAATATGCCTAGGTTGAGTAATATTTAATAAGTATAAATATAAATGATTCACATGATACTAAATACTTAACCTAAAGTATATTACCTAGGTATAGCATATTTAATAATAGAAATATAAGTATGTCATATTATTAAATATTTAACCTATATAATAGTGATGGACCCATATTACATTCAGGGTTGGCCATGCCACTTAATCATTATGTTCCAACACTCCCCCTTAATGTTAAGTGGGATAGGATAACATATGCTAATAGATTACCTTTCTGTGGTACACTACAAGATTTACAATCCTTAAACCATAACGGTTTTAGGATAGCATATCGGGTGAAGGAATTATAACACCTTCATCATACTCAAGTTAATTTTTGATAGAAAAGGATTTGGAATCCCAAAGTTCATCCCATGATTAGTGGTTAAGTATGATTTTTTAGTTTCACATATTCTCATAGGTTCTCATAAAAGGTTACTGAACCCAAGCGTATACGGAGTCTTTTACAACCAAGGACCTCCTCAATAATATGTTTGTACTGGATGTTTACCTATCAAACTTAATAGCACTAAAGAGTTTACTGAAGACTGCCTTTAAGCTCTTTCTATAATTCTTTCTAAAAAAGAAGTCAAGGATGTATACATGCCTGAAGGTCTTTTTACACTTTCCCAAAGGTCTTTTTACAAAAACCAAGTTCCATTAGGAGGTGACATTATCATACACACTCCCCCTCAATGGAAACTACGACAATCCAAGCTTTTCATGAAAGTGAAAAAAATTTGCAGTACTCAGGGGCTTTGTGAAGATATCAACAACCTTCTCTTTAGTCGACACGAACTTGAGATCTATCTCACCACTTAGCACCTTCTCACAGATGAAGTGTATATGTATCTCAATGTTCTTTTTCCTCTACTGTTATAATGTATTATGTGCAAGATATATGGTGCTTTGGTTGTCACAGAACAAAGGAACACTGCATGGATCCTTCATCTTTATCTCATCGAACAACTTCTTTAGCCATAGAGCCTCTTTTGCAACTTCCATTGCACTTCTATACTCAGCTTCTGTTGAAGAGATAGAAACAGTTGGCTGCTTTTTGCTACACCAAGTAATGGCAACTGCACCAAATTTAAACACATAAACATAGGTATATTTTCTATCCAATACATCACTAGCATGATCAGAATCACAAAATCCATATAAGTTATCATTTTCATTCTTATTATAATGCAACCCATAATTGATTGTACCTTTAATATATCTAAGAATCTCTTTTTGCAAGATTCCAATGATCTCTATAAGGTTCTTGCATTAACCTAGAAGCAATTCCTACTACATAGGAAATATCTAGTATGGTAATAGTTAGATATATAAAACTACCAACTAACTGCCTATATAAAGTAGGATCAAATTTTTCACATGCAGGTTTAAGATCAATTTTTAGTCCAACTTGCATAGGAGTAGAAATTGATTTACAATCAATCATGTTTAAAAAAATTAGTACATTGGTTGCATACTATGCTTGAGAAACAACAATAGAATGTTTATATTGAAATACAACCATGCCAATAAAATGATGTAAGAGACCTAAATCAGTCATTTCAAAATATTGTTTCAATTTTTCTTTAATTCTAAAAAATTAAAGTAGGATTATCACCAGTCATAAGAAAATCATCAACATATACACAAAAATGATAATATGTGATCCTTCTTGCTTAATTAATAGATCATTGTCAGAAGAACAATTAACAAATCCTAACTATTTAAAGAAAGAATTAATTTTCACATACTAAGCTCTACGAGCTTGCTTTAAACCACATAAGGATTTTTTCAATTTACAAACATAGTTTTCTTTACCAGTTTCTTCAAATCCTTTAGGTTGAGACATGTAAAGTTCTTCTTTTAAATAACCATTCAAAAATGTATTTTTCACATTCATTTGGTTGATTTCCCACCCAAATTGAGTGACAATTGTAAATAAAGTCCTAACAGTACTTATTTTAGCTACATGGGAAAATATCTCAACATAATCAATACCAAGTTTCTGAGTGAAACCTCTAACAACAAGTCTACATTTATGTTTTTCAATACTACCATCTGAATTATGTTTTACTTTTTATAACCACCTACACCCTATAATACTTCTTTTCTCTAGAGGTGGAACCAAATCCTAGGTTTGATTTTGAATTAGGGAACTATACTCAACTTACATTGCATTGACCACTTCTCATCCTGATGAAGCTACTTCAAAAATTTACAGCTTAGGTTCATACAACGTCATAAATGCATGGTATGTATGATGGCTTCTGGTCATTTTCCTAAGGTCAATAGGATTAGAAATTTCTAACACAAATTGAGCCCATTTTGGTTTCTTAACTATGGAGTTAGTAGAGTTTCTGAAGCATATATAGTATCAACACAAGAAACATCATCATGACCATTTACTAAATTAGAATCAAAACCATCATTTAGAAGCATTTAATGAAGTAACTTCAAGAGAAGAAAACAACACATGTAAACCTTTCACTAGACTATATCTATAAATTTAATATAAGCTTCGATAGTTAACATGTCATAACCTTTTATGCCATAGTTTTGAATTATTCAAACTCTGAGATATAAAACAAGATGCAGAAGAGAAATAATAAAAAATATATAGATCATTTCTTTGAATTCCTTCAACTATTATACTCTTATTACTATCCTTGATATATCAAGTATCCTTCATGCATGGATTCTAGTTATGTCCATACCTCTTTCGGATGTTTGATATTACCAATGTGTAGAAGGTACTCATCGTTCACATTAAATAGAAAGAGCATCTTACATGCATTGTAGGAATGTATTCATGTTATGTAAAGTTTCTTGATGACCAGTGGGAGAAACCTCAGATCCAAAAAAATCATCCAGAGTTTCCTCACCATAAATTCTATTTTGACCCAAATGTTGTAGTTGGTTTCATTCAGGATCTGGGTTTTGTCAAGACAGAAATAGTTGGGCATCATTGTTCTCCTAAACCTGTAAAACACACCTCATTATAATATACAATGTACCACAGAGTTAGATACATATTTAGCGATAAAAACAACACTTTTAATAGAATCATATCTAAATGTTATAGATCTAAACAAACTATTCGATCATAACTAATTTTGTCATTACAATGCATACTAATTAACCTCCCATGATCAAAATAATATCCCACATTATAAAGGGCTCTTTATTATACCCCAAATTTATATAAAAATTATTTATGACCATATAGAAGTGAAGAAGAGACCACTAAGAATGCATAAAAACTTCAAATTTCTAAAAAAAATTAATGTAGAAAAAAATATGGCCAGCTTAAATTTGACTTCTAAATGACCGTCATGATGGCTTTTTTTGGCCTATCGTGACGGTCATTTGACCATCAATTTTAACACAGTTAAAGATTCATGGAACCTACGAACTTAACTTTGACGTCTAAATGACCATCATATTGTCTTATATTTGGTCTACCATGATAGTCATTTGACCATCAAATTTAATGAAGCCAAAACTTGTGTATTTTCATAATGTGAAATTCTAGAATTTCTTCTTCTGTATAATATTAGGGAGGTTATATTTTAACACATTATAATAACCTATTATAATTCATAATGTAAAAATATATACATTTTTTATTAAAAAATGTATATAATTTATAAAATGAAAATAAAAAACAACATATAGTTCATAAAAATGATAAACTATAGTATATTGTTTTTATATTAAAAAACACATAACCCTTATTAAAGGGGTTTAAAAGACATAGACCAGGTTAAAAGAATTTTACCATGTGCAAGTAGATTTATGAGAATATAGATTAACTTGCATATTTTACAAAGGGGACAAGTAATTTCACCCGACCAATGAAATAAATTGAAATCCCTATTTTCATGAACCTTGTCTCCTTCCTTCATTTACTCTTAATTTTACCCTGCACACATTTAAAAGTATGAAAATATTGCAAAATATTTTATATAATTCTTGCAAGCTAAAAACTTTAAAAAATTTATGTGGCTATAACTACCAATATTTTAATAAATATTACACACCTTTGATATATTTCCCAAATATATCCAATGAGGACCTAAAGTCCTTTTTATATAAGGTGATCGGATATGTCTCACGGCCCACCTTTTCAACCTAAAATGGTTGACACATACACCTAGGTTTATAATATTTAATATTAGAAATATAATCATTTCATGATATTAAATATTTAACCTAAAGTATATACCTAGGTCAGTATATTTAATAATAGAAATAGAAATATTTCATATTATTAAATATTAACCTATATATTAGTGATGGACCCATATACATTAAGGGTTGGCCAGACCACTTAATCATTATGTTCCAACAGATACCATGGTGTGCAAAGAGATAAATGGAAAGAGAAATAAGAGGAATGATAGTAATGAGAAAAATAGTAGTAGTAAAAATGGAGATATAATAAAACAATCAAAGAGAGATAACAATATTCATGTGAGAATTCAATAACAATAAAGTATAGAGAATATTCACAACTAATCATGAAGCCACAAACATGGAATATTCATGGTGTCTTAAGATAATCTAGGCATGTAGGCTACATATAAGAGAAGAAATTTCACTCAAAAAATCTGTAAATCCATAAACATGGGAGACCCATGGTGCCACAAGACATGAAAGGTACTCATGCTACATTTAATGAATTAGACAATTATTAACACAAATAAGTACCAACATATACAACAAATAGTGATGTCAAACATTGATAAAATGATTAGAACAACTAGTAAATAAGCACATAAAGCAAGATATATCAGCACTGCATAAGAACATGTGTTAGTCATAGTAGTTCAAAATATGGCATGTACACAATATGCGTAATCAAGCATGGTCATAAATTATTAAGGAACTATAATGAAATAATATCACCTTAATAATGTAGAGGGATGCCCTCAAGAGAAGAATGTAAGGAACCAAGATAGTTTTTATTAGCATGTAACAAGATGTGTGTTCTGAATCAATATCAATATAACTTGTGAAGACATGTGCGTAAAGAGTATAAAAGATATCTTATCAATCAAACCATAGTGAAAAACAACATATGTAATGTAAAGTGCTAACAATGCAAGTTATGAGTATAGGTCTTGGTTTAGTAATTTTTCAAATTTATGAATATTTTTATATTTTTGAATTTAATTTATGTACAAGGAGAGGGGTACTACAAGAGATAACCAAGAAGAGTCTATATTATTGGGAAATTTAAATCTCAAATGGTAAAGGAGGAATAGATTACAAATATGTTATAGTATTTGTAGAAACTATAGAGGATTCAAGACATGATATAAAGTTAAAGAGGGGTAAAATCATTAGAGATAATTTGGGTAGAAGGCTTTGAAATGATATTTTCGATAAGAGTTTTATTCCTTGAATAGATTTCAATTAATAGATATTGATTTCTATTTATGTCTGAAACCCATTGGGATTGAAGAGGTATGATATAACATGTGATGATGAGGGATAATACTAGCATTATTAGTAAACATTGGGAAGAATCACCCTCACCAAAGTATGCAAGGTCATATATATTACATGGAAACCTATTCTTGGAAAATAAGGAAGGAAGATTCACGTATGCCCCCAAGTATTGGAAAAGTTATCATATAGTACCATTCATATTGATAGAATATTGATATGAAACTACAAGATGGAAGGATGCATCATAAAATTATACTAGTAGAACCAGTAATGGAAAATACCGATTTAGGTTATGTATCTAGTGCTCTTAGAAAAGGATTGTCTAACATGAGAAAGAATTTTTAGATTGATCAATACAAAAATATTCATAGCCATCGAGGTTAAGAAAATAATTGTCATTATCAAAAAGAGGAATATTAAATTTACATAAATGTTCACTTAGCATATCAATTTGTTCATCATCACCACTATCAGAATCCCAATTATTGACCCAACTATCATCTTTTTTAAGACTTATCTATATTGGTAATTTGGTACACCTTGATATTTTTCTTCATATTATCCCCATTGGGGATGGGAACTATACCGAGAGATGGTTTTGTAGAATAAAACTTAGGATTACGTCAATATGTGATTATTCATGTAGATATATACATATCATCATCATCATCATTAATCATATTTAGATCATCTACGCCATGTGTGTAAAGTGCCACCTTACTATTTACGAACAAATGAATAAGATCATTTGTATATGTAATAAAATTAGTATCACATCCAATATCATCATTTAGAGTAGAATTTGGCTCATCATTTTTTAGAGAGGTAAATATATCTACATGATCCATTGTTTTGATACCCCTTGATTGGATTTATGTATGCTCTAAGTAATCTGAGGCCATGTGTTATTGTTTATGCTCAATTGGTAATTCTTCCATTTCTATTTGCACAATAGTAGGATGTAATTTTTTCCTTGAGAGTGGCTCTTCTAAAGGAGGTATTACCTTTTTATCCTCTATATGAGGGGGTGTCTTTTTTAACATTCAAAATTTGTATCATTCAACATTGCATTATGTTCATTAGACATAGATGTATCAACTTTAAGAAACCATCTATATTTAGGTACTTGAGATGATTGCATAGTATAACATCATGTATCAAAGGGAATAAAGTCCTTATGCTCAAGTTGTATCTATGTTGTTCGTGTAGCCTAGATTTTATCACCAACTGCCCAAGGTGTGCTAGCACGTCACTCAACCTGAACTGAGCACTCACCCGAAGCGTGCAAGGGTACCAGGTCCTTCTTTAGAGAAGCTTGTTCAAGATGTTAGCATGATTGAATATATATTTCATATCCATGACAAATAATCAAGTATTCTAAAGTACATAAACCAGATCTAGAACTTACCATGCAAAGGATTAACTAAACAATTACTATAATTAGATTTACCATGTAAGATCCATGTTCAATTACATCCAACACCAATATCCAGCCAAGAAGATTCATCATATTAATATTGTAAAACACAGAAGCTTCTTGCATACATCATAAAGTCACTATAGTCATGCATGCTACCAAACTTGCAGCATAACACTACAATAATATCAAACTATCTAAACCATGTAAATCAATACATATTTATAGGGGTGGGTACTTTCCCTTCACTGTCAATGCACCATCAAAAATAGGATACATGATAATAATAGCCATGCGCCCTTACATGAGAATACAAAAACATGCAAGCTTACTAATAATAGATTATCTAATAATACAACTATAATATAATCCCATTATTAGATCCAAAAATCTGCATGGCACTTGATCTTCTGCTAGTCCCAAAATAGCCTTGCGTTATCTGCAAGCCTTTTAAAAAACATGCTCTATACTCCATGTCCAAAACTAGCCCCAATCTGTAAATGGCTAAGTCTTGATTTCAAATTATTCCTAGACACGCCCTGTTCTACTCTAATTACATGCATTCATGTGTGCCATGTGTTTGTGTGCCCAATCCTTCTGCACTTTCATACTTGAGTTGTATTTCATTAACTCAACATTACCCCACACTAATTTCATTTCTATCCTCGGAAATGGGTAATCCCAACTTGTCTCTCAAAGAATAAATAAAAAATAATGAATGAAATAATAAAGGAGTACTTGTATAAAAAGAATGAAAAACTACTTAGAGCCTTACTCTTCTACAGGAATGATTAACTCTAGATATTAATTCTTAATCTCTACCACCAAATCATTCCAATCACTCAACGTTTGACTAGTTTTATCAGGAATGTCTGTAACTAGTTTTTTCACTCTCATTCTACAATATTCTAACAATGTTATCCATGCTAGAGACCATTCCCTCCATAAGATCCATTTTCTACGTAATGATTTTACCAATGTCCTTTATTTTCTCCTTATGTGTATACTGGGCTGCTGCAAGTGTGTTGCGCTTTTTCTCAATCAACGTAAGCCTCTCCACATGCCCAAGTGTCTCATTCTTCATCACCTTGAGGACCTCATTTTCTTCTCCAATGGTCCTTGTCTTTATAATGGCATATGGGGCTTCACACATAGTCAATGCCCAATCTGCTTTCTTAAGCTCATCCTTTAAAGCCTACAATAAGGATACATAACTTGCAATCTTCTGTGTAACAACAGATTTGGCTCTTGTTTCCTTTTCTGAAATATCCTTAGGCATCAACATACACATGGGCCCTTCCTCCAATAGCATTTGAACTGTTGTACATAAATAATGTAGAGCAGATTTAAAATATGTGGCAACCTTCTCCTGAAAGTGTGGCCTCTTCTCTATGATCTCATCTCAAATTTTCTTGGCTTTCCTAAGTACGTTCTTCACTTCTGCCTCATTTTTTTCCTTTTCTTTTGTAAGGTGCTTTATCTCAGTGTCTTTATCTTTCTTATCATCTAACAGGGCCCTAATACTTTCCACTTTATTAACATATTGTCATGTAACTTCCGTAGATACCTTAGTGAGGGAATTGATCACCTGCTCATCTGACATGACAATGGGCTTAATATTCATATAGCGCGAATGGGGTGCCTTCTTCAATTTGTGTGACATGCAGGATTCCTCACATACATCAAAATCATGCTCCTTCATATGAGTCCATATCCACATCCATGAGCTCCCATTCATATAAATCCTTGGGTTCCAAAGTACCTTGGAACCGCAAGTGTATATTTTTTCTTGGGTCATCAATATACCCAACAGTCAGAGTCTCATATGTCACTTCCTTCTTATCTTACTAGAGCACTTACCCTTTGGCATCCTTGTGCCTGAATCCAAAACCATCCCTTCATCTATCTGTGTAATATGTGGCATGCTAGATGGCTCACCCTTATCTTCACCTATCTCCAAGACAACGTCCCCACTATCTATGTTTTGTTCCTTCAACTCCTCTTTAACATCCTTTACCTCCTCTTTCTGAGGCTCATCTATATTCTCGTTCTCAACTGGGGTGTTCAGCGCACTTTCCTCATATTTTTCTTCTTCTTCCTCCTTTCGAGGGATGTACCTGAACCTATTTTTCTTCTCAGGTTCCACCTTCACAGGTGAAGTCCTAGGTGATATTTTGGGGGGCTGGGAAGGTTCCACACCCTGAGTCTTTGTTCTTCTAAGTACCCTCTTATAATGAGGTTCCTCAAGAGTTTTTTCTAGATCCACCTCCAACGCGCCTATCTCCAGCACTTCATCTTCTTGTTGTAGTGGAGGAGTTACCTCACGCGCACTTTTCTCTCCAATAGTGGGTTGTTTTCTACCCCTATGCTCTAAATCACCACTATATTATGGAATTTCTTCCTCTTCTCCTTCTTCTTCCACAAGGGATGAGGTTGGTTCCTCATCTGCCAAAGTACCAACTATATGCTTCCCCTTGGGTGTGCTAGGAAGTTTGAGCTCATTTTCTAGATACCTCTCATTTTCCAACCTGGGTTTGGGTTGGATATACACAAGGGTTGCCCCAATCTCACCAATATCCAAACTCATAGCCTTCATATCAATACTATCTAAAATTAACCTTTCAATATATGTAGAATTACTTGGATACACGTAAGTCTTTCTGAGAGTATGGTAGTCACAGTCTACCTTATCAACATTGAAGATCAAATGATGCATGTCTAAAAACCTGTGTATAAATGCCTAGAAATAACACGCGGTGAAGGCATAGGGGATCTTACACCAAGGGCTCCACTTCCTGTCCTTCATCCTAAATCATGCAATTCAGAAGTGTTGGTACACTGCAAACTGTACTTTCTTACCCAATACTGAAGGTAACTTCTTGGGTATTATCCATTCCTCTCCAAATGCAGCAAAAATTCGTGCATACCATGACTCTTCCCTTTGTTTAAATGGTCCACTCATGGACCCATCACATGTATATTCCTAAAATATATAAGCAAGAGATTTATTTTCTACAATATACTTTCATATTTTATCATTTGACCCATCAGGAACTCTAATTTCTACAAAGACAAGGGATAATAGGATTGCACCAAAACTAATCTTCTCACCTCTGTGTGTTTCCTCAATTATGGTTTCAACAATGAAACCCATGAAGTTGTAAGTCAACCCTTTAGTCATTTTATTTACTAAATTTAACCATAATGTGCTCACCTGTGACCATTACTCGTGGTTATTCAGCTTTGTCAGGAGGTGTGTTACTACTTGGATAAATGGGTATTTCATCAACTTATCAATGTTCATTCTATTCCCCCCCTTTAGGTAGCCCAACACTTTTCTTTTTGCAATGATTCAAGCCTTATCTGTCAGGTCATTTCTAATCTCTTTTCCTGGATTCCTCAATCCTGTCAGGGTCCCAATCAAGGACGTGGTGATTATCATCCATTGTCTAGCACAATAGAAGAAGTCCTCATGGAATCTTATCAACAACCACTGGTACCATTTTTCAGGTTTTCCAAAATAAGGGAGCTCATATAATTATAAAACCTCCACCTTTATAGAAATATTCTCACCCATGTCATCATACATGGCCATATCATTTGATGTTCTCTTGTTTTTTTTCTTCACCAGCAATTTATCCAGCTCGTCTTTGTTGTTTGTTTTCTGGTGGTTGTAATCACTCACTTTACTTTGGCTAATGTGTGAGTCCTAATTACAACCCATGTAAATCCCCTTAGAGTACTTCATCTCGGATAAACAGCTTTCTAGGGCATCCTCCACTTTAATTTCTACTTCCTTCTACTTCTTTTCCCTTGAGGCTACTCTAGGTGCTCTCTTCGGTGCCATAATAACTATAAAGGTGTGATCTTTTACCTTCTTTGAGCTCTGCAATTCCAACTCCACGTGCCCTAGCTCAAAACCAAAACCCTAGCCATTAATATTCTTCCACACATGCCTATTCTCTACTCAAACACTTCTCCCAATGGAGAGGAAATCACCCTGGTGTGTAAATCTTAAAAATCCAACTAGTTTGTGGCTCTTCGCACTTCACATCTCGTTTTCTAGCTCACTCGTCAACAAATTTCTTGAATACTCTTTTTCGTAAAGGTAAGAATGATTTCAAAACACATCCTTATATAGTTGTTCAAAAAATTTCCACATTTATTAATCTTCCCTTACCACCATACCCAATATTGATTTATCATTTCTATAATTTTTCATGATGCTTATTTCCGCGCCACAGTCATAACCTTCTAGCGTGCATTCTATTTCTTGTAAACATACCTCCTTTTGTACACCCTCATGCGCTGAATTACTTCGCCATTGCACCTTTTACTAGGTAGTTTCCACTTCTACAACCTACCTTGTGTTACACTGTGAGTCTAATTATCCATACATTGTCTTCAATCATGAGAATTCTTTTTCTTTTCCATCTGCACCTTTTCTTTAAGCACTTGCATAATATTTATCCTATGCATACTCGTCTTCAAATAATATTCAAACTTGGCAATGAACCATATATATATTCTGCCCCACACTAAGGGTACACACGGTCCTCTGTGCATGAAAACACTTAGATAGTAATCAAATTCTGGTGTACAAGTGCACTTATTACACAAAACACTGAACTAAATTGACAAAGCATAGAAATAATGAAGGAAACATATATGAAAGGAAAGCATTAAGGGAATCTAATCTAGGTGGCAATATTACCTTATTACAAACACCAAGAAGACTTATTTATAGTAGGGCTTTAGCCTAATCTTGTTTAAGTAACCAAGAAAATGTGTTCCATCCAGAGCTTCTAACTAGAAAGTGCCTGAATCAAGTATATAAGTTATAACATTCAGTCCCAACAATTGCACCTTAAGCTTTCCAAGGTGGCACAAAAACTTTAAATAATACAGAAGTACCATTTACCCAACCTTAACCTTCTTATCCTTGATGTTCCTATCATGCCATGCTTTTTTTCTGGCCTTTTCTTGCTTCTGACTCCATCTTGCTATAGCGCGCCTTTCATCTAGCTACATAAGTTTGTCAATACATTCTTTAAGTTCCTACTCATCCGTTAAACCTCCTGCACGAATAATACATAGAGATGGTAACATGAATTCCACTGGTAGAATAACCTCCATGCCAAACACCAATTGAAAGGGTGTGGTTTTTTTCAACCTTTTATAGGTTGTCTTGTATGCCCAAAGTATAGCAGAGATTTTATCATCCAAGTCTTTCCTTCCAACAACACAAATCTTAGTCAAGGTATGGCTCAATATCTTATTGAAATCCTTAGACAATTACTATTTTCCTGAGGATGATAGGGTGTTGTTTTATGGTGTGTAACCATAAATTCATACTAATAGTATCCTAATGGTCTCATGAAGAAAATGAGTACCCCTATCACTTGTCAAACTTAAAGGGCATCCATACCTGTTGATAATATTTTCCTTCATAGAACCTTGCTGTTGTAGTTGTTGTGCCATCATTTGTAAGCGTAGCTTCTGTCCAACCTTATGAGATTATTAGTATAAGCTATACGATAGCGCAGATCCAGTCCTGCACGTGGTTAGGGAGATATGACCCACAAAGTCAATTGTCCCACTTTTCAAAAGGTTATCTGCACTAACAATAGGCCTCAAAGGCATTTCATCTCTATTCCCAGGCTTTCCAAGGTGCTGACAATGGTTACACGCCTTATAATATTATTTGTAATATTTTTATAATGTTTCCCACCAATAGACCAACCAATAGAATCTTGCATGTGCAGTGGCATCACCTTGCATAGTGTCCACCTGTAATACCGCCATGAGTCTCCTCCATAATTGTTTCCTTCTCATGCTCAAGTACACACTGGTGCACAAAACTTCATACCTGACCTAGTTTGTATAAGTCTCCACTGATCAACATGTAATGTAGACGACGCATATGGCCAGATGTGGTCTTCTCTAAAGCCTTCATGTCCTTCCGACGCTACACCTATGCATAAAAGAATGCAATATCTTCTAAGTAAGAGGGTGCACGGTTCAATCTGAACAATTGTGCATATGACTATTATGTCCTTAATGCTCTACGCGTCCTCACTCGATTGAATACTTGATAAATGGTCTGGTCTAGAATTACTCTTTCCTGGCTTAGTTCCACCACAGTAAAGTTAAATTATAGATAATTAAACATTAACCCAACGTACATATGCGCCCCTGTAAAATGGGATTTTCTCACCAAGTACTTCAATCACCACGTGGTCTATATAAAAGACGAAAGGTCCTGCCAGCAAGTATTGTCAAAACTTATCCCAGCTCGTATATTATAGACAAGGCTCTCACTGGTACTCGTGTAGTGGTGTAATTGTGTTCTACGGGAGTCAAATTCCTGAGTCGCAAAAAAAAATATGATCAATAATCCCTTCTCCAAGCTGGGCTAGTACCTTTTTGCCAATGGCCATGCCAGAGGCATGTTACATGATCAGCGCCGAAAAGTCCTCGGTCCATGAAGCTAATTTTTCAGAATAGGCGTTGTAGTAGAGCCTTTACCTTCAGTGTCTTAAATGCGCGTTGCTGCACCTCACCCCAATAGAACTTGCCTTTACCCTTCAATTTTCCTCCAAGGGTATGACGATCTTGAGCATATTATTTTATAAACTTCTTGTAGCTACACCTGTAAAATCTAAAGAATCCGAGCACCTCGCTTTGAGCTAGTATGATTGCTCTAAGCCTAAAATAACAGTAACCTTAGCAGGTGCATCCACTATTCAAGCCTTCCTTACAAATTGATATGTCGCTTAGAAAAATTCTTCAAAGGGTGTGGAAAACACACACTTCTTGATGTTTAGAGAGATGCTCAACTTTTGACATCTGTCAAACATGAGCTCTGCAGTTATCACAGTAGATCCTCCACAAGCCCATAGATTGTCTAATCATCTAGATATACGTGAAAGAACTTATGAATAAAGTCTTCCCAGAACGACGATGCACCACAATGTACAGAAAATACTAATTAAGCACATTCTTTAATCCAAAGGTAGATAACTGTGTATGCAAATTAGTGCCATTCCCCACTCAGTGGTCGAAGCTGATCTTCTATCTGATCCTCTTTAGCTGATCCTTAGTCTACATGATATCTAGAGAATCCATTAGTGACACAGGAGTGAATCTTGCGCCTTGCTACGCCTTCCAAGATTTATTTCAGTAAATGGTGTGGGAAATGGATCAATTACTATATGTAACATTTAACTCAGAAAATCTAATCCATTTGCTTACATAATTTATGATGTCTGCCTTTATTCATTAATTAAAAACATGAACTGACATTCACCATAGGAAGATAATCGCTTCACTCAGACTCCTTGATGGGCTCAATGATGCTAGAATTCAACATTATATCTTCTAATTTCTTCTTTCACTTATGACACGCAGGTTTTTTTGCATCGTAGGATAAATAGATCTACTTGATAGGGACTATTCCCTATGTACAAAAAGGCTCTTAAATCCAGATGCCAGAAGGAGAAAACCCATCCACAGAAAGGATAAATGCTTTTCCAAATAATGGAGGCTCAAAAGCCAAATATATCAGTAAAGAGTTTTACAAAAAGATCAATCCTGTTTAGTGGTCTGGCGCAATAACAAAAGGACCAAAAAACAACAAAGAGGGGTCCAAATTCAGGGCATCCCAGCAAGTAAAGCAGCATCAAAACCGTATGAAAAATAGCAACTTCACAGTAACAAAACAACATTCCTTCCGGTTCCACTGCTATGCATTTGAGAGCCCTGATACATCTTGACCTTAATTTTTTGGAGTAGATGGTTGAATTTTAGCGCAACTGTGCGTATGGCATGAGAAGGATCGTTCAATGTCTGCCTGCACAAGTGCAAGGTCACGGGTCTCATTGAATCCCAGATGTTATTAGAAATAGCCACTAGGGCTGCACACACTTACTCACGTGCTTATCTTAGCCACCATAGTAAATTATAGACACCTTTCAGAGAAAAGAGGATGCAATCATGACACCCCTTGGCATGTGCCTAGCCTAGCATGTAAGAGAAAGGAGCTTCTTGACAAATCTCAGCAGTATGTATCAATTTGTTCTTTATAAAAGATGAAAGGTGTTGTCAACAAGTATTGTTGAAACTTATGAAGTGTGTATATCATAGACAAGGCCTTGCACTTCGTAGTGGTGTAATTTTGTTCTGTTGGAGTCAACTTATTACTCACAAAACAAATAGGATGATCAACAATACCTTCTCCAGGCTGGGCTAATACCATGCCAATGGCCATGCCAAAGGTGTCTACATGAACATGAAAAGGCTTGGACCATGAAGGAAAGCATAGAATATCCACTGTAGTAAGCCTTTCCTTTAATGTCTCAAACACAAGCTGATGTGCCTCACCCCAATAGAACTTTACTTTACCCTTCAATAGTTCCTCTAAGGGTGCAATGATCTTGGCATAACATTTGATAAAATTTCTATAATATCATGTGTGCCCCAAGGATCCATGCATCTCGCTTTGGCTAGCAGGTTCCTCTAAGCCCAAAATAACAACAACCTTAGCAGGATCCACAAGCAAGCATTTCTTACATATGATGTGTCCTAGAAAAACTCCAAAGGGTGTGGCAAACACTCACTTTTTAATACTCAAATAGATTCTCAACTACCAACATCTCTCAAACATCAGCCTTAAATTATCACATTGATCCTTCACAAGCCCATATATTTTCCAATCATCTAGGTAAACATGTAAGAACTTATGAATGAAATCCTTGAATGCTTGTACAACAATACATGAAAATACTGCAGGCGCATTCTTTAATCCAAAAGGCATAACCATGTATGCAAAAATCCCCCACTCAGTGGTGAAATTTGTCTTCTCTTGATCCTCTTTAGCTATCCTTGATGATATCCATAAAATCCATCAGTGAAAGAGTATATTTGAAATACCCTGCAATGCCTTCTAGATTAATTCCAAAGTAATTGGTGTCATCAATCTAACATGTATCATTGAATGGGTCCTTGGTAATCCACACAAATTCCCATTTTTCCATTTTTTTTAATACTGATCACCATATGGCTAAAAAAATTGACTCCTCAATACGCTCAATGATCCAAAATTTAGCATTTTGTCAATTTCTTCTTTGAAGACCTTGACATGCAGGTTGGGATTCATCATGTAAGGCCTCTTCCTAATTAGGCATGGACCTTCCTTTAGCTTGATTCTCATCTCATCCAAATATTCATGTACCCCTTTCAATTCATGATAGACTCTAGGAAACAAATCTTGGAAGTCCCATAATAGCTCAATTATCATAGCAACCTCAGAATCAAACCAATAATCTCCAATCATGGCCTCCTTAGGTTCAACATCTGTTCCAATGTTTATTTTCTTGGTCTTAATCAGCTCATGGTAGGTGTGCTCCCTCTCATCTACACTGTCCAAGACCTCATGTGTACCCTTTGTGTGCTCAACATCTAGTCTCTCCACCTCTTCATCATTAACTATGTAGACCATCTTACCCTTTTCTCGTTCTAGGAAGATGCGCCCAAGCTACTCTGGAATCTGTTTCTTCCTCTTCAAAGCACGCCTCTAGGTTTGACTCACCTAAAAACTCCTGAAGGGGA
The DNA here is from genome assembly GCA_019776745.2 of Taxus chinensis. Taxonomy (NCBI): domain Eukaryota; kingdom Viridiplantae; phylum Streptophyta; class Pinopsida; order Cupressales; family Taxaceae; genus Taxus; species Taxus chinensis. The sequence continues at coordinate 280,775,366 of CM034148.1, forward strand.
TTCCTAGCCTTTACACTATCTCCCATAGTTAAGCACTTCATAAATTGTAACACCTCATTCACCAAAGGTTTAGTGGAAAAATAGTCAAAGCTCTAAATCATCCTTGCAATAAATTCTTGCCAATTTACGGTCTCTCTATTCAACTCTGTATAGACATACCAAGCGAGTGCGCAATCTTGCAAGGTGAATTAGAGCTTGTGCACCCATAATGAAGGTGGTAAATCTTCCCGCCCCTTTGTCTAGAGTCTCTCACAATGCTAAAAAATATCATTACCATGAAAATTCACAAATATGAGTAGGTGCATTGTTCCTTAGAAATCTAACAGATAAAACAATCTTCACCTCTCATCACTCCAAAATATTATCCTTGTGAACCATACACCATCGCACTACCATCCCATGTAATGTATATACTAACATATTCCTTCTTTCCACTTGACATTCCCACTAAACTTCCACAACAAGAAGGAATACTTTTGGATTCTCTTCACCAATGTACCTTAGTACTTGGTTGCTGCCCAAATGCTTGATACTACGCGGCTTGTTTATGCACACAACTGCACTTCTCACTTCACGCCCAACCATTTCATAAGTTCCATGTGGCCAGTTGTCACATGCAACACTTATAGTATCACTCATGGACTGTGCATGATCCCATTGAAGAACTCCTTCCTTTGATGGGTCAATAACTTTAGGATCTCGAATGGTGCGCACATAAATTATATTCAAATCTTCTTCACTTAAGAGCTCTACATAAGGTGAATATTTCCCTTCTGTTAAGGGGATGATGACATGCTCTTCCTTGTTCTCAAAAATTATATATCCCTTGTTGAAGCGTAGATCAACATTGTTTGCATAACACCAAGGGCACCCAAGTAAAGTTGGAAAAGTGTCAGCTTCTGCAAGCGCTAAGACCTCAAAGTCCCTAGTAAACTTGGCTCCATGTATAGTAATTTATACATCCTTTGAAACTCCAACAGGTGTGGCTTTAGTCCTGTTTTCCATAAACATAACATTTGAATATGGCTGCAATGGTGGTTTGTCCATCTGAACCCACACGTCCAAAGTGAACACATTCACTTCCGCGCATGTGTTAATCAGAATATTACTCAAAATCCAACCATCAATAACAAGATTCAGAGTGATTTGCTTTTCATAATCTAGGATATGAGGAGGGAGGTTAGCGTGTAAAATTATGCCTTTCATGTTCAAGCCCAACACACATAGTGTTTCCCTTTAACCAGCTCCCCAACAAAGGAATGATGTTTTATTGTCGCAACATCTTGCAAACCTCCTTTAGATAATTAACATCTATCTGATGGAGCTCAACTACCTTGTTTTTTTCTAATTTCTGCGACTGTTCTTTTAAACACTATATCTCACGTTGTAAATTCCTAATCACCTCCATGGTTTCTTGATAAACCTCCTTTTGGTGCATATGGTTTGGATACTTTACATGTAGTACCTCCTCCTTAGTAACAGAGGGCTTCTGTTTCAGAACTTCTCTAATGCGTGTAGCCTCAACATGTGTAGTGATCTTCACAGGTACCCTCTTAGGATTAGGCGCTAACTTTGACATCCAATGATCTTCCATGACACGCTATACTCTAACCATTCCTGCGCCCTTGTATTGCTTATAGTTCTTGCTCAAATGTTCATACAAGTTTGGGAACTCTTCATAATTATGGTTCTTTCCACAAAAAGAACAAACAATTTTCTAAGGGCATTCGTGCCTGTAGTGATCAGGAGATCCGCATGTATAACAAGTTCCATGAGGGAAATCACTTCTTCCACCACTGCGACCTCGGCCTCTGAATCCTCCTTGGTAACTTCGACCTTTACCACAACCTCCATCAGAGCGCCCTTCACTATGATCATGGTCATGATGCTCACCTTTCTCCTTAGAATTATTTGCAATGCCAGTCTATCGTACGCCAATATCAATGCATCATGAATATGATCAATCAACTTGTAATCCTCAGTATCACGAGTAGTGAGACATGTTAATATTTGTAAATATTGTAGTAACATGACACGTTCTTTCTTATCACATGTTTCAACAATGGGCACTGACTTGAAATATGGTCCAAGTGACAGATCTCACAGTCTAGCAACAAGGAGCGCACTGAATTTACGAGGACATCTATCCTTAGTATGCCCTTCTACTTCAAATTCTGTGCACCAAATCCCACTGCGTGTCTCATGTGCCGAATCAGCTGAAAACTTTCACTAAGTGTTTAGCCATTGTTGCAATATGAGAGCTTCCAAAAATGGGATCACTCCTGTGTCTACACTCCCTACCGCCTCAGCATGCAAAGTTGCTTCAAGTGCTTAACGTGGATTTGTATAAGTCTTATGCGAAAGTGCCCTTCTAAAAGGCATGATCAGTCCTCTAACGAACCACTGAGCATATTGGCTCGCGTGTATTTCATAAGATAACTTGGAAAAAAGGGTCTTGAACCGAGCATCATACTCCTGAACACTCTTAGTAGTGTCTTGCTTAATGTATTTCAATGCGTTGATGCTCTTCTGCTTAAACTCAGGGATATTAAATTATTTCAAGAAAGCATCCTAGATGCACGGTATAATCTACATAAGTCTGGTCAGGGTCAAAATTTTTGTACCAACTATGTGCACGCACCTACAATGTAGTCGCAAACTGACTTGCCTTGCACTTTGTAGCAATAATCCCCTTCATGGGCCATATTATCTCACACATATGCATGTGCTTGACTGCATCATCGATGCTAATATATTCTGGAAGATGGAGAGATATTTCCATATAAATTTAATAAGGTTGGTGCGAACCTTACCCACCAAATCCAGAACCTATATTTCCTCCCATGTTTCCTCTGCCCTCCGAAACCACTAGATCCACCAGACCCTGAACCACCTGATCCTTCTGACCCCCCTCCTCCTGAAGTAGGAAAAGGACTAGAGGATGCACTGCCTTGTGCTCCCAAAATTGTGCTAAACTAAACACCCATAGTATGCAAAGTTGTGCTACTTCCAGTTATTATGTCAACGTATTGCGTGCCCACGTTTTGTGCCGATGATGTACCAGAAAAGATACCTCCAACCAGACCTCCAAATAACATAGATGACAACTGTGCCTCCATAGATGAATAAGCTACCTGATTAACTCCTGAACTTGACTGCAAATCAACTCTATCTATTGCAACTCTACTGCCCACACTAGCCTGCTTATTGTTAACTTCCACAGAAATTGGAAAACCAAGCACAAGGGCTAGGTTGCTAGGTAGGTTCAGATGCCCGCCCGTGGGTCCACTAGTGTTTCTTCCGATGCACCTTCATTTAAATCTGGAGAGGTTTCCCTTCCATGCTTTCCCAAATGGGGGAGTTCCAGATGCTTTGGCTCCACATCCTCTGTGTGAGTTCCAAATTCTTCACGATCTATCTCCCTCAACAACACCATTCTTTCCACGATCTCTCATTGCTTCATCAGATCCCTCTCATGCACTTCATTAAACTTAAGTCACCTTTTTTCTCTTTGCCTCTTTGCCATTAGATCCACCATCCTTTACCACACCTGCTCCTGCCCCCTCGCACGTGGTGGGGTTTAGCTAGCCATAGGTTTCTCTTCCAAAGCTAGGCTCACAATCAAGATCTTAATTGCCAAAGGAATACCATTCAAATATGATCCTTTGGGTTCACACACAGAACTGGAACTCAAAAACCTTTGAACATGAGTAAGTAGAAACTGCGTACTCAAGAAAATAGCTTTTTAAAACACCATGGAACCAAATATCCATAACGTGCGCAAAATCATATTTACATCATACAAAGCCTAGAATTCTTCCTGCGTCCAAACAAGTGTGCGAAACCTCCAATTCCTCTTAGACACGTAAGCAACCAGCCACTTGTACAATGATATATGGGAAATATGGTGAAGAACGTCTCATATAATGCATCATACAGATTCTTTTCAACCCATGTCCACGCATTAAACTTAGGTCCAGTGCTAAATTTGCAATCATACTCTTCTTCTAGATCGTCTAACCACTCTTCAATACTGGCCAAGGTCAATCAGTATGGCTTCATAATGCAACATCTTAAAAAACATCTAAGAAAGAGGTCCCAACAATGGAACCAATGATGTAGCCTAGATTTTACCACCAACAGCGTAAGGTGCGTTGAGCACATCACTCAACCTGAACTGAGCACTCACCCAAAACACGCAAGGGTACTAGGTCCCTCTTTAGAGTAAGATTGTTCAAGATGTTAGCATGATTGAATGTATATTTCAAATCCATGACTTAGTTAATCAAGTATTCCACAGTGCATAAACTAGATCTAGAACTTAACCATATGAAGGATTAACTAAAAATTACTATAATGAGATTTACCATGTAATATATATCCATGTTCAAGTACATCCAACACCAATATCTAGCCAATAAGATCCATTATATTAATACTGTAAAACATAAAAGCTTCGTACATACATCCTAAAATCACCATAGTCATGCGCATCTACCAAACTCACAACATAACACTACAATAATATTGAACTGTCTAAACCATGCAAATCAATACATATTTATAGGGATGTGGAATTTCCCTTCACCGCCCATACACCTTTATAAATAGGATACATGCTAATAATAACCATGTGACCTTACATGAGAATACAAATGCATGATCCAATCCTTACTAATAATAGATTATCTAATAATACAAACTGTAGTATAATCCTATTATTAGCTCCAAAACTTGCTTCATGGTGAATTGATCTTCTGTTAGTACCAAAATACCCTTGTGTGATCTCAAGTCTTCTACAAAATTTTCTCTACACTCTATGTCCAAAATTATCCCCAATATAGGCAAATGGTTAATTCTTGATATTTCAATTGTTCCTAGGAGTGCACATATATTCTACTATACTTTCCACGCATTCCTGCGCGCCCTTTGTCTCACACGAACCAATCCTTCTGTGTTTTCATACTTGATTTGTATTTCATCATCTCAATAGTTTTCACACATGAACAATGCACTTGATCAACCATGTTAACTAATGCATGAAAATTCCCTAAAATGGGTATGAATTTTATTTCCTTTTAACTAATACTTTAAATTATATCTTAAAGGAGGGGGGGAGGGGGGGGGGGCAATGATTGGGTGGAGGAAATTGTATATACCCAAAAATCCCCTTATTATAATAGCTCTTTTAGGATACTGATTTTGTCTAGCATTATCGTTTCAACCACTCTAATAAGTTGGATTTAATTTATGTGTTTACCCTTCATCTGTGAGATCCCTATTCTTGTGGATCACACACATTGTTTCATAAACAATTATATAATCTTTCACTTCTTTTATAGGAGCATGTGTTTTATAGGGATTCCCACCATCTAGATTTCATTACTTAATATTGCTGTTGTGTTCTAGCCATAGAAATATGTCCCTCCTAGGGAAGAAGTAATCAACACTATTGGCCCTAGGTGAACATTCCTACCCTCCATTATTAACTCAAACTTGCAAAAAGAATAAGTCCTTGAGTCAGATCTTTTACTTATATTGAATACTTATGGCTTGAATTTGGTTGCATGCCAAAAGATTTAAATTCAAGGATTAATTACTATATAAATAAATTTCCCAAAATTATTTTAAGAGGGTAGGCTCATTACATGATCATTTTCAATATCTAATATATCAATATCATTTGCAAATTCAAGTACAAACATGACTAGTCTTATTTGTGAACTGAAGTATCTGTATTGCATCTTTTTCCATTACGTTTAGGTAATTTCATGTAGATTTTGTATTGAGATCACATGTTCTCACACACCTAATAAGAAAAATAACTATTCTAGATATAAACAATGAATACAAAAAAATATATAGAGATAATTTATCATATGAATATGGGGAAGAAAAACCTCCAATAGATTTTCAAGAAAATGTATATTTTCTTGATTATGTGCTAATTACTAAAAATAATAATTTTGAATTTATGAAAATTGTGCTAGGAATTAAGGAAAACAAAAAGAGGTGTTCATTAAATAGATTAAATTTAAAAATGGGTGTCTAGATTAGGTCTTAGTTTGTTTTGGGGACTTTTGAGTTGTTCCTAATGAGTTTTCACCTTCAACTTGCCCTTACGAAGCCAAAAAGGAAAGTTTGGGAAGAGATAAGTGGATAAGGAATTCTTGGTTAATTTGAATTATTTTTTTAGTTGATAATGCATGTAGAAGAGCCCTAGTTTAGGGTACTCGGTTACCACAAGCTAATTTGGGATTTTAATCTAAGAATTTTCATTATTTGAAAGGGTTTCTTAACTAGAACTAGTATGCTAATTTACAAGTTTGAGGCAATTTGCGATATTTGAATCAATCTAACTTGTTGATTTGATGATTTGTGATGATGTTCTACATCAGGGAGGACCGTACAACTTTTTAAGAACTTTTTGTATGGTATTTCCCCTATTGTATAGTTTTGGACTTGCTTAGATTTTGGGTTTGTAACTTAGTGGGACTATTTCCTGCCTAAAAATGTCTATTGCTATCAAAACCTAGTATTATATCATGTTTTGAATCTCTTTTAACATTATGAACAAGATAAAAAAACCCTAACCATAGATGGGAAATCCTAAAAAACAAACATTATTTTGGTTTTGGGAACCTCTGTACATTGTTAAAGTTGGTACAACTCCAAAGAAGACTCAAACCACATGTCATTCTCCACCTAGCATGTGATATATAAATGGATGAAACAAGATTTGAAAACTTCTTTGGTAATTCTTGTGTTGTGTTTGGATCTTTTTAAAATACTTGGAGAATGGATGTTTTAGGTCTTTTAGATGATAAATAATGATGCCTTGACCTGGTAAAATATTCAAACCTATAGAGATTGTTTCCCTAATCACGATACATGATATTTTACAAAATTTAGGGATGTTGTGGTGCTTTTTACAAGTGTTGGAAGTGAGTATATCAATGTAGTTTCATAGGATTTATATAGGTAAGTAAATGTACACACTCAGATTTGGCAATTTACTCTTTGAAAATGTTGGTTTTGACAGTGCACTCTTGTTAAGGTAAACAAAACCTTTTTATTCCCACCTAGTGTATCTCAAAATATATTTTCTAGCTTGTTTATCCATACACACTGATATGACAACATATTCTGAGATTTTAATGCATAAAATCCATATACTAAGTCAACCTAATAGGATGAAAACCTCATTTATCATGTTTTTCATCCCTCGTAAAGGTCATACAGTGTGGTTGAGAATTTATATCTGGTCCTGACCTATTTGTACATTTTTTCACCAACATGTCCTTTATAAACCATGTAAATTACATAAATAGAGAAAGTTAACACAAAAAAAAAATCCTTCCCTTGATAAGTTCCAAAGCCACATCAGATTGGATATGACTGTAGAAGTAGGGTTGAGTAATGCTCTTGTTGGATCCAGTTTATTTGAAAAAAATTGTAGTATTATGGATGTTCCAAGAAGTATTTTTAATGGAATATTTATCAAGATAAGAGCATGAATATGATTAATTTGATAGAGTATGGGCAGAATAATGGTATGATTTATTGATTCACCAAGCAATTAGATATAATAGTAACATGAACTCCCAAGATTTTTGGTGTATGATTTGTGAAGGAAAGACCATTAATTTATAGTTGAGGAAGGAGAATCCTCAAACTAAGTTAGATTGAGTTGATTTGGATATAACTAAACATGACTAAGTTGTTTAGTTGAGTTTCTAGATTGAGTGAAGAGTTGAATTGTTGTTCTATATTTACATGGATGATTCATTATTGATTTGGCAAGGGGTTTCCCATGTTTTGACTATTAATTACATATCCTTTATTTTACTCACCCAAATTGTTGTAAATTATTTTCTTTTGAAAGGATGTTAACTAATTTTGGATTACCATGACTTAGGAGATATCTTTAGTTAACTTAAATGCATGATTTGAGTTAATTTAAACACATATTCTTAAATTTAATAATAATTTTTAGATTTATTCATGAATTTTAGTCAACTTTATTTGAGGAGGTGGATAAGACGCGAGGATGTTTAATTTATTTAAATATGAAAGTGGATATGTGAGGATTTATGTCATTAATTTTATATTAAATTATCTAAGGGGGTGATAGGGTGCAATAGAATTAATTAATTAATTATAAAGAAGGACAATGTGTTGTGGTTACATTTTCCCCTCTTTAAAGTGTTATTATTGAGTAACGGTATTTTGAAGATAGTAGACTCTTTTTAAATGGTGGACGAATGATAACAAAGTGGTTTAGATTTCTTGATTTTCCCAGATGAAGTATTTGGATACCCTAGTAAGTCCATATTATGCTAAGGGATTTCCCCCTCAAGTGGATGGGTGACACGGGGAAGCGGTGGATATCCAATTGATAGGAAGAATAATAATTCTTATTTTTAAAGAAGGATTAGAAAGGATATGTTATCGATTGAATGATAATGTTAGGCAAATGATGAGAACTATGATATGAATGATATGCATGAATGGATGTAATTGTGAGATGATAAAACATCATTCGTATCTTGAGATTCCATTCATATTTTGTATTTTGGAGAAACCTTCTTTACTATTGCACAGTAGAGTTAACACCATGATTATTGAAAACCCATGATGAGTAACCCATTATGTGCATAAAACACACATTAATATGATGATACCAAGGTTATATATGAACCAAAATGCTTAAAAAATACTTGTAATTTTGGTCAAAAATAAAAAACCAAAGACAGAACGTAAATTAAACTGAACATACACAGTAGTTGATACACCATGGTTATGAAGAAACCAAGATTCTAATAAAAATACTTGCATTTGGTCAAACAAAAGACAAAAAGGTAAAGAAACCCCAATTTACGTAGTAGTTGATACACCATGGTTATGAAGAAACCAAGATGCTAACAAAATACTTACATTTGGTCAAACAAAAGAAAAAAAAATAAAGCAAACTCAATTTACACAGTAGTTGATACAACATGGTTATGAAGAAACTAAGATTCTAACAAAATAGTTGTAATTGGTTAAAAACAACAACCATGCAACACAAATTTAAATACAAACATTTAATTATGCCCCTAATGTGTTTCATAGTGATGATTTAGTAGATATGGATGCCCCCAAGAAAGGATACATGCAAGGGGATTGGATCAGACTGAAGAGAGGAGTTAAGCAACTCCTAATGGCACCCTTGTTGGATCCACATTGAAGAACGATCTGAGATTGAATGGGTTATTTTCCCAATAAAGGATACATGAGAGGAAGAACATGAGAGACAAGATTTCCCCATGTTTCCCTCGGAAATGTTTCGTTCCTTTTAGAAACAGATAAGGTTAGGGTTAGGAGGAATACCTGTAGAATGTCGAGATGGTGTGCGCGTACCGTAGAGAAAGATCAGACTGACTGCGAAGAACTCCTTTTTGTCTTGGAAGGACTACCTGCAAATAAGAACACAAGACCACAAGATTTTGATTAAACAATAAATGAGGAAACTGCCTTGGGCCCAGGAAATATAAAACTTCCTTTCGAAGGTGGTCAGTTTCCCTGCTAATATGAATTAACACAAAAGACTGTAAAATATCAATTAAGTTGTTTCGTTGAACTGGGTAGGGAAAAGGCTGTTTTTCTGGTTTTGATCAGAGGAACCGATGTCGGTTACTGATAACCGATGCCGGTTACTGATAACCGATACCGGTGGGTTATAGGATCTTCTTGGTAGCTATGGTGTTTGTAAGGCTGGTTTATGGATGATATTAGGAAATGAGATGATGAGAGGTAAAAGAATAACAGTTAGATGCAATGGCACGTTGGGTAGTGGACTCAGAAACGGATTTAGGAGGACTGAGATTCAAGAAGCATAAGAAATGTTATAACAGAGGACATGCAAGATGTGACTTACTGGTTTTGACCAAGATGCAAGCTGATCTCCTTTGCTGTAAACACTTCTGGTATTTCCGCTCGTCTCTGCTTGGTCAAGTGAAGATCTGGACTCTGTTCCTCGCTCCCAATAATCTCTGTTGATCCAGAAATCCTTCGACTGATCTCCAAAATGAAATTCCCATCCGTTGTTTTGGTTTGGGGAGCCCATTTATAGGGAACCGATGGCGGTTGCGTAACCGACGGCGGTCGAGTAGAAACTGGCATCGGTAAGGAAAAAGTAGGCTATTTTTAGTAAAATCACCCACCTTCCCTGCTTTTCTCCCGAGAGATCAGCTGCGGGCTTGGTCAAGTGACTAGAAGGTCGGTTTTGGGTGCGAGAAAGGGGTCATTAGTTATGGGTGTAGGTGTAGACCAAGTTTTAGGTTTTAATTAGGTTAGTTTAGGATTAGGGCTAGATCATGATGAGGTGGCAAAATGAGGTGGCAGGTGAGGTGATGGGGATTTATCAATTACAAGGTAATTAATAAATAATTGTGTAAAGTTTAGGTAATGAGGTTAGGTTGCGAAATGGGATGCGGGTCACAAGGGGTCGTAAGACATGAATTTGGTGTCTACACCCCAAGTGATAATACATGTGAGGGTTTGATTGTTTGATAATCATAGGATAGTTGAAACGATCACTAGGATAGTAGTTGAAATTTCGATATCGTCGAGTTGTTTTGATAGTTATTGAGAAATTTTTGGAACGTTTTTTAATGTTTTTAGATTTTTGAATATTTTGAATTTTTAGATATTTCATTTTTGGATTTTTACTGGGTAAAGGGTGCACTATCTGAACCTATGTTCAAACAATTATAAACATTTCATTCCATTGGCATAATGTAGATGATATAGTGATAAGATGTTTGATTCCACCCTTGACTCCACAGAACTAGTAATATGTGAGGGATCAACACCGAGATATAAGAAAGACGTACGACATATGAGATAGTGATGTGCAAATGAAGATGATGGATGCAAAGACACGAGGTTAACAATGGTCTATTTGGGAAAATGTGACTCATCTCTAATAAAGGTTTTCTGACTGATAATTAGATGGTTTCACTTTATAGGTTGTGACTAGACTTAGACCCAGAGGTGGCCTACTGATTGGCAAGATCTAGTAGAAGGGATGGTTGTCTCTCTTAACATGAGAAACTAAATTGATTATTTGGATTTTTTATGATTAAGCACTTTTGATTCAGTTTTCTAAAGGCTTTATGTTACTTGATTTTTTTTTAAAAAAATTGAAATAACCCCCTACATTTTCCCCCATACCACCAGTAAGAGGTAATGGTTCAACACCAAAGACAAGACATAGGTGAGTAAGGATGCCTTTTTCTCTTCCCAGTCTCACATTACTAGTAAGAAGTGTGGCCTCTGCACTAAAGACTGTGAAAGACGAAAGGTCGTAACGATTTTGATTTTTTATTTGTATTTTTGATTGATTTTTGCCTTATTATGTGAATAGTGCTTGCTTTGGAAAGATAGTTTTCCCCCAAATATCATCCCCGTGTGACTATTAGGATGCAAGGGCTCATCACCTTATATTTACATGGGCAGACAAAAGATCCGGGTAAAGAATTTTAGTGCTTTTTGTTAAGGAGAGAGCTTCTTCGAAAGAAGGATTTTCTATCAGTAAGCTTCTAAACAAGACTATATGTAAAAACAACTTGAATGGAAGAATTCAAAATAGGGATGAGATATACAATACCCTATAGGAACAAGATTAAACCGTGTCTTATAGGTGAAGAGTTTGAAGATATGATAATGAAATGATAGAGATATCTATTAATGGATGAAATAATTAATATTGTTTGTACAAGAGACCTCCCCTAGTGTGGAGAGTATGTGTGAATAAGAAGTTTTTACTTCTTTTCTTTTGGTTTGCAAATAGTGATGTGATGAGGGGTTTGAATACGCCATATCTTTCTCTTTTTAACTTTTTGATTTTTCTAATTTCTTTCACATATTAGTATTGTGCAATGGACTCATCATTGTGGGAGGGGTCCATGTTTATAAAATTTGAATGGTTTTGATTTACGATACTTGGGAAGATGAGGTCCAAGTCAATGGAGTAGATCAGAAAGGTTTTCAATAAATCTATGTGATTTTATTGAGTCCTAACTTACAAGAATTTGGCATGGACAAGGTCCAAGCCAATGGAGGGGATTGAAATATTTTCAATGAATAAGTGATTTAAGTGGTCTTTACTTAGGAGACTTAGGCAAATGAGGTCTAAGTCAATGAATATGTGATTTGATTGGTCTGAACTTCGATGAGTACTTATTGTTGATGAGGTCATCGAAGTCAACTGCTATGTGTGGATAAAGGTAATTTTATGATGTGATCAGAGAACATTTGCGAGTTCATATTCTCCAGGTACCTTTTTCAATGTGGAGAATATCCAATAAAGATGGAGTACTCTCCAATAATTGGTCGTCAATGGATTTAAAATGATATTAGACGGTTGGGGTTTGAAAAGGTTCTTTGTGTCAAGCGTCAATGTTGTTTTCATCCGAGAATGGCCTGATGACGAGGAGCAAAGGATTGATTCTATAGATAAGAATACAAGGCATCTTTTAGGCTATTTATAGATAAAATATTCAATGTTGTCTCCTTTGTCTATAAGCATTCGTTGGATTTTATGATTAGTGATAAGCACTTCAATGTGTAAAAAATTTAGTGTTTGGGATGTTAATATTTAGAAGTTCATGTGGACCAAATGATAGGACTAGACTATTTAATGAAAAATTTACAATTAAAGCTTGAAATAGAGGTGTGTTAATACCCCTAGGAACACACAGATTGTGAATTGCATGGGAAATAATCTCTTAAAACAAAAATGATGTTTTAGTCAAATTCATGGAAGGGATTTGTAGATATGTCTTCTTTGACTGTTTGATAATGTCATGTAAATCATACGAAGAATTTACATTGGATGGTTGTTTTAAAAAATATATGAACATTTTGGATGTCATAGGCGGTTTCCAAACCTATTATTGTAGTGTCATAACATCAAGGCTAGGTGTGTTGGTGTTTATAGTGGCCATGATGTTAAGCATAGGATCTAGAAATGAAAGGATAAAATCAAGCTAAACATTGTGTAATGATTGACCTTTATCTTTAGATTTTTCATTTGTACCATGAGTTGGAAAGTGGTTGTAAAATTGTTTCAAGTCCTTGTTTGATGTTTGAAGATAGTTGTCTAAAACAATTTCAATTTATGATTGAACTAATGAAAGAGTATCTAGAGAAGAAGTTGATTAGTTTTGGTTCGTAGATCCTTTCCCCTTGTCTTCTTGATCTCGTTGCGTTTCATCATGTAAAGAATATTAGAAAAATTTCAACTCTTCACTAGAAGTTGTGGTAGTTAACGTATTTTCTATTTCAATGGCTTCGTTGTCATTGAAATGTAAAGAGAATTAAGTCTTGGACATAGCATGAAAAGGACAGTTAAAAAAAATGAGTGATTTGAGCAAGTGGCGGATATTTGTACATTGATCCGTAGAGTGGCCTTTGATGAAATGGTATTCACAATATTTAACTACTTTATACCACATATGTTTTGATTTCCCTTTTGTAAAGGGTCCCGTGATTGGATACATTATCATATTAGCACTTGTTAACTGATGGAATACACTAGAGAGACTTTCTTCGAGAGGTGTAAATTGTTGTTTGACTTTACGTGGAGTAGTTTATTTGTTAGGGAGTATGATTGGTTGTTTGGTTGATTTCTCACTGACTTGGGAAGCCATATGAGAGATTTGTTTTGACATCTCATGAAGTTTTTCTAATAACGCTTCATTTAATTTTTTATGTGAGCCTACCATTATACTAAAGGTAAATACCTAAAGTGAAGAGGTGGTTTGTGAATTGATTTGGGTTTTAGAGTCCGTTATAACTAATTTGGATGTTTCTTAGTTTTGAATCAGGTGAATATCCATAAGTATAACTTTGAGTGGATTGATATGCTTAAATTTGGACAAATGTATGTCCAAAAGATAAGGTTTTGATTGATAGGATATGATGTGCTTAAATTTGGACAAAGTGAATTCCAAAAGGTAAGGTTTTGATTAATGAGATATGATATGCTTAAATTTGGAAAAAGTGAATGTAAAAAAGATAAGAATTTGGCGTTGATTTGACATTTGCAAATTTTCTTAGCTTGGATAAAGTGAATACCCAAAGTTAAGACTAGTAACTGAATTTTGATTATCACTTACACTTTGATAAAATGAATATCGAAGTGTAAGACTTAGATTGGTTGAGATTGATGTGCTTAAACTTGGAATGTGAATCCAAAGCATAAGGCTTAAACTTTGTTCACATTGATTTGGAATGGGTATCAAAAGGGAAAAGTTTGTAAATTTTGAAAAGATTTTGATTTTGATGAGAATAGGATATGATGTGATTTAAGAGAAGAATGTGGAACACAAACTATTTTGAATCAATAATTTGAATAAAATGATGTTGTTGGCCCCGGTTTGTCATGCTTCCTAGGGCTTAGGGAGAATTTTCACTCACCAAAGTGCTTGAACAAGTATTCATGCTAGAAAATTGATTTCCTAGCTACGGACTATACCCCAAAATCAATTTAGAACATGGTGCCATCACCATGGGCTACTTATGGTTTCCTCACGATATTACTAGTCAAGTGGGTTAGGGCGTTACCCATTTAGTTGGTCAGTTCCCTTAAGGTACTAACTACTTTGGGGTTCCTGTGGAACTCCTCACAATGAGTTTTGGGACTATGTCCAAGCACTTCTCACAGTTAAGCAGATAGGAATAAACCCTTATCCGAACCTGCAATGTAATATTTTATAATTTTATTAAAGTTTATCAATGTTTGATTTGTGTTTATTTGTTGTCTTCAACAGAGGCAACCTGCATACAAAGTGTTAAGTAGTTTGATTGAGTTTTTAATAAGTATTCTCCAAACGAAGTGGTCATGCATAACACTGAACTATTAGTTTCCCTGTAAGCACAAGATTAGAAGAAAACAACAACAAATGATCACGGTCATTTCTGATTTTCAAGATCGCTCGAGAGTGCAAGAAAAGAATATTCATGGCTTTATTGATCGTCACAAAAAGAAATATATATACAGAATAGAGAGAGAGAGTTAGCACTATTTATAACTAATTAATCAACATATTAGAAGCAGAAACACATAAAACAACATCAAGTAAATAACTATGAAGATAGCTAGAAAATTGAAAGAAATTAAAGAGAAGTTACCACAACACGCTAGCGCATGCAGTGATATGCTTAGCACATGAAAAGAGATAGTTAACAAAAATGTGTGTAGTGATACAATAATAGTGCAGTGTAGAAGCGCGTGAAATATAAATATTAGTATAAATAATTTAACAATAGCACATACAGTGATACACTAGCGTGTGCAGTTATACACTAGTGCGTGAACAAAGACAACATCACAAAAAAATGGTTTAACGGTAGCACATGGAATAAGATAGTGTAGCACGTGAATCACATGGCAACGCTAGCGCGTGTAATGCTAACGCAAGTAGTGCTACACTAGCGCAAGTAACCTATAGAGGTACAAAAATTAATTTTAAAAATGGACAAAATGACACTTTAAATTTTCTCTCATTTACTCCACCAAATACCTTGAAACTTTTTCAGTAGATCATAAACAAAACAAATAACACAAAAACAAAGTTAGATTGACAAGAAACAAGCTACAAATGATAAATAATGTGTGGGTGTCCCATCAGGCGTCCCAAAATGTAGACCAAGGAAATTACACCAATAGAGAAAATTAAAACAAACAAAGCAAACCTTCCCTTGATAAGTTCCAAAGCCACCTCAAATTGGATCTGAATGTAGAAGCAAGGTTGAGTAATGCTCATGTTGGATCCGATTGATTTGAATACTTTTGTAGATTTGTGGATGCTCCAAGAAGTATTCCGAATGGAATATTAATCAAGCTACGAGCATGAAGATGATTGATTTGACTTGATTTGATATGGGCAAAATAACGGTATGATTGATTGATTCACCAAGCAATTAGACAGAATAACAATATGAACTCTCAAGCTTGTTGGTGGATGATTTGTGAAGGAAAGACCATTGATTTATAGTTGAGGAAGGAGAATCCTCAAGCCAATATTAGATTGAGTTGATTTAGAGATAACTAAACATAACTGAGTTGTTAAGTTGAGTTTCTTGATTGATTGAGGATTTGAATTGATGTTCTAAATTTTCATGGGTGAGTCATTGTTGAGTTGGCAAGGGGTTGCACATGTTTTTGACTATTTAGAAATATCAATTCCATGTCATTTATTTTAATCGCCCAAAAAGTGTCATGAATGATTTGCTTTTGGAAGGACGTGAATTAATTTTGGATTACCATGACTTGGGAGATATCTTTAGGTAACTCAAATGCATGATTTGAGTTAATTTAAACATATATTATTAAATTTAATAATATTTTATCTTTAATTGTGACTTTTAGTCAACTTGAGTTGAGGAGGTGGATTGGATGTGAAGATATTTAATTTATTTAAATATGAAAGTGGACATTTGAGGATTTATTTAATTAATTTGATATTAAATTAGTAAATAAAATTAGCTAAGGGGGTGATAGGGTGCAATAGAATTAATTAAATTAATTCTAGAGAAGGACAATGTGTTTAATAAGATTTTGAACATTTATAATGTGTAGTGGTTATTTTGGGGTGTCTTATCAACCTATGACACCTTCCTTTTCACTCATATGGCACATTACCCCATTTTATCATCCCTAGCCGACACAATCACCTATGGGTGATTATGTTGGTTTTGGGATTTGACCTAGCCGATGCTATCGTTATTGGTTGATTTCCTCCTATATATGCCTGTACCAACTTGACATTTCATATCATGTCATCATCAATAGATCACATGAGGCACAATACATCACAAGAAAAAATATATCGAAGATACATCCAAATTTGCATTTTCTCACCTAGCTTTTGGTTCATCTTACACATTGCTTTGATTGGATTGAACACTTCACTTCTTGGTTAAATTTCTTACACTACTGGGTCAGCCATAATGAGTTTAGGACATGATGAGTTCCCTTACTCTTCCCGATATCAATTCTCTATTTAGTTCTGCTTCTCAGGAGATATAAATGCATCAGCAACCACCCTACAGGTATAGGTGAGTGCACTAACCTCTCTCTTTTGTTTTGCAGTGATTAGTTCATTTGTTTTTCTACATGATCCTATGTTATTTAATGTTACTTACATGTTGATGTTAGATAAAATATTATTTTTATATTAGATCCAAGTAACATTAAATAACATAGTATCATGTAGATAAATAAACGAACTAGTCTATGAAAAAATACAAAGATAGGTTATTGCACTCACATGTACCTGTACAGAGGTTGTTGATGCATCTTTCTCTTCTGAGAAGCAACGCTAAAGAGAGAATCACTATCGAGAAGAGTAGGGTAACTCATATTGTCCTAATCTTACTATGGATGATCCGGTAGTGCAAGTAATCTAGCCAAGAAGTGAAGTGTCCAATCCAATCAAAGAAATGTGCAAGATGAACCAAAATTTAGGCAAGAAGAAGAAAAATTGGTGCAAAAGAGCAAGGAAAATGGAATTTTGGATGTATCTTTGGTATATTTTGTTCTTGTGATGTATTGTGCGTGATGTGATCTGTCGATGATGACATGATATGAAATTTCAAGGTGGTACATGAAAATATAGGATGCAATCACTTGCAGGCAATAGCATTGGCTAGGTTAAATCTTGACACCAACACAATCACCCACAGGTGATTTTGTTGGCCAGGGATGCTAAAATGGGGTAATGTGTTATAGGAATAAAAAGGAAGGTTTCATGGGTGATGCTAAAATGTCGGGATACAAGCAAGGTGTTGAGATATGTAGGGTAATAAGGACACCTAGTGTAAGGAAAATAAAGGATGGGACCCAATAGTAAAACTCTCTTTGTATGTTGTCTCTAACCTATAATGGTTATGTGAATAACCATTCCCCATTCCTAGTATGCCCCTTAAGGAGCCCTCTCAAGAAATAAATGTATCACCAACCCTTATTTGCATAAAGATGATTGGTAATAATAGGTATGAAAGATGAAAAGTGAAAAATAAGGTGTATCCATATGCCCTAGTCATTTATCACCATGTTTCACACTAGTGAAACATGGGGTGGTCAATAGAAATTCCTAACACTAATATAGAAAGTAGATGTTGAAAGGACTAGCTAAAATGAAATATACCCACCAATGCGTAGCTGATAGTGTCGAGGAAATGTTGCAAGAACTATGGAGAAACAAAAATGAAAGGAAACACTAGAGGATCATTAGTAAAATAATACATAAATCACCTAACTAGGATCCCATGGGATGGATGTCGTGATATCATGATGTTCAGATGTTATGATGATATAGTGTAAAAAATAGGTCAAAATTGAATATTGTCGAAAGTAGTCATGTAATAGGGAAATAAATGACATGAGATTATGACCATAATACAACAAGTGGCATGTGTTGCAGAGTTTAGGAGTAAAAATGATGGTCATTGGAAAATTGCGGTTGATCGCAACGGATTTTGAATAGAAATTTTTAGTTTTATATAGTGATTTTGATTTTGATTTGCTTATTACTATTTCTAGAATTGAGAGAATTGAGCTTTAGAATTCCAAATTTGAGGTGTATTTTAGCTTCATAGCATGAGTACGAGGTGGTGATGAAGGATGACGAGGCAGAGAATGTGATGGGGCACAACCACATATAAGTTGTCACATTTAATTTTGTTGAGAGATTAGTTTTAATTTAGGAATTTTTGTTTTTTAGATTCATTAGTGTGTCAAACTTAGTAAAATTGGTGTCAGCGTGTAGGTTAGGACAAAACATAGGTTTGGGAGGGATTCATTTTTTATTTTTTCATTCATTAGATTTTTAAAGTCAAAATTTTGAAATTTGTGGCCACGATTTGGCCAGACACCAGTGGCCCCTTTAGAACATGAGGGTTGATGGTGTTGGGATGGGGGAAGAGGGATCCAGAGGGTTGATGGCATCTTCTAGAGGGCCGATAGAATAGGGGAAGCTTTTTTAGGGGACGATGGTGTAGTGGGGTTGTTAGAGTGAGTAATATGCTTTGATTTTTTACTACAATTGGATATTTTATAGTTCTAATGACTGTGTGTTGTCATTTTGTGGATGCAGGTAGAGTGCATGATCCACCTATGGTACAACATAGATGTGGCATACTTAATGTAATGATTGTTACATTTCCATAGGTAGAGGTTACCCATTTGTAATGTTGGAGATTTGGGGGCATCATGCAGATGCCCAAGATACCATTGGACATGGAATTATTACATATATTCTTGACCGCATGGGAGACCTGGACCAACACATTTCAGTGGTGGAAAAGGAAGGAGATGGATTTGAATTTAGAGGATGTACATGGGCTTTTGGGGTTACTGATTTGAGGTACCACATGTATTATGATCTAACACTTGATGTTGTAGAGTAGAGAACATTGGCCACATGAGCTACAGGGAGTAGCACATATGACAAACACATGTTATGTGTTTGATTTGGTGTAGTTCCGCAGTAGGGATTTTAGATATCTAGAAGGTAGTTATGGGGATCATGGTGGCAACGATAATGTGCCACAAGGTGGATGGAGCCATCTCTTTATTTTTAGTAGCAGTGTGCAGATATGTAGTTGATCATGGAGTACTGTTTATATGGGGCACCACCATATGGGTGTAACTAGTACATGATTTATATAGAGTGAGGTGTAGAGGAAAAGGGGTTTTTGGACCCATCATATTACTGACAACTTGGATATATGAGAGGTTCCTTATGTACCGGCTGATAGGGACACCACATTAGCAGATTCCCTGAGATTACTTCAGTGGGTGTAGCGGCCAAAAGTGAGAGCACTTCACGTATATTGGTCGCTAGCAGAAGTGGGTCCAGAGGATGTGGTATGACATCCCTACATAGGGAATGTAGATCATTGGCCCAGCTAGCCCGGGGTATATTTCTCAGATACCATGACAGAGGTAATAAGACATTATGTTTATTAGGTGAAAACCCACACAATGAGTTGGGTCTAGAGGTAATTTAGGTCGCCAACTCCAGCGGTGATATCACCATTATCACCCTACCAACACCAACATGTTAGGGAGGCTGTAGGAGAAGAGTTTCGAGTACCATAAATTTTACCCTGTAGGGTAAAAGTTATGGTGGGCGCACCTAGTTGAAGGTAGTGGAGGTGCGATGGGGATGTTCAACACCCACCACGGGTTATATCAGTCAATGGTTTAGATGATGGATCCAATAGAGGATCTGCAAATACAGGGTTTCAAGCTACAGTAATCCCCAATACTATAAGATGGGGAGGAAGACAACTAGCACCATGGCTTAGACATCACAAGATGCAATTTCTCAGAGGATGATTTTTAACGCTGATCAGGATACAAATCGTCGTGTATTTGAGACATAGGCCCAAACCACAACGAAGAGGAGATACAATCTTGGTGCTTAGAAATAGGTGGGCATAGTATGTAGGATCTAGACCTCATCATGATAACAAGGCACCGAAGGTGTTGGGTAGAAGAGGAGACAACAAGAGCATTATGGAGAGACCTAGGTAGCCAGGTATGAGTGATGGCATGTTAGCTAGATTATTTTGATAGATACATGTGATATTGTTAGTATTATGTGTCAGTTTTTGGTTTTAAAGAGCAAACGGAGGAGGAATGGAATTCTCTGATTGAGACCACCCACCATGAGATCCTATACTTTGTGTTATATGTCTAGGATACTACAGTAAATGTGGATCCAGTAGTACTTTCGTATGGGGGTTCAATGAGATCATTTTGTCTCGTGGGCGAGGAATCCAAGGCATTGAGGAGATAGTGATATGTATAAGAATGGGAAGCTGCCAATAGTATAGATGTGATTTTTTAGAGTGTATTAGAGGTACATAAATCCTTGGTATAAGATAATGTGGCTCACCCAACAGAATCCTAAAGAGATGCGACATGGATTACATCATTAGAGACCAAACTGGCAAGAGTGCAGGGAGATGTCTCTGGAGCCCGATCTAGGGTGGCGCCCCTAACTTGTACAATGAGAGTAGATAGCATGAATCCCTCAGCCCAAATCATCTAGAGATCGCCCATAGGGGGTGATGGTGCTTGAGTCATTTTGTAGATGAGTCAAAGCCATTTTTTTATTTTCGTCAATGTATAGAACTGATTCAATAAATATATGATGATTTTTAATTATATTTGGATATTTGGTGATGTGTATGTGATGATTTATCTATCATTTTCCCACTTTCCACATGTATGTGATAATATCATGGTATGTATGAATAATGATAATGTGATAGATATGAAAATATGGCAAGAAGGGGGTCGATAAGATAGCCCAACTCACGCAATGTGAAAAATCCAAGTGGTGGAACAAGTCTAAGATGTCCAATAGTAGGATATCAAGGCACAAATGGTGATAAATACAAGCGAAGAAAATAGCACAAGCAAGGACATAATGATATTTTTGGGATAGTCTAATGAACCCAAGAGGGGGTCGAGATCCCAAATAAAGGTAAGAGCTATTTTTGTAAAACCCAAGTGGGGGCTGAGAGACGCAAAGGCGGGGGATCAGTCCAAGGAAAGAAAATACAATGTGATGAAGGTATTTTAGGTAACAAGCCAGGAGGGGGAAAATATTGCAATACATCCATGATAATATCATTAACTTGATGCAGAATGTGGCTTTAAGCTTTGTTCATGAGTTCTTCGATGGTGTGTTGTGTAATAGCCATCTGTTGATAGACTTTAGACCGTATGGTGAATAAGCTATCATCGATCTAATCCTCTAATTGAGTCAGAAGATCATGTCAAATGGAATCCATAGTGGGATGAGGATCATAACGAGATGGAGGTCCATAGGAAGGTGGTTGGTCCTAAGAGGAATCAAATCTATGCTTCTAATTGTGAGAGGAAGATTCTTGAATGGAACACTTTCTATATATAACCTGACAGTCAGCGTCGGTGTGTGTGTAATATCCATGATGAGAATAAAATAAAGGATTGGAATTGGAAGTTTGTGTATCCTTTTTGGTTTTGTCACAATTAAGCTCATCTTCAAGGTTTTACATGTGGTTTTGGTAGGCTTTACAGTCATAAATATCATGTGTCAGAGCCTCGTTCCATGTACAATACAACTCGATTATAGAATACTGAGGATCCATAAAGGCAAGAGGTAAGGGGAGAGGTCTCATAGACTATAGAGAGATAGTGAGATTATTTGATAAGGGCACTGATGTGATGGGTGAGGATGACTCCAATGGAGTAATGTATCACCCAGTCATCAAGGGACAATAAATAGGATCATCACTCATGAGATAATTGGATTCATAGTCAAAGTTTGTAACCCATTCATCCTCTCTTAACAACGAGAATGGGTCGGCTAAGGCAATACTAGTATGTGAGAGTGTGACCACTAGAGAAATATGAGGCTTAGGCACTAGTGGGGAAGAATTATTAAGTGTGCTTGGAGGTTCCTTCACTATCGGCCATGTAAGTTGTGTTTTAACAAGGGCTGATATAGTCTATAGAGGCATTTTTATCTCTAAATGCCATCAGCCCTATAGAAGATGTTCCACAAGGGCCGATGGTGTCTGAGAAAGGAGGAATTTTTTCTTGAGAATATTTAGTTGAGATACAGAAGGGTATATAGGTGTTCTTAGGACTCTGTTTTAAGATATGTCAATGGTATTGGTTTTGAATCTAGAAGACCTCATTAGAGCCAAGACATGTTTATAGTATGAAGGCTCTATGGTTCCCATGATATTTTTCATGGGGATTTTATAATGCTAACTTTAACAGTTGGAACGAGATATTTCTAAGGATTGATAATGCTCATTTTGGACATTTTGTAGTATATCACTCCATATTAGTGGAGGAGGAATAATTTTACCATGCACACCTACTAGTGTATGAGAAGGCATATTAGGCACCACATTTTGAGATATTATCAGTAACATATGGTTTTTCATTTGAATTATGCTAGTTGTGGTGGTAGCCTAGGATAAGGCTGTCTATTCTAGGAATTTTACCATCACCATTTTAAGTTCCATAAAATAAGAGTTACCTTTAAAGGAGGGTGTTTTTTTATGATTATTATGCTCATTATTGGGAGTTTTAAGGGACTCGTCTTGATCACTCCTCCAGGGAGGATTCATATCATGACTGAATGCTCCTTGATTAGAATAAGGCCTAGTTATTTCCATGGTGCTAGAAGGAATCCTTTGGAAACCCCCATATTTTTCAGGAGTAAAGAATTCATTGCTATTAAGATTCTTAATGATGAATCTGGGATCAATTTTCCAAACCTCATCCATGTTACATTCTACTGAGCGACCATGTTCTGACTAATCAGAGAGATAGGGTTGGGATAATATATTTTCACAAGTGGGATTGGGGCATGTGGGAATGTTGGCACTTGAAATATGTAAATCAAAGCATTTGGGAACATGAAGAGGAGATGCAGGCATAGAGGAATATCCCTTGGAGAAGTTCAGGTGGTTCAACCATGTTAGGAAGATCCTTAGAGATGACCATTTTGTTGTTTCAAAGTTGAAAATGGGATTTTGGAAAAATATATTCATGCCACAATAAACCCTATAGATTTTTTACATAGGAGCCAATGGTGTCAGGAGATAGGCTCATAAAAACAAACAAGATCATCTCTACCACTAATCTTGAACAGGGGTTGAAGGAATTCGGGAGATGTAGAAGCCAAATAGGATAAATCGTACAAATAGGTATGCACAGGGGCCAATGTAGTTTAAATATAGATTTATAGAAACAGACAGGATCGCCCCTGGGTGATAGCATCTATGTAGACTAGTTTTTAGGGTTTTAGAATTTTTGAGATTTTTAGGGTTTTAGATGATTGGGTCAAAATTGATGATTAGCTGCTTTTAATGAGTTTTTGTCTATCAGAAGGATTGTAAGATTTGTTTCAGGTTCACTAGAGATGTATGATGGGAAAAAAAAAATCTCAATAAATCATGCACTCTTACTCATCCATTCAACTAGGGTATTTGAGGCAACAAGTAGAAGTCACATTTCATCTAGTTGATACATATGGATAGACTTAAAACGGGCTATAGTGAGCGTTATGGTCACATATTGAAAGGGTAATGATCCCTACACTAGGTCAGTCTAGGGTTTCTTAAGCCCACAATCAAGATAGAAGAAGTTACCCTCTTGAGATATCGGTGAATGAACAGTATAAGATAAATAAAATGATGAAGAAAGGGGAGTTGAGGATCTAATATAAAAAATACTATGTTATCTAACATCAGCATACAAGTAACATTAAATAACATAGGATAATGCAGACAAACAAACAAACTAATCTATACAAAAATATAAGATAGGTTAGTGCACTCACTTATACCTATAGGGTGGTTGTTGATGCATCTATCTCTCCTAAGAAGAAACATCAAAGAGATAATCTCTATCAGGTAGAGTAGGGGAGATCGTCCTATCCTAAGCTCACTATGGATGAATCGATAGTGCAAGAAATCCATACAAGAAGTGAAGTTTCCAATCCAATTAAAGAAATGTGCAAGATGAACCAAAAGCTAGGTGAGCAAATACAAATTTGGTG
This sequence comes from Taxus chinensis, assembly GCA_019776745.2. Lineage (NCBI taxonomy): Eukaryota > Viridiplantae > Streptophyta > Pinopsida > Cupressales > Taxaceae > Taxus > Taxus chinensis. Next base: position 280,799,995 of record CM034148.1, read on the forward strand.
CAAAAGAGAAAATAAAATGAAAATTCAGATGTATCTTTAGTATCTTTTGTTCTTGTGATGTCTTTTTCCTAATGTGATATGTCAATGATGACATGATATGAAATTTCAAAGTGGTACATGCATATATAGGATGTAATCTCTCATGGGTGATAGCATTGGCTAGGTCAAATATGTACACCAACAAAATCACCCACGGGCATTTGTATTGGCCAGGAATGCTAAAATGGGGTAATGTGTCATAGGAGCAAAAAGGAAGGTTTCATGGGTGATGCTAAAATGTTGGGATGTATGGGGTGATAAGGATACCTAGTGCAAGAACGACTAAGGATGGGACACAATAGAAAAAATCTCTATGTATGTTGTCTCTAACCCATAATGGTTATGTGAATAACCATTTCCCCATTCCTAGCACACCCCTTAAGGAACCCACTCAAGAAATAGATGCATCAACAACCCTTATATGCATAAGGATGATTGTTAGTAACATGTATGAAAGATGGAAAGTAAAAATATGGGTGTATATAGGTCTTTTACTCCCTCTAGGTCGACCTTTGTTTGATAATTCACATTTAAAACCCTATATAATAAATTTAACTTTACCTCATTTACTAACTTGTAAATCCTATGGAACTACATTAATACACTCACTTTCAAAACTTGCAAAAGGCACCACATGCTCCCTTAATCTCACAAAATTTCATGTACAGTCATTAGGGTAGTAATTTCTATAGGTTTGAAGCTTCTTACCAAGTCAAGGCATCAGTCTCTCTCATCTACAAGAATTCAAACACCCCTTCTCCAAGTATTTTAGCAAGATCCAAATTCAACACAACCATTGTCAAAGAAGTCAAATCTAGTTGCATCCATTCATATATTGCATGCTAGGTGGATAATGATGTGCAATTTGAGTCCTCTTAAGAGTAGTGTAAACGTCAATAGTGCTCAAGGGTGCCCACAATAAAAGTAGAGTTTTTTTCATAGGGTTTTCAATCTATGGTTAGGGTTTGAAATATTTTTTAGTGTGTTCAGTGAACTTCACAACATGAATGAAAAATAGGGTTTGAAAATGAAAAACAAAATCCTAGGAAAGAGACAATCCTAGACATTTATAGACCCAAAATTGAATTAGGTCCAAGACCATGTAGTAGGGTCAATATTGTACATATGGTCCTAGAAGAGTTGTATAGTCTTTCCCTAGGCCATTTTTCAGTCATAGTTCCCAGAACAAAGTATCATCATTCTCATATTTTACTGTTCTAGTAATGTGCACTCTCAAAATTTCCCAGGTCCATTCATAAACAATTAAGTGCACTAATCCTCTTGTGTTTTCAAGTTCTATCTTATTTCATAAACTTGTTGCAAGAATTAATTCTTATATTACATAATTAATGTTGGAAGTTAATTAATCAAAATAACCCCATATAGCTCATCTTGCATCCTTTAATGTACTTAAATCACTAATTTATAGTTCATATAATCTAATAAGGGTATAAACATTTAGGCAAACCCGACTCATGATTCAAAATCAACAAAATTTGCCTTATTTTTTTATTTCATCAATAGTATATGTTGTTGTTCCTTCTTAGTTATCTCAGATTACATATGTTTTCTTTTTATGCCCTTTTGATGTAGTTATCAATTTACTAATCAACTTATTGAGCATATTAAGATCTCTCCTCCTACTCACAAGATTACTAGACTCATGGCCTCATCTCCATTGCATCTTGTTATCAATCCATCCACGCTTCACCCTACTAATGAGGTCCCATTACATGTTATGACCGAATCACAGTACCCTCTAATTACTTAAATGTGAGTGTGTTAAGGTAAGCAATGTGACTAGGTAACATGGGTAATATCTCTCAAATTGTGGGACTTTCTACTTAAGATAGAGAAGGTTGGTTCCTCTTCCTAAACTAATGCAACAACTAACTCTAATGGAAAGAAATATACTAACTACTCCTAATCTATTATTTCTATGGGACCAGGGAGAGAGAAAGAGCATGAAAATGAAATAAATATACACTAATAGAGGTGATGCACAAAAATAAGGGTGTGGGGAAAGACTCTCCAATGTGTGAAAATTAGAGCATAATGCAGAGTAGAAAGGGTGGAAACAACTCACCATAGTATCCAACAACAGCATTCACAACACTATTTTCAATGATAACACAACAATAATAGATCCCGAAAAAATGAATACAAGAGCCAAAAATACACCTGTTTATACTCTGAGGAGGTAAGCAGAATGCAACAAACACAGAGAAATGGATGACAGAAATATCCACAAATTTACAGTCTATTGCTTCATTGGTATGCACAATTAATTTACGTTAGCAAGAGGAAGGCCTAGATCAACATTCAAGGAGTCCAGTATGAAGGCCTATAGCACATTGATTTTTCAAAAAACAAAATGGACAGAGTTTTGTCACAAGAGAAATCCACCCTTCTTAAAATGAGAGAGCAATTTAATTTATAGAAAATGAGGTAGACAATGAGAGAGACGTTGCCAACTATAGGATTTCCTCTTTCACTTGCTTGAAAAGTACCATAACATAGGTGAAAATCATTGATGGTCCAAATTTCAAGATCCATCCCATACTGATCTTGCAACTTGCAGCAAAAGAAAAATGGCTGCCCATGCTCATTAAATGCCCTTTCAACCACCTAGAAGTCACTATTTTAAATTGGGATATTTTTCTACACTTTTCACCACTAAAACTCCATCAAATCCTTTGATTTATTGATTTCTTAAGTTATAGAGGATGGAGTCCACAATTCCAATGAGTCCAATTTTTCATGATTTGGTTTAGAAATGCAATAAGTTATGTCCTTTTGAGTGCATGCAACTTTCTATCATTTTCTACAAGCTTGTTCTTCTACTCGACGGGACTGTGCATTTAAAAATTTATTGTTGGGAATAATGATTTTTAACTATTTATCCTATTCTCCTAATGTTTATGCATGTTCAATTTAAATGTCTTGGAATACATTTAAATTTCTATTGGGTACCTACCAACCGTTTTTTGTCCTTTTAAAATGGAAAAGGGGTTGAAGTGTTAAGCAATGTTTAAAATTTAAGGGCCAGCTCGGCCAACATCACTAGCTGGATCGCCAAGTTAGTACACCCTCTTTTCTCCCTAAGATGATTCTCTATGTGTATGGGACACTCATTATTTTTGTAACCCCAACTGACTATGCTCACCTTTTGTGCTAGCTCTATGGGCTCCAACTACACTAACATACATTGCTCATCATTACATTGCCCCTCTACGCGCAACATGGTGCACCTACCCATTCATTACACCCTCAATCGCCTCGCTCTATGTAATGCCAGCTCAGATGCCTACTCCGACAGGTTGACACATCATACCCTGGGTACCCATTCCACCTAACCTTGTATTAAATTGCCAATGCATGGCTCCCGTTACTCCCCTCATCTGCACTATGATTCCCAAGCACCCATTGTGAGCCCGTAACGCCTCATTCCCAAGCCTAGGCCTTGATTGGCTGGACACTAGTTCTATCATTGCCCCATAATGCCTCACCCGATGTTGTTCACCTGGGCTCCCGGGTGCTCATTCCTTATCCCGTAATCTCATTCTTGTAATTTCAGAGAAATCTCAGCACCCATAAGAACCTTGGATCCTCTAGGCCCGTTGCAGCTGCACTATTCATCCTCATTTTCTGGCTACTTTTTGTTTTGTGCAGTACCAAATCGGGCTCCATCTACCACATAAGGGTCTTCACCCTATTTCTTCCAATTCTTCAGGCAGAATTCGTAGGAACTCAACTTCACCAACCGAATTTCCCACCATGAACATGCCCAAGTCATTGCATTCTTCACACTGCCCTTTTCATGCTCGGTGAGTTGAGCTCGTCCAATTTAGAGCCTGAGGCGATGATCGGCCACGTCTTTAAGATTCACTTCCATTGAGTTCCCTATGCGTGAGCCATGTGGTTCTCCAAACACTTTTTCAACAATGTTCCACCTTTGACCATGTCCTACGCCATGATATCCAAATGCCTACCATATCTTTCCTGTCTCATTTCCATGCCACTACCTAGTTCCTCCATTTGACTCTTACCCAACTTTCACGGTCTAGGAGTTCAGCTTCTATGGGATCCCTAAACCCATCATTCCATCCCCCTTCGATTCCATTGAATATGGCTTGTTACACATCATGGTTAATTTAATCTTCACTCAGATCGAACCCCACACGCACAACTCACCCCATCATGCCTCAACTGATTTGAGTTGGGCTCACTTCCCTTGCACTCAGCTCGGTATGTAACCACCCTTTGATTCAAGCTTGACATGTAGCTCGACCCATCTATGACTGCCACATCATCGTCATCACCCGATGAATACTAGCTCAGCCCTAGCGATACTCAGCGAGTTGAACTCTAATGCAACTCATCTCCCTAACTTGACCCAGCATCCACCATTGAATGATTTTGTAACCAGCTCGCCCAAGCTAGAAAACACCTCACCTAATCTCAGTAAGTTGAACTTTAGGACACCTTAAAAAAATGACTCATTTTTTACAATATTTTTACTACTCTTTCGAGATTTTTTTTTGGGATTTCTTGACCCAAAGGCCATAGAGGATCAGCTAGGAAGTGTTCTGACATGGGTTTCAAGGGACCTTTTTTTCTACTTTTTCTACTTGTCAAGTGGGCCCCATCGGGGCTTGCCCTTTCAATTATTTCAAAAGCTCTTAGAGCTCCCTGAAACCGAGAAGAGGAAAAAATTCCTCTCATGGCCTCCAACATTCCCCAGTAACTTTGTTGATACCCCTCAAAACATAGAAATTTTCCTACTACTACTTGGTGATTGACCTTATGAAGGGTCCCTTGGAAAATGCTTGCATGCAAAGACCTTCCTAGTTGTCCATTTTCACCTGGAAGGTGAAAATGGATAACCATTTTGACGATCTCTCTAGAACATCTTCCTAGTAGATGGGGTTGACCAATGACCTGTGTATATATCAATTGGGCACGGAGTCTTTCTTGATCATCCTAAGTTGATTTGAATTGAAAACATGTACCCCAAGCCATTGAAACAATACTGCTTGAACCTGGAAATGCTTGTCGTTGCTTGCATTTTCTAACTCTTAATTAAGAAAATATTGAGGAATGGAAGATGAGTGGAATTTTCTTTTGAACTTGGAAAATCTTATTTTCCTTTGCAATTTGGTTTGTGGGGCTGGAAATATGATTTGTTCAGAACTATCCCAAATCCGACAGCACTTTTCGAACAGGAAGCACAAAACCGATATATGATGCCTTGACAAAGACTAAAAAAACTAAAAGTTTTGGATGACATGGACTGATCTTAACAGAGGGTAATTTGGACTGCTATAATACTGATCTCCATTCCATAGGCTACTTGGAACACTGGTTAAAGATAGGAACAACTCAAAAATTGGCCAAGATGCTCATAAATTTACAACATCTTCTATTGATAAAGATCTTGAATGAGAAAAGAGTATTTCTAGGTTAATCTTCTTCTCAATACCTAAGAGGAATTTTAATGAATTCTTGAAGAGGAGTGCCACCAGAATCAGAAGCATGTAATGTGCGTTATATGCCTGCCTTACGTAGCACCATACCATAGGTCTACCCCTATGACTTGATTTTTTGATTTTAGGAATGAGGCATGAGAGGCTCAACTACTAATTTGTAGGAGTCAAGAAAGATGAAGACACTACCGAAATGTGCCTCTTAATATGATATTTAGTTACAATGCATTTGAAACCTTTCTGGAGGATAACAACTTTTTCTTATGACTTTGAGATTATTGTTGTTACAATACTCTTCTTGAAAACATGGTGAACTGTGCAAATATAACACTAATAATCAATATAAAATGTTCCCAAAGCACTTAACGAAATCGAAAGCTATTTTAACAATAAGAACAATGTGCACAAGCACTTAGAGGAATTAGAAAATCTTAAGCTAATATGTACAAAGGGTGAGAATTTTTCTTCAATAACAATGCATGAGATAGATTCCATTGACTAGAATATATAGTTCTTCACAATACTAACTTTTCCAGTTGGAAATAATTATCACTCTTGCACCTCCATGATCATGTAGAGACCACACTCCAGATAGCATCAAAACTTGGAATTTTTTCTCAGTTTTACCTCAGTCAGCATCCCAATTCAAAACCAAGTCTCCCTCTTAGAAGATTTTGGCCTTTGGATTTCTTAGTCAAAGGACCTTCTTGATTAAAGCCTAATATTTTTCCATGGTTTTCATTACATGCTCTCTTAGCTCCTCCAACTCCATAATTTCCGCAAACCTTGACTTCCATAGGCTCAAACTCAGAGTAACTCTAGCTTGATTGAGAAGTTCTAATGCCAAAAACTTTAAGTGATATGGGGCATTTTTGCTTCCCTTCTCGTAGACCAACTTATAAGGAGAGTTGCATGTTGACCTTTTTTGTGCGATTATATCAGTCCACAAGGATTATTTGAGATTGGTACACCATGTCTTTTGGTTTTCATCCAGATTCCTTCTGATGATCCTTAGAAAGTTCTTGGTTGTGGACTCTTCTTTCATGTTACCCTGGGGGTAATAGTTTGAAGAGGTGTTGAGATATATCCCGTTTCTAACAGCCCATTTAGTAATATTTGTGCCAAGAAATTTTAGAGAATTATATTATATGATAGTGGATGGTGAGGCACTGAATCTAGTTATTATTACCTCATAGAATTCCTAGTATGTTAGACTCTTTTGCCTCTTTCAATGCTACTCTACCTTGGTCCATTTGGTGAAGTAGTATGTTGTCGTTAGAATCCACTTGTGGCCTTGACTCGAATTTGGATCGATGACCCTAATACAATATAGTCCCCATTGTATGAATGGATGGTCAATTGAAATTGGGTGGAGTGGGAGCGCTGTTATTTTCTGCTTTTCTATGAAGAATACAAACTTCTTGCACTTTTTGATCCATGTATAGCAATTATTGAACAACGTGGGCCAATAGTGACTAGCTTTCATAATCTTGAGAGCTGTTACTCATGGGGAAAAGTGACCTCTAGCTTCTCCATCATGGAAATCATGTAGCACTTTCTTGATTTTATTTTTTTGGTACACAATCTTAAAAGAACCCCATTCACATCCTTATTGAATAAGATGTCTATCAATAAGAGCATACATAATAGATTAGAGTCTAAAATAACTTCTATTTTTCTTTTCTTAACTTCTGAGGGCATAGACCTATTTGAAGATAATGTATCATATTTTGATTCCAACAAGGATTGGGAACATCATGAACTAGTTATTCCTAATCATTTTGTAGCACTAGGATATCTTCTTCTTCATTACTTATATCATTATTCTGACTAGAAGCTAGTTGCTCACACGGTCCCTTGCCATAAACTAGCTTGGTCACCTTGATTTCTATGTCATATTCCATTACACGGGTGATCCAAACTTCCCTTTTCTAGTTCAAATCCTTATTTAGGAGGAATTCCTTGACCCCAACATGAGACACTAGAAAATGAATTTTGTTGTTTGAAACCAAGTGTCTAAATTTATTCAAGATCCTTATAACAACAAGGACATGCTTCTCAATGAAAGAGTACCTCACCTCATAATATTCCATTTTTTGATCTAGTTGTAAGAATGCTATGTGTTGCTCTAATCCCTCCTTATTCAGTTGCACCAAGATGGTCATGAGATTGTATCTAAACCACCAAAGCATATACGTATGAAGTCCTTTAAAAAATATGGATTAATGAGAGTTGTGGCTTGGGATATTGCATGTTTGATGGCCTCAAAACTCTCCTTTCCCTTTGTTATCCATTTGAATTCCATAATTTTCTTCAACATCATAGTCAAGGGTCTAACAAGAGTGGAAAAATCATGAACAAACCTTCTAACAAAGTTGATTCTCCCCAAGAAGCTTTGGAGAGCCTTCTTGTGACTTAGCAATGGAAGTGCCCAGATAACTTCAACTCTTTCCAGATCAATTGTTAAGCCTTCCTTCGAAACAATGTGAACCAAGAGATTTCCTTCATGAGCCAAGAATATGCATTTTTTGGGATTCAATGATACTCCAAACTTCCTACATCTTTGGAAAACTTTCTTGACTTGATAGAGGTGATCTATTGCATTCTTGGAAAATGTGATGATATCTTCAAGATAAACAAGCACCAACTTGTTCATCAGCCCTTTGAATGCCATATCCATTTCTCTTTAGAATGTAGCTCCATCATTTAATATTCCAAAAGGAATTTTCTTCGTAATCATATGTACCCCCATTTTGTGGTTGAAGGTTGTCTTGAATTGGTCTTCCTCTTTCACCATGATTTGGTTGTAGCCTAAGTAACCATCTAGACAATGAGAATATCTCAAAACTCAGCTATTGCTTGCAAGATTTATTCCATGGAAGGGAATGGAAAATAGTGATCCTCAAGAGAAGCCCTATTCAGATTCTCAGAATTCCACACATAATCTGATTTCTCTATTTCTCTTCTTGCACTGGCACCAAGTTTGTAACCTAACTCGAGTGCTTGATTGGAAAAATGATGTTTTTCTATATCATTTTGTTTCAATTCCTTCCTCATGAGAGGCTCAATATGATGGTTCACCAACCTTTGCTTCTATCTTGACGGGCTTGGATGCTAGATTCAATTCAATAGTATATTGTGCCAATATTGGATCTCAAAGCCTCTGAAATCCTATATAATTCCATGCAAATATATCTAGAAATTCTTGATAAAGTTGGATGGAATCATATTTTTGTTGAGGAGTACTTACTTTTCCAATTTGCAGTACCTTGCCTTCTCCAATAATAAATTAGATTATGAATATTTGCCCTTAACTTGAATGTTTTCTTCTCTCCTTTCCGAAACTGGTCATTGGGGTTAAATATTGACTCCAAAGTTCACTAATCCTTTTGGGAGTTCATTTCATCTTCATCATAAACCACTTGATCACCAATATTGCTGCTCCTACATTTGTCTTTGATCCTTGTGAGAAAACTTCAGCTTCCTCTTGCAAGAAATTTATGATTTGTTGGTGATCATTTTCGAACACTTTCTAGCTAGTGTTTTTTTCTATAACTATCTAGCCTTACAACTACTTTGATATGAGGATGAGTTTTATCCTTCTTGACATTTTTTCAACAACATCAAATGTTGCCCCAATTGCTGCAAGTTTGTTTCCAGCCTCGTTCTTCTTTCTAGGGATGGAAATGATGTTAAAAGCTTCAAAATATTCAATGAGATCTTATAGTCAGTACTTGTAGCTCCTAAGAAGATCATTCTTGGTAGTGTTGAGTCCTCTAACTTGGTTTACAACCAGCTAACTGTCTCCAAATACTTGTAATTTATTAACCCCTTTCTTTATTACCTAATGTAATCCATGAATCAATGCTTCGCACTCAGTTGTGTTATTAGAGAAAATAAATTAAAAGTATAAAGTTGAATAGTATTTTCTACCTTGAGGTTATGCAATAATTTCTCCTCCTCCAGCACCTTCTCTACTCCTTGAGCCATCAAATAATATTTTCCATACTTCATTGTCATCTCTATCATCCGGTTTGGTGATGCTAGAGAGAGGTGTATTTTATTCATGCAAGAAATAAATCCCCAACTCAGCTTCTTCCATCTCTTTGTATGGATCAAAGACATGCCTTTTGTTTTCCCATTCATCAAGAATCAAGTGTGGAATGCCTCTAACCTTAGTATTATTCTATGGAGTATGTGGGTAGTATTCGTGATCAAAAGCTAAGCAAATGGAATTGATTGGGATTGGTACATATGCCTCAATATGAAATTTTGCAATAGGTTCATATCTGATTGTATCCTTGGCTACATACCTTGTTCTAAAGAGAATATGTGACAAATCAGTAGACAAGTAGCCTCCAATTTTAGCAATGAAGTCTTTGGCTAAGCACAAGGCAAAGAGTGGTGGAAAATCAATTACTAATAAATCCTATAAGAATGTGATGATGGGGCATGCATGTAGTGTAAGGTTCAATCCCTCTATTACTCCAAATGTTCCCACGTCTGTCTCATCAAGTTACACTACTCCTTTTGATACATGCTCATACTTGAGGCCCAACTGATCAGCTATTTGTGTGGCCATCACAGAACTACTTGCTTCTGAATAAATCATGTGATTGTGCACAAGATTGCTCCCAATAATTTGATGTTAAATCTCTATATTTTCATATATAATCTAAGCAATAATTAATTGAAATCAACACATGAAATGGAGAGTACATAAAATAGAGATGAAATGAACGTAGAATGGAACAATTTCTATTAAAGGAAATTGTATACAATTGTTTGCTCCTATAATCATGGAGTCAAGTCTCATCACCTTATCCCCATATCTCTCCTCTAATCCCTAGTCATACTCCCACACCCCTATCCATGAGTTATGCATGACAACTAATTGTGCACACTCATGTATTATTTAAATAATAAATAATAAATAATACAAATATTCAAATTATATGTTCACACTATGAAGAATTATTTCCTAACATCACCCCCTTAGTGTGAACATGGGTGAGTTCTGTCTAGTACCTACTCATGTTCTATTATCCAATGGTTTTCAAAGAGTACCATCAACTCCAACAGGTTTTCTAGTGGAACCATTAACCACTTTATATGTGATTTTCTAAGAGATTTACAAACTCTCAAATTGGTTTTCTAGTGGACCACCAACCACTTTCATAGCAACATACATGTTTCCCCATCCACATTTTACAAAAGAGAACAAAATATAGGAAAATATGTTCCTAACTATGAACAGGAATTATTCATCTATTTTTATTTACTACCACACATGCTAAAAGAAAATACATTGAACATAACTGAAAAAAAATGGCCACCAAAGCAGTATTGTGGCCTCGTCGATGGCGCCTGACGAGAGGTCGCTAAAACACCTCCTTCCTCCATTTCCTCCAGTGTTTATTGTGATGTTGCTAACTCAATCAAATTTTTCTTTGAGTCTCATTTTACAATTGTATTGGTGTCAGTTTCAACTGATAATGCACCCCCTCACTATGGATGTTGCGTACAAGAGAAAATGTGTCTAATATTTTACGAGTGAGGAAATTTTTTATTTATAATATACTTTTACAATGACTCACAAATCTACAATGATTCGACACTTTCGGATGACTGACTATGACACAAAAAGTTGACAATTTTAATGGCAATACACATAAATGATTTCTGAGAGGTACTACATATACAATAGGACCATAACTAAACAAATGGCTTGCTTTGAATTTACAACTTTTACAATGACATTACGAGGACACTATGGATGATGAAAACTATATATAAAGGTCAAGATGAAAAATAAATGAAAATACTTTGACTTATAATATTAAAAAAGTAATATATAATTTCTTTTTAAAATATTTAAACAAATCCTAAATATTCTAACACTTCATGATTAATAAATTGGACTCACAATTTTTGATAAAAAAATTTTTTAATCATATACAAATTCCATAATTTTTTCAGACACTAAAATCTATTTCATGTTTTCTCTTAAAATAGAAACTGGGTTATTTCAAAACTTGAACTATAGAGTGATAAAATACTTATCCTTAAACCCAAAAAAAATTAGAAGATTTAGAATCTTGTTTTTTGATAAAAACATGATTTACCAATCATTTTTTGTGAAGATTAGAATCCAAAAAATGATGATGAAAGCTTAAAAACTCTTAGATCTGTGTCATAGAGGCTGCAATTTTGTCTTGCAACGACTCTCATAACTTGTCCTAGCCTGATCTGATACCAGATGATGCTAAATCTCTATATTTTCATATATAATTTAAGCAATAATTAATTAAAATCAACACATGAAATGGAAAGTACAGAAAATAAAGATGAAATGAACGTAGAATGGAGAAATTTATATTAAATAGAGAAGGGCATTTTATACTATTGCTTGCTCCTATAATCATGGAGTCAAGTCTCATCACCTTATCCCCATATCTCTCCTCTAATCCCTAGTCATACTCTCCCACCCCTATCCATGAGTTATGCATGACAACTAATTGTGCACACTCATTTATTATTTAAATAATAAATAATACAAATATTCAAACTATATGTTCACACTATGGAAAATTATTTCCTAACATAATTAGATATATATATAATGAAGGAGGCTTCATATTTTTACCTTGTGGACCTCCTTAACCCCCTTCTTGTTGAGTTGTATTGGTGAGAGCTTTCCCCTAATCTCTAGATGGCTCATTTGATACGGACCAGTTTGTCATGGCTACTTGTAATAGATCTCTTTGGCTAGGGATTGCTAATGACTCCCACATGGAAATTTTTGCATTCTTTTTCTTAATCTATTTTATGATATTTAAAGGAGATGATATTTCCTTCCATTTTCCCTTATTTGGCATGAATTTCTCTTGCACATGAGTTGCTAGAACTGGTATATGAGCTGGTCTAGAAGGTGGTTTGGGCTGATTTTGTGCATTTTTGATTGCACTTAGATTACTAACTCCTTGAGGTGTGATAGGAGATTGAGAAGAACTTAGATTGGATGATTTTCCTTACTCTAATTTCCTCTTTTTAGACCTTGTATTAGCTGCCACACCTTGAGAAGGGGACTGATTTATACCACAGAAATCCTCAACTTGCCAGTTCATAAGAGTAGTCTCACTTGGAGGTACTTCTTGACTAGTTCTTTGCCGCTGATTTTCTTCTTGATTTGTTTCTTAAGACACACCAACTATTTTCACCATTAAGGCTTGATTTAGAGCACCATTAAAGCATTTTACGTGATTATGAGGTTAATTATAGGGAAAGCACCATCCATACTCTTGTGCCATATTTTTTTGAGTTGTAACCAAGGCTCTGGATGTAGAAGCAGTATTAAGATTGTAAGGTTGAAATGATCTATTAGCAGGAGGTTGTCGTTGGTTTTTATTAGTATCTTGAACATGTGGTTTATTAGGCTGATATGGAGGTCTATTGGGTTAGGATTGAGCTTGGTATGGTCTGAAATTTTGAGCTTTTTGCCACTTAATTGTTACTGACTCATTATCTAAGTTTTGCAATTGTTTTATGACTTCCTGAAGTTCATTTGAGGTGCTAGAAGAAGAGGTAGAATCTTCATTAGAATTACAGTTTTTAAGATTTGGGATATGAGCTATTGTAGGTGCTTGACTAGGACTTGGAATCCCCAATTCTAGATAAAGAGGCATAGGTGGTCTAGGTGTAAGTTTTCTAGCTTCAATTAAACAATTATCTTCTCTAATATCTATTGCATGGGCTATGAGTAATGTTGATCCTCCGATAGATTGTATCATCATGGTTATATCAAAATTTAGAGATTTTAGGAAATAGAGAAAAGCACATTCTGCTACTAGTTTGACAGAAATTGGAATCCTATCTCATTTTGTTTAGAACCTAAAGTTGAAATTAGCCATTTATTCATTTGGTGTTCTCTTGATTGTAGTAAATTATTCCAACAAAGATAATTTTTCTACCTTTTCTCTGAACTGGCTACAAAGAGCTATGCACAATTGATCCCAATTATGAATTGCTCCTACCCCTAGGCTTCTAAACCAGTGTAAAGCCTTGCATTTGAAATAAGAAGCCAACAGCTTCACTGTCACATCTATTTCAGCAACCTCATGTACAACACAGACATTTGCAATGTCTTGAATGTGATCAATTAGAGTTGTTTGGTTTTCCCTGGTAAAGTATGGGATGTTCTTCAATTTTTCCATTGGAATCAGGTATATTTCATTGAGAGCAAGTGGGTTGATACCCATAAAATTGACAAAAAGGATTTGGTGGTGGTTGATGGGCCATTCTGATTAGACTAAGAACTCTAGTTGATTGGAGAAATGACCGACTAGGTGGATGAGTTGAAAGAGTTCTATTTGGTGGAGATGGAGATCTCTAAGCTTGCATTCCCTTTCTTCCTCTACCTAGAGATAAATGTAAGTATTCAAAAATGCCTTCTTCTCTTGTTCTTGATCGGGTTTGAACTCTTCTCATGAAATTGAAAAACTTAGGTTTCTAAAAGCACTTAATTTTTCCCCTTGGAGTCATCAGATGTGTTGTTACAAAGCCTCTTAAGGTTGGAATTCACAAAAAGAGCACACCAATCATGCAGAAATAAAAATGAAGAATTCTTGTAGTCTCACTAGGCATGCCAAAACTGTTAGTGTCGGTATCACGGTGGCTAGATATTGTAATGGAACACTAAGTAAAGCATACAACTTTGACTTTTGTGATCTCCCACCAAGCGTCCCATAATTTTTATTACAGAATCACAACACCCTCTGATTGCTTAGCATGTGATTTTGTTAAGGAAAGTAGTGTGACTAGGTAACATGGGTATCATCTCTCAAGTTTTGGGACTTGCTACTTTAGATGGACCTCCAGAGAAGGCTAGTTACTCTTCCTAAACTAATGCAAATACTAACTCTATTGAAGGGAAATATTTTAACTACTCCTACCCTATGAATTTCAAGGGACCAGAGAGAGAAATAGCATGAAAATGAAATAAATCTACACTAAGAGAGGTGATGCACCAAGAGAAGGGTGTGGGAAATCTCTCCAATGTGTGAAAATTGAATAAAATTAAGAGTAGAGAGAGTGGAAACAATAACCATAGTCCAACAACAACACTCATACCACCATTTCCAAAGAAACACAACAATAATAGACCTTGCAAAGTGAGTAAAAGAGATAGAATACACCTACAATTGAAATAAAGAGGCAAGAAGATGCAAGAAACACAAGCAAGGGAAGAAGAAATATCCACAAACTCCAGTTTATTTCTCCTTTAATATGCATAGTTCATTTCATTACAAGAGAAAGTAATACATCATCATGCAAGAAGTCCAAAATGAATGCCTGTAGCACATTAGGGTTACAAAATAATTTTGAAAGATTTTTGTTACAAGAGCATTCCCCCCTCTCAAATGACAAGTCACTACAATTTATTAAAAAAAATGAAGAGAGAGAATTTGCAAATCTCATATTTACCCCTCCACCTACTTTTAAAGTACCATAAATAGGTGTAAATCATGATGGGAAACTTGTAAAATACATACCATGTTGTCTTGTAACTTGTAGTAGAAGAAAAATGGTTTCCCATGCTCATTAAATGCCTCTTTAACCACCTGGAAATCATTATTTACAACTGGGCTATTTTTCTACAATTGTCACCACTAAACCTCCATCAAATCTTCAATTTCTTAATTTTTGAGTTTAGAGGGTGGAGCCAAGATTCCAACAAGTTTGATTATGTGTGATTTGGTTGAGAAATGAAGAAGTTATGATATTTTGAGTGCAACTAGCTATTTATCTTCCTCTAGGCTTGTCTTCTCCTTTACGGGACTGTGTGTTACAAATGTGGCTGGAAGTGATGATTTTTTATTTTCCCTCTCTCATAATATTTCTACATGTTTTAATGTCATGGAGTATTAAAAATTTTCATGGGGGGCCCTTCGCTTTCATCAATTTCTATTGGGGGCTGAGTGTTAAGTTCAATGCTTGAATAAGGGCCATCTTGGCTAGCTCACGAGCTGGCTCACTGAGATGGCACCCTTCTTTTCTTTCATGAGCTCATTTTATGCATCAACCCTCCATTCATCATACCACAAAAACCACTTCAACATCCACCGGTGCACACTAACTCAGACCCCTTCAGATGACCCCATCAACATTGTTGAGCTCCACATTGCACTACCCTACTTCACACCAATTTAGCGTCAATGTCGACTCACCAAAATTGAAGACCCTGCCCAATGCATTGTGAATTCCGACCTTCCATGGGGAACTCGATTCAATGAAGCTCATCCTTCCTAGCCCTTCATTACTTGTATCTATAATGTCACTTTCACTGCATTCGTTGCACCCACCTCAGACCCATAACACTTCCTGAGAATGCCTCAGAGGTCAAGCCATGTCCTCCAAGAACATGTCATGTCGGCATCATTCCATACACCCAACTCAAACCTACATCCATTCTCTCACCCGCACAATGTGTGTACTCACCTTTGTATTACAACGAAAGTGGGATTTTAAGACACACGAGGCCTAAGTGCCTTTGCGCTTCCTGTGCCCCGCACCCCCACATTGGCTGACATGGCTTAGATTAGAACTATATCTTCATCTCATCGAGTTGGCTTAGCAACCCAACTCTTAACACTCTCCCCGATTTTCACCTAAGTAACAGTCATTTCCCTGTGAGCGTGTCCTCGAGCTCTTCACCATGAATATGTTTCTCGGCTGAGTTGGGTGTTCTTCATCATGATACCATAATGCACCTAACGAGATCCTTCTGCCTGTGATGTCATTTTGAAACCCCACCATTTTTTTAAGTCCCTTTGAGCTCAACTCCCTTTGGAGGTCCATTTCTCTGCAACTCACCGGGAACCTTCAAACAACTTGTCCCACCAATGCATGAGCTTGGTTCTGTGACCAATGTTCCCCCCTTCAACTCACTTTGACACATTCACACTAAGCTAACTTGCTTACCATGCATGAGTTTGACGATCTATGTGAATAGCTGACAAGTGTGCTTGGTGTTGAGATTCAGCTCCATGCACAACCCGGCCATGCAGCCAACTCACCATGGGGTGTCCATATAACTTGGGCTGCCTGATAAACATCTCAGTGGCCATGTTAGTGTGACATAAGATCTCAACCCCATAACTTAGCTTGCCAAGCTGGGAGCATCTCGACCACTAGCTCAGCCAACTCACCTTAGAGTGAAAATCCATCCTTTCAACCTTGTACACTCCCCTTGGAATTTTTTGTAAATTTTATATTTTTATTACTTAAGGGACCTTGTGAATGGATTTGAACATTTTCATTATATTTTTTTCCATTTTTTCTTGCAAGTGGGTCCCATTGCTTGCTCCTTCAATGTGAATAACTCCTCTGCTTTGTGAAAACCTAGAAGAGGAAAAAAATCCTCTCATGGCTTCCAACCTTCCTGGAGACTTTTTTGATTCCCCTAAACACCTAAACTACCTACATACTCTAGAATGACCATGAGGGCCAATTTACAATTGCTTGCATATAAAGGCTTCCCAGTTGTCCATTTTTCAGCTAGGAGTAAAAATGGATAACATTACATGACATTGAAACTCGTAGTGAGTATTCTTATTATTCTAACAATGATGATGATAATGACATGAATCATAAACAAATTTTATCTCATTTTTTGTGAGAAACTTCTCTAGAATCCCCACCACATTGAACCTATCATCAAATTCCTTTTTTTGTTAATCTTTCTCATGATCATAAATCTAGTGAAGAATATCTTTTTGAGTGGTCTCAACCTTCTTCCACTTTACCAACATTTGTTATTCCTACATCTATAGAGCCTTCATCCTTAAGGGAACCTAATCTTTCAATGAAAAATGTCTCTACGCCTCTTCCTACAACCGTTGTTGTTAATACACATCATATATCCAATAATAAATTTTCCAACACTTCATCTAGCACACAAACTCTTGAACCCTTTTTCATACATTAAAATATCAAATCTTATAATTAAAACAAGGTGCATCCACTTCTTCTCATGCTTTGGGTTCTGAAATTTTTGGTTTAGATTGCACATCAAAATCAACAAAATATATTCTTGACAAATCAAAACACACTTATATATATTTCATTTGAGACAAATAACAATGGAAGAGTATACAATTATAAAGGTTGAGAAACTCCTTCAAAAAATAAATCAACATTCATCTTGAATCCCATAGAATCCTCAACTCCTCTTAGAATCTCTTAACACCCATCCCACAATATCCTCACACAAAAAACACATAATAATATTTTATTCTAACATATATTAGTAATCATGATTTGTATAACAACTCGTATTAATAGTATTACAACATAAAACTATTTTATATTCACTTAATAATAATTTGAGCACTAAAAAAACTATTATTCATAACATTACCCCCCTTAGTGTGAACATGGTAGAAAAATATTTTACACATCCAATAGAAAAATTCCTGACTCCTGTGGCACGCCCATTCTCATTGCTCATAACCTTGATACAAAATAAAGGGACCTCTTATCAACCTTCGATGGTATTTCATGTGTCTACCACAAACCTGGATATGAATAGGAACCAATCAACTATTCACTCTTGTGGTTTTCTAGATCACCACTAACCTTTTTTAAGATCTATGTCTACATGTGATTTTTGTTCCCCCACAAAATTTTTACATCAAGGGAAAATACACAAAAAAAATTCTCACTTATTACAAGTGTAAACATGAATAAATCACATGTTCTTATTTACTGGCACAAATCAACTGAAATGAAACACACAACTAAAAAAACATGTCATAACTTCATTGTGTGCCCCCCTCAGTTGTGGCTGGAAAGAGGTTGTTGAATGACCTTCTTCCTCCGATGCCTCTTTCCTCCATCATCATGTTGCTAATTTATCTATATTTGATCATGAGGCTCAAAAATACAACCCCCCACAATTTGAACTTCACGTTCAAGTGAAAATTCATTCAGTTAAATTGTAGGAAACTTTTTTATTTTTCAACCTTTTACACTATTTTGAATCTAGCAATACAATAACACTAGGGTTTATTTTAAGACCCCCCTCCAAAAAATTATTATAGAATGAGTAATGAATCTTATGAAAAGGAAATTCGTATGGTTGATGAATGTAGGAAATGAGAGTTTTGTGACAATGGCGAATGGATGTTTTTTATAAGTCACCAATGGTGAAAGTATTTTTCTTGGTCTGTTACCATTTAAAGAGTACATAATGTTACTGGAAGGTATGTACGGAATACTACCGAATGAAAAAAAAATGTTACCGGCTGCTGACACATTCCACCTACTCCTGAATGATAGCACTGACACATATGTTATCAATCGATAACACGTTCCACCTATTCCTGGACAACAACACTGAAACATATGTTATTGGCCAGTAACACATTTCACTTGGTCTCGGATAACACAATGTTGTTAGTCGGTAACATAATACACATGTTCCTGGACGATGACGCAATATTTCCATTCAGTAACGAAATGTGCTTGTTCCCTAGATGGTAACATTTTTTTCCACGCATGTTACGTTCCTGAACGTCAACACCTTGTTGACGTATGGTAACACACTTTCATTGAATTAAACCATTCCCAAATGGTAATAGCCCACATCCTTTTGTTTTTGTTGTCGCCCGACAACACTTTTAGTTTTATTTTTGTTCGGAATTCCCCAGGCCATGTGTCTTCCATCTTCAATTTGTGGGCCCTGGCCCACATCCCTTTCCTTTCCTATATATATATACCCATCCCCATTCATTTTTTCCCATTTTCACTTGCAGGTTTCTCCAAGATATTTTTTTAGAGCTCCAGCCTCCAGCATTCTCATCCACTTCTAGTATTGCAGCCACATGATTTGTTCCATGATCCTCTTATATAGGTATCTACCATTTTCCAAAACCTATTTTTTTCAAAGAACCAAAACATCAAGGATTCAAGATTCAAGAATAATGGCACCAAGAAAAAAGTCCATTAAAACAACTTCCTAAGTTTACTTAAACATTTTGTATCCATAGTTACTACAACTACTGGAAGACCCTCAAATAGTCAATTAGTCCAATTGCATTGGTATCTCAGGGTTCTATGGAATTATTTACATGCCCCAGTATCAGACAAGACACAAGTTATTAAATAATTTAATGAAAATGTATAATAGTTTTGATGACACTTTCACTATTGTAATACCATCTCACTAATTTATCATCAGAATAACACCTGATGATATTCATCATTTAACACGCCTACCCATCAAAATGCATTCCACCAAATCCGTTATACCTGATGAGAAAAATAAATTTTTAGAGTCTCATTACAATATTTATGTTGAGCTTGAGGTTAATAATCTCTCCAAAAGACGTATTAACATGCAATCTATTAAAGACCCCTTTCTCCTAAAAATGGTAGAATTTTTATAGTCCTGCATCGTGTTACAAGGAAGATACACTGAAATTCATCAGTGGGCACTATACTACCTTCTCCAAACCATTTTTGTGTTGGATTCGATTTGGTGCACATTTCTTTCATCAAGGATTTGTTATAACCTTGCTAGAGCCAATTAAATCATGTTGCAGTTATTTCGTGTTCTTGTTATGTTTTTGCTTTATATTATGAGGGTTTTTATCGACTCAAATCAATAGTTGTTCCAAATTCTCTACATGAGAAGATGGATAAACATGGAATTCCTCTAGACCAACATTTGGTGAGTATTTTGTTTTAAAAGCATTCTATTGTGACTCTTTTCAAAAACAAAATCATTTTTAAATCAATTCTTATAAATATATAATTTTTAACTCTGTTTTGAATAGGTCAAAGCCAACGAAACAATGGATCTTTATGATGTGGTAATTCATGCACATAACCCTGCTAGGCCTGAGGGGTCTAATGACAACAATCAAATTAATGTCACCATGACCAATGACTCTATGAGTCTATAGCCATCACTAGCAGCCAATAGCAAAGAGGGATAATAGAAACCAAATGGATGTGGGTAACTATGGATTCGTCCTAGTTTCGCAGCCAGGACAGAATGCGCTCTACCGCTATGGCTAATCCAAATTTTGATTTATCCATAAATTATAATGCACATTCGTTTTAATTTTGATTATTTTTTTGTAAAAACTAATGATAATATGAATATCTGATTCTTGACAGTGACATATTTCATTATCCTAATTTGCATCCTTATTTGGCACATCAACGACTCCGAGACACATGGTGTCTACTCATGTTGGTGCAAACACTACATACATACCTGAGTAAGAAGAAATTGATTCTACAACATTTTATCACCTAGGCCCTTCAAGTTCTAGTAATAATTAACTAATAAATAGTGAATTAAATTTTATTTATATTATTCTTTCTTTTAGGAATTTATCATTCTTTTTAATTAGTTTTTACTAAATTCAGTTTTTACAGTGTCACCACCCAGTGCCACAATCTATTGATTACGGATAACAACATTCATAGTGTAAGAAATATCGATTGATTTTATTCTTATTAATTTTAAGTTCTTAGTGTTCACTTGTTTGTCTTTGTTATTTCAAGAATCGGCATATTGAAACTGATATTTTACAAATGTAATATGAAATTCAACCCACGGTCGCGGACGCCTACATTGCTCCATCTCAATGCTTAAGGATTACATCAGTCTGACGTCCCCTTATAGCTTTGTCTTATGATAGAGGAAAGAGAATTTTATTCCCTGGACTGAGCAAGGGGATGTAGAATTACACAACATCAGATTTCCCCAATCCAATTTTTCAATTTGTGGCATGAAGAGTGTCAGAGGCACTTCAATTTTAAGTAATAGTGATATGGATGAGGATTATCTTATTTTTTATAGCCTTTATGACATGACAACGTCAGGGAAGCATATCAAAGATCTCACTCAATCTACACTTAAGGAGGTACAAGTTCCACAGCAACCATCCTCTCTAGATCCTCCTTCCCTAACTGGGTAGGAAAATTTGGATGATGATTTCAAGACCAAAATTTTAATAGACATCCTTGTGTCTAATAATGTTACATCCCTTGTGATGTAAAATGTTATTCTTGACATTAAGGAGATGACGATTTGGGAGATCAGAGTGAAATCTTTAATAAAAAAAATTAATAATAGATATCATAATTTTGAACCCAGAGAAAGACTTTTTTCATTGATTAAAAATAAACTGGTGACGATTGATGCTTTACTTTCTCAAGCACAATCTAGTAATGTAATCACCAATAATATTTACAATACTCACCATGTTTTGATTATAATTCTTAGTAAATTGATTAATTTGAACGTTGAGGCACATTCTTACCACAATAAGTGAATTAGAGACAAAAAACTTGTCACTATTGTTAATTTAGAGAAAGAATTGGCCATGGTAAGTTTTGATTTTTTTGTTGATAATTATATATATTGTTATCATTTATCTATTTCTAAATACTAATTATGGGATTTTTAATTGCTTTCAAAATACCATACTTTGAAAAAAGAAGTGTAGGTGTTAGATGAGCACCTGAAAAAAGTGAGAGAGAGTTTCTGTGGGGAAATTGGTTTTAAAGAAAAATTGTTCTTTTAAAAAAGTAGAAAAAAACTTTGTGGAGGATTATAAAGAAGAATGTACTGGATTTGGATATTATTTTGAATAAAAAAACTAATGAGGATCCTTCTCTCCTTTTAGCAGGAGATGCAGCTAGAGAAAATAGACAAAATTTAGTAAATATTAATGTAGCTCCAAAAGAATTAGTAGATTCAGGTGTAATAAAAGATAGTTCAAATGTTGTCGATGTTATTGAATCTGTTCAAGGACAAGGGTTCAAATGAAATTGAATTAAAACTATTGATGTATATCATTGCATTTGAAAAATGAAATTTGAAAACATTATCTTTATGTGAAATTGTCAATCTTTTATTTCTCTCATGCATGTTGTCAAATGAAAACTTTATCTTTTTTCAAGTTTGTACATTTGATGAATAGTATACATGAATTTTAGAATCTTGATTTACATTGTTCACTTGTTTCAAACATGTATTCACTCAATATTTAAAACTTTGATGTGCATGTTATTGTCAAATCTTGATAGTTAATTCATTATGTAAAGATTATCTCCAATAATCATGATGGGATATGGACTGTTATTTTTTATTAATCCTAATAATCACGATGGGATATATGGATTATAATATCTTTGCTAACACATTTGTTTGTGTAATTTATAGTGAGAAATCAAATATTGAACATACTTTCATAGTAAGAAACTTTAATTTTATTACATCATCTAGTTTGTAGATTGCACAACTATCTACCATCTGTTATTTCCAAACATTATAAAAATATATAGAACTGATTTAAAATTTTCCAAACATTATATGCGCAATATATGTAAATGAAATTGAAAACAAATATCAAGTCACAATAGATATTCCAAAACATTAATACTTTCAATTATCTGGTAGCTGAAGCAACCCTATCCTTAATGGTCCTTCATCACTTATTTTATCTGTTGCATTTTTTGGTCTAGCAGAGTCCAAGTCAATTTCACCATAATTAGAGACTCCATTTTTTTCTATCTTATTAACATATTTACATTCTACAAGAGATGTCCTTATAGCTAGTTCTCTTTCATATTGAAATGTGTCCACTCCATATCTTGAAACATAGAGTCTCAAACAAGTTTCCAAATTCTTGTCCAATATGTTACGAAGTTTTGATTTCACAAATGTAAGTACACTAAATACCCTTTCATCTTGAACATACCCAATAATCATTATCTGTATGATTTCATATAGTTTGAAGTATTTACTTATATTTCCTCTCAGATTGCTACTCTAATACTCTTTCTCCATAATAGTGTAATAGCTCCCATTTCTAATGGTTCAACAATAGTCTTATATTGATCAGTCATTGTATATGAAAATTGTTGTGAGTCTGATATGTGTAATTTTTTGTCCAATATACCATTTAATTCCCCTCGATCAACATCTGAATATTTGTAAAACTACTCCATAAGTGTAGTCACGGATTTCCCGAAGTTTGTAGCTCTTTGTTCTTCACCAATCATAGGATTCCAAAAAATGGGATTTACAACTCACATGGCTTCAAGCATATCACTATTTTTAAAACATTCTCTAATCTCATAAGATAATGTTTCAGATATCTTCATCAATTTTTTTCATGTATCAGAAATTGCAGCATCAAAAAGAATGCTTGTGACGAGTACTTCCTCAATTTCAACACCTATTACATAAGGATCTCTATAGAAAGTGTGCATTGGAATATTTTTCCCATTAACTGAAATACAAATATGACCATTGATATTGAACTTAAAATAGCTGTTGGGATCATTTGTATCTGTCAAACCTTTCAGATACTTAAAATTGGCTTTTGAAACTAGTCTTGGGTGGAATATAAGGTATCCAAAATCATACATACTTGTCTCATTAATTTTATAAAATCAACAATGTATATGGATATTTCCTGAGCATATTTCACCAAGTTCTTTATTTCCTTCAGAATTGGAAAAAATACCACATAAGGTTAATAATTTCTCTAAATATGTTAAGTGATACAATAAATCTTTAGCCCTTTCAACTTATCTATGATTCTTGAACATATACCCCACTGAGGACCTGTATTCCTCAAAAATCCTGCAAGCTAGATCATACAATGATATCCATATTGTGTCAACAGCTTTTAGAAAAATTTTACCATTTTTTATTCCGACAGAAAATATCTAAAACTCTAAAAATATTTGAGGACTACTCAACATATATAAATGAAATTCTCATATAATCTCCTCCACTTTAGAAAAAAATTTAAAATTACGTACAATCTTATAAGCCAGATTCATTATGTGAGCCATGCAGTGAATAGGTATCATGTAAGGGGCTACAATTATTTGAAGATGAATACACAACCTATTTTTGTGACCTTGCATGACATTTGCACCATCATCTCCTACACAAATCATCTTTGCATAGATTGAATGATCATCCATACCAGCTAATTCCTTCAAAATTTTAATAAGCTTGTAGATGTTCTCAGAAATGCAATTCTCCATAATTTTATGCATAACTAGTAGATGATTTTCCCTGAAATGGTTATTGAAACTAGAAGTGTAGACATGCATGCATACCCAAGATGTATTTTCTACTATTTTGACCTCATCAATTGACAATGTGATAAAATTTGAATTTTTTACCTTCTCTCTTAAATTAGTGATTTCAATTTCTCACATACACTTTTCCATTTCTCATGCACTGGTATCTAACCAATGTGTTATTGGAATGTTTTGAAACCCATTAGATTGAAACAATATCTTATAATCATTGGATTTGAAATTGGTCTTCCCTTTTTTAAAATGTGAAATATTGTTCTAAATTGTATGAGTTTTTCAAGAAGACTTGCATCAATAGATTTTTCAAATTTATCCTTTCTTGTTTAACCTTTCTCAGCTAGGTATTGAAGATGTTTATGATGATTTTCATATTCTGTTGTATATCTCATATGTAAAAAATCTTCCTCAGTTTTCCATGTATTCATTTTTATTATTTTTCCACTATCTTGCTTTTTAGACTCATATAACTTCCCATAATGCTTCTATATTGTGTCCAACTTCAATTGCAATTTGTGGTCTTTGCCTAGTTTACAACTAAATATAGTACATCTGCATTATATAGGAGTATCAATACTATTTTCTAGTTCAACGGGTTCAATGAATTGATATTTGGTTGACCATTCAAATTTATAAGTCCTTCCTATAGTCCACTTCCCACTCTTACATTTTTTATGTGTGTTTCTGGAATGTTCATCAGAAGTTTGAGTTGGATGGAAAATGGGATTATCAGTACTATCAATTTGAATTGAATTACTTTGTTGATTGGGAATTTCATCTAGAGTAAGTTCATTTCTAGGGTTTTTTGCATTTGAAATAAAACATTTTGCTTACAACATTCCTAAGTAAATCAAAAAATAAATTAACATTAACATAATTAGATTCAAAATTACCTCTTTCCACTGCAATTAATGTTAGCTGACTGAAATATTTTTAAATGTCCATGTCACATTTTATTTTTCCTTGATTTATTTTCTCATTTGTAACAAGGGCCATTGTATGGGTGATTTTGAAGTCTAGACATGCAACAAAATGTAGAAGTTTCAAATATGATCTATAAAAATAAATGTAAGACTACAAAAAATAAAGATCATGCAACATAATGGAAACACTACTTAATGTTATCGTATGGTAACACAAACTAACACTGGAGAATGACAACACAAATGAGTATTGGAAAATGGTAAAACAAGCATTGTCAGATGGCAACACAAAACAATGTTATCAGACGAAAATACAAATCAATGTTACCAAATGGTAACACAAATAAATGTTACCGGATGGTAACACAATTAACTGTTACCATCTTGTAACATGGTCTTGTTACTGGTTGACATTACATAGTCACATTGCCTTAGGCTTACACCAACATAAATTACTATTGTCGTCCGGTAACAGTTTTACAAAAAAAACTTGACAAACAAATAGTTCTCTCTTTTTCTTACCTCTTTCACTTATTCCTTCGGATTTTTGGCTTATACTTTCAGATTTTTCATAAGCTTATTAACAAATTTTAAAATTAAATTATATTACTATATTATGGAAAATTAATCCTATATATAATAGTATCTTATAACATGAAGGAAAATATACTAACATTGGTTGTCCCTTAGTAGAAACACAAAGACAAAATTATATTCAAATTTTTTAGCACCCATAAAATTTTGGAGAACGTGCTACCATATGGTAGTGAAAAATTTACCAAATTAAAAACTAAAAATTCCTAATATTCACCTATTCATGAATATTCACCCCTAAAATAAACCATGTAAGTTTAGGTATTGCTCAATCTAAAGTATTGTTTGGAAGGATTATAATAGGAGAACAATTTCTTTGTTTTATCATATTTACATCTAATATTTTATAACACTA
This sequence comes from Taxus chinensis, assembly GCA_019776745.2. NCBI lineage: Eukaryota > Viridiplantae > Streptophyta > Pinopsida > Cupressales > Taxaceae > Taxus > Taxus chinensis. The sequence goes on from CM034148.1 coordinate 280,826,529, forward strand.
TAGGAAATATCTACCTTGTTGACTATTTCACATCCATATTTCAAGGAGAAAAAGTTCTCAGTAGAAATGATCTTCCACATGAGTGTGCTAGATAATTCAGAAAATTGGAAATTTTTTAACGATGATAATCAATTTTCTTCCTTCTTGCAACAGACTTAAGATTTCAGGTCTATGTATTTGAAGGAAGTGACTCACTCCCACGGGATTTTACTACCAATGATAGTGACAATAATACAATTGATCAAATAGACAAAGATGGAGTAATCTAGTTGAAAGGTAATAGAATTCCAATGGGCCTTGTGTCACTGGAGGAATTGTTTAATAAGCATGACAGGTTTATCCAAGGTGAATTTAGGGATTAACTCAAATCTTCATCAAAGTATGACAATATCAACATTGAAATAAGTGAGTAGCTAAGGATGGTGAACATAGGAAATTGTTGTTCACCTAAGGAATGGAGAAACTTCTCATCTTTTTTAAAAATGTACTCCGATGTACTTGTATATTCATATGATGATTTGAAATCCTTTCAACTGCAATCAATGCAACACTCCATCCCCTTGAATCCTAATGTAAAATTATTTGAGAAAAATAAAATCTAGTACAATCCAAAGATTGTTGGGACCATAAAATTTTAGGTTGAGAAATTTCTCAAGACCTGCATCATTTTTCCTATGCATCACTCGATATAGATAGCCAATATTCTACCAGTCCGAAAGAAGAGTGGTGAAATCCACATTTGTGTGGATTTTTAGAATCTGAATCAAGATTATCTAAAGGAAAACTATCCAGTTTTGGTCTTGTACCACATCCTAAAAGTGGTGAATAGTTCAAATATGATGTTCATACTTGATGGATTTTATGGATACAATCAAATTGAAGTTACCAAAGAAGATCATTTCAATACTACCTTCACCACTTCATAGGGCACCTTTGCATACCACCGTATGCCCTTCGGCTTAATCAGCATAGGTTCCACATTTCATAGAGATATGGATTTAAATTTCAAATATTTGAAAGGAAATTACATAATGGTGTATCTATATGACCTCATAGTGTACTCAAAGAAGAGAGAGGAACATTTGTAATAACTTGAATTTCAGATCCATTGCAGAAGCCATCACATACCCCTGAACCAGAAGAAGTGAATATTTGGGGTAACTGAAGGAAAACTCCTCAGTCACATTGTGAGAAAGGAAGGCACAAATATTGATCCAGAAAGAGTGGAGGCCATTCAAAAACTATCTCTACCCACCACCAAAAGTCATGTGCATTCTTTCTTTGGTAAGGTTAATTTCCTGAGAAGGTTTTCCCAGACTTTTTTGAGCTCACAAAGGACATCGTTAACATGATGAAACCTAAAGAATCCTTCAAGTGGATTAAATAAGGAAAAGAATCCTTTGATTCTATCAAAGGTGCCATTATAAATTCACTTGCTCTAGTGTCCCCATATTTTAGCAAAGAATTCATTCTCTATTGTTATGCTTCAGAGCATACTATTTAAGCAGTTCTTATGCAAGAAAATGAAGAAAAATCCAGTCACCTATTACATTCATGAGTGCTCCTCTGAAATCACATGAATCTAACTGCTCACAACATGAAAACATTCCTATGTAGTAGTGAGATCCTTGAAGAATTTCAGGTTTTATCTTTGAAATCTCATGTTGTTGTTGTGGTTCCTAGTCCGAAAGTCAAATATATTTTGATGTAACAAGACCCAAGTGTGAGGAGAGGAAATTTCGAAGTTGTAATAATATTACCTAAAAATCAAACCTTCCAAATTAGTGTGAGACAATGGCTTGTGTAAACTTCTTGCTTTTTAAGAATGGGAATATTGCTCTAATTGTTATGCATGCTTGATCAAAGACCTACCTCTCATGCTCTTTGTAAGTACCACTAATCCCTGATATGTTGATATAACATATTTTCTAACCTATGGGGATTTCCCTCTATTCCTAGATCAAAATCAAAGAATAACTCTCCATCTTAGGGCAGAAAAATATGTCATCTCAAAGAATGTTATATACAAAAAAGGATTGTATGATACATTCCTAAGGTACATAAAGGAACAGACAAAGAATATTTTCAAAACATATCATGATCAAGAATGTGGAGGTCATTTTTCTAGGGTTCATTTTAAGACCCCCCCCCCCTCTGAAAAAAATAGTTTAGACTAGGTGACGAATATCCAAAATCAAATTTCGAATCGATGGCAAAATTCTAAAAATTGTTTCATGACAAAGGCAATTTAGCACGCTTCAGTTTTCCTAGATTTCGTACAGTTGGATGATCATCACTCCCCTATTACATGGATAGGGTTAGATGATTTTCTATCTTATAATAGGTTGGATGGCCATCTCTTCTGCATTATATGGACTATGTTTGAAACTCATCTCTCCCCTATTAGACAGATAGGGATGGACAACCATCTCTTCTGCATTATATAGACTATGTTGTATGGTCATCTCTCCCCTGTTAGGTGGATAGGGTTGGACGGCCATCTGTTTTGCATTGTATGGACTATGTTGGATGGCCATCTCTTCTGCATTATACAAACTTTTTTAGACATTTGTCTCTCCCCTATTAGGTAGATAGGGTTGGACGGTTGTCTCTTATGCATTGTATGGACTATGTTGGATGATCGTCTCTCCCTTGTTAGATGGATAGGGTTAGATGATTTTCTCTTCAGCATTAGATGGTCATCCATCATGCTTATATGGTGTTGGGTTGGATGATCACCTTCTACATATGTCTCTCCCATGTGCTCACATGCGTCTCTTTCATGGCCGTTAGAGATGTAGGAAGGTAGGCTTGGATTGTTGTCTATGTATCAAAAAGGGAATAAATACAATGAATATATATATATATATATATATATATATATATATATAATACCTTGGGCTATGTATTATACCTTGTTGAATATTTACACATTTTGATTAGAAACGTTGGTGAAATACATGCATAAGTTCCTTTTTACATATAAATAGTAGGTGAATTGATCCATAGAAATGACTTGTCAGCCGAAATTTTAGGCAAATTGGGTGGCAGGCGACTACTGAAAATTCACCTTTCTAATTTCCAAAATCCCTAATATTCACAAGTTTACAAAAATTCACCACTAAAATTTTCCCTACATTTTTCTGCAATGGTCACATCCCAAAATATCTTGAGAGGTGGTTATTATTGGCCTACCCTCTTTTGTGATGCAGAAAAATGGGTTGAAAAATGTGATCCATGCCAATAATTTGTGGGAAGACTAAGACTTGTTGCTTTACCACTCATGCCTGTAGTTAGTGAAGAACCTTTCCAACAATGGAGTTTGGACTTAATCAATGTATTGAACCTGTACTCTATCGCAGGTCACATGTATGTTCTTACTACTACAGATTACTTTATGAAGTGGGTAGAAGCCATTCCAAGAAAGCATGCCAACTCTGAGACAGTGTGCAAATTCTTGAAAGAAAACATCATTGTCAAATTTGGGGTACCAAACAAGATAGTGGCGGATAATGCCACCTACTTCTCTTTAGGTGAGTTGATGTATTTTTACTACAATCATAATATTTTCTCATCTTAATCTTTTGATTACTATACGTAAGGTAATGGCCAAGAAAAATCTAGTAACCAAAATATTGTCACTATTGTTCGAAAGTTAGTTGAATTCAATCGAAGAGATTGGCATAAGAAAATATATGGTATTTTATGGGTTGACTGGATCATGCCCAAGAAATCCATTGGCACCTCTCCTTTTTAGCTACTATATAGACTTGAGGCTCAAATCCCCATTTCTCAAGATTTTCCTACCTTATAAATGGTGAAGGTGGTAGAAAATGGAGGATATTTATATGCTCTTGACAAGAGGATTTTCTACCTAGAAAATTTAAATGAAGACAAGTTAGTAGCAGGTGATACACTGAGAATATTTTAGGTAAAGGTGAAAAGGATCTTCGATCAGAAAACATACGATAAAATCTTCCAAATTGGAGATCTTGTCCTTTAGGACAAAAGGAGAGAGTCTAAGGGAAGCCACTGGAACTTTGACTCACTCTGGCTCGATCCATTCAAGATCAAACATTTCTACGGAGATAACACATACTATTTGGCTTACCTTGACAGGACCCCATTGGATTTTCCTCACAGCGGGAAACATCTGAAGCTCTATAGGAAGTTAGGTTGGTTATCCCCAACCATGTACCATATTTTCCCTTTCAGTTGTGTGTGTAAGAACCAACAAATATAGTAAACAAAAGATAAAGAAAAACACATAAATATACCTCTCTTGTAAATATCTTTGCAAACCTCAAAAAAGGTTGTGAAAGGTCTTAGACTTGTATGATATTAATGATTTTTGAAATTTGTATTCACTTGATCAATTCTCTAAATGAAGAATGAAATTTCTATGAGCTTTGATAACACTAGGATGTGGATGTCAAATTAGTAGAAGTTGGCTACAATTTTCTCAAAGATTCCATGGATTTTCCAGGGAAATTTACAAAGGATATGGCATGATTTTATAGTTAAGGGTGAGGCCATGGAATGTGGATTAGAGTTTGATTGAGTTATATGATCATGAATTCCTTTCCTAAAATAGAAATTAGACTTAGTCTGTGCAAATACAGATTTGAAGGGGTAATGATTATCTAGTTAGTAGAAGTTACATCTAAGAAGGTGGTTGCATGTGTAATTCAATTTCTCCCACCTTTCTAGGATTCTAGAAGTGGAGTTGAGTGGAATAGGGAAGTGGAATCCAGGTGGATTCCAAGCGGAGTTGAATGGGATGGTGAAGTGGAGTCTAAGTGGGGTCCAAATGGATGTTAAGTGGAGATAATTAATCATTTGTTTAATAAATGTTAATTAAACTAGCAAGAGTGGGTATAGGAATTAATTTAATTAATTCCAAAAGGGTAATATAATTAACTTAGTTAATTTTAAGGTTTATGATGCAAAGTACAAATCAATTGACTTAATTAATCAATTCTGAAGGATTTGAATAATAGAGAATAAGTTGGGAATAGGTATGTAATTTTGGGGTTTCTATAGTGTGTTTCTGTCCTTTTCATTTTTGGTGAGTTTCCTTTAATTCATGTGTGTTTTCCTTTTCCTTCATGTATTTCTATTGTGTTTGTGAAATAACTTTTCGTGTTGTAAATTATGTTTTTCCACCAATGCTCATGGGGTTACGCCCATCCTTCTTATGTATGGGAGGCTCCCATTATTGAATGTAAACTATCATAATCCTATTTAACTATTGTGGGTTAGCCAAATAGGTTTTGGATCACACAAGCACACTTCAGTTAACCTATGGAAAAGTGATTGTATGGGGTAAAATTGAGGAAATTGCGGTGATGAGGGATAAAGGAGAAGAATTAGGAGAGGGGGTTATTGTTGTGACTAGGTAATAGTAGAGTTCACACATAATAACCAGAGTATTTCAACATTCAATTGGTGGAAAGAAAAAATGTAGGCCACTAGCAAGACCAATAAATCATAGACATGTAGTTCTCTAGGTTCATCAATCAAGGACACCAAGTTCCTTCTTGGCTTTTCAAGATCACTATGCTTTCAAAGTTGCACAAAAGAGAGAATATAGGAAATAGGAACAAAGGAAATGGAAGGAATGTAGCATTCATTTCTGTAGGCACAAAATCCCACACTTTTGGTAACTATTTAATCTTGATTACATACTACTATTCATATGATTCCTAAGTAAGAAAAGCACTAACTAACCCATCTCTTTGGCCATATTTTTTGTCCTTCTATTGCCCCTTTTGGGTCTTGCACTCTTTCTATCTCAGTCTATCTTTTCATACTTTGGCATTTCTAATCCTGGACACCAGCACCAGCCAGGATGCCAGCGCTAGGCACCCCCATTCCCTTTAGGAACCCCTAACCTCTTTGTACTTTGTACACAACTTTTGGGTCCTTTCTATCCATTTGAGCATATTATATTTTTGGTAGTTGGCCTTTTTGGGATTAATTAAAAAATTCAAGCAAGAGATTCACATAAATATAAAGTTATGTGATCATAATAAAGGACCAAGCACTAATAATTAGCTATCACCACTTAAGGTTGCATCCAAAGGCTATTTTAAAGCATTTAAGCATCCATCTAGGATCCACACACAAGGGCAAGGGACTAATTCTTCTACATACACTTCATAGGAAAGGAAGTCAATTCTATTCCATACACACATCTATCTACATTACTTACATCTAGCTACTTTTCTCACTATCAAGTGTGACAAGTACAAGAGCCACCTAGGGCACAATTCTACACAAACACACCTAGAAATACATTGGGTCTGAAATGTAGTGTAATGCTCAATCATAATATTACCTGTTTAACTGTTGAGAATAGTCTGACCCCTCATTGGTATTCTTTTCTTTTTGGGATTTAATGCACTTGTGAGGGTTTTGCAGGTCATTCTTTCATTGTAGGTTATCATCAACCTCGATAAACATTGTGTGATCTACTAGCAACCAAAGGAAAATGAAAGTGAACACCTTGCAACTAGTCAAAGATAGTTTGTTAAAAAAAATCGTAGTCACAAGCACCCCTGGTACTGATCTGTGACACCCGCAGGCACCCCTACCCCTTTCTAGGTGCCTTAGTCCAAGAATATTTTCATCTCACACATTATTATGAGGTTTTATGTGATGGTACTCTCTCTTTGTTCATTAGGTCATCACTTTGACACAGTCCAAGATTAATTACAAATCAGCTAAGTCTTCTTATCTCTTCTTTGCAACTAGGGTTTCAATACTTAATTGCTTAATTTTCTTGGGTCTGTTTTAAACTTAATTTTTTATTTATTTACTGCTACATAAAAATCAGAGTTAGGAATTTATAAATTCTATATTTTTCTTAATCAATTTCTTATGTAGTGATGAATACAAAGCTCGATCAATCTACAACAATCCACAATTTTTACCAATAACTAAAATTTTCAAGACCTATGATCATTTGGAATGGAGAAGCCATCCCAATTTATATTCTTGTGAATTTCCTTCTCATCTACCCCCCACATGACTCTTCATGTTCCTATTCCACTTGTGACCTTTCATCTTCCCTTATAAGAGACAAATTAAGTACCTCTCTTATAATTTTGAGAAAGTACTTTTACAATTTACAAATATTATCACCTAAGAAAATAGGGAAAAATACCATGATTGTGTATAATGAAGAATTAAAAGAAAGGGAAAGAAGAGGAGAATGGAAATGGATTGAATGATCTATTGAAGGAGCTCTCTTTGATGTAGAAATTTCTCATTTGAGGCATGATGATCACAATCTCCTCCTTTTACAATATGCAAAGACACCGTGGATAACTAAATGAATGTTTAGAAACATTGTTCTGAGACTTTATGATGTGATATCAAGATGAACACGAGAATTATTCATGATGATACATTCTTGATCTCACAATGAGAGTGAGGATCACTCTTTTTCTCCTTATGGTTTCGTAATTCTCATGCATGATGCACAAACCTATTTATGCTTATATTCATGTCCCACACACTACACTGCAACATTGTAAACATTTTTTTTACTGACATGTCAGATGTGATTTCCTGAAGGTAGAATGATGAGCTCTTTCCTAGCTCACTTGGCTTGGCTAGCTCAATTATCTTACTAAGCACAACTCAGCCAACCAGCTCACCTAACATGATGATGGTTTCCCCTGATGATCTTAGATTTCAATGGAGCCTCAAGCGAAGATCAATTTTTCTGACATTCTTAGCTCAAGAGTATATACAATGTTTTCATACCTCAATCTTTGTGTGCCTCTTATAGGAAAGGATGAGCTCTTGACTAGCTCACTTGACTCACCCAACTAACCCAATTCTCCCAACTCGCTGATCTCACCGAGCTCAAACAGCTCACCTAGATCAACTTGATGATATGGTGATGACTTCATATGATGAACATGATGACTTGTTTTGATGAATCAATGTATTATTTGAGACCTTTCGAATCATTTCCATTTTTTCAGTGTCTCTAGCTCTCACCTGTTGCACCTTGATATGTTTTGTCTTACTTCTAGATGTAATTGAGCTCAAGATGATTTTTTAGGGTTCCTTTAAAGATTGAATTTCCTTTTTTGAGCTATGAAAAAACCTTATAACCCTTTTATCATGCCAAAAATCAGAAATATGAATGAAATTGGAGCCAATAGCAACTTTCTGCATCCAAAATGGAGACTTTCTATTTTTAGTAGGTAGGACCAAGATCGACATATCACCTATTTTTCTCAACTTTGATCTTTTGAACCTTTTATAATAGTCCATTCTCCTTTGTTGATGATTCCTTTCTATTTTTAGAAAGTTCCTATTTTTAGAAAGTTGATTTTTTCTTTTTTCTTTTTTCTTTTTTTGGCAAAATTGCCAATTTTGTCAAGTCTTCCATTTTGCACCATTTTTTATTGTTCTAAGTGATTAAAATTTGAAATTTTAGGTACTTACTATTTTTATCATGTGAAGGGGAATTACATATGCTATTTTTAGAAATTGCAAAAAAATTCCTCAGTTTGCATTAGAAACATCTTGTTCAGATTCAACTACTCGTGTTGATCTCATGCTTTGTTTTTCACAGTGTTCCACCAACTGGAACTCTTGGAAATAGAAAAATCAATTTTTAAAGGTAGGTTTTACAATTATGAAACTTTCATGGAAAGATTTAATGGATTCTTTGTCAAACCAAGTGAGAAAACCCTTGGCATTTATTCATTTTTCAAGATTTGACGGTCATCTGGCAATCAAATTTATGCATGGCAAAGTAGAAATAGCTAGGGAAAAGATATGTTTTTCAATATTATTAGTATGGGGTGCATTTTCTTGTCCCCTCTATCCCCTTGGTAAAGGGAAAAGAGGGGTATAAAAATTTTCCCTCACCTAGGCTTGACGTGTTTCACAATGTGATTGCATGATGAGGGGAAGGATGAAAACCACATTTTAGCACCATGGTGGTTGAGACTGGGTCATATGAAGAACCTTACTGGGGGCTAGAGAGGGGATAATTTTATTTTACCCTTTATCCACTTGGGAAAGGGATAGTAGGGGAAAAAAAAATTCCCTCATTTGGTGATGACAAGTGGGAAGGTTTGATTCAGAGCAGGGGAAGTGAGGAAAGGCTTACTTTAGCACTTTCAGAGCTTAAACTTAATCCTATGAAAAACCATGGAAGGGGAAAGAGAGGGGTGAATGTTTTGTCTCTTTTTTCCATTTGGATAGGGATAGGAGGGATATAAAAATTCTCCCTACCTTGGTGATGATAAGTGGCACACTTTCATTGCATGACGAGAGGGGCTAGAAATAGGTAAATAGGCTTGTGGAGTGCTTATTAGGGCCATATGAGGAACCTGCAGGAAATTTTCAAGTGGGCACATTTTATTATCCCATATTTCCCCTTGGGATAGGGATAAGAGGGACAAAATAATGTGCCTCAACCTGGAGGTGACATGTGTTCTGTAAAATTTACTAATTGCGAGAGCATACTTACGAGAGAAAGAAACTTGACGATGAGGTTTTCAGTGCTTCAGAAGGTATTTTATGATGAAATTATATTATTTTTACTCCCAAGAGCCTTAAAATATCAATTAGAGGAGTCTCATCCTTTAGATCTTCTTGAAACTCCCTGAAAAAACTCCTTTTTCCTTAGGACAATGGGGTGTGTCTGCATAGTTTGTGTTTCTCTGAGAGATACCTGAGTAATTTCATCATGTAGATACCTGAGTAATTTCATCATGTAGATAATTCTCCTAGATTTTTAATGAGTAATTTTTTACTCCTAAATCCTTACAGATCTCCCAAAATCATTTGTGGAAGATCAGGTTTCTATTTTGATTGAATGCTCCTTACCCCTTAAAATCCCAATGTTGCTCGGTCTATCCCTAAACCTCCAAAAATTTCCTAAATCAGTTCTAATATGTTCATATCTCTTAAATGCCATATCCATATGAGTTTTTAGCCTTTCTATCTATCCTGGAGGATGCACACCAGTCTCGAGAAGGTCAAAATTGGCCTTTCTGGATCTGTTGAGAAACTAGTTGTTGGAGCATCTCACTGAATGAAAATGTTGACCTTGTCATATAATTCTAAACACGTGTACTTATTTTTTCATCATCTTAGAAGTACTTGCAAGTTCAAATGTACATGACACAACTAAAAAATTGACTAGAAGAGAGTTTCAGGAAGACTTGGGAGTAAATTTTTCAATTTTGGCGTAGTTGTCATGCTTGAAAGTTTGAAATTTTTATGCAACACATTTGCATGACAACATATTTTTTTAAATAAAGGAATATATTACCCAATGTGAAAAATCACTAGTCTGCTCACCCATGAGATGTATGAGGTTCTTGATTTCCCCTTACAATCCAATGTCCTCGAGTTAGAACCATATGTTGTCATGCAAAATAACTAGCCTAAAAATTGAAACCTTAAAAGCATGACAACTAAGCCCATAGTTCAAAATTATTTTTCTCAATCACACTAAGCCCGTATCATGGCCAACATGTCTTCTATTATATTTAGCAGGGGAAATTTAATCCAAATATCACAAATCCACCATTAATGTTGAATATTTTAGATTATGATATGCAGTCGATTTAGACACAGAGATAGATTGATAGAGATAGTGAACAACATAGCATAATGAGAAAAAAATGAAAGAAAGTAAAAAACATGAATAGAGACAAATGACACCAGATTTAAGTGGAGAAACCTGAAGGAAAAACCTCCACCGGTAAAGCATTTTCTTTATTAAGATTTTTCACAAAAATTAACCCAGCACCTCCACTTCCAGTTCATAGTCTTTTACAATGTCTGTAGAGCTATTTTTATTTATTATATTATACAATGATCATCAACTATATCTTATAATAAGATCCCAGTATTTATGTCAGTCTATACAAATGTATATGTTGTGGACATCCAATCCCGAGAGGGATCACCCAAATCAATGTGTGTGGGTGAATCAGTTGAGCCACTTCACTCTTAAATGTGAAAGACCTTCACAATAAAGTTTGATGAACAAAATTTTAATTTAATGTTGGGGCGTACTGCAATTTTGGAATCCACTTAACATTATCACCCCAACACTTCCCCTTAATGTTAAGTGGGAAGACAAACTAGACATGTCAAATTAACCTTTTTATACAAAATGATTTATAGACCTTGAATCAGCAACAATGATTCAGGCTAGCATGCAAACAAGGGAAATCTATAGATATTCCCATAAAAAAATTCTTAAGACCAGTGCTTTACATATTAAGACTTACATCAGAATATGGAGCCTTTTATAAACTAAGGCATGCCCATAACAGAAGCTTCGCTTGGATTTACAATTAATTTCACATAATGTGATGCATTTACTTATTACAAATTGGAGGAAGTATTAGAATTTTTTGAAGGAGTGTAGGATGAGGGTCTGGAAGGAATACACGTGCACCAAACAGCTGCACTTCACCAAGAAAGGAGTTGCAAGATAAGGCAAGAAAACTTGTAAGAAGCAATGTGCATGCATAGAAAACTCAAGATTCGAAAATGGAGTGGAATAGAATGCTCTTGGATTTCCAGGGACCAAAGAAGAGGAGTACAAATAGGGGAGTGAATGTGTAACTCCCATGTAAGAAAATATTCCTCCATAATGGAGAAGAGGAGTTGCTTTCCCAAATGGGAATGTAACTCCTATGAAACACTTACACATATGACAGATTCTATAAGAGAATCTGTCATAACTAAAATGACACCTAGATCCATGTCCACCTAAGTGAGATGACTCACATGGTGTAGGTGGAAATAACACTAAATAATTAAATAAAGTTATAAAAAAACACCTACACCAACACCCCCCTTCATCGAAACTAGGATGGGGCAAGGTAAGTCAGCAAGACAAACAAGAAATGGGTCCTGGCTATAAGCCTGATGAGGTACCCATGCACAAAAGGTCTCAAGTAGTGAGGGTAAAACCCAGTGGGAAAAACCTCAACTTACAAGAGATAGCAAACAAAACTCTCCTAAACTACTAAGAAGAAGGAGAGGACTCTATTCTACCTCCCAAGAAGATGATCCAGTCATGAGCCACCCTGTGCTGAGTGAAGAGGAGGAAGAGGACCCCCGAAGTGCCAAGGTGTTGTTCCAATCAAGGGAACAATGCTCCGTATGTGAGGTGGAAAATCCAACTGCTCCATGAAGAAGTGCAGATCCGAAAGCAGTGGCAATGAAGGAAGGTGGAATGCCCTGAACCTGTGAAGAAGTGTACCCAATGCCTGATGAGTCCTGAATCATAGTGCCTACTCCCTGAAGTGTCTGAAGTGGGCCAGAAGTGGGAATATCAAGACGCAAATCCTCAAGATGTGTCAAGTGATAAGTGGATGGTGGAGGTGGGTCCCCATCATCATGGCAATCAACTATACTAGAAGAGATGTCTAAAACATCAAAAATGGGCTCAAAAGTATCCTCAAGTCCAGCTGAGTCAGATGAAGAATCTGGAGGAGAAAAGTGAGAGAATGAGTATAGCCAAGTGTGATGGTCAGCTATACCAACTGCAATAATAGCATCATTTTGGAGCTCCCTAATATAAACTGAGTCTGGAGTGAACTCAACTCGCAAGCCCTATCCAAGATGAGTGATCTGATAGACTGAAAGAAGATTTGTTGAGAGTAAAGGGATACTTAGAACATTGTTGAAAGTACCACCACTTACTTCAACTGATCCTCTTCCAAAAACCTGTGTAGTGGTGTTGTCACCAAGCTGAATAGAGGACATGTCACATGGCTCAAGTGAATCAAACTCAATGTCTGATGATGCCATGTGATGAGTTGCACCCAAATCAATGATCCATATAGGGGTAGGTGGCACAACTATCACTAGAGTTCTTCCCTTTGGTTTCTCCTTGTTTGATTCTTTTACTTTTTCTTTCTCTTGTAATTTCTCTTTTTCACTCTCTTTTTCCTTAGAACTGTCGTGGGATGATGAAGGTGTTTTGAGAGAATCTGGGACTCCAATATTGTGCTTCTCAAGTAGATCAGTGAGGAGAGCAATATTTTTCTTCAAGAAATTTTCTTCATCATGCATGGCATGGTAGTATCCACATTTGATTCGTTCTTTGGAATTTTGGGAGGTGGAAGAGGAGGTGGAAGAGTTATTTTGGGGTTTATCCTTCTTTTGATGATCTGGTTTCTTCTCCTTAGAAGCTCTCAGTTTTTCCTTTCCAGAAATGAGAGCATGGGATTTTTTGGATTTCACGCTGCCCGTTTGAATCAATTTACTTTGTTCCCAGATCAAATCTGCAATAAACTCATCAAGAGAGGGCATAGACCAACTTTTTCCAATTGCCCTTTTTGTTACATGGAAGATGGAAACAAATACAGAGTATTTGGGACCAAGTTTGGTAAGGATGGATAAAATGAGTTGAGATTCCTTTTTTTGTATTCCACAATCTTCTAACTGCAATCTGAGTGATATGAATTTGGAGAAGAAGTCTTGAAGGGTGTTAAAATAATTGGGACTAAGGCTTATTAGGCTATTCTCAAGTTCATGTTTCCTACATTTCATCCTGTTTCCCAAAAAAAAATGGAGAGTATCCAAAACCTATTTGGGTGTGGTGGAAGAGGAAATGTGAAAACGCAGCTCTAGAGATACACACATGGTCATGAACCCAATGGCTTCATCACACTTATCAAGCCACTTTTCTCTATCTCTTTCATCATCAGGTTTAGCTTGCAGATCAGTGGCAATGCGGAACAATTTCTTTCCTTTTAAGGTAGTGTTCATAGCATTCATCCATTCTTGATAGTTGAATGGGGTTAGCAAAGGAACACCATGATTATCCATGACAGAAAATAAATGTGTGAAAAAGGAAAGATACCCCCCCCCAAAAAGTGGCACTTTATAACACAATGCATTTTACAAAACTAATATTTCCATCATGTAGATTACAGAAAAACATCCAATTTTGACTAAAGAAGTGCTCAAAAAGGAGCAACGAGTCAAAAGTTATGGCTTAAAGAAATTCCCGCAACTGATTAAAAAAAACTAGATAGCCCTACAAAACATTAAAAAAGAGCCCGAAACACATTCAAAAGGTGTCGTGTTTGTGCCCGTTGGAAATGAAATCAAATTTCAGGGGGGTTTTTTTTTTACTGCGAAGAGGGATTAGCCTCCTGCCAATCCCGGACCTCACCCTCCGTCTTCGACACTCAAAGGAAGGGCCACCAATACAAGTAAAATGCCCAGATTTTAAGACAGCCAATAATATGAAATGTTTTAATACCTTAAAACATTTAGAAAAGGTATAATCTGATTTAAATTTACCTCCAATCACATTTTAAAGAGGAAAGACCACGTTGATGCTGGTGATTGGAATGGACTGGTAAAGCCTGTTGCGTTTTCAAGGCATGACCATATTTTAGAGTTGGTTAGAACTGTAACCAAACTGCATGTAGGTAACGGTCAAGTAGACCAGGTGAAAGTGGTGTCAATGTAGCTGAAGATATTCAATGTGAGTTGGTGAGAGGAGGGGGGACGTCCAAGTTTGTTGGCACATGTAGACACTGCTGTAGCAAAAAAAACACCCACACAGAAGGTTGTTGGCACATGTAGACACTGTTGTAGCAAAAAAATGCCCACACAGAAGGTAGAAGGCACGTGTAAACACTATTGTAGCAAAAACATGCCCACACAGAAGGTTGTTGGCACATGTAGACACTGGTGTAGCAAAACAACGCCCACACAGAAGGTAGAAGGCATGTGTAATACTGCTGCAGCAAAAAATGACCACACAGAAGGAATAAACAACAACCATGAGCCAGCAATGAAGGTTGTAAACACGAGTTGCAGTCGAGGCTAAAGAAGGTTGCAAGAAAAACATGTTCTCAACAATACAAGCCACAAAAAAATGAGTTTATCAATAAGACAATGAGCTGTTTGGACAGCATGGAGAGCTGGGATGGAGAAGGTCTTGAGAGGCTCTTCCAACCGTAAAAAACTCAAAACTGACACCTTAAACCTGCAACATTTCGAACCTGAACACAATGACAACTAGCAAGAAGCATACAAAACAAACCACTGAAAAATAACCATTAGAATCTTGAAATATGCAAGTAAACACATGCAGAAAGTGAACCTTGCACAAGCAACTACATGGTGGAGCAACAATGGCGAGCAACATGATTCCAATCCCCAAGCTCTGATACCATGAAGGATTGTAGGATGAGGGTCTGGAAGGAATACACATGCACCAAACAACTGCACTTCACCAAGAAAGGAGTTGCAAGATAAGGCAAGCAAACTTGTAAGAAGCAATGTGCATGCATAGAAAACTCAAGATTCGAAAATGGAGTGGAATAGAATGCTCTTGGATTTCCATGGACCAAAAAGAGGAGTACAAATAGGGGAGTGAATGTGTAACTCCCATGTAAGAGAAGATTCCTCCATAATGGAGAAGAGGAGTTACTTTCCCAAATGGGAATGTAACTCCTATGACACACTTACACATATGACAGATTCTATAAGAGAATCTATCATAACTAAAATGACACCTAGATCCATGTCCACCTAAGTGAGATGACTCACATGGTGTAGGTGGAAATAACACTAAATAATTAAATAAAGTGATCAAAAAACACCTACACCAATAGTTTTCAACAATCCGTTAAGAGATGGAATTGTCGTGCACACTCCCCCTCATGTAACACTCTTATAGGCCCAATAAGGCACGAAATTTTTAGAACTTTACAGAACATATCAGTTTGTGAAGATATTTACAACTTGATCTTCAGTTGAACAAAACTTGAGATCAATATCACCATTCAGAAATTTCTCTCTAATGAAGTGCATATGAACTTCAATATGCTTAGTCCTTTGATGCTGAACTAGATTATTTGCAAGAGCAATGCAGCTCTTAATGTCACATAAAAGAGTAGCACTCCCTTTGATGCCCATGTGCAGCTCATCCAATAGTCTTTTCAGCCACATAGCTTCTTTGGTAGCTTCAATAGTACTTCTATACTCTTCTTCAGTAGAAGAGAGACATTGTTGGTTGCTTCTTTCTACTCCAAGTGATGGAACCTACACCCAACTTGAAAATATATCTAGAAGTATACTTCCTATCTATAGGATCACCAGCATGATCAGAATCATAGTATCCAAATAGTTGTGCATCATTACAAGAAGAATAAAAAAGAGCATAATTGAAATTTCCTTTAATATATTTCAAAATCCTTGTTGCCATTTTCCAATGATATTCATAAGGTTGTTGCATAAATTTTGAAACTACTCCTACTACATAAGAAATATCAGGTCTAGTAATAGTCAAATAAATTAGACTACCAAATAGTTGCCTATACAAAGTATGATCGAGAACAAGTTGGTTTAGGGTCTAACTTAAGACCAACTTCAATAGGAATGGGAACATGATTGTAATCAATCATGTTAAATCTTCTAAGAAAGTTCATAGCATACTGAGATTAAGATGCGACGATAGACTATTGATCTTGAAATATAATCATGCCAAGAAAATGATTTAATAAACCTAAATCCGTCATTTCAAAATGTTGTTTTATCCTCTCTTTGATTCTAACAATTTGTAGACACCCATAATTATGCCCAAGCAATTTAAAATACTTAAATTGTGCTAATTATCTCCTTTCTCGTAAATCAACGACATATCATCAAATGCGCTCATATTCCCTCTTATCATCATTAATTAATTACACTAAGCTAATTAATTAAGTCACCTATCCAACTAATACCCTAATTAACGACCTTCCATTAATAAATCACCCCTTCTACCTAGACTAATTAATTATTATTAATTAATTAGCTTTCCCTTCCATTTAACCTATAAATCAATATTTAATTGATTTAATCCCTTTCTAATAGCCTAAATTGTACTAATATTCCTCTAATTAGCTTCTATAAGCTTACATCTACCTATTAGTTAATCACCTTTGATTAATTAAAACACCCCCCAACTCCCATGACTTGCTAAGCATAAATTAAACCCTTCTAAAGTAAGGTTACCTTTTATAAAGCAACTTTATCCATTCCTAATCATGTTTTACCTTTATCCCACATGCAAAGGGATGAAGTGTTTCCTTTATCCATTGGGCTATATAAGGAGCCCTCCTTCTACCTTTATACCTACACCTAAACTTCTTGAGAGAGCAAATGCAAAGCATATATCAAAGAGACTAAGAGCCTGTATTTTGTCTTCTTAAGAGGTCACCATTTTTAAGATCTAAGCTTCCTATTATTATTGCATTCTTTAAGGATCAAACAAGCAAATTTTGATTGTCATTGGAGCTAAATAGGTCCATGCATTTTTTTGGTAATCTAGGAGAGTAGAGATTTTGAATAGCATGTGTATTTTTGATCTTATGTCTCAAAGTTATTGATGTTAAGAATAGATATTGTTTAGCTCTTTATCTTGATGGTGCTTATGCTTTGTCTTAGCTAGATTATAGAACTATTTTAGGTGGTAGTTCTTGTCTCATTTAATTTAGCATTAAGCAAAGTACACATGCACACATTTGGCACGCCCGGTGGGACACTTAGTCCCATGGAATTTTAGTTTAAGTTTCATTGTTATGGCTAACTTTTGATATGCACATGTAGTAATTAATGTCCATTTTCTTGGAATTTTTGCTAATTTGATATGTGTAACTTCTTGTTCATAGCCATATTTTTAATGGGTTATTGCCATTCTTAAGCTAACTTGTCAAAAATTGAGATATTGTGAGTTTTCTTGTGTTTTTTGCCATATTTTGGTTGCAGGTCTAGCGCAGGCACATTTTTAGGAGTGCAGGCATGGTTTTTGTGGCACACATGCCTCTCTAGTAGCGCAGGTGCACTTTCAATACTTGGTTCTCCATTTATTGACCCTAGCGCATGTACGCTAACCCCGACACACACACTGTAACCAGCGCGTAGACGCACTAACCTGGGCACAGACGTCATTTCGTATTGTACCTTCACTACATTCTGAAACCTGTCAGATTGGTGTGCACCCTAACCAGAGCGCACATGTTGTTTTAGTGGCGGAGACACTTTTTTGGTGACACAGGCATTCTGTCAGAATCTGGGACTATTTTATAAAGCCGTGGCACACACATTTTCCCAGTAGCATACACACTTTTCCGGTGGCGCACGTGTTTTCCCGGTGGCACAGGCATTCTACCCGGTTTCCTATCTATTCTTCTAAAAGGTGGCACATACATTATTTTTGTGGTGCACACACCTCTCTCGTGGCGCAAGTGCATGGTAAGTAAAAAATACGCAAAGTAGTGCATACATTTTTTTTGTGGTGCACACACCTCTCGGGTGGCACAGGTGCACAGTAATTCAGAAAATCATAAAGTGGCGCATATGCCCTAACCCACGTGCAAACGCTAAAAAATGGGTGCAGGTATCCTTTCAAATTTTTGAAATTAATGTGTTGAGGTTCTAACATTCTTGCAGGTTTTATCTAATCATATACTTGTCTTTGCA
Organism: Taxus chinensis; assembly: GCA_019776745.2. Classification (NCBI taxonomy): domain Eukaryota; kingdom Viridiplantae; phylum Streptophyta; class Pinopsida; order Cupressales; family Taxaceae; genus Taxus; species Taxus chinensis. The sequence goes on from CM034148.1 coordinate 280,845,021, forward strand.
GGCTGTTTTTACATGTTTGTACTTGATTAGATGGATTTTTGTATTGTTTACTTATAGGAATAAGATCGCGTATGATCTTCCCTCACGTCCCTTGGGGCGATCTTGGGAATCATAAATGATTCTTAAGTCCTTTTGATGCTTTGAGGTTGTTAGGAATATTTGAGTTGGAATTGGTTAACTTGGCATAGTTGAATTAAAGTGTTTTTTTCCATTTGATATCTTTTGGATTTTGAAGACATCACATATGCTCTTCTCTTGTGTCCTTGGATGATCTGGAGAATCAGAAATGATGCCTTCTCTTTTTATGGAAAACTACTAAAAATCGTCATACAGGACCAAAACGCCATCGCTTGTCAAAGAAGGAGGAATCAAAACAAAATTCAAAAACTACTAATAAGTTGTTATACAGGTTACCAAATGGTGTTCGAGCAAACCACACCTAATTAAAAAAATATAAAACAAAAAACATATTCAAAACACTGTATTGTAGGTTTCAGAAAAGGGTACGTCTCTCTTCACTCAACTGGAACATAACCCCTTTGGCATAACGCCTTAAGCTACAACAATGGGGGTGGTTCCAGGAACCCCAAAGTAGTCCACGCAAGAGGGAACCTTGTGGACAAAATAGGAAGTGCTCCGCACTACCTATCTGACTAGTGATTCCTTTGTGAGATAGAGTTACAAGTTGTCCCTATGTGACCCTTTTAAGTACACGATGGATGCATTTAATGCCCACTGTGCTTGAAGGGGGAAAAGTCAAGATACTCCCAAGATAGTCGGGACTATTTGGGTAAATCGTCCCACTCGTGGATAATCTTTGTAACACCTAGGATGAGAGAACCACCTAGGAAAATATACTTTGGCCAGGAGCCCACTTTGACCATTCTAAAACAGTGTTGAGTTGTGAACCATCTTTTTATTACAAAACGTGTGACGCGTTACTTTCGCTTAGTTTTTACTTGCCTTAGGGCGAGGTGAAACTCTACCAAAGTGAAGCCAGACATTTTTCATTTTTTTTATTTACTTCCTTCACATTCTTTTGACACTTTATTGATCAGAAGGAGAGTGACTACCTTTGTGTTACCAATCGATTGTTTCTGCCACTTTTTTGTCTGTTTACGCCCATCCATGTTTGTGGCTGGGTAAGTTAAACATCTAAAGTGCACGGATACGTATTCATATCATTGGTGGCCATTGTGATCTTGATACCCATGTCAATATCACCATTGTAGTTAGGCGTGGTTCATCATCTTGAACTTCCTTAGAAGGGTTAGCTTGTTTGTATCATATCACTACAATTTTGATATTTACATCTTGTTTCTTGTAAAATAGACATAAATATCTATATTATAAGGTTATGCTACACACATTTTTAACTATTCCTAGCTATACTTTGAGATTTTTAGTTTAATTCTATTATTACCTTGATTTTGAAGAGTGCTGGGTGTTACCATTTATGTGTGTTATATCAATAACACCTTGATATCAATACCTTACTTTCTCGCAAAGTTGGTTAACATATCTTGGTGATATTGTTGTGTCATTCACGAATTGTAATTGGCACTTTTTGAGATATAGGTCTTAATCAAGTTTGAGCTCGCTCCTAGTATATCTTGTTAGGAGGTCACATTGAATTTTTGTATTTACTTACGTTTTGTTCATTCTCGTGAACTTAGCATAAGTAAGAACATCTTGTTAATTATCTTGCGACACGAAACTACTTTTTGAAACGTAGTCTAGGAGGTACTTCATTTGGCAGGTTTAGGTACCAAACATTTGTGTCACTGGTGATTTATCACTCTATCACATTGGTATTCTCACATTGTTAATTCATTCATATTCTTGACAATACATCTTGCATTTCACTTAGGTGTGGTCACAAAGTTTTGAACACATTTACAACTTACCCTAGTGAAACTATCACAAAAACATGGCTCCTAAAACATGATTAGGACTCAAGAAATAGACATACGAGGAAAAACAAGAACAAGCTTGGGAAGCCTCTAACAGACAAGGGTCGAACCCCTTCATTGGACATGATCTAGGACCTCTGTTTTCTGTGGAAAAAGAGGTAGAAGATATGGTCGATCATAGTGGAAATGAATTAGAATCCCCACACACAGAATTTGATTTTGACCCTACTTTATTAGACGAGTTTCTTTTCAGAAATAAAGATAGAGTGCTAGCATGTGTCGTAGAATTAGGGGCCAAATTTCCCACTAAAAATGAAACAATCCCACCTGCGAATAATGCTACTAAGGAAGAACGACCCCTTATCAATATGGAGGATATTTTGACACATGGACATGCTTCTACCTCTAACGCAGGGAATGATAAAGTGGTGGGGCATAGAATACCCTTTATCAAAGTGCCACGTAGGAACAAGATAGAACATGAGACGGGTGAAGAACCTCCACAATATGAGGAGGAAGAACCTTTAGAAGAAGAAACCACAATTCAACAACAGATTAGTAACCTAAGCTGACAATTAGCTTTGCTAACCTCCCATGTATAGAAGGAAGCAAGCAAGAACGTTCAAAAGTTCAAAGCCTAAGGTTAAGATCAATGAAATCCATAGAGAAAACCAAGGAGAAGAAGATACAGGGTATCATCGCGTATACATCCCCACTTCTCCCACTAGAGAACAATTGCTCACACAAGAGGTACAGTCTATGAAAGTGACACTCACGAGCCTACAAGAGAGCAATATAGGGAGCATTAGAAAGTATCAATATGAAGAATTATGCCCCTATCCTTTTGACAAGACTATGACCCTTCAACCCTTTCCTAAGAAATTTGATATGCCAAAATTTGAAAAATATAAAGGGAAGGGAGATCCATGGGATCATGTCAAATATTTCTATATGGCATGTCAAGAGGTGTCTTATAGTGACAATTATCTCATCATACTTTTCCCCAAGAGTCTCGGAGGTCAAGCCCTGGAATGGTTTACACGTTTACCAAGGATCAATTTTCACCTGGCCAGAATTGGCAGAAAGGTTCGTGCGTCATTTCTCATACAACATAGAGAGTGATGTCACCATGGTAGATTTATGTGGTGCCAAAAAATTCCCTAATGAGACTTTTTCCAGCTTCCTCTAATGGTGGAGAGGGATAGCTAGTCACTTCCCTTGCACTTTCCCTGAAAAATAGCTGGTTAGTATTTTTGTTCCCAACCTAAACCCGGATATAGCTTTCCACTTCCAAATGCATTATGTTCACACTTTTGAGTAGGTCATCAAAAAAGGGGTTCAGATAGAGAAAGGTCTCATTGCCAAAGGCACCCTCAAAACCTAATCTAGAGATAATCAAAATGTCAAATCCATGGAGAAGCTGAAGGTCTTTAACAAAAATAAAAATGTGGTGGGAGATGGGATCACTGATTCCAAACGTGTACAAGTGGTCCAAACCGGTCAACCTTTTAAACTAACCAAAGGACCAATTCAACCACCACCAAAATGAAGAATGTTCACCTCTCTCAATGAACCTTTGTTAGTTATACTAAAATAATTGGATGCAGCCCACATGATGACATATCCTATGATGCAACCATTTGACAACAATGTTCTAAAACCTTCATGGTACAAGGAGCATGAATATTGTGAAATGCATCATGTCAAGGGGCATAAGATAGAAAAATGTTTGTGACTCGTCATTATATTCAGGACCTCATTGACAATGGGGAGATAGAGGTGGACAACCTAGGAAAAACATGTAGACACCTAACAAGAGAATGGGGATATATAAAGAGCCATTCCCCAATCATGATAAATCAGAAAAGTCAAAGCCGGATCAGGGAGAGTCATCCCAAGGTTATAAAGCAGCGAATTACTTGTACACCAAAAAAGACAACAATCATTATGATTCACTTATTGGATGTATTCACTCTCCTACTAACCATATCAACACCATTTGAATCAAGGGAAAAGACTGTGCTACGGTAACAAGGTGTGCCCGCCTCGTGATTCTAGAACCCTCTCCGTCAACCCCACAAACTGGTAAATATAACCTTTTAGAACAACTTGAGAAGACATCGGCTAAGATTTTGATCTTAGATCTTCTTAAGATATCCAATGTACACAAAGACATTCTGTACCAAACTCTTCAAGGGTCGGGAGTGCCATTAGAGGTCGATCCTACACACCTTCAAGCCGCAGTGGCAAACATCATACCAAATGAACATATTTCCTTCAACCATAGGGAGATCCCTACTGAGAATCCAACACATAATCTTCCTTTATATATTGAGGTAGTTGTCACCCGTAGGAAGATCAAACGGGTGCTTGTGGATAACAGATCTGGGTTGAACATTTATACACTCAAGTTGGTTAAATAGCTAGGACATACTGAGGCAGATCTTGAGTCCAATATTATCACTATCACCCCATATGACAACACGGAAAGGGAGTTCAACGGGCACAATCACGTTGCCCATGGAGGTGGGTCCCACTTGCCATCAGACAAAGTTTCATGTCCTGGACTTGGAACTTCCGTATAACATGCTTCTAGGCTGACCATGGATTCATGCCATGTAGGTCGTGCCATCGACATTTCATCAATGCATTAAGTTGAAACATGAGGGACACACCATTACAATACAAGGAGATTTAGAGCCCTTTGCTCACTGCAGAGCTCTCAATAGTTTTACACGTAAGGGCACATATGCATGTCCCTCCATTAATATAGCGGTCCCTCTCCAATCTGAGGCCATGGAATCTCAGATAGACTCAGATTCTCTCAGTTCTTGTGCCCATGGGGCGTCTACATCAACATCTCCTTTTGATTCGTGGGAGATGAAAATCCTTGAATATGGCTGCGGGGAATACAATGTACAACAAGCACTCTTGGTCTCAGATCTCTCATTGTCACCCAAGACTAGAGGTTGCCCCAACTACCGCTTCAGAAGACCTAGAAGTGAACACACTATTGGATCATTCTTACCTGGAGGCTTGTTAGCTGAGGAAAAATTGCTTGATCCACCTACAACTTGGGTCCCAGAGGATACTCAGCCATCCTATTATCAAACCCCTGAATATAAGAAATCTAGTAAAATGATGTACTCCATGGGCTACAAGGGCCTAGGATGTGGAAGAAATGAACAAGGACAGAGAGAACCAGTACCTCTTCCGCATTTCAAAACAAAAAGATACGGCATTGGGATTCACCCTTATGGAGCACACCCCAATGATCAAGACGCTACTTTCTCTGAACGTGAGGATAGCTCTGACTATCTAGATAGTGATACGGATTCCCATTGTAGCCAATATGAGGATCTAGCCTCCACAAACCTTTTCATGAACAACACTGTCCTAACCATAACCCCCATGGAACCAACCCTCAACCTTGTGTACCCCTCCCTTGTTGAATGGGACCAACAACGTCACATGTTGCTAGATTTATTCAAGAATGACGAAGCTATCACAGAGTTCATGGGCATAAGGGATACAATTCCCATTGGAGATCACAAGAAGGGTTTCTTTATTGACTTGGACACCTACGCCTACTTTGGCAAGGAGGCTGAGCTTCGTGGTCAGCAAAACTTAAAGAAAAGCGAGGGAAAAAGTTCCAACGTAAAGCCTCGGCAAAAATCAAAGTCCAAGTCACACAGTGAAAACCTCTTTGAGGCATTGGCCAACAAACAAATAAAAAAACCAAAGGAGAAACAAAGTGACCACGCCAAGGATGAAAATCTCGTGGAGACATCCTTGGATGAAGATCTCAACTTCCTTCCTGATCCTACGCGTATGGAGGACTTATCAAAATTACTAGTCGAAGAAACCATTGATGTGAATATTGGTATAGAAGAAGATCCCAAGATAGTAAAATTGGGAGCATCACTCTCAGCTAGAGAACAGAAGACATTCACTATGTTGTTGTGAGAGTTTATAGACGTGTTCGCATGGTCTTACAAAGACATGCCCGACTTAGATCCAACTTTGGTCGTGCACAACCTAGTTGTGCACATAGACGCTAAGCCTATCAAACAGAAACTCCGAAAGATGCACCCAAGAGTGGCCTTATTGGTTAAAGAAGAGTTGGAAAGATTTATTGTGGCAGGATTCATCCAGCCTATTGACTATTCTGAATGGATATCGAACATTGTTCCTGTCCAAAAAAATCCTGTTGGCATCCGAATCTGTATGGATTTTAGAGACATCAATAAGGCTTGCCCTAAAGATGATTTTCTGATGCCAAATATTGACATGATTGTCTACTCAACATCAGGGTATGAGATTCTATCTCTCATGGATGGCTTTTCAGGATACAACCAAATCAAGATAGCTGAAGAAGACCAGCACAAAATGGCTTTCACGACTCCTTGGGGCACCTTCTGTTATCAGGTGATGCCATTTGGCCTCAAAAATGCAGGAGCTACTTATCAGCGGGTAATGACAGTAATTTTTCATGATATGATTCATGATATCATGGAGGACTACGTGGATGACATCCTTGGAAAGTCTAAAACAAGAGAGGATCACCCTATTATCTTGTGGCGTATCTTTGAGTGCCTACGAGAATACAAGGTCAGGCTGAATCCAAAGAAGTGTGTCTTTGGTGTGCTATCAAGAAAACTGTTGGGCTTCATTGTATCAAGACGAGGTATTGAGGTAGACCCTACTAAAGTGTCTGTTATTACTGAAATGCCTCCACCTAAGAATATCAAGCAACTACACAGCTTACAGGGGAAAATTCAAGCCATTCATCGATTTATCTCCTAGCTTGCAGATAAGTGCCACTCATTCACCCACTTGCTTAAAAAGGATGTCACTTTCATCTGGGGACCTGAGCAATAGAAATCCTTTTCTTTGCTTAAATAATACTTGGCTAATACACCTATCCTCATGCCTCCAACTCCTGGAGAACCACTCTTGCTCTATATTTCTGCTACACAATTCACTATTGGTGCGTTGCTCACCCAATACGACCTTGGTCATAAGGAAAAAGTGGTGTATTATCTCAGTCGCACCCTCATCGCCTATGAGCTCAATTATCCTCAAATTGAAAAATCTTGCTTGGCTGTTGTTTTTACTTTTCAAAAACTTCACCATTATCTACTGAATACCAAGACCAAGCTAATATCCAAGGTTGACCCACTCAAGTACTTACTATCTAAACCCACCCTCATAGGTAGAATGGCTAATTGGATCATTCTACTCAGTGAGTTTGACATAGAATTTGTACATCAGAAATCAGTTAAAGGACAAGTACTTGCTGACCAGCTAGCAGAAGCACCTTTGCAAGGCACTGAACCTTTGAATCTGGATCTGTCAGATGCCTCATTGCTCTACATTGAAGAATCTATAGTGTGGCAAGTACATTTTGATGGGTCCTTTACTTTTCACAGTTCAGGTGCAGGGGTAGTCCTCATTACTCCTTCTGGCGATCCTATACCACAGGATTTTTGCCTGGGCTTCCCTTGCACAAACAATATTACAGAGTATGAGGCACTTATTGCAGGGATGAAGCTAGCTATCAAGTGGAATATTCATCATGTCAAGGTTGTAGGTGATTCTCAGTTAATTATCAAATAGGTTAATGATGAATATAAGGTTAAGGATGACAAGCTCATACCTTACAAGAAGCTAGTAGAAACTCTAAAGGAGTACTTCATGCGCATTACATTTGAACAAATCCCAAGAGTGCAGAACAGATCAGAAGATGCCATGGTGACAGTGGGTTCTATGCTTCGTATTCCACCAGGGAATAATGACATGTCATTCTTTGTAGAGAATTTACGCCAGCCCGCGTATGATATGCCAGAATCTTGTCTGGCTTGTGATGTTGTTGGTCTCAATTCCCCGTGGTATGAACCCATCTTTTCCTATCTCAAGGACAACACATTCCCTCCCGATATCTCTCATTCTGAAAAGAAAATCCTGATTCACCAAATAGCCCATTACACCCTTTTAGGAGGTACACTTTATCATCGTGGCTACGATGGGAATCTGTTACATTGTCTGGATGTGACAGAGTCAATCCAAGCAATCAAAGAAGTACATGAAGGGGTGTGTGGAGCACATACAAATAGAATGGTCTTAGCTAAGAAATTGTTGAGAGTAGGCTACTATTGGCCTACCATGGAAACCAATTGTTGCAATTATGTCAGGAAATGTGTACTTTGCCAAAAGTATGGAAACTTCATCCATGCTCCATCACAACCATTGCAACCTATCACTACCCCATGGCCATTCTCTAAGTGGGGACTTGACTTGATAGGAAAACTTACTCCTACCTCATCTGATGGTCATACACACATCATCACGGCTATGAATACTTTACAAAATGGGTGGAGGCTGTCCCTTTAACCTATGTAACAGGAGCCCAGATTTCTAAATTTATCATGAATCATATCATTTGTCGATATGGCATTCCCACAACCATTGTTACAGATAATGGGAAGTCATTTAAGAACAAAACTGTAAAAGGTCTTTGTCAATGGTTCCAAATCAGGTTAAAATGGTCCACACCATATTACCCTCAAGGTAATGGACAGGCTGAAGCCACAAACAAGACTTTGGTGAGGATAATGGAGAAAATGGTCAGCAAAACAGGTCATAATTGGCACTTGCAAATCCACCCAGCCCTTTGGGCTTACAGAACCTCCATTCACACTCCTACGGGTGTGACACCATATTCTCTAGTGTTTGGGACAGAATCTATCATCCCCTTAGAGATCGAACTTCCTTCCCTGAGAATTTCTCTTAGGGACTATCTGGATAAGGATGAGGATTATCGGGTAGCAAGACTGGCTGAATTGGAACTCCTAGATGAGAGGTGCATTTACACTCTTAATCACCTAAAAGTGTATAAAAATAGAGTCTTCAGAAACTACAACAAGAGAATCATCCCTCGTCAGTTTGAGGTTGGTGATTTAGTCATGAAGGAGAACCAGTTCAACACAAGAGCAGAACGAGAAAAGAAAGGGAAGTTCAAACCACATTGGTTGGGACCCTATGTTATAGTCACCAAGTACGGCACAGGGGCATACAAACTTGCTCACCCCAATGGTGATGAGCTCCATGAGCCCATGAACATGCCATGCATCTTAAGCGGTTCTATGCTTAAACATGGTGCAGAAGGTCAAAAAAAGTAAAAAACTCAAAAACATGGTAAAATGATCAAAAATACAAATAAAAATCAAAAAGAGAAAAAAGAAAAAGAGAAAATAGGTCGTCCACAAGTGAAAATCACACAATTGTGGCACTTTGGATAAGTCCTTGGGTGAAAACTGGTTTCCGGCACCTTGGGAGGATTCGTTGTTCACAAGCATCTTGCATCTGGAGGGTAGTTTTCCTTGGCCTAGCCCTGATTCTGCCTTTGAGATTCCCTGTGAGCCCCATCCTGTCAGGCCTTGATCTAGCTTTGTCTTCTTTTATTCGTCTGTGAGGGGTATGGTCTTTCGCTATTTCCCATCTTATACTGGGGGCAATTCAACGACTTCACCTTCTTGTTCATAAGCGCGTGGCTTCTGCCCTTGTATATTCCCCATCTAACACTGGGGGCATCCACGCTTTCTTGGTTACCTGTACATAACTCTGGAAAACCGTTAGAAAACAACCAAAAATAATAGAAATTATTTCTCAAAAACTACAAAAACATTCGAAAATTGTTTCAAAAAAACGTAAAAACAATAGAAAATTGTTTCACAAAAACCTAAACAATAGAAAATTGTTTCACATAAACCTAAACAATAGAAAATTGTTTCACATAAACCTAAACAATAGAAAATTGTTTCAAAAACCAAAAACAATAGAAAATTGTTGCATGAAAACAAATCTTACAAAAACATTTACTTACATTTACTTGCATTGTCTTGTTTCTTGCTTTGCTTGTTGCTTGTATAGTTGTTTTATGTTTTTGCTTTTGGGTTGTTTGTTGCTTGGGCATACTTTGTTAGGATTCATCTTTTTCTTGCTTAGATTAGATTTATTCTTGCTTGTGTATATTGAGGTGTGTTTTTGCATGCTAGTGAATCCTGGTGCATTATTATGATTAATTCATTGTGTTCTTTGTTAGCATTTGATTGTGTTTATTGTGTTTGTTTGTTAGCATTTGAGGGTTGCCTGTGCATTGTTTTGTTATCACAACATCACATTACCATCATTATCATCACATCTAACATCATCTATACATCATATATCAAGAAAAGGCTAAGTATACATCATACATGAATGCTAAGCTAATCATCACATATCATATCATCAAATGGGGGCAAGAGGGATCGCAAATATCAAAATCTATCCCCCCCGCACCCTTATCATCATATCATCCCATCCACTAAGTATGGCACATCTCATAAACAAAGCACATTTGATATATCCTACAAGATCACATCATCTGGAAATAAAAACACATGTGATACATCAACAAGATCATGATACATATACATGTCAAATCAAATCAGAATGCATCATAAACACATCTATCTATCTATCCATGAGAAATAAATAAACAAATGTCCATCTCATATATATGCATATGTCATGTCACAAAGGTACAAATCATATATGTGTGGTAAGTCTGTATCAAAAATGGTATACATCATGACAGTACATCATAAAAGGCCTTCATCTGAGGCACACAAAAAGAGTGATACATCTATAACAGAATAAAAGCCTTCATCAGAGGCATGTATCCAAAAACTGCTCTATATCAACAAAAGCCTTCAGCTGAGGCGTACAAAAATGATACATCAACATGTCCATATACATGTATAAACTATCCAGATCAGTACTCAAAATGATACATCATCGATACAATGTGCCATCAAAAAGGGGCATGCATCAGAAAGAATCAAGCCTTCATCGTGAGGCATCATCAAAATAGTGTTATACAAAGCTATACATCAAAATCAGCCTTCATAAGAGGCATGTCTACAACATATCTGTACAACCAAAGGAATGTAGAGCTCAACCACAACTCTCTCCCTTGCTAGGGCTCCTAGGTCTGTCACCTGGTCGATGGAACAATGGTGCCTGAGGACCTGCACTAGGTGGGCCACCAAACTGAATAGATGGCCCCTGTCCAGTCAGCTGATCTGGCATGGGCTGCCCCACTGATCTCGTCGACTGGCCTGATCTCCATGACCGAGAGCCTGTCGTGCTCATCCCTGACTGTCGAGGTAGAACCACTTTTTGCTCTGGGGGAACTACCCTGTAATAGGTAGTCCTATAAAATAAAGCCTCGCCACCGAGCCTCGTGGCATCGCAGATCAAGTCAGCATCTCTAGAGGTGAGGGCTTCCTGAAGGGAAACATCACGCTCACCTGTCACTCTACCTAGGTCAGCCTCAGCCTGTCTCAAGGAGGAAGCCTCTTAATCTCTCTCAGAAGTAATAGTCTGCACCTCAGCTCGTGCCTGATCCCTCTGTGCAAGAAGGCCCTGTGACCGTGTATATACATGATCTCTCTAGGCAATGACCATCCACACCTGAGTCTGGGACTGGTGTAGGAGGCTTAGTATCTGGGCCCCCTATGTCTACCATCTCTCGAGTCTACCTCTGCCATGCTGCTCTTTCATCTCCTGGGCCTGCCTGGGCCTGAGCCTGATCTCGCTCTGAAAGTAGTGTAACAATGTGGGTCTGGGCCTCATCACGCTCTACTGTAGTGGTCACACACCAGCCTCGGGCCTCATCCCTCTCTGCTCTAGTTGTATCTCTCTCAGCTAAAGCCTACTGTAACTGCTGCTGAACTATGGCTATCTATGCCACTGGTTGTGTGGCTATTTGTGCCACCAGGACTGGTCCCTGGGGCACTCTAGATGACTGGCCCTACTCTAGGACCCTCACCCTGGGTGGCTGAACTGGTGCCTGTACTTGGGCCTTACGGCCTCAGTCCCTATGACTGCACGACACCCTGCCCATCATGTGGAATGCCATCAAAAGGATCCTCTGGATCTGGCCCCACTACTCTATCTCTGTGCTCTAAACCATGCCATATCTCTATAGGTGGACGAGCACCTACTGCCCAAGCCTCCTCTGAAATAGTGAGACGCCGGGGTAATACTATGGCGTACCAAGCTGCATAATCTATTGTAGTCCCCAGGATCCCGCACCTTCCATGCTGGGTCCCATGCCTGGGGGACCACCTGTGTAAAACTAGCCCTAGCTTGGGCCACTGGTATCAAGGCCCTATGGTGTGCCTCTCTGAATCTCTGCGTGAATACCAAATATCTAGATGTTGGATCCCCTGTACTCTACCAAGCTGCCGCTGGCACCTGTCAACTCGATACAACTCTATAATATAGCTGTGGCTGTCAATGATATAGTGCTCTACTGAGCACACACTGAGCTCTGTGGCATCCTCTGGCCACTGGAAATGTCTGTAAGGCCGCCAGATAATGTCTATCGCTGGCATCTCGTCGAACTCTCACCTATATCTGAATAGGCTACCAAGGTGGCCACGTACATCACCACCTGCTGCTACCCATGCCATGTAAGATGGCTCCTCTGGGTCTCGGACACACAAGGTGCCCATACGGCATCCGATGGCAATATGGTCCCATGACCAGATCTGTAGTAAGGAGGCCAGACCCACGGTCTTCTGACCATGGTAGGTAATCAAATGTAGATCCCAATATAAGTGCGTCAAAATGCATTATCCCCAGCAGTATCTCTCGCCACTGAAAATGTTATGAACCAAAGGTAATAATCCTCTCGAGAACGACGTCCCTGTCTTATCAGTGAGTAAAAACCCACTAAAAAGAGACATGATCTAGAGAGGCCCCTGATGTAGTGCGGGGTCAGAAATGCATTCGTGAAGAGCTATAGTCATACCGTCATGCAGTATGTCATCCACATCAAAATGATCACTGCATGCTACCCTAATTAGCACTGCAATCTGAGCTATACTCAAACAAGGTGCTTATAATCAGCACATGCAAAGGATCTACTATACATCCTCGAGGGTCACCGTCATCTCCCCTGTGGGAAATCTAAAACACTGACTCTCAGTATGCCATCACTCGGCTAGCGATGTCAGTAGGCCATGGTCCAATGTAATGGAGGGCATTCAAGACACGGGGCCTAGCCCCACTGCCTCAAGTAGTATAGCCATGGCTCGCCGGTCTCACTGGTGCATGCTCCCCTCTAGCTCTACTCTCTGGGAGTGGCGCTCCCACATCTATAGAACTAGCAATCATCTCTGCAAAATATCAAATCACTTGTCAGTTACTAACATTTCTTCTAAAAATCTATCTACCATCTTAGGGTTAACACAAAAAATCCTAAAAATTCTTCTACGTGACATCTTTTTGACATTTTTCTATCTTTTCTTCACCAGTCTTGGATGCTACGCCCCCTTAGGGCATGTGCACCTCGTTAATGACAACAATTAATGACCAAAGTTCGGTTACTCACGAAGGGGTCATCGTCTGCGTGCCGCTTGTACCCTCAGACTGCATCTGCACACCTCACTCGGTCTCATGCGATCACCATTTTCCTTGTCACTATCAAAGCCTCAGTAAAAAATTCTAAATGGCTCGGTTAAAATGAATTGGTCATGATGTTTTTGCCCCCCGGTGGGGTATATTAACCTGTTTTTCACCATTGGGAGGCCCTGGAGGCCCGTTTTGATCGTCGTTTTCTCCTTTGTTCACCGTGTAATAATTATTTTTATTAAATAATTATTTTCCTCTTATTTTTCACCATATCAGGGCATTTTTTGCAACTTGATACCCCCTTCTTCTCCCTCATACAATTTTATTGTTCCACACTCTCGTAAATAATTTTTTTTAAAATAAATTTTTATAATTAATTTTTCCACTAAACAAGGACATTTTTTTCGTTTGTTTCTTCTTTCTTCCACCTAGGGAACTTTTTGTTTTCCCTAGGCCCTCCACTCTATTTCTTCTATTTTCTTCAACTGTCCATCACATTTTAGAAAACAAAAAAATTAAAACAATAAAATATGTCAAAAATCCAAAAATAGGGCAAAATTTTTCACAAAATCCTAAAAAGTACAAAACCTAAAAACAATGGTAACTTGCTTATTACGGCTGAAACTAGTGTCTTGCGGATGGTATTGTCTCCATATCCTGTTGGTTTGTCTCACATCTTCCCCGATTAATACAACTCGTGGATTGTCGGATTCACAACCATCTACAAAGCTAGCTACTTGCTTCGTCGGTACTCTTAGGCACATTTGTTGGCTGGTGTTGTTTCGTTGTGCACAATGCTTTTCTTAGACCTCGTGTCCCTTATTATTTCCCCTTGCATGTATCCCTGATCAGGGCATCATTTTTAACCCTTGTCATCAATCATGAACTTGTGGATCTCTTCAGCACCGATAACAAAACATTTTTACAACTGTCTTGACCATTGTTGGGTTAGGTATGTGTGTTCATACTTGTTTTCCCTGTTAAATGAGCTTGTTTCCTTCTCATATTGCATTGCATTGTTATATGTTGCATGGAGTTGGTATTTTCAGCAATGGATAATTATTCGTAGTATGACTTTTCATGTCATTCTACCTTTGTTGTATGCTTATATTTTTCATAAGTACCGATGACGTAGCTCTCATGGTAATATGATGACATCAAAATTGTTCTAATACACAGCGGCTAGAGGCTAAGCTCTTCTCTCCCCTCCTCCATATTTCTTCTACATCACTTTCTTCTCACCCCTCCACTTCTGTCTCACCGGGGTATCTTGCCTCTTCATGTCATTGTCCATTGTTGGAGTTGTTATTTTCAGTAATGGACAAGTGTTCGTAGTATGGCTTTTCATGTCATTCTACCTTTGTCGTATGCTTATATTTTTCATAAGGACCGATGACGTAGCTCTCATGGTAATATGATGACATCAAAATTGTTATAATACACAGTGGCTAGAGGCTAAGCTCTTCTCTCCCCTCCTCCATATTTATTCTACATCACTTTCTTCTCACCCCTCCACTTTTGTCTCACCGGGGCATCTTGCCTCTTCCCATTCTTCTATCTATCTCTGATCTTTTTCGATCTTCAATCATCTTCTTTCATCACCCCATCAACACTCAAGGGGGCATCTCTCCCTCCTACTAATTTTTCTTCTATCCCTTCAAAATTTTATTCTGTCTACTATCTTTAAAGTGGCATCACTTATGCCACCCCAAGGAGGGGCAAATGTAGACACCCATAATTATGCCCAAGTAATTTAAAATACTTAAATTGTGCAAATTATCTCCTTTCTCACAAATAGATGACATATCGTCAAATGCACTCATATTCCCTCTTATCATCATTAATTAATTACACTAAGATAATTAATTAAGTCTCATATCCAACTAATACCCTAATTAATGACCTTCCGTTAATAAATCACCCCTTCTACCTAGACTAATTAATTATTATTAATTAATTAGCTTTCCCTTCCATTTAACCTATAAATCAATATTTAATTGATTTAATCCCCTTCTAATAGCCTAAATTGTACTAATATTCCTCTAATTAGCTTCTATAAGCTTACATCTACCTATTCGTTAATCACCTTTGATTAATTAAAACACCCCCCAACTCCCATGACTTGCTAAGCGTAAATTAAACCCTTCTAAAGTAAGGTTACCTTTTATAAAGAAACCTTATCCATTCCTAATCATGTTTTACCTTTATCCCATATGCAAAGGGATGAAGTGTTTCCTTTATCCATTGGGCTATATAAGGAGCCCTCCTTCTACCTTTATAACTACACCTAAACTTCTTGAGAGAGCAAATGCAAAGCAAATAGCAAAGAGACTAAGAGCTTGTAATTTGTCTTCTTAAGAGGTCACCATTGTTAAGAGCTAAGCTTCCTATTCTTGCATTATTTAAGGATCAAACAAGAAAATTTTGATTACCATTGGAGCTAAATAGTTCCATGCATTTTGTTAGTAATTTGGGAGAGTAGAGATTTTGAATAGCATGCATAGTTTTGATCTTATGTCTCAAAGTTATTGATGTTAAGAATAGATTTTGTTTAGCTCTTTATCTTGATGGTGCTTATGCTATGTCTTAGCTAGATTATAGAACTATTTTAGTTGGTAGTTCTTGTCTCATTTAATTTAGCATTAAGTAAAGTACACATGCACACACAATTAAAGTTCTATCATTGCTAGTAATCAAAATATCATCAACATCCAAGACAATAATGATAATATGATTCTTTTTAACTTTAAAAAATAAATAATTATTAGAAAAATAGTTAGAAAAACCATGATCTTGAAAGAAACTGTTAATTTTAGCATACCAAGCTCTAGGAGCTTATTTAAGACCATACAAAGACTTTTTAAGCTTACATACATAAAGTTCCTTATCAGGTACTTCAAGTCCTTTAGGCTGACTCATATAGATTTCTTCTTTTAAGTCACCATTTAAAAATGAATTATTAGCATCCGTTTGATAAATCTCCCAACCATATTGAGAAAATCCAATGCAAGACTTCTAAGAGTGCTCATCTTAGCAACAGGAGAAAAAGTATCAACATAATCAATACCTGGTTTTCTGAGAGAAACATGTGAGCTACTAGCCTTGCCTTGAAATTTATCAATCTATGTATTGCAGAGTTATATTTAATTTTGAACAACCACCTAGATCCTACAATGCTTCTCTTAGAAGGAAAAGGGACTAGTTCCCAAGTGTCATTTTTTAATAAGCATTGTATTCATCCTTGTAGCTTGAAGCCATCTTCATATTAAGATCTTCTTCAAAGGATTGTGGTTCTACCTCATAAAGAGTCATCAAGGCATGATAAGTATGTTGAATTCTAGTTAGTTTTCTAAGATTATCACGATGTGAGTTTTGAACAAGATTTTTAGCCCATTTAGGAATCTTAAATTACAAGACATTTTGGGATGACTCCCCCTCAACCTCTATCATATCTAGATCAGGATAATATTTTTATCCTCTTGAACTTTTTTTTCCTCATAATGTCACTAGGAGGATTATCATGATCTATCTTCACATTAGAGGATTGTTTCATCTAGGATACACAGACAGAAATTTCTTTCTAAGACTTGAACATTTTCTGTTTTCAACAATGCTCATGTTTAAATGGATCATAAACTCTCAACCCTTTAGTTTTATAGCCATAGCCAACAAAAATGAAAGAAAGGAGGTAAGATTAAGCTTCTTCCTTTTATCTTTTGGAATGAAGATAGAAGAAGGACTACCAAATATTCTTAGGTGAGAGATATCTGGTTTTTCCTTTGTCCATACTTCATGAGGAGTAGTTTGATGAAGTGATTTTGTAGGTATCTCTATTTAAGAATATAGACTGCAGGGTTCATAGCTTCATCCCATAAGAACTTAGGATACATTTGACATCATGAATCATAGTCCTAGCCATTTCTAAGATAGTCCATATTCTTTCTTTATGGAATGCCATTTTTCTAAGGGGAATAGGGAGTGGTTAATTCTCTTTGAATCCTACATGACACACAAAAATCATCAAATGTCTTTGCTGACATATTCACCTCCATTATCAGTCCCTAATTCTCTTAATTTTCAAATTAGAGGCATTCTCAACTAAGAGCTTTAAATTCTTGAAATTTAGATAAGACATCAAATGTTTTCTTAATGAAATAATACCAAGTCATTCTAGAGAAATCATCAATAAATAAAACAACATACAATGCACCACTGAGAGAAGGAACCTCAAGTGGACCTCTTAATATCACTATGAATTAATTTCTAATAACTGAGAGGAATTATGGATCATGATGTTTGTGAAATGGTTGAGCATTTTTTCTTACCACATAGGCAACTTTCACAAGTTTCATGTTCTAATTTCATCTTAGGAATACCAACAACAAGATTTAGTCTAGACATATCATACAAACTCTTAACTATTTACATGACCAAGTCTTTCAGGAATTAGTTGAATATCATTCTTAGAATGAGGAGGAAATAAAAGACTCAAAGACAAGACCATTCAAAGATATACAAGCCATTCTTCTGGATCCCATAAGAAAAACATTTTAAAACTTATCTTTGAATACCATTTTTCTTGTAGAAAAACTCTAACTTTAAATTTTCTTTAGTTAGCTTGTTTCCAAGACGAAAGATTTTTTTTTTCAGTTTAGGATACATACAAGACATTCCTAATCAAACCATTTGATAGATTAAATTGCTACAATTTTCATGATCTAATCATTGAGATTCCACTCTAGCCATAAGATAAATGCTTTCATGCCCATCCTTAACTACTTTTAGATGAAATAATTAAGTTGAATTCATGAGTTGAGCCTTATCCATTATCAAAACAACAATGACCTCCCTAGTAACTCATTTTTTATGCATTAGACGGAAAATGGAGATATCACACATAGCTATAATCTTCATATCTCAATTTGGAACTTAAATAGAGATTATTCAATCTATTAAGCTACATTATCTTTTTTCCAGCCATAATTTTGTTATAAAGCTAGGATGTGCAACCCTCTTTAACCCCAAATTTTCAAATCATCTTAGTTACCAAGTTTTCAATTTAATTATGTAGTATTAAATTTAACCTTTCCTTCAAACTTGCATGTATTCTAGTTAAAGATGTATTTTCCTAGACGGGATGTTATTATCTAATTTAATTGGCATTATGACAATATCATAGCACATTTCATCACATCAATTTTCTCCCATAAAAAAATTGGCTTCTTTGAAACCTAACTTCACGCATTCTCGACTTTTAGATCAATTGCACAATATAGAGAACCTGTCATAGTTATATTTTCATCCACGATGTCTTAATTTTACATCAAAAAAAGAACTTAACAACTCAGATGCCCATGTTAAATTTCACATGTAGCACATATTTTCAATAACAAGAACGGCTCATGAAATCAATTTTTAAAAAAATCCTATAAGAATTCAGATGTTCTTCTTTAAATCATTGTTGGCGAAGTTTCATGCCTCTTCATAGGGTCCGTCAAACAATTCCTTTAAAACTGGGACAATTGTCAATGACCACACATCAATACGTTGAAGCTTCATTGGACTGGTTTTAATTTGTGTCCATGTCATCTTTTATGAGCTCACATATATCACAATGTAGCTAACGGATCGCTCCTTGATAATCCTAATCATAAAATTGAGATAAGGAACAACGTAATGTGAAACTTGTCTTTGAGATTGATTGGATCGTCATTTCACATTGTCCCACTCTAATGGTGAGTGTTTTTCTATTAATTCACTAAGTATATCCTAGACACATTCTAGTCCAAAAATTATGGATTTTGCAACTTCTTCAACGAACTTTTGAAAGTATGAATAATTTGTTTGTATTTTCATCAAGTCTTCCCAATGAGATTGAAATATAGCAGAACTAGCCATTTTAATCTCAGATGGAAACTTTGTCAGATACATGCTCCCGTCTCAAAGAGATGAAGGAACCCAAATAATTTGGAGACAAAAAAACTAGAGATCTTTCTGGTAGTTTATATCTGAATGCTAAAAATATTTCTGAAGCTCCACGAAACAAAAATACTTGAATTTGATTGAAAAGATACTAATTTGACAGAGCTGTCCCTCTCTCTCATTAGGTTACCCTTTACACATAGTTGCTAACAAAACACACACTGAGTCAGGCTACACACAGTTCGATGACATTAGTTTTCACACTCGACACACGAGCACAACACAAACTGACACTACAATGAACACACTCACAAACACACCACACACACACACACAAATGGACACACAACAATTACACAAACACAAGGCAACACACAACACATGCTGCACACACACATCAACAATGAACGCAAGAAGGATGTACCCTTTAACATAGATGCCACGGGTGGATGTAAAATATTTAACAAATGTAAATTCAACACATATTATTGGTTCACAAATGTGATAAAAAACAAAATAACTGAACAAATCTATGGCAAGACTTAGCAACAACGAAGAGATACATACAATTCTTATTGGATAACTTTCAAAAGATAAATTTTCAAACGAAGTGTTCGATTCCACACCAACAATGTAGAAATGCAAAATCCATAGAACAATTTTATTGGCATACGTGTTTATTAGGCATATGAAAAAGCAAGCTAAAATCCAAGTCTAATAACGTGAAACACTTGTAAAGCTAGTCTTGGAGCAATCCCATTAGCTCATAAATTTCATAAATGATAGTTTAAATATAAGGCCAATATTGACTATAAAGGATGGAACTCATCTTGATTGGCTTGGGATTTGTAAAAAATTTATGGTATCAGATGAATCTTGATCCATAACATTACTTTGACAAAATGGTAGTCACAATAAGTATTCAGAGAAAATTCAGATGGCAGATAGAATTCTTTGGAACCCAAATTCACAACATCACCTTAGAAAATATCAGATTGAAGCCACTTGGCACTCTGAGTGGGTTTGGCTTATGGACATAAGAATAACTTTGGAAGATCATGTGTGAAACTTTGGCATAAAATGATTGGATCGTAGCACTTATGTTCCCTTTATGGTGTCCAGGCATACCTATCAATATAGTTGAACCTACAATATGGATTCCTAACAAAGTGAAAACATTTTCTTCAACATAAAACAAAGCTACTTGAAACAGGCAATCCTTTATTGGTCAATGCTTTGTAAAAGATGATAGGATCTAAATAGACTAAATGGATATAATATATAGAAGCCATGATGATAACAAAAGGATTGAGGAAGCTTTGCAAAGACAAAAATACTTGCAAAAATATGGATTTTACTTGCTAGGATATATACTTAAGGAAGTCCTGAATGAAATTGCAAGATCTAAGCCCATCATATTTTGGATCCAACTTAAAAGAATAATGGATCCAAACGGCTATCTAACATGGAGGAAAACTAGAAAAATAAGTCACATATGTGTTTGATTCAAGCCGTAAGATTGAAACATAGATCCAGTAAGCAGTCATATTCTAAGAACTGTTACAAAAGCTTAAACATGATCTTAGCCATTTAGCCCATTTTCCTGATATTTTAAAAAATATTTGGGTGGGAATTGGAATTTTCATACCTGGTTTGCTTGAATACAATTTTTAGGGATCTCACAAATCTGTAAATACACTTCAAGATTATTCACCTCTTGTAGTGATCTTGTTTTATACAATTCCAATATTTCAATAAGTCTAAAAAAAGGTTAATGATATTATTAGGAAATGTAATTAGATGCACAGATCCACCATTAATGTGAAGATTATAGATTATGTTTGCAATTATGTAGAATAATTAGCATTACTTGAAATGAGAGCAAATAACAAAGCTAAATTGAGTTGTGTTGAGAGTTACAGTAATAAACTTAAGAAAATATGTTATGAGAGACTACAAGGATTTAAGTGGAGAAACCTTTAAAGGAGATTATAAGCCCATATGGTAAATAATCTCCTTTATTATGAATTCACTAGAAGTCCTATGGGGATTTGCATCGGGAGTTCCAAACATTGTTGGTTGCTCTTTCACACCCGTGCATGTGCTGTTTCAAGATGCTTGTATTATAGCTAAATGTTATTATACACTAATTAGCAATCGCATGTGTAAATGTGTCCCAACTTTTAAATGCCGAAGGGGATTACATCGAGGATGTGAAACTGGAGGACCCGAATCAATGAGAGAGGAAGACCCAGGTAATTTGGAGAAGGGGTTTGAGGGAGGTGCATTTTTCACGTGAGTGTAATTTGTGGTTAAAAGGGTCCAAAAAATGGAGAAAATCCAAAGGTTTCATTAATGAACGCATGACATCAAATGACAAGCTTTTCTATTTTATTTTTTTCAAATATTTCAAAGGTTATTAACTCAAAAAATGGAGTTTGATTTGTTAGATTGGACGAAGACGTGAATGAGATTTTAGAAATACAAAGGTGGGAATTAAATACCTACATGTCTCACACTTGTACCAAGACTCAAAATATCCCTACATAAAACTATTTGAAAAATATGTTCTCCACTTTATCGTCTCAATCTTACTTGCACTATTCACATGAGCCCAATATGCGTTTAAAGGGACCAAATAAAAAAAAGGGTACAATTTAACATGTTAAAGATTCAAAACTCCAACCACATTGCTTATTTTTTATAGTAGTTTGTAGGTCTTGAACATTCAATTTTAAACTCGAGTAGTTGCAAGAAAACATGGAACGCATGAAAAAGAAATGGAAGTGACAATTGAGCCCCTCCAACGATAGGATGTAACTTATGAACGACAAGTAGACCTTATCTATTGATCGGCTTTTTGTTATTTTTTATTTTAATCTATTTTACGACATCAAGGTCATTGATTAGATACGGCAATGTCAGTAGTTTGTAGGTCCCGTTTTCAATTTTAAACTCGAGTAGTTTGTTATTTTTTATTTATAATCTATTTTATGGCATCAAATTCATCAATTAGATGACTTAAGAAAATCACTATAATATTTCTCAGGTGGAGATTCCTTATAATTTTTAGAGATGCATTCACATATATACCTTGTTAAATATCTTTTCATCCTAAGGTTGTTTTGATCTTGTGCCATAGCTATATGGGCTGTATAATCAAACATCAAATAATCATCCACCCACATATTCAAAAGAAAAGAAAGCAGTTATAAATGGCGTTGTTGTTGGAATAGGATTAGGAAGAGGCACATTATCTCACTGCCAACCTACTTAACATGAATCTCTAATTTTTATTCACTAATTGATATCTAATACAACTTTATTTACCATCCCCACCTCCTCCTGTGAAAACCACCAGACATACATTTAGCAAGCACAACAATAACCCATCAAAATCTCAACATATACCCCCATGATGTACCATAACAAGTTTGTTGCAAGTTTCATACATAACATAATCAAATCTTATGCATCTACACACAAGCTACCACTTGTCATCATGAAAAGACATAATTTTTGTGTATCCCCTAAACTTGATCCCCTCTATCCATCTTACACCGAAGCTTGTCTAAATTCCCTCAATCAAGCCTAATTTTATTGCTAGTCAACCGCAGCAATTAGTTGACAAGGCCAAAAATATCAATATATATACTCATTCACTAAAAATTGATGACCATTTTTTTATGAATATTGTTGTTGTAACACCCTCCAAACACCATTTTAACCCATATATTCTATCAAAATTCTTTCAAACACTCCATAGCCACCAAAATGAGGATTTGATCATAACTTCTCAACTAGAAACTTGATTGCCTTGAAAATTTTCCAGAATCTCCCTCTCTAAAACACTAAATTAAGTTCTGATGGGGAACGAGAGCGATGGGGAAAGCGATGGGGGTATTGTTAGCACAGTTTCTATAGTTCTGGCTACAGAATGTCTACGCACTAATCCTAAAATTGCTGAGGAGAGGCTGATCTCTAGCCAAAATTAGACGGTTGTAAATCTGCAAACTGAAAAAATGGAAATGTTGGGATCCACACCTCTGGCCTGGAATAAGATTCTTCAAAGCCCTAACGTCAAAGTGGATCTGCACTCTCCTCAAAAAGGTCAGTTCAAGTGGGAAAAGGATAGTGAAGGTTTCACCTGCCTGATGGTCCCAGATGGATGTATTGATAGGGCTTTGA
Organism: Taxus chinensis; assembly: GCA_019776745.2. Lineage (NCBI taxonomy): Eukaryota > Viridiplantae > Streptophyta > Pinopsida > Cupressales > Taxaceae > Taxus > Taxus chinensis. The sequence continues at coordinate 280,868,507 of CM034148.1, forward strand.
GCAAAGCGAATCTCTCCCTTGTTGGTAAGTTTCTTGGCTCTAGACCTAATATTGATTTTATTAGAAAATGGGCTCTGAGAAAGTGGAAACCTAAGGGGGATCTGAGTATTACCATCATGCCACGGGGATTTTTTTTGGCAAAATTTAATCAGCAAGTTGATTTGGAATCGGTGCTCCTGGGAGGACCATGGTGGCTGGGTAATATGGGCCTCTTTTTGAAAAAATGGTATTTTGGATTTGACCCTAACACTGAAAATATAAACACCATTCCAATCTGGTGTAGGCTCCTTGGACTACCTTTGCATTTTTGGGATGATGAAATTCTACTAAATATTGCTAAGCCCTTAGGTGCTCATATCAGACTGGATGGGCCCACGAGGAACAGGCCCAGACTTGCTTTTGCTTGATTTTGCATTTCTTCTTAAATGGAGCAAGAATTACCAGAGCACATCATCTTGAAATCTAGGTATGGGGTTTGGACTTAAAAAATTGAGTTTGAAACTTTTCATTTGAGATGTAAACATTTTCATCGCATAGGACATCCCACCAAAAGTTGTCCCAAGAAGGAGTTCCCTATAGTGGAAGCTGAACAACTTGAGGATGGCTCAATCTTGAGTAAGGAATGCAGGGCTCTTCACACTGATAGCCGGAGTAATGACAAAGCCCCTAGTCAGAAGGAGTTGGACTACAATAGAAAGGGGGAAAAGGGGGGTTTTAGAACTCAAATAAGGAAACATTTGGTCTGGCGGCCTAAAACCCCAGCAGCTGCTTTACTTGCAACACCTAACAAAGAGGACTTGGAAAATCCTATAAAGGTTTCCTTGGTGGTGAACGAGCAAGAAGGAACTGTGAAGATTAATATAGTCCCTAATGATCAATATCAGAACAATAAGGAAGCTGAGATAGATAAACCTCTGTGCATCATTGAGGAAATTTCAGACAAGGTTAGTATGGATTTTAAAGAAACTTTGCAGACTAACACTCCTAGGGGAGATGGTAAATTATCAACAGATATACCTCCTTGCTCCAGCAATAGGTCAGCAGTTTCACCTACTTGCTATAGTATCAGAAAAATTGATCCACACTCAATTGATAGGAATCAGAAAGAGCGTGAAGAGGGAGAAGTTACACCTGTCAAAGAAGATGAGGAACTAAATTCTATATTCACAAAGGTCATTTCAAAAAAGAAAAAGAGAATGAAAGGATTTGAAATGATCCTAGAATCACTTTACAGTGATAAGAAAAATAAAAAGGACAACTGGGATACCTCAACATCAAGAACTACTAGATCTTCTGCCAGAAGACTAGTAGACTTTGGAGGTAGTTCTAAAAGAGGAAGGCCCTCAAAAAAGGCTCTTAGATCTAAGAGAACTGAGAGAGACATTGCAGATGGAACTCAACATCAATTGAACCATCAAGAAATCCCAACTCCGAATCATTCTAAATGAAAATTATTTCTTGGAACATCTAAGGTCTAAATGGAAACTCCAAGTAGAGAATCATCAAGGAGTTGTAGGAATCTAGTAGTCCTATATTTTAATATTACAGGAAACTAAGATGAAAGCCAAGATCCTTAAAACTAATAAAAAGAGTTTCTGGGAAAACACTGAAATGGCGGTTGTAGACTCTCAGGGAGCCTCTGGAGGACTAGCTACTCTTTGGGATAAAAGGCATTGTACTAGTACGGTTCTTAATGCTAGCACTAATCATCTTGCAATCAAATTTCTTGCTATTGAAAATAATGGTGAATGGATCCTTTCTAACATATATGCCCCTAATACGACTAGTGGGAGAAGAAAACTTTGGGCTGATCTTAAAACCTTTAGAAACCAATGTATTACAGCTAACTGGCTTATTATGGGTGATTTTAACTCTCCTCTAAACCCAGGTGAAAAGTATGGAGGAATCTCTAGTTTTTCTACAGGTATGGAGGATTTTGCTAATTTTATTGCTGAACATAATCTGATAGATCTGGATCTCCATGGGAATAAATAAACTTGGAATAATAGAAGGTTGGGAAAAGATCTTATCCAGGTGAGATTGGATAGAGCACTGATTTCAGCGACCTGGATTCTCAATCAAGACTTTCACCTCTCTTCCTTGCCCAGAATTGGATCGGATCACAATCCGATTGCTTTAAATCTTCTCAATTGGACTAAACCCATCAAAAGCTCTTTCAAATTTGAAAATATGTGGATGGAACATGACAACATCTACGACAAGATAAAAGAATGGTGGGAATGGAATGGTGAAGGTACTTCTCAATTTAGATTGATTCAAAAGCTCAAAAATGTTAAAAAGCAAGTTAAAATCTGGAATAAAAGTGTTTTTGGCAATGTGTTTGATAATAAAAAGAAGTTAAAAAAAAGCTCCAGGATTTGGAAATCAAAATGGATACAATGGGGAGATCTGTTGAAGACCAAACTAATGAGAAGAATATCCTTTCAGAGTTGCATATGATTTACAGCAGAGAAGAATCTTTATGGAGACTTAAGTCCAGAGCTATCTGGCTTAAAGAGGGAGATAGGAATACAAAGTTCTTTCATATGACCACTTTAAAGCACAGAGCTTGTAATAGGATCATGGAAGTGGCTAAAAGTAACGGAAATATTATAAAAGATCCCAATAGCATCAAGGAAGAAGCACTAGATTTCTATAAAAAACTTCTTAAGGAGAGAAATATCATCAATGCTGAGGCTATTTCTTTTATGTTAGAGGCTATTCCCCAAGATAAAATTGAGGAACAGAGATTTAGAAATATTACCAAAGATGTCACGCTTGAAGAACTGCAAAAGGATGTTTTTACTTTAGAAGGCGATAAGGCTCCAAGCCCGAATGGTTTTTCCATTAATTTTGGGAAATTTGTTTGGATGATCTTCTCAGAGCGGTGAATGAATTCTATAGAACTGGAAATCTTTTGAAGGAGCTGAACAACACTCACATTGTGCTGGCCCCAAAAAAATGGATGCTAAAGACTTCAAATATTTCAGACCCATCAGCCTTGTGAACGTTATCTATAGAATTTTTACCAAAATTATTGCTACAAGGCTCCAATTCATTATGAATGATTTAATCTCAAGGCAGCAAAGTGGATTCATCAAAGGCAGGATTATACAAGATGGAGTGATTATGGTGCATGAGACCGTACATTCTATGGAGAATAATAAAAAAGTAAATATGGTTCTTAATCTTGATATGAATAAAGCCTTTGACAAGGTTTCTTGGGTTTTTCTTGACAAAGTCTTAACTAAATTTGGTTTTCCGGAAAAATTTAGAAAAATTATTAAGGCTTGTATCTCTACGGTCAGATTCTCAGTGGTGGTTAATGGTGAGCCTGTGGGTTTTTTCACTAGCAGCAGAGGGTTAAGGCAAGGGGACCCCATCTCCCCCCTGCTCTTCATTCTTATGGTTGACAGCCTTAGTAGAAAAATTGGTAAAGCAGTCTATGATGGTTTTTGAAAGGCTAAAAGCCCACTTCCATCAGCCAAGTGGTCTCACATCAGCAATTTGCGGATGATACTATCCTCCTTCTTTTGGCTTCCATCATTGAAGCTAAGGCTACCAAGGCTATTCTGAAGCTCTACGAATCTGCTTTTGGGCAAGAGATCAATTATGATAAAAGCTCCATTTTCTTCTTCAACACTCCTGAAGAAAGACAACTTAAAATTGCTAAAATTCTGGGCTGTAAAATAAGTGCGCTTCCAGCCACTTACTTGGGCCTTCCTCTCGGCACTAAAAAATTCTCTAGCAAGGTGTCGGATGATTTATTGGAGAGATTTCAAAAAAAAATGGTTGGTTGGAAAGGAGCCATTTTTGTCTAGTGTTGGTAAGTGCCTGCTCATAAAAAGTACTCTTCAAAATCTGCCCATTTATATCATGTTGCTCTACAAGATCCCCTCTTTCTTCAAAGCAAAGATTGAGAGGATTCAGAAAAAATTCTTATGGTAGGGCATGGAAGATAAGTTTAAATTTCACTTAGTTGCTTGGGATAAGGTTTGTACCCCGAAGTCTATGGGAGGATTGGGTATAAAAGACATCGAGAAAATGAATGAGGCTCTCATTGCGAAAATGGGCTGGAGAATGCTTTCATAGAAACAACCCTGGATTGATTTAATCAAAGCTAAATACCTAAATCAACAAACTGTCTATTCTTTCCTGCAAGATGAGCACCTCCCCTATGGTTCCATTTTTTGGAACAATCTGGTTAAGAGCAGAAATTTCATTAAGCAGGGTAGTAAATGGAAAGTGGGTGATGGTTGGGATATAAATTTTTGGGATGATAACTGGTTTAATGGCAATCTTATGGACAAATTTGGGATAGTTAAGGACAATCTTGTAAACAAGTATGGCATTAAAATCAAGGATTATATTTAGGGAAATGGCAATAGAAAGAAATGGTAAAAACTTTCAGTGGAGAGAGATGATCTGAAACAAATTATATCCTCCCTTCAAGATCAGTTAGATCTTATTCCCTTAAGTCAACTAGTCACTAAGGATGAGCTGGTCTGGAAAAATTCCATTGATGGGGATTATTCTATCAAAATTGGATATAATACTTTCTTCGACAGCAGTCAAACAGAGTTCAATTGGAATAGGATTTGGATGGCTGAATTAACGCCTAAAATAAATTTCTTCCTTTTGCTGGCTATCAGAGGCAGGATTCTTACCACTGACAACCTGATGAGAAGAGGTTTTATGATGCCTGATAGATGTCATCTTTGTAAAAAAGACTCTAAGGATATCATTCATTTGTTTATCCCATTGTGATTATGCTACCAGAATTTGGAGTTTTGCCCTCTCTAAATTTGAAGCTCTCTGGGTGGTGCCGAAGGATTTCAATCAGCTTTGGACTCAATGGGACCCACCCTATAGGCATTGTGTTGTCAGAAGGATCTGGAAGCTGGTTATCCCTCATATTATTTGGAGGATATGGAAAGAGAGAAATGATATTATTTTTAGAAATAAGAATCAAAACTATAAGCTCAGTATTGGTAAAATTTCTAATGATATCAAAGAGAATATTGCTAGATTTAAACCCCCCAAGAACAAGAGTTATCCAGAAAATGAAGAATATGTCTTATCCAACTGGCAGATTGGAGCGGTCAATAGCCATAGCAATCCCAGTAATAGTATTGATAGATCTTTGATTCAATGGCATCCTCCTGATTTTAACTGGTATAAGTTGAACTTTGATGGGGCCTCTAAGGGTGACCCTGGGATTGCGGCAGGGGGAGGAGTGATCCGGGATCATAAAGGTAGTTTGATTGCTGCGTATGCTAGAAAAATGGGAATTCAAACCAATCATTTTTCCGAAGCATTATCTGCTTTATGGGGTCTGAGAATTGCTCAGACTCATAATATCCAAAACCTCATTCTTGAAGGGGACTCCCCGAATATCATTAATCATCTTAATCAGTGCTCACCTCTAAGTTAGAACATCAGGGATTTTATCTTAGAGTCCATAATTATCTATCAAACCTTCAATAACATTCGGATCATGCATACTTACCGGGAGGGTAAAAAATTGGCAGATACATTGGCTAATTATGGCATTAATGTTAACCACATTGTTTGGGATAATAATAGCATTCCTAAACAGCTTCAAAGAAGCATTCAAGCAGATATCTATACACATGCAAATTCATGATTTGGGTTATGATCAATGGGAGTGGATTAATAAAGCTCCCACACGTGCTGACTTTAAAACTAAGCTTATACAAATCTGGTTGAACAATCAAGATTGTATGAAGTATAATGGAAAGTTCAAGTGGATTTATATAGAAATGAAAGTCGCGCATGTGGGCAACAGTGTGCTCTCTACAATCTAGTTACAAGACTCTACGGATCCCCAAGTTAGAAATAATGTTAATGATGATAGGGAGCGGGCTAGCAAAAGGGCCATAGTTCCCACATGCGAACTTCCACAGGTTCAAATCAGCCGTCACATAGGTATTTGTGGGAAAAGCAACGGCTATTGTAAACAGTAACTTCACTGCGCGGATAACAATAGTGAAAGGTGGACTGGTATCAGCGCTCTTAAGATTTCTAAAAAAATTTACAAGCAGTTAAGCACGGTGACAATGGGGGGGGCCTTTCCAGATTGAGCCCAACGCGGATCCGGATTGGAAGGATAATGTGGAGCTGTAGAATATTCTCAACCTGGGAGGCATCACCAACTTTATGGAGAAGATTCAGGGCCATGACCAAAGTATTTCAGTGTGTTTTGTGAAGGAGTGGAAGGATCACATTGTGGATTATGGGGGGCAGAAGATTTTGATTAGCGAGGAGTTAATTGCTGAAGCGACCCTGGCCTTGGCATGGAGGGGTACCACTTTTTTAATAAAAGGGTTGACAGAGAAGCTGAGGAGAGGAGATTTGTTATGGGAAAAGAGAAGTTGATCTTTGTCACAGTGGGCCTGCTTGTTAGCTCGATCCCTGTGCCTTATGATGAGGTTACCCGTATGATGGTGCGGTTCATTTCTTTGGAAGGGAGGTTTGTCATTGTGCCAGCTAAGCATCTTATCTTCCTCAACCACTTCTGCAGGAATCGCATGGTATGTTTCCCCCATTATCTACTTACCTCTCTTGAGTCCTCCATTTTGGAGTTTCAAAAGCATGCTCGTGCGGTTCCTTTGCACCAGGGGCTTATTTTCTTACTGCATAAATTATGTCTTCTTCAGTCTCCTGGTTTCCCTCCCTCCCCCATCTTTGTTCCCCCTCTGCCCGGTTCAGCAGCCACTAGCCCTATCTCTCCACATTCTGTCCCCGCCACTGCTACTATCACCCCTCTTCCGGCCTTCCTGGTTCCATCTCCCATTCCCCCCACCTCTGCTCCCACCCCCTTCACTTCTACTTCGGCTAGACCAGTTACCAGGTCCTCTAGAAGACTGAACCTTGGTACCCCTGCTGTGGGGAAGGATCCTCAAGAGATTGAAATTTCCCATAACCTCCTTCATATTAGCAGTGCTAGTTCTCAGGAAGCACATATGGAGAGCTCCACAAAAAGGCTGGAAGCCTTAGAAGCTGACATGAAGCTGTTGAAGGAAGAGGTCAAAAACTTGGCAAAACAAAAAGGTAAGAGGAAGAAGGAGGAGGAGGTGGCTATGAATAATAGCCAGATTGAATATATTTACAAGAATTTAAACTCCTTAGACTCTCGTTTAGGGAAGGCCAAGACTCACCATGATTATAATATGGCCATTTTTAATGCAATTGAAGAGTTCATTGAGCAACATGTCCGTAGCGTCTCCAATCTCAACGGGGTTCCGGCAACCCTTTGGGGCATTGATAAAGAAAGCCAAAGGACCATTGATCAGCTGGATGTTACTGACTCTGCCCACATGATGAATTTGGCTATGTTCAAATCTTGGCAGAGTATTAAAAACAACATCGACAAAGCCGCCAAGAAGTAATTGTGGGTGCTTTTGCTGCACTTCTTTCTAATTATTACTTTTTTTGTTGTCTTTTTGCTTCTTTTCTGCAGTGTTCATGCTATTTTTGTTTTGATGGGGGTAGCTTCTCTTTGGCTACTTTGGGCTTCATTGTCCCATCTGGATTTTGATCCTTTCTGTTCTGGCTCTCTTTCCTATTCTAGCTTCTAGGCCCTCTTTTGTTCTCAAGGGTATAGTCCCTTTCAAAAAACTATTTTCCAAAAATAAAAAATAAAAAACACCTTTAAGAAGATTGTGATAGTAAATTCATTGATTCCATATATTTTTTACAACATAAAACTGAAATATCAATCCTTAAAACCTAATTTTTCATTTTCATAGAGATCCAATAAATGAAAAATCATGAAATTCGAAGGAGAAGGTCTCGGTACAAAACAAAAAAATACTAGTTTCATTGCAACCTGACACCAATAAGTTAACTTTGTAAAAATAGTAGGTATTCAAAATAGCATGTGGCTATAAATAGTAAGTTTCTCAAAATAATGGATTCCCAACATTTGTAATATCTTAAATAAATAAGAAACATAAAAAAGGGTAATTCAAGAAACTTTCTAAAAATAGTAGTATTCAGAAAAGTGGGTATCTAAAAATAGCAGGTTTCTAAAAAATAGTAAAACTTTAATATTTGCAATAATCCAAATGAGTTATGGGCATCAGAGAGAAAACATAGTGAGAACTTACTAAAAGCAGTAGTCTTAGACCCTTCCTGCTAAAAATAGTAAGTTTCAAATTTAAGTGCATAAAGTTTGTGGTGACTCTGGTTTTACTTATTGCGGTGATTTTTAGAAAAATGAAGTTCAAATACTCAAGTATTGAGCCCATTTCAACCCTAATTACCAAGTATCTAGGTGTAGGATAATGTGATGTCACTCACATGGATCTCGAAGACCTGAAAAATAGAATGCTTGGAGGACTTTGGGAGCCAGTGGAAGATAAACTCTTTTCGAGTGGATTATTCTCAGCAGGGGATCATCCATTATCCATTCAAAGTACTGAGTGAGTATTATCATGTGCACAACATTATGATCCTGACTCCAAGATAGTTTGAGTAGAATAAAACTCAATTCTCACAGTCCTCACTCCTAAGGGTATCTCTCAATATTTACAAATTCCAACCAGTAGCATTATGGTCATCATCGCCAAATAATTTACATCACAAGAATGGGAAAATACTAACTCATACATGTAAGGACTTGCACTCGGGTCATTGCTTAGGCATGGAAGGAAACCTTATGTGATTAAAAACTTGTCTATAAGTGAATATTGTGGAGGTTACTCAGATGATATCATCATATTGAGCAGAGTGATGGGTGAAGAGACAACAAAAGAGTTTTAGGACTAGATGGCCCAGATCATCCTTGTTGTCATTGAACGGAACTAGGTAATGGATTGGGGACAAACTATAAGTGAAAATATTTATCGAAAATTACTTCATTTACCTTCTACCAAAAATTTCAATATAAGCTCTTATCGGGTATATGCTCTCGCTTACACAATACCTTTCAAAGGCCTAACTACCACTTTAAATGTCTCCTAAAAATCACCTGCATACGAGAAATGCCCACAGATCATGCATAAGGAGAGTAACCATCACTTTGTTAGGGTGAATGATGCATTCACCATGTTCATCATCAAACTTTTAGAAGGCAACCCAAAATTGAGAAGATCCTCCCAGGCATTTGCAATGATCAAGAAATATGGGAACTACTTCACTCAATTCTCAACCTTCACCTACATCAAGGTTTCAGGCTTTGATATCGCTCCTCACAGACTTCCTGTGATAAAATGGTGATCTTTTAATTATGTAGGTAGATAGCTCATGTTCATAACAGATACAGGAACAATAATTTTTTTGTGTCATTTCCCATATCTTTAGGAATCTATTCATGCAAAAGTGTTGCAAATGCATCAAACATTGAGGCCTCCTTTGTTTCCTTTAGCCTCTACTCCTATGAATCTAGGAACCATATTTTGAATATGTCTCAAGGATTATGAAAACCAAATGATGTAATAAGGCACAAGTAACTTCTCAATTCTTCAGTGGAGCTTTATGTAATCAATGTGTAGAAGTTTCCTAACCAAAAGTTGTGAAACCTGTAGAGGAGATGACTTGGGAAGATTATGAAATGAACATTATCTCTCTAGTCTAAGCTACACATGAGGGTGATGCAAAAATTTTCAAGGAATATGTTTCCTGCATGTTTTCTCAGAACAAAAAGTAAAAACAGACAATATAGGAGTTGGAAGAACATGTGAGAACTCTCACTACTTATGTGCATTCGTTTGTGGATCCTAGTGCAGTATCACCTCCTCTAGTAGAATCCATCACTCTCGTCAATAGTTTCAACCCTGAAACTATCAAGAAAGCTCAAGGTTACTCAATGTAAGGAAGGGCCAATGAAAATTGGGTTGATAAGATTATTGAAAAATGGAAAACACTATTGCCTGAGATCCTCTCATTGTTCAATTTTTCTCTCGCCACCGCTTCAAAATTAAATATGACTAAGGGAGAGATTGAGAAGTAAAAAGACCGTCGAGACAAATTACTTCCGTTGGTGTTAGAAATGAGTGATCTTTATTATTTTGTATTGGCAGGTAGAAATTTATTCACTTCTATAACTGATAATTTGTCTCCTATTTGGTCTCGCACAATGAGTTCCCAATATGAAATGTTGAATGATGTTATCTCTGAGCTTGATTCTTGTGAAGAGATTGCATCACAAATTCTTGAAAGTATAAGCAATGGGGTGTAGAATTTTGGGTCACCTCCAATTAGTGAAAATTCATCATTGGAAGAGATTATGAAACCATTTGAGGAATTGCTCAAGAAAGAGGTGGGAGATCCCTTCTTTTTCAGTGAGGATACTTTGGAGTCTCTCACAGAAATCATATGTACAATTTCCAATACTACTAAGGATCATCATGTTTGGTTCAATCAGTGTAATAACATCAACAATACTTTTGAAACCTAAATATATGCTTTGAGCTTCATTCATATTACTCAAACAGAAAAAGTAGCACCTATGGCAGCTTTCTTCAACAAAGAATTCAAAGGTGAAGAAATCTTTCCTAGAGTATTCCCACAAGGTTCATCAGCAACTAGCTCTTCATCAGCAGAGGCTTCATATGTATCAGAGTGATCATCTCCCCTCTTTTTTCCTCCCTTTTCTCTCCCATGTTCTAATTCTTCGTTGAGTTACTTTTCACTATTTTGTCTTATTCCCTTAAGTGACCTATAGTCTAACATTGTAATGAGTTATTTTTAATTAATGAAAAAAGGTTCACTTTTATTTCCTAGGAATATGAAAGGTCACAAGTGATAAGGGGAAGTGAAAATTCATGTGGGGGTAGATGATAAGATTCTTTGTAGTATTATAAATGGGGATGACCTCTTCATTTCAGTTGGTTGTCAATTGTGAGTTTCTTGTAGATAGTTTTGCACTACTAAATACAAGTAAAAGATTTAATTCTTCTATTTTCCTCTTTCTCTATGTTTGCTCTATTTCCTTGCGTGTTCAACTTTGTAAACATGATGGTCTTGTAAAACCAAGAGAGGTTTTGGTGCCTTTGATAAATGAATCAATATAATTTTGTGTTGATGATTTGTTAGTCTTATCATTGTTAGCAAGGTTGTATTCCTCTAATTAAGTGTGGATTGATTTTGGTTAATGTTGTAAAAATATGTTAGTTCATATTTACAAATTTAACCCTCCTTCCCTATATTCTTACTCCCATCTACCTCCTATCACTAAGAAAATTTGTCCCTTGCACTAAGTGCAAACAATTTTCTACAGGTCTAGTGCAACATTCCTGTGTGATCCTCGACTTCACAGCCACCAACATATTTATTTTTTTGCATTCAATAAATGGGAGCCTCCCCATTACCAAGAGGAGGGACTTAGTCTTAGAGTGTTGGTGAAAATCCACTAATTTTTCCTTGCAACAAATTATTTCACCAACATTATTTTTTATGCAGGACACACACAGAGTGGTACATGCTGACATGTGTTGGTCATCCCTTTACCTAGACTTCCTATACATTCAGGGGCATCTATTATACACTACACACATGTTGTTTTATATTATAGATCCTTTATATACTTCCTCATTGTGTTCTATTACATATATTATGTACATGTTATATTTTGAGTTAACATGACTAACACATGTACCTTGAAAATTGTTCACACCTTTTTCTTCACATATTTCTTTCTATATCAATTTTTATATCATTTTTTGACACTCTTAATTTTTATACATAATTTCTTGTTAAATGTGTTTCCACTTGTTTTTTTCACTTATTATGGCCTGAGTAGTTTTCTTTTTTTGTGACACCATGGGTGTCCCATGTTTGTGGCTCTAATCCTATCTTGTGTGCTCTAGTTTGTAGGCCTATGGGCCTTGCTTGTCTAGTGACACCATGGGTGTCTCATGTTTACAAGATCTACACCTTTTGTGTGACATTATTTGCATATTATTGACTCTAAATTCATTGTTTTTGCACTTGTTTTATTATACATGCCTTACTACTACTATTATTTCCTCTATTATTTATATTTTCTTACTATTTATCTTGTTGCATGCCATGGTTTCTACCATGCATAAAACCTCTTTTTTGTAGGTGCAAGTTCTTCAAGGTGGCCACCTATCTAACATCTTACACTCTTCTACAATTTTGTATCCATCTAGTACATGGGCAAACATCTATTACTTTGAGACACATTCTCAATATGGTTTTTCAGATGCACCAAAAGAAGGGGCATTCATTTAGGTATATTTTACACATATAACAAACATAAGTAGAATTATAGGGTAACATATAGGTAAAAATTAGGTACATGTACTCAGAAACAACTTTAGACACATGAATCTATAAAACCATTCACAAGGTAAAAAAAGTACAGTTTGGTCAGAATCGTAGGTATGGTCTTGACCCTCCCACATAGTTTTTCCCAAGGGCAGTTTCATCAAATTTCTCAACAGTTTCAGACTTTCACCTACAAGTATTGGTTTCCAATTTTTAGATCCAATTCACTCATTTTATTGCATTTATAATAGGTATAAAGTATTTCACTCCAACACAACACTCAGTTTTAGTTTCATTTTTTGGGAATATTTGAGGCATGGGTTTCCTTTCTTCATCTGCATTTCAGTACATTATAGTTTATATTCATTTTCTACTCAGTTGTGTAGCACATGGGAAGGGCATGAGGGCATTCATTCTCTTTTCTATTGTGTGTCCTTATAAAAAAAAGTAGGCCTAGATTCTCCTGTAATGATGTGGTTTGTGGGTTATGGAAGGTATCAAAGTGATTAAGTTATTCAGACAATTTGGGACTACTCACCCCCAATCCTTCAACAAGTTCAACAATACAAATATTCAAGTACAAGAAAAGAATAGGAGATATTCCCTCCATAAAAAATAGGTGTATTCCTTCCTTTTTTCATATCTTCATTTAATTTTTATGTCATCGCAAATATTTCATGTAACAATTTACATTTGAGTTAAATTTCAATTCTTTACCATGGACATTGACTAAACTATGTGTTGTAGGTTTCATTATAGAGCATTCCAACACCAAATACAACATGACTCCGCAAAAAAACTTTGAGTGAAGACAAAATGTGTCTACACACTTAGGTATATTTTCCTTTAAGCATGTAATTTCTTTTCCATACACCTAACACTCTAGTTATCCTTGGCACAATTGGGGACTACTCACCCCCAATCATTCAACAAGTTCAACAATTCAAATTTTCAAGTACAAGAAAATCATAAGAGCTTCTCCCTCCATAAAAAATAGGTGTATTCCTTCAATGCTTGCATCTCATTATTTCATTTTCTACTCACCCCCAATCCTTCAACATGTTCAACAATGCAAATATTCAATTACAAGCAAAGAATAAGAGCTTATCCCTCCATAAAAAAGGTTTATTCATTATTTACATCTCTTCATTTCATTATTATGCAATTACAAATATTTCATGTTACACTTTACATTTGAAAGTTTAATTCTTTATTATGAACCTTGACTACACTTAGTGTTTTGTGTTTCATTTTACAACATTCCAACACCAAGCACAATAGGAATCTAGAAAAAAAATCTGAGTGAGGAAAAAATGTGTCAACATACTTATATATATATATATTCCTTTAAGCATGTAATTTCCATTTCATACTTAAAGTGGGGCAAATGTAGACACTCAAATTTGGTAATTTACTCTTTAACATTGTTATTTTTAACAATGTACTCTTTCTAAGATAAACACAACCTTTTTATTCCCATTTAGTACATCTCAAGTCTCTTGTTTATCCTTACACACTGATATACCAATAGATTATGATAATTCAATACATAAAATCCATATACTAAGTCAACCTAAAAAAGTACAAACCTCATTTATCATGTCTTTCATCCCTAGTCAAGGATATACCATTTGGTCAGGAATTTATATCCAATCTTGATCTATCTATATGGTTTTGCACCAACATATCCTCTATCTTTCCTTTTAGTTCCAAATTCTCCTCTAGGTCCTTTAATCCCTTTGGGTCGTCTTGTAGACACGAAATCACGCACTTTGGGTATCTATCTAGTCCTTATCACATACTATTATTCATATGATTCCTAAGTAAGAAAAGTACTAATCAACCCATGTCTTTGGCCATCTTTTCTTGTTTTTCTAATTTTATTGTTGATCTTACACTCATTCTAGCCAAGTCTGTCGTTTCATACTTCGGCATTACTCATCCTGAAAACTAGTGCCCAGCAAGGACACCAGCGTCAGGCACCTCCATCCCCTCTAGGCGCCCCTAGCCTCTTTGTAAGTTGTTCACATCTTTTGGGTCCTTTCTAGCCATTTGGGCATCTTATCTTTTTGGTATTCAGCCTTTTCAAGGTTAATTATGAAACTCAAGCAAGGTAATCATATAAACATAAAGTTATGTGATCATAATAAAGGACCAAGCATTAAGCATTAGCTATCACCACCTAAGGTTGCATTCAAAGGCCATTATCAAGAGCATTCAAGCATCCATCTAGCATCCACACACAAGGGAAAGGGACTGATACTTCTACATACACACATAGGAGGGGAAGTTCATTCTTTCATTCACACATCTATTCACATTTCTTACATCTAGCTACTTGCTCGATATCAAGTGCAACAAGCACAAGGGCCACCTAGGGCACAATTCCTCACACACACATATAGAACTACATTAGGTTTGAGATGTAGTGCAGCAGCGCTCGGTCGTAAGTTCACTATGTGATAGTTGAGGATAGTCTGACCCCTCATTTGCAATATTTTTTTTTTTGGTATTTGATGCACTCTTGAGGGTTTTGCAATTCATTTCTTCATCATAGGTTACAGGTGACATGTGCAAACTTCATGCGATATACTAGTGACAAGAAGCAAAGGATAAAAAACATCTTATGACCCTGTGAAGCTGGTTTTCTGAGTTTCTGAGCATTCGAAACTACCCGTGAAGGTCTCTAGTGCCCCATGTGCCCTTGACTCTACACAGGCGCCATAGTCCTGGCATTCCAGATGCTCTTGCAATATTTTTAGGCTTAGTGAGACAGGTTTTCCTCTTTGTTCATCAGTTTGTCACTTTAGCACAGTCCAGAATTATTTACGAATGAGATAAATCATTTTATCTCCTCATTTACACTCAGGGTTTAAATCTTAATTGCTTATTTACTTGGGTTAAAAACTTTACTTCATTTATTGTTACATTGCAATTGAATTTAGACATCTATTTATTCAATATTTGCTTAATCATTTAGTGAACCTGACTCGTTTCAAAGATTCTTAGGGTCCTCATAATTTTATTGCTTTTATCTTCCTCAGATCATCTCATCATGGATATTTCTAGTCATGATTTCTTGCTCGCCCATCTTGAGTGTCAAGCTAAAATCACAAATCTTTTTGCTATTACTCGTATTCTTGCCACTACTTATCCATATGTTGTTTATCAAAAAAATTCAATTCATTCTCTTAGCACAGTATTGTTGTTTATGATAATAATCCTTCTCTCTATATGATCCAAAAATGTATTTGTAAATAGCCAATTTTATGTAGTCTCAATATTTGATACTTGTTCTATAGGTTCTTAGTTGTTTCTTTCTTCATAAGATGGTCTAGTCATATTGGGGGTGATATGGACACCTTTGAATGACGTTTTAGGCCATTATTGTTTTGTTTCATGGGTTTCTTAGTTAACAGTCATGTAACTGCCCCAACGGCCATGTAACCATTGCTCTATGTAGAGCGGCAGTTGTGCAACCATCGGTCTGTGTTAAGTAGTGGTCATGTGTGAGATGGTTCCAGAATTTGGGATCTCAACAATTGAAAATTTTTGAGCTTCCCAATCAATCTGATTCACCTTTCCATGCATCCGAGCAGAGAAAGTATAAATACAAGGTTTTAGAAACATTTGAGCAAGTGATTTTGGGTGAATTCTATTGTGAGAAAAGTTAGAGAAGTTGGAATTCTTTCTTGTTTGTTTATTTGAGAAGAGTTATTCCTTTATTGAGAAATTGTGAGCAAGTAGATACAATTAGAGGGAGTGTTAATCCTTCTTGAAGGCCAATTATTAGTAGTAAGTTGTATTATTGGAGAATTACATAGTGAAGGGGAGAAAATTTACTCACCCACTGGAGTTTTTCCCACATTGGGTTTCTCCAGGATAAACCTTGTCTCTATTTTCTTAGTTTATAGTATAATTGTGTTTTATTATTGCACATTATCTTAGTTAACAAAGAAATCAACATATTTCATTCATTTTTCATGAGCATAGGGATCTGTTTATTGTTAGAATTTAGCAGTTTATGGATCATATTAGTATCAGAGCAATTAAGATTTCAATTTTTGTGTGGTTAACTTGTGTTGAGATTACAGTTAGATGGCCCTTACTTGAAAGGGAAAAGAAAGCGATGAAGGTAGCCTTATTCCTTTTAAAGAAGATATTTCTAAAAGAAAGTGTAAGTAAGGAATTTGTGAGATGGATCATAGAGAAGATGCAAATAATAGTGGTGAAGAGTGTTTCTATAAGTTGGAGGAAAATGTGGCAAGTTTTTCTAAAGATGTGGGTAGTATTTCCTTTTCCATAGGGAAATTGGAGTCCAACACGAGACTACTCATGGAGAAACTTGGTGTTCCAAATGAGACACCAGAAGACTGTGAAGAAGAGGTTCCAAAAAAAGAGTCATCCCGTGCCATTCCCACACCTCCTCCATTCAAAATAGATGCCAAGATAGAAATTTAGCTTTATGGTGGAGACGTGAAAACTGATAAGCTAGACCATTGGCTAGCTCAACTGGAGATATATTTCATTTTGCATCAAATTAATGAAAGTTAGCATTTTAGGGATAATTTTAGTGGAGAATATTCATAATATGGTGAATATTCTATTTTTAAAAAATTTGAAAAGGTGAATTTTCTGGCGCAGGTCAGTGACCTATTCGCCTAAAAAATTATAGTTTAATTTTTTTTAGGGGTCGGCTTCGCCTACCCTTGAAACTATCCCCTATATAATCCTACATTATTCGTCAGGTAGAACACTACTATCTCACTCATACCACCTGGGGGCATATGTATTATCAAGTACAGTAAACAGGTGACAGGAGGGCGGAGGCTGCAGACACGCGACAAAGAGTTTGTTAACGCGTGACAGGGAGAGTTTGTTAACGCATGATAGGGAGAGTTTGTTGATGCATGACAGGAGTGCGGAGGAATCAGATGCATGACAGAGAGTTTTTTGTCACGTGACATAGAGATTTTGTTGTTGCATGACCAGAGGGTGGAGGCTACAGACGCGTGACAAAAGATTTGTTGGCGTGCATCAACAAGGTTGTTGTCGTACGACAACAAATCTCATGTCGCATGTCCACAACCTTCTGTCACACCACTTGAAAATCAGGCAAAAATTTTGCATACAACCCCCAAAAATTTTCCTTTCTGTGAAACTGGTTCTGGGGATATTCACCAGGTATTTTCCACCTCTAATTTCTAAGAGGTATCTTAAAATGAACCCTGCAGCATTTTCATTTGCTCAGCTAAAATTAACCAAATAGGCTTTAACTTGGTTTGAAATTTATGATCATACATTGGTTGTTAAGAAGATTCCTCTAATTACTAAGTGGGATGTTTTTTAGAAGATAATAAAAAATTATTTTTATCTTATTTGTTATGAGGAAGAGAGGTCCATCTATTGGCAGTATCTCAGGAAAATACAAGGCCAGAATGTGCAGGAATATACTAGTGAGTTCCAGAAGAAATTTATTCAGATGGGAAAGGATGTCATAGACATGGAATTATTGATAAAGTATAGTGGTAGACTCCATATAAACTTAAGGATACTCATTATCTTTGTCAATCCAGTGGATGTAGATGAAGCTTGTATGTAAGATCACTACCTAAAGATGGACAAGAAAAATATTTCATCTACCTCTCAACATGCTTCGAAAAAACAAGGTGACACCAAGTAAAAGGATAAAGAAAAAGGAAAGGGCAAGAAAAATGCTACTTCTATTTCTAAAAAGGATACTAAAATTCATTGTGGGCATTGTGATGTTGACACTCATTCCAAGGAAAAATGTTGGAAGCTCCACCCGAAATTACATCCCTTCAAAAATAAGAAAAATAAGAAGAAGACCACGGCTTCCCTCCGGGGAGAGGAAGTATTTTGTAGCAAATAGGTGGATGAGACTATGTGGTGTGCCTCTATCCACGGAGAGGTATGTTTGGGTACAATAGTGTTGTTCAAGAAAATGAACTAACAAATCTTTTTCATTTAAAAATTCAAGCGAAGAAAACTAAGGTGGATGCTCTTTTTGATACAATCACCCAAGTTTGTATTCTTTGGGTTGGGTAAAGAAAGGTGTAGACATCAAGGTTACTAAGTAGTTTTAGATCAATTTTGGTATTGAAAAAAAATTTATTGATGAAGTTACTATGGATGTTATTCCCCTTGATGTCTGTGGTGTAGTATTTTGTAGTCCATATTTGTATATCAGGGATGTTATCTTTGTGAGGAGAGCCAACCAATACCACTTGGTGAAGGATGGTAAGATCTATGTCATTTCAACCTATTTAGGAGATTCGAAGATCTCTTTGGTAACTGCCAGAGAATCCTGGAAGCTTATTAATGCTAGTAGTAAATTTACATTACCTATTTTGAGGGATATGCTAGGTGATATTGTTACATCTAAAACCACTTATAGCATGTTTTATAATAAAGAACAGACACATATAATAGAGTTGGTTCAGCAATTCAGAGAGGTCTTTTAGGAACCTACAAGGCTGCCCCCAATCAGGAAAATTGAGCACGAGATCCACTTGCTACCTGATAGTCCACTTTTGAACTTGGGATTATACAATCAAACTTTGAAATATGTCATTGAGGTAAAGAAACAGTTACAGTCTTTGATTGAACAAGGTATAATTTTTCCTAGCACTTCTCCATGTGGCTCTCCTATTATTTTAGTACCTAAGAAAGATGGTTCATGGATAATGTGTGTTAATTATAGAACTTTAAATAAAATAACCATCAATAATAGGTACCCTTTTCCTCATATTGATGATTTATTAGATTAGTTACAACATGCTAAATATTTTACTAAGCTTGATTTGAAGTCTAGGTATCATCAAGTGCAGATCAAAGAAGAGGACATATGGAAGACAACATTTGAGACCACGCAAGGGTTATACGAATGGTTGGTATTACCGTTCAAGTTATGTAATGCAACAAATACCTTCATTAGATTGATAAATGAGGTAATGAGGCCATTTATTGATTCCTTTGTTATTGTGTACTTGGATGACATTCTGGTTTTTATCATAACTTTTTAGGAGCATATTGATCATTTGCATCAATTTTTGCAAGTTCTAAAGCAAAACTGGCTTATGTTGAATAAAAATAAGTGCAAGTTTACATAACAGTCACTTGTATTTTTGAAACTTGTGGTTGGATATGGAGATCTAAGGATTGATCTGGAAAAGATAGAGGTCATTTAGAATTGGCATACACCATCAACTTTGACAGAGACCTAGAGTTTTGTGGGAATAGTTCAATATTTATGGAAGTTCATTAAGAACTTCTCTTCTGTAGTAACGCCACTACATTTAGTAACAACAGGGGATAAGAAATAGTAGATTGATTTTTAATCATTTAAATATAAATTATTCATGCTCTAGTTTTGGCCTTACCTAAGTTATAACTACCCTTCAAAGTGGAAACCGATGCAAGTGACTATGTTATGGGGGTTTTCCTACTTCAGGGAGGTAGGCTGATATGTTATCACTTTGAATTGTTTCATGGTGTAATTTTGAATTATTGTACTTATGACCATGAATTGTATGCTCTTGTTCAAGAAGTAAAGAAACAGAAACATTATTTGATGGGTAAGGAAACTATCATCCACACAAATCATCAACCTCTCTAATATCTGTAAGCTCAAAGCAAACTTTAGCAAGCTAGACACTATAAATGGATTGGTTTCTTATAACAATTTCATTTGATTATTAAATATAAGAATGGTGTGACTAACAAGTTAGGAGATATGTTATCTATACCTCCTTTGCTTTCAGCTATGGGCACATTAACTCTTCTTGAGCCTTTTTTATGTGAAGCATGTCAGGAAGATTATGAGTAGGATCCATATTTTATAGATATTTTTCAGCATAAACCTCCAAATGAGGGATTTTCACCTAGAGTAGAATACTATTTCTAGGATTTTTTTCTCTAACATAATGAAAAAAATTGTGTGCCTAAGGGGAAAAGAGTGCAATTGATGAGAGAAGCACACACTTCTAGGATAGTTGGTCACTTTGGTGTGACAAAGACTATAGCGCACTTAAAGAAGTATGTTTATTGGCCAAACATGTAAGCCAAATTTGTTAAATTCATTAGGGGTTGTGTTTTATGTAGTACAAATAATCCTAATAATAAGAATTTGGGGTTATATATGTCTTTTTCATTTCGTTCCTGACCATGAGAAAGTATCTCCATGGATTTTGTGGGTGGTTTTCCTACCTCTAAAAAGTGTCATGATTATATATTTGTAATTGTATATCAATTTAGCAAAATGTGTGTTTGTATTCCTTGCAAAAGGGCCATTAAGGAAAGTGATGCAGAAAAGTTATTTTTTGCTAATGTATGGGTTCACTTTGGTTTTCCTAGTTTTATTGTGTCAAGTAGGGACTCGTGGTTCATAGGGAAGTTTTGGTCTACTTTGTGGGAAAAGATGGATACAAATTTGAAAATGTATACCCCTTTTCATACACAGATAGATGGGAAAAAAGAGGTGGTGAATCGTGCCTTGGTCCAACTCTTGAGAGGGTACAAAAAGAAACATCCAAGGACCTGGGATGAGAACTTGGTGTATATCCATCATTCTTATAATAGGATAGTTCATGCTTCGACTAGTAAAACTCATTTTGAAACATGTTTTAGTTATTTGCCTAAGAGTTCTTTCAATGTTATTTTAAGATTACCATGTAGAGACAATAGGAAAGTGGAACTGGAGGTCCACAAGGCTAAGAATTTTATTGATAAAATTCGGCAGATACACCTTCATGTATAGAAGAGGTTGAGAGAGTCACAGGCCAAGTACACAGCACGACATGATCAACATAGGATTAAGCATTCCTTCCTTGTTGGAGACAAGGTATGGTTGTATTTGAGTCAAGATAAGCTACAGGGAAAAGCTAAAAAACTCAAGCCTCTTTGATATGGCCCATTTGAAATTATGGAACAAGTGGGTAAGAATGCATTTCACTTGGATTTTCCTCCTTATATGAAGATCTATTAAGTTGTGAATGTTGAAAACTTGCATATTTTTTATCCCTCCATGTTGGGTGATGAAGAAGGGGGATTATTACTTCTGTCTATTGAGGATCTCACCCTAAATAATCAGTTGGAATTGGAGGAAGATATGGTTTTACAGTGGAAAGAGAGGAAAACACAAAGAGGAGTGTAGGATAGGTGGTTGATTGGGTTGTAAGGCCAATTTCCTACCAAGGCCAAGTGGTATTTCAGAGAGGATGTGGGGAAGAAATTTTCTCACCTCATCAGTCCTTAAATATTTTAGGGACTTACAAGCCTCAAATTGGGGAGGTATGATCCAAAATGGATCTGTAAATACCTAATTCTATGTATTCTCCATATTTGACACTTTCTTTGTAGGTTCTCAGTTGTTTCTTTCTTCATAAGATGGTTCAGTCAGGATAGGGGTGATCTGAACACCTTCAAATGACGTTCTGGGCCATTATTATTTTTTTCAAGAATTTCTCAGTTGACGGTCACACAACCACCCTATTAATTATGTAACTTCCGCTCTGTACAAAGTGGCAGTTGTGCAACTTCTGGTCTGTGTTAAGCGGGGGTCCTATGCGTGACGGTTCCAAAATTTGGGATCTTAACAGTTGTAAATTTTTTATCTTACTAGTTGATTTGATTCACCTTTCCATGCATCCATGAGAAAAGAAACTATAAATACGTTTTTGAATCATTCAAGCAAGTGAGTTTGGGTGAATTCTATTGTGAGCAATGTTGGGGAAGTTGGAATTCTTTCTTGTTTTTTTGTTTGAGAAGAGTTATTCATTTGTTGAGAAATTTTGAACAAGTAGATCCAATTAGAGGGAGTGCTAATCCTTCTTGAAGGCTAATTATTGGTAGTAAGTTGTATTATTGGAGAATTACATAGTAAAGGGGAGAAAAATTGCTCACCCACTGGATTTTATCACACATTGGGTTTCTCTAGGATAAACCTTGTCTCCTTTGTCTCTCTTTTCTCATTTTATAGTATAATTGTGTTTTATTATTGCACATTATCTTGGTTAACAAATAACTCAACATATTTCATTCATTTTTCACGAGCATAGTGATATTTTTGTTGTTATAATTCAATAGTTTACAGATCACTAAATACAAGTTTGTATCAACAACTTAGGCATCAAGTGTGTTTTATTCGACACTAGTTCTGAACTTAATCTTTGTCCTCTATCATTCATTCAGGCTCTAGACCTTTCGGTTGCTAATCTTAACCCAACATCTCTTCCTATGGGAGCATATGATTCTACTACATGCCCATGCTTAGGCACTGTCACATTACCACTCACAATTGGGACCAATACTATTCCCGTTACATTTTTTGTCATTGATCTCCCACTTTCATATAATTTCTTACTTGGTAGACTGTGGCTTCATCAAATGCAAGTAGTATCTTCTATGGTACATTGATGTATTAGATTCTTGCATGAGGTATTTGAATACGAGATCCCCCATTGATCGTACACCATTTCAATATTGCAATGTAGATCATAATATTGCATTACTTATTCCTACTTATACTATTGTGCATAATGTTGCTAATCCATGACCTGGACATTATCTAGACAATTTACCTCCACTTGAAGGAACCGTTTGCACATTATACATTGTTCCATCTAATTTTGAGCCCCTTTTTCTTCTACTAATGATATGGTACTTTATCAGGGGCTTGTCCAAAAATTGGACGTTGTTTCATCTACTTCACTTTCTCATGAGAAACCTCCATTAGCACGCCCTTCATTTACATGTATGCTTTTCATGAATGAATCTTATTGGGAACACATTCCATTTTATCATACTTCCTCTGATACTATATGCACACATGATGGATTGACTCGGCTAGGATTTACGGTAGATGACATATTTCCTCCACCTCTTGATCCTCATCTTTACCAAGGATTTATCCTCATTATTGCTACTTATGGTCTTCACATATTTTATCTCACATTATTTCTTGCATGTGCTCCTCGAACTTCTCCACTTACATTGGGACAATCTTGGCTTGATTATATCAACGAAACATTAGACCCTGATCATATCGACATTTCATTCCCCATTCCCTTTGGACGTGTTTTCATTTACAATGATTCATTTCTCGGCTATTCACAAAACCTCACTCATTGGTATGCACATGGGTGTTCATTGACATCTTTCACTGATGAGGAATACATAATGGGCATGTACAATTTACATCATAATGGCTCTCTACAGGATCTGTCACATACTATAGCTTACTAGGTCTCAAATGCATCACCTTTCAGCTTTGACCATGACAATGATGATCTTCTATATGATGTTACTTGATCATACATATCATCATACACTTGGGGGGAATCATACTTATTCCCCCCATCCCTAACATCGCTACGTGTCTCATACTCTCACAACTTCACACCTAATCTTTCACACACATCATACACATCTTGATACATTTGTGTCGTCATTACCTGATGATGCACTCTTGTGCTATAGTTCACACTTGACTGTTGAGGGAATCCTATACACATGAACCTCACACACCCTACACATTACACTACATGTTACATACTACACATTACAAACTATACTCTTCACACATTGTGTATACATCACATCTATTTCTCGCAACATCTATCATGCATGATACACACTATATACTCTATGCAATCATGATATATATTTCTAGCATCTACTTCTACACGTTGCTATCATTACCTTATGATGTACTCTAGTTCCATGGTCCATAATCAATTTCTAAGGGTCTCCATCTCAAATGTACCTCATCACACTCAAGATTTCAATCACTCACTCACTCACGCAAGTACTCTCTCTATGCTCTACGCTTTATCGCTCACATATTTCTAGCACGCACAACTCACACCATTTCCTGATGACACACTCTTGTTCTATGGTTCATTCTTTAATACTGTGGGGGCATGTATAAATGAGCCTCATCTCATACACACTCATTCACAATCGCTCATAGGGAACATGGCTCCTATCAGAGTCATATTTTATTGCATTCCATTGTACTCATCTGTAACATACTACATATCTTGGTCGCATTTACTCTTTCTTACTCATGCTTACATGTACACTTTGTTACACATGATAGAAAAATACTTTGTATGTCATTATATTTTCCATACACACATGCGCATTCACTTTCTTTCTAGTTTTGATCATAGATTCTACATATTGATACACACAGCACGAATGCTTGGCACAATACCTCTTATTAGTCCCATAGTGGCTCCTGGGGGCATCCAATTTTTTACACTACACGTGTTATTATTTCACTTTTCATACCACATCATTATTGGATTACACATGCTTTGACATAATTTTTATCTTTATAACATGCTAATAGGTGCTTCATGTGTAGCATTCACTTTGCAAGTATATTTGCTACCATGATTTTCTATCACATTGTTTTCTATTGTCTATCTCTGCTTGTCGTTGTATGCCATTATTTGTGGGATTTTCCCTATGTCTTGCTTATTCTCTAATTTCTTGCATCCAATGCAGCCTTGATTGTCTTGTGACATCGTGAGTGATGTACCATGTTTAAAACCCGCTTTTCATAGTCTGCTTTGTCTTCTTGCATGTTTACATTGTCTTCTTGTGTCTTATCTTACACATTGTATTTTCTATGCGTGTTTATCTTGCTTGTACTAACACTTCTCTCCTATCCAATTTGTTTTTGTGTACCTTGGTTTT
The DNA here is from genome assembly GCA_019776745.2 of Taxus chinensis. Classification (NCBI taxonomy): domain Eukaryota; kingdom Viridiplantae; phylum Streptophyta; class Pinopsida; order Cupressales; family Taxaceae; genus Taxus; species Taxus chinensis. The sequence continues at coordinate 280,893,491 of CM034148.1, forward strand.
TACCAAGAACTCTCCCTCCCCCTGTAGGACATATTTTCAGCACAACAACTAGTCCTCCTTTCGGCCGCATACTCCTCAGCAATGTCAGATGCACCCCAAACAAGGGGTACCATCATTCAAGTGAATAAATAACCCCATACAATAGTTCACAATCACCACACATCAAAATTCAATATCAGTATAATGTATTTCAATTCACATTCAACATAATCATTAGTCACAATAATGGCCTAGATCTTGACTTGGGCCGTTAGCATGACACAAACACTGGCACTCAGACCCGGAAAGTAGCACCTGAGCACCCTTGATCCTTCATGGATGGCTACGGCCAAGGGCAGTTACACAACATTTTTCAGTTCAGCACATTTCTCAACACTTCACACAATGGTTTTTATAGGACACATGGTCCTTATCACTCAGCATGTATGCACTACACAGTATTTTCTACTTTCACATTAGATCATAACTGTTATAAATGGATCAAATTTTTAAACACCGAACATTTCTCCCTACACTTCTTCCATGTCTTGTCTTGAGATTGCCTTAAATAATCACATTCAACACAACTAGCATGAGATTGCCCGTAAAAACTCGTTCTTCTACATCATCTACAGGATCCATTCTACACTTTTCACTCATCACAGATCATGTGCACATGTTTATTTTTACATTTTCCATCCTACTTACATAATTTTTACTCATTTTTATCATATACACACATATTTGACTACTTGTCCATTATTCTCTTTTACAGGTTTGTCCTTATGCGAAGCGGTAATCACATCAATCAAAATCAACACATCAAAAACAATCAACATCAAAAACTGGTACACATGCACTCTTACCCTAGGTTCATCATTATCATCATCACTTTTCACTTTGTCTTCTCTATCCTCCATGCTTTACATTTTTATCACTCCATGATTTTCCTTGTCTCTCGGCACACTTTTTTCCATGAATCTACATGGTTATTAGGTACGCAACTTCTATCTACTTTATGTTATTGATATTTCTCTCAACAACATAAAGTGGGTGAAAATATAGACACTAAATCACGCACTTTGGGTATCTATATAGTCCTGACCACATACTATTATTCATATGATTCCTAAGTAAGAAAAGTACTAATTAACCCATGTCTTTGGCCATCTTTGCTTTCTTTTTTTATTCTATTGTTGATCTTACACTCATTCTAGCCCAATCTATCTTTTCATACTTCGAAATTTCTCATCCTAGACACCAATTCCTAGTCAAGACACCAGCGCCAAGCGCACCCATCCCCTCTGGGTGCCCCCAACCTCTTTGTACTTTTTTCACATCTTTTGGGTTCTTTCTAGTTGTTTGGGTATCTTATATTTTTGGTAGTCAGCCTCTTCAAGGTTAATCACATATTCGAGGAAGGGAATCACATAAATATAAAGCTATGTGATCATGATAAAGGATAAAGTACTAAGCATTAGCTATCACCACCTAAGGTTGCATTCAAAGGCTATTATCAAGACCATTCAAGCATCCACACACAAGGGAAAAGGACTGATACTTCTTCATACATGCATAGGAGGGGAATTTCATTCTTTCATGCACACATCTATTGACATTTCTTACATCTAGTTACTCACACACACATAGAACTACATAGGGTCTGAGATGTAGTCTAGCGCTCAGTCGTAAGTTCATTGTGTGACAACCAAGAACAGTCCGACCCCTCATTTCCATTATTTTATTTTTGGGATTTGATGTGCTCTTGAGGGTTTTGTAGGTAATTTCTTCATTTCAGGTTCCAGATGACATGTGTGAATTTGGTGCAACATAATAGCAATAAGAAGTGAAGGATAATGAACATCTTACAACCCTACAAAGCTAGTTTTCTAAGTTTTTGAGAAGTCACAAGCACCCATGAAGGTCTCTAGCACCCTAAGCATCCTCGACCCTACACAAGCACCCTAGTCCCGACATTATTGAAACTCCTGCCATTTTTTTAGGCTTGGTGCAACAGTTTTCCCTCTCTTTTCATCAATTCATCACTTCAACATAGTCTAGGATTATTTATGAATTAGCTAAGTCATTTTATCTCCTCATTTGCACTTAGGGTTTAAATCTTAATTATTTATTTTTTGGGTCAAATTATGTACTTCATTGTTTATTCATTTACTACTACATTGCAATCAAATTTAGGCATCTATTTATTCAATATTTGCTTAATCACGTCCTTTTTTTGATAACTAACCTTCAAAATCCTATATAAGCAAGTCAACACTACCTTTTTTGATAACTTTGAAATCCTATGGCACTACATTGATACACTCACTTCTAATACTTACAAATGGAACCATAAGCTCCCTAAATATTCTAAAAGATCATGCACAATCATTAGGGCATAAATTACATGTTTGAATCTTTTTATCAGGTCAAGGCATCTGTTTCTCTCATCTAAAAGTACTCAAACATCCCTTCTCCAATTATTTTAGTAAGATCCAAACTCAACACAAGTATTATCAAATAATTTTCCAAACCGAATTGTATTGATTCAAATATCACATGTTATGTAGAGAAAAACATGCAGTTTGAGGCCTCTTTAGATAGTGCCAACATCGGCAATACATGGGGTGCCCATAACCCAACTACAATTCTACACATGGTTAGGGTTTGAGATCTCATTCATGGTGTTCAAAGAGCTTCACATCATGACCGACAACTCGGGTTTGACAACAACAAATATTTCCAAGTAGGTGAAAATCCCAAAAGGTTACAAAACCAGAATCCAAATAGTTCCAAGACCATATAGTGGGTTCAAGACCGTATGGACAGTCCTAGTAGAGTTGTACGGTCTTTCCCTAGGTTATTTTTTAGTCACAATTCCCATAATGAAGTATCATCAGTCTCAAATCTCCTTGTTCAAGACATGTGCACTCCCATAACTTCTCATATCCATCTATAAATAGTTAATAACACTCATCCTCTTGTGTTTTAAAGTTATTATCTTATTTCATACATTAGTTGCAAGTATTAATGCGTTTTTATGACATTACATAGTTAATGTTGGAAGTTAATTAATCAAAATAACCTCTTATAGCTTCCCTTACATCCTTTAATGTACTTAATTCACTAATATATAATTCACATAATCTATTAAGGGTGTAAACATTAGGAACCCTTTGAGTCTTTTTTGAATGATGTTTAAAATAGGAGCTTGTAAGAATGTTAGGTGAGTTAGAATGTGATAATGACTTACTTATATAGTCTTATGTAGGTGAGATATTATGATAAGGCCAACCCTAGGAAGATGAAATGACCTAAAGAATGATTTAGCATCAAAATCATAGTCATTGATTGAGAAGGGGAAGGATCGTATAGGTTGGCCAAGACCGGACCCTAAATCTTGACCCTTTTGTACAGTTTTGAATAGGAGAGAGAAAATCCTAAAATGGAAATTGTGTAATGAATATCGAATGTTTTATGCCTCTTTGATTTAATAATATTTCTAGATTTGTTGATATAGGATGATGTAAAGATAAACAAGTTACAAAATGGCTAGAGAGATGATGAGATTGGATTCCAAATGTGATTGTTTGTCTTAGCAAGGATATAAGGTCAAACTTGGCATTGCACAAGGACAAGTTACTAGATTTCAGAGTCTATAATAGTCTTTGATGGTTTTATGGATGAAATCATGAAATATATTTTCCATATTGCATTAATAAGTAGCGCCCACATTCTTTAACCCCAAAAGCATGACCATATAATAGAACATGCCCCATGTAGTGAAAGTTGTAATTTCTTGATCAATGAGGTTGGTTTTAAATTGATTATATCCATAAAAGACATCATCTCATAGCCCATACTAGAGTTAATGTTTGTATTAATGTGAGGCAAATGGAAACTATCCTTAGGGAAAGCCTTGTTTGAATCTCAAAAATTTGTACAACAAAGAATATTGCCATTAGGTTTGTTAGTAGCACTAATATTAAAAACCCATTAAGGATAAGTAATAAAATGAATAAACCTTACATTGAGGAACTTTTGTATTTTATTCTTAGCAAACAAGGCAACTAGAGGGTACATTCTATAATTTTTTATTGCATGGAATTAGCATGATCATGGAGAATAATATTGTGCATGGCCATAAATGGGTCATTATTGGGCATATCACTATAATTCCAAGTAAATTAGTCTAGAAAATCATGTAGCATTTTTCAAATGGTTTCCCCCTCATCGTTAGTAAGTGAAACAACTAAGAGTAATAGCCGAGGATATTTGACGATGCCAAAATTAAAAGTAGTGGTTTCTTTATTTAATAACATGGAATGATCCTTGAAATAAGGGGAGGTTAAAATGTAATCAAGATTGTTAGTATAAAATTCAAAAGTATCACGTTCACCAAAATACATGTGAGCATGTGTGGTGTAAAGAAACCTATTCTTATGGAAGAAGGGGGGATATCCTCATATGCCCCCAAGTGATTTAGAATAGAGCCTTCATAAGCAAACTCATCCAACAATAGGATATCAAGTGATTGAATAGGATATCCAACTTACACAAAGGATGGGTGGTATACCCAAGACCCTGCTAAAGGATACATTTTTTAGTTGGAATGGGCTCACGAATACCCTATGTAATGAAATTACCTAGATAGCTCCGAATATCAACAGTAATAGAACACCAAAGAACACCAAAATATAGAGAAATAATCACAATATGCAAGTATAATGACTTATCCACTTCGAGGGAGAAACCTCCAAACCATACAATAAGACTTAAATGCTCAATATGATGATAATATCCCACTCTCTAAGTCCTATGTATACCCTGTTATACCATCCAATTCCCTAAGGCTAACCCACTAAGCATATGAAAGCATAAATAATTATGATATGGCATGTCAAGAGATTATGTTAGCCACATGTCGGCTATCCATATCTCGATATATGAATTAGGGTTAAATGTGTAGCATGCCCCTCCCCTTCAAAGTAAAGTTTTCCCCAATTTTTGGTAATCTTTGGATGTTTCTCCTAAAATGCTTCATCACCCTGTGTTGTGTCTTCAATGTCCAAATTCTTCCATTTGATCAAATACTCAGTGACGACCCTTGACTGCAACTTCATAGTGTGTGTTTGTAGGATTCCTTTATGTTCTAAGATTATATGTCCCTCTTCATCAAGCTCTAGTAATACTGATTGAAAATACACCTTATGCTCAATGACCTTCTTCAGGAAATAAACATGGAAAATTGGATGTATTTTACTTGACTAAGGAAGCTCCAGTTTATATGCCACATTGCCAATTTTTTCAACACTTGACAAGGCCCATAGTATTTGGGTGAAATCATGTTATCTTTTTTTTGTTGTTTCAAAGATAGTTACTTATATGGATGCAATTGCACACAAACCAACTCTACAACTTTAAATTTTTGTTCACTACGGTGTTGATCAAATTATTGTTTCATGCGGTTTTGTGCCATGACTAAGTTATCTTTTAGGCTAGAGATAACCTCCTGTTGGTGATGAATATGATCCTTAACTAATCTTACTATAGGTTGGACCCTTAAATTGGAAGTGAGATATGGTGGATAGTGATCGTATAATGCCAAAAATGGGGATATTTTGGATGAAGTGTGAAATGAAGTGTCTTACCATCATTCTTCTAGTGGTAGCCACTTAATCTCATCTTTCTTGCTTATCTAAAGTAAAGCATCGTAAATACCCCTCCAAACATGTGTTTATTACCTCAGTTTTTCCATCAGTTTGGGGATGATATGGTGAAATACAAGCCGATTGAGTACCCAAATATGAGAATAAATCAGTCCAAAAATTAATAGTAAAGATAGGACCATGATTATTTATTATAATATTGAGTATGTTGTGTAGCTTTTGAATTGTATCCTTACAAGATATGACAACTATGATCACTATAAATGGATGTGGCAAAGCACAAAAATGAGCATACTTAGTGAGTCTATCCACTGCCACCATAATTATAGTTTTACATTTAGAATTTTTTAATCCTATGATAAAATCCATGGAAACCTCTTCCTATCGCTCACTAGGAATAGAAGGAGGTTGCAAAAGTCCTGGAGACTTAACCATTGCACCCTTATTACACTGACACACCAAGCATTCTGATACAAATTTTTGGACATCTACTTTCATCCCTTCCTAAAATAAATATTTCTTAACTCAGTGATAATTTTTAGGAAACCAGAATGGCCACACACTAGAGAAGCATGCAACTATGAGATAACCCAATTTTTAAGGATAGGGTTTTTGCATAAGTACAACTAATCCTTATATTATAATGCATGCTCCTTCCACACAAATTTTTCTGAAGTTCTTGGATCTTGTTGGAGATTTTTAATGAGATTTTGGTCTTTTTGTTATTTTGCTATTCAAATATTTCCTGATCTATCTTATTTACTTACAGTATGGAAATGACATTTAATAATGCCTCGATGGACTCATCTCTCTTGGATAGTGCATCGGCTACCACATTTTCTTTTCCTTTTTTGTAAATGATATCAAATTCATATCCAAACATCTTAGTGACCAATTTTTTATTTTCTTCAGATGAGATTATTTTCTCTAAGAAGAATTTCAAGTTGTCATGATCTGTCTTTACCTTAGAGTGACGGACCATGAGATATGATCTCCATTATTTGACTGCATGAATAATAGCCATAATTTTCTTATAATAAGTTAGTTTTGAGAGGTTATTACCTTGGATTTAATGACTCTCAAATGTAATGGGGAGTCCCTCTTGCATAAGTATTATGCATATGCCATACCCCGAAACATCACATTCAACAATGAAGGCTTTGGAGAAGTATGGGGTAGCCAAGATGAGAGTGGTACACATGGCCCACTTCATTGATTTAAATTTATGGGTTGTTGCCTCATTCCAATGAAAAGAGCCTTTCTTCAATAAGGATGTGAGTGGTGCTACATTTTTACAATAATTCTTCATAAACTTGCAATAATAACCCATAATCCCTAAGAATCCCCTGAGTTTTTGAGAGTTTAAGGAAAGATCCAATCCACCATAGCTTGGATCTTATGAGGATCCACTTTCACACCTTCATGAGACACAATATGACCCAAATATTCTACCTCTCTTACCCCAAAAGCACATTTTGAGGGCTTGGCATAAAGGTGGTGTTGTTCAAGAGTATCCAATACTTTAGTGACATGTTGTAAATGTTCCTCCCAAGTATTATTGTATATTCATATATCATCAAAGAATACCAAGGTAAAATTCCAAAAAAAATGGATGAAATATTAAATTCATAAAACTCTGGAAAGTAGATGGCGCAAGTATAAGGCCAAATGACATTACAATAAATTCATAGTGGCCCTTATGTGTCCTAAATGTTGTTTTATGAATATCTTCATCACAAATTCTTATTTTATGATATATTGATCGAATATCTAATTTTGTAAAATAAACAACACCATGTAATTCATTTAACAAATCTTCAATGATAGGAATAGGATATTTATCTTTCACTGTCTTTTTGATCTCCTTATAGTCTATACAAATGCACCAACCTTCATCCTTATTTATGACCATTGCCACTAGAGAAGAGTAAGAAATTTGACTATGGTGAATAATACATGTTTCCAACATCTCATGTACCATCTTCTTAATATCACTCTTTTGGAGATAAGGGTACCTGTATGGTCTAATGTTGAATTTTTGGCTTCTCGGTACTAGCTAAATAACATAATCATGATCTATTTTAGGTGGCAACCCTTTTGACATATCCCCAAACACAATTGAGTGCTCATTAATAATTACCTATAGATATAATGGTATAGGGAATTTTGATGGTTGATACTTCATTTAGAATGATTGTGCCATGAACCCATCTACACCCTTCCTAAGCATTTTCTACATTTGACGAGAACTTACCAACTGTGGAGCTTTAGCCTTCATCTTGTTATGTTTTTGAGCCTGTTTTCATGTGTGAAAGTGTTGGAAAATATACACAAAAAGTATTATACACTCTCCACAATTTTTTATCCTTGAAAAATGTGCCTGAAATATTGGGAAACATGATATTCTCATATGGGCATGATTTTTGACCCATTGGTTTATGGGGTGGTTTTGGCCCATGGTTTTGATACCCACGATATTGTAAAATTGCTTAAGCACTTGCCTATTGATGTACTTTTGATAGGAGAGACATATCATTGTAGGTATGTGTGAGTTCAAGTGTGAATGAGCACAACTCCAAATAAATCTAGGTATTATATTGAGAGAGAAAGGTGGCTTGTAATAAAATATGAGAAAGTGATTCTTGGTGGACATAGCCAAAATTGGGTGAGCCACATTAAATATTGTCTTTATGTTGTGTTCTTTTATTTTCTGCAATTTTATTTCAGATCTGTAATTTTTTCTACATATTAGTTTCTATTATTGTAATTTTATGTGGGATTGTTCTGCATACTTTATCCCTTATTTCCTATCAATTGATATCAGCTCCCAGATTGGTTTTCTGAAGTGTTGAATCATAGGGAAAGTTTTAGCTTGAGTGGGAGCTATGGCAAATGATGGAAGATCTAAGGTTGATAAATTCAACGGGAAAAATTTTAGTCTTTGGAAAATGCAGATGGAAGATTACCTTTATCAGAAGGATCTTTAAATTCTGCTATCTGAGAAAGGGAACAAACCCTCGAGCATGATGGATGCAGAGTGGGATTTTTTGGATAGGATGGAACTTGGAACAATCTAGTTATTTCTTGCATCTTCGGTATTATTTAATGTTTCAAAGGAAAATACTACAAAAGAACTTATGGATGCATTAGGGAAGTTATATGAAAAACCCTCTACCTCTAACTAGATATTTTTAATGAAAATGTTGTTTAATATGTGGATGTTTGAGAATAGTTCAGTAGCATGAAATTTAAATGATTTTAATATGATTATGAATATGTTATCTTCAATTATAATAGAATTTGATGAATAAGTTGGGGATTTATTAATTTTGTGCTCCTTACTTGAGAGTTAGAATAGCTTGGTAATGGCGGTAAGAAAATCGGTTCTATCTAACTCAAAGTTGAAGTTTGAGGACATTGTAGGGGTGATTCTAAGCGAGGAAATGTGAAGAAAAAGCTCTAGGGAATCTTCTACTTCATGGAATGATTTGATGGTGGAAACTAGAGGGAAACAAAAGAATAGAGGAATCCTTGGAAAATAGAAAGATTGAGCAAGGTCAAAATCCAAAAGCAAGATGGTATGCTAGCATTGTGGAAATTTTGGGCATGTAAATAAGAATTATTTGGAGCTTTGGGACAAGAAGAAACAACAAGAAGAAAACAAGGATGTGAATGTGGCAATACGTAATGTCTACCAAGATGCTTTGATTATTTCTTTGCATAATATTGTTGAATATTTAGTTTTAGATTCGGGGGATTCTTTCCATGCTACTCCACATAGGCATTATTTTTTTTATTATGTTCAAGGGGATTTTGGGCATGTTTTTCTTGGTAATGATGAGCCTTATAACATAGTTGGAATTTTTTTTGTCCAAGTTAAGATGTAAAATGGGAATACATGGCTATTGAAGGATGTCAAACATGTGCCTACATTAAGATGAAACTTGGTATCAGAGAGGAAGTTGGGAAATGATGGTTGTATTGTGATATTTACAATAGACTCTTGGAAGATTACCAAGGGTGCTCTTGTGGTGGCAAGAGGTAAGAAGGTTAGAACCTTGTATTTAACTACTGATAGCACTAATGATTGTAATCTTATGGCTTCGGACATGCATATATAACATTGTTGGCACTATAGGCTTGGTCATATGAGCCATAAGGGAATGCAGATCATAAAGAAGAATTTTCCTAGATATACGGAAACAGGTTTGGATGTCTATGAGAATTGTGTATATCAGAAACAGAAGCGAGTAAAGTTTCTCAAGGTTGGACCTACAAATAAAGAGAGTAAGTTGGAGCTGGCACATTCTGATGTGTGGGGATCGGCTCAGGTATCATCTCTTGGGGGTTCAAATTATTATGTTACTTTTATTGATGATGCAACAATGAAATTTGGGTATATTGTATTAGAAATAAATCTGATGTATTTGACACTTTTGTTAAATGGAAAGCCTTGGTAGAGAATGAAACAAGTCTTAAGCTAAAATGTCTTAGGTCAGATAATGGAGGGGAGTATTGCGGTAATGATTTTGATTATTATTGTTCTAAGAATGGAATCCGCAGGTAAAAGACGGTTCCAGGAACTCCGTAGAAGAATGGGGTGTCAGAAAGGATGAACAAGACAATAATGGAATGTGTTAGGAGCATGAGGTTACATGCAGGACTACCTCTTTCTTTTTGGGCAGAAGTGGTGAGCACAACTTTTACTTGATAAAAAAAAGGACCCTCAAGTTCCCTGGATGGAGTCATACCTGATGAGGCTTCGTCTGGTAAGAAATTTTATTACTCATTTCTTATATTCTTTGGATGTGAGGTGTTTGTCCATATTGACAAGGATGATAGGACCAAGTTAGAGGCTAAATCAGAAAAATTCACTTTCATTGGTTATGGTGGTGATGAATTTGGATATAAATGTTGGAGTATTAAGGACAAGAAAATCATTCTATCTAGGGATATGGTATTTAATGAGAAAGTTATGTATAAGAAAAAGTATCAGGAAAACAGGGAAGAATCCAAGAAATAATATGCAGTGGTAGAGGATCTTTTGGATGGGAAAGTGACACATGAATCAGTTCAGGAACCTACTCAACAGGAACCCCAAACTCCTATATTGAGGAGGTATTCTAGGGTAAAGAAGATCACCTGAACAGTTTTTCTCCTTCTCTTTATTATTTATTACTCACTAACAGTGGAGAGCCAGAGAGCTTTGATGAAGCAATGCAGGTAGATGTCAGGAAGAAGTGGGAGTAAGCCATGAATGAGGAACATCAAGCTCTCATGGAAAACTAGACTTGGGATTTAGTGAAGCTACCCGAAGGGAAAAGAGCATTGCAGAACAAGTTAGGTGTACATAGTTAAAGAGGAAGGAGGAGGAAAGAAAAGATACAAGGGCCTGGTTGGTGGTCAAGGGGTTTGCACAGAAAAAAGGTATAGATTTTGATGATATTTTTTCTCCTGTAGTAAAAATGACTTCTATTAGAACTGTTCTTAGAATAGTGGCAGCAGAAGACTTGCACTTAGAGAAGCTAGATGTAAATATTGCATTTCTCCATGGTGATTTGGAGGAGGATCTATATATGTAGCATCCAGAGGGCTATGAGGTCAAAGGTAAAGAGGAGATGGTGTGCAAATTGAAGAAGAGCTTGTATGGCCTGAAACAAGCTCCACGTAAATGGTATAAGAAATTTGATAGCTTCATGATGGATCAAGGTTATATTAGATGTCATTCTAACCATTCCATGTATACAAAGAAATTTTAGGATGACAGTTATATTATCATGCGTCTATATGTGGATGACATGTTGGTTGAAGGAAAAAAAATGTACGAAATAGAAGTACTCAAGAAGTAGCTAAGTGACTCCTTTGATATGAAGGATTTGGGGGAAACCAAAAAAATCCTTGGTATGAGGATATCTAGGGATAGGAAGGAACGAAATCTGACTTTATCTCAGGAAGAGTACATTAAGAAGGTCTTGGAGAGGTTTAATATGTAGGATGTTAAACCAGTTGGGACTCCTTTGGCATGCCATTTTAAGTTATCAAAGGAGTTATGTCCCAAGATAGAATAGGAGAGAAACCAAATGTCCAAGGTACCTTACTCATTAGAAATTAGTAGTTTGATGTATGTCATGGTGTGCACTAGGCATGATATTACACATGTAGTGGGAGTAGTGAGTAGATTTATGAGTGATCCAGGTAAAGATCACTGACAAACAATAAAGTGGATCCTTCGGTACTTGAGAGGGACCATGGGGATAATTTTTTGCTACAGTGGATCAGACACCACTTTGTGTGGTTATGTAGATTCAGACATGGCTAGAGATGTAGACAACAAGAGGAGCACAACATGTTATATTTACACTGTAGGTGGAACAACAGTGAGTTAGATTTCACAAATTAAGAAGCTTATGGCTTTGTCAACCACAGAGGCTGAGTATGTTGCTGCCACAAAGGTGAGGAAAGAGATGATTTGGTTACAACAATTACTTGAGGAGTTGGGGCATAAGAAGGAGGAAGGGAAGCTGCATAGTGATAGTCAGAGTGTTATACACCTAGCTAAGAACTCTGCTTTCCACTCTAGGACGAAGCATATACAGTTAAGGTACCATTTCATTAGGACAACTTTGGAGGAAGAGAAGTTGAAGCTGGAGAATATTCATACCAATCAGAATCCTGCAGACATGATGACCAAGGTGGTCACAAGGGAGAAACTGAAGTTGTGTTCAGCTTTGGTTGGTCTTCACAGATGACAGTGAAGGGTTGAGAAGCTTTCTCAGAGGAAAACTAGTCTCCAAGTGGGAGATTGTTATGTTGTGGAGCATGTTTTCATGTGTGGAAGTGTTGAAGACTATACACTAAAAGTACTGTACACTCTCCGCCAGTTTTTCTACAGGGTATTGTGGCAGCCTCTGAAAAATGTTCCTGATATGCATCCAGGAAACGTGCTCTTCTCATATGGGCGAGATTTTTGACCCATAGGTTTATGGGGCAGGAGGTTTTGGCCCATGGTTTTGGTACCCATGGTATTGTAAAACTGCTTAAGTAGATTTCCTATTATATGGTACTTTGCATATGATAGGGTACAAGACATATCATTATAGATGTGTGTGAGTTCAAGTGTGAATTCTAAGAGAGTTTGTTGAGCACAACTCCAAACAGATCTGGGTATTGTATTGAGAGAAGAGTGGCTTGTAATAAAATCTGAGCAAGTGATTCTTGGTGGACGTAGCCCAAATTGGGTAAACCACATTAAATATTGATTTCTTTGTGTTGTGCTATTTTATTTTTTGTAATTTTATTTGAGATCTTTAATATTTTGCTGCATATTAGTTTTATACTGTTGCAATTCTTTGAGGGATTATTCTGCATATTTTATCCCTTATTTCCTAACAGTAACCCATGCGGGATTAATCCCATAGTAGGTGGCATAAGGAGTGAAACCAAATGATCTTATCCTAAAAAGGATAAGAAACATTGTACTCAAGGAAGTCACCCTCGTTGGAAGCCCCAATATAATGTCAAGCTCACTTGTATTTGTAATGTAATACATGGTGCCCTCTAGTAGGTAATGTGTCATAGGGATATCTTAATCTTATGGCATTTTCCTAGAACAAGTGCAATTTTGGGGCACTTCTGCTCACTATGACTTGAGATCTCGAGTGCTACATAAAAAAAATAGTTTAAGCTCAAAATTGTAGTGATAAAATTACGCGACTAAAGTGATCATATTATCTGATACCACCAACTATGTTGTTTTGATAAATTTATCTTTCTGTTAAAGTATTCACTAATGACCCATCCCGTAGAACCAAAGGGAGACATTGCTGCATAGTGGATCTTTGAAGGTGTTTGGGACATAGGATGAGCTCCATCAAAATCACTTCGAAGGTCTCTAAAACATGGTTTCATAGGAGTTTTTGATATCATTATTCACTTAGTTGTAAAGGTCTATTGTATTTGACTAGGGAACCTAGGACAGTTATTAGGGTGGATCGGTGTTCACCCTAGCCTTGATTTCTAGGGGACGTAGGAATTCCCATGACACCCCGTATACTAATCTAGATGTTCGAGCTTGTTCTAATTTTTTTTTCCCTCCCAGTCTCCCTATGTACTATTTAGCAAGTCGGTTCATTAAATTCGAAATATGAATATGGATGCAACTATAATTAGTAATTGCATAAAATTGGGACACATCTAACTTAAATTTGAAAAAATAATTTACTATCAAGGGATAGCTATCGATCATAGAGCAATGAAATGCATTTGAGTAAAAATCTACATCACTTACATTTCATATGAATGGTTGAATTCAGTCTATTAAATCCACCATTTTGCAATGTACACACATTTGGAGTATTACACACACATTTAAGTTGATTACATTTAATGATCCTTTGGAATACGATAGGGTAAAAAGAGGGTGTTAGAAGGTCAAACACCCATTTTCGGATACAGTTTTAGTATTAGAGCCCAGTCAGATTTCCGGATTTAGCAATCTATATTGTGTTTGCAAATTTGTACCCATGAAGATTTCAAAAAAAGTATTGATTTCCAGTTTTTCAATAGAAGGAAAGCAGAAAACATTTTGGGGATATTTTAATCTTCAGAGATTGCAGTGTGCTAGCTCGAGGTGAACCAAATCATCCACAAGTGTGTTGCAGGAAGGGTGATGAGCTCCATGTGTAAGTCTTTGGCAAATAGAAGCACTCTTGGATGGAACTCGATGAAAGCCATCCCAGGCCTGTCAAAGCTCTAGGAAGCACGTTGAAGCTTCTTTAAAATGAGAAGATAACCATATTTAACTCCTTAGAAGAGGAAATGAGTGTCAGTTAAAATATGAGCCACAATGGGCCTCTGGATTTAGACTCAAGAGAAGAGTGAGTAGTGTCAGCATGAGGATCTCTATCGTCAGAGAGAAAGAAGTTGATGGTTTCCCGTTAGCCAGAGTTGCATGAAGAAATCATGGACCACTGGATGGTTTTTCTCTAGCTACTCTGGAAAAGTCTGCAACAAGGTGAACATAAGAAGGAAATGCTTTCCAAATCAGATGCGGGTACTATGACAGAATGCAGTGTAATTTGTTCACATTTTAATTCTTCCTCTCATTTAGTTTCAGATATTCCTTTGGGTCAGTTTGAAAAACACACTAAGGGAATTGGGTCTAAACTAATGGTTAAGAAGCTGAGAATGGAAACATCTGAGTCGGAATCAGATGAAAGGTGAAGATGAGGACGGCACCAAGAAGAGCGGAGGCAGGTGGAGGAGGGGTGAGGGGAAGGCGAGGGAGAGCGGTGGCGACGACTGGTTTTGGGGGGAAGCGAATCAGGTCAGCATGTGAAGCAGCATCAGAAAAGAGCAGGTAAAGCAAACCTTGGTGGAGAATGGCACCTCCCCCATCATGAGCCAGCTGAACAGAGTGCTCTAAGGATTGAAAAAGGAAAGCCGCCAGATTTATCTTCCTCTCCCAACACAGATGAGAAAGGATGAAGAAATGAGGGCCATAAACAAGCCGATACCGATCGTCAATGGTAAAATAATGCATAATAACCTCCGCGACTCCGTCCCATGGAGGAGGCAGGGAGTCCCAAGTGTAGCCCGATAGGTATTTGACCAGCTTGTCCCCAGGAGCAATAAAATCCTGCATTTCTACATGTAGCGAGCGCTTGAAGTAGATGTCACCGTGTTTCGCACGGAATGTTTCGGCTCTGCAGAATAGACTTGCTTCTATCCTATCATTCCTTTGAGAAACAGATAAGGGTTAGGGCTAGGAGGAATACCTGTTGAATGTTGAGATGGTGTGCGCGTACCGTAGAGAGAGATCAGATCGACTGCAAAGAACTCCTTTTTGTCTTGGAAGGACTACCTGTAAGTAAGAATACAAGACCACCAGATTTTAATTAGACAACAAATGAGGGATCTGCCTTAGGCCCAGGAAATATAAAAACTTCCTTTCGAAGGTGGTCAGTTCCCCTTTTAATACGATTTAACACAAATGATAATATAAAAAGCTATTGCAAAATCACGATTTAGGTATCTCGTTACAAAGCAATAGAAACTAAACTATCAATAATAAAGCGTCACGTTGTTTGTTCGGTTACTGGTCGTTGATATGTTCAGGTTGAGTTATAGGGATAAACCGGGCTGGATTTGGGGTTGTTAGGTGGCAAATAGGCAAGCAAAAGGTTTTGGGGTATAAGTCACGGTGACCGACGCCGGTCACTGAGTAACCGACCGCGGTTAGATAACCGCTGCCGGTAGAGGATAAACGATACCGGTAGGGTCAGCAATCTAAGTGCTTCTGGATAGAAGTTGGTTGCAAGATGATTGTGGGGTTATTAAGATTGGGGGATGGCTGAGGGGAATGATGGGAGGATAGGGAAGACTCAGAGTGTGGTAAAATGGCCTTCTGGGCAATATCAGGGTGTATGGATGAAGGTTAAGTGCAGTATGTCGCTGGTAGTAGATCTAGGAATAAACTTATGACGGCTGTGATTCAAAAAGTCTAAGAAATGTTAACAAAGAGACATACAAGGTTCTACTTACTGTTTATTGACGAGAATGCAGGTCCAAGAACTGTGGTGATGAAGGTAGAACTCAGATAGGACGTCCTGACGATCAGAAGATGAGATGTCTTCCCTCACGATGATCAGCTGAGTGTCACAGGGCTCTGGTTGTGCAGTTGCAATCTTGGGCTTGATGTCCTTCTCTGCAAACTCTTCCTGTTTCTTCACTTGTCTCTGCTTCGGCCCAGCAAAATCTAGATTCTCTCGATGATTTCTCCTTCTCCCGATCAAATGAAAATCTGATCCTTGTTTTTGGTTGGAAGTGGTCATTTACGGGGAACCGATGGCGGTTACGCAACCGATGGCGGTCGAGTAGGAACCGGTATCGGTCCGGTCAAAGCGGGCTATTTTTGGTAAAATAGCCAGCTTTCCCTCCTTTTCTTCCGAGGGATTGGTAGCGGGCTTGGTCAAGTCATTATGAAGTTGGTTTTAGGTGCGGATGAGGAGTAATTAGTCATAGGTGTGGAATTGGACCAAGTTATAGGTCTTAATTAGGTTAGTTTAGGGTTAAGACTAGGTCATGATGAGGTGGCGACATGAGGTGGCAGGTATGGTGATGTGGATTTATTAATTATAAGGTAATTAATAAATAATTGTGTAAGGTTTAGGTGGTGAGGTTAGGTTGCGAAATGCGATGCGGGTCACAAGGGGTCGTAAGACACAAATTTGGTGTCTACATTAGCCCCTTATTGTCGTGTAGTTTGTTTTGTAAAGCTGCACGGACAATAATAAGAAGTGGTTACTCCTGTTAAGGGTATAGGTAATCCCCCTCAAATCTATCACAGATTGAGGTAGCGTGAAATCAGGGATAGGGTTGATAAAGGGTAAATGGTGTTGAGATGAGGGTGAGATGGTGGGGTAGGTCCAAAGAAGCAGACGCACGTTGAAATGCAGTAGTGCGACCAAGGTACATGATTTGACTAGCAAACCAGCAATGCATAGGCAAAGGTCGATAGTTTATCCAAACAAGGGTGATATAATCCTGGTATCCAAGGCATAGGAAGTAACTCCAGGGTATATAACGGGTAAGGTACAGGAACGTTTTAGGCTTGTTCGGCAGTACCAAATGGTTGGTTTGGTTGAGATAAACGTCACGGTCTAGGTCTAGGCAAAGTTGGTCGACAGATCAAGTCAAGGACCCTAATCATGCTAAAACACGAACAGGTGAGCTCGATTGAACAAAAAAAAATTACATGATGGGTGGATAAAAGTGTATGTTGTTGATGTTGGGTAAGGTATTTGAAGTGGTACGGCCTTGGGTCGGGCCAAGTTGTTGGGTTGCGGCCTTGGGTCGGGCCAAATGGTTAGGGTGAGGCCTTGGGTCGGGCCAGATGGTTAGGGTGAGGCCTTGGGTCGGGCCGGATGGGTAGGTTACGGCCTTGGGTTGGGCCGGTTGGGTAGGTTACGGCCTTGGGTCGGGCCGGATAGGTTGGTGGAGGTCTTGGGTCGGGCCAAATGGTTAGGGTGAGGCCTTGGGTTGGGGATGGTTAGGGTGCGGCCTTGGGTCGGGCCGGATGGTTAGGGTGAGGCCTTGGGTCGGGCCAAATGGTTGGGCCTTGTCGGGCCAAAGGCCTTGGGTCGGGCCAAATGGTTAGGGTGCGGCCTTGGGTCGGGCCAAATGGTTAGGGTGAGGCCTTGGGTCGGGCCAAATCGGGCCGGATGGTTAGGGTTGCGGCCTTGGGTGGTGGGTTGCGGCCGTGGGTCGGGCCAAATGGTTAGAATGTTTGCAGCAAAGGTTGATATAGGCGATGTGGGTGAAAAAGGGAAAATAGTAAATAAGGGCAGAAATTGGGGGAAATTTGGAATAAAACTGATGTCGATTGTATATGACCGATATCGGTGAGGGGACCGATACCGGTTCCTTAGGGCATAATAAAACCGATATCGGTTATGGGTGAAAAACCTATAAAAAGAAAAATACGGCCTGTCATTGTCACTTTTGCAATTTGGAAACCAATTTGAGTTGTCTGACGTGGAGAGTTAAGATTGGAGCATTGGTTGCGTGAGGTGGCGCTATTTGACTGGAGGAGTTAGTTGTTAGTGGGCCCGAGTGAGGAGGAGGCAGCAGTTGATTGGTGGAGGACCCAGAAGAGGACATTTGGAGCCATGGCACAACCAGGAGGAGCAGGAGGGGCTGGACCAGCTGGACCACCACCACCCATCCCTCCACGACGACGTGTCGTCGTACGGGTAGGTTCGAAACCCCTCATTGTGTGTATTTTATTGCATTATGCTATATTTGGGGTTTGGGTAGGAATGTACATTTTTTAGGAAATAATTAGAAAATGGAAATGATTTGAAAAAGAGAGAGGGTAGATAGGTGAAATAAGCCAAGGCGGCTAGGTGGGTAGGTTTTTAGGGTATTTGGGTGGGTAAATTGGTAGAAAAATGAAAAAATGTAGGTGGGGGGGGGGGGGGGGCGCGCGCGGGGTTCGGCTCCGGGAAGTTACAGCGACCGATGTTGGTTGCTAAGCGACCGGCATCGGTCGCAAAATTTTAGGGGCAGGGTGTTTTGTGTTGGACCGGCGTCGGTCGTATGGATCGGCGTCGGTGAAGAAGGGGACCGCGGTCGGTTATGGGTGACCGGTACCGGTCCTTAGTGATTTTTTTTTTTTTTTTAGGGGTGTTGGTTGTGGTGGTTTGGGTTTGTTTTGAGTTTGGGTATGGTGTCAGGGTTGTGTGGTTATGGTTTGGGTTGATTTTGTTTTTTGGATGTTTTGGTATTGGTGTAGTTGTTGTATGGTTTGGGTTGTGAAGAGGGAGGTATTTGGGATAGTGGAGAAGATAGGTGGGTAGGGAGGGGATGTGTTAGAGAGTCGGGTTGTGGTGGAGGGTTGTGGATGGAAAAAAAAGGGGTATAGAGGGTATAAGTAGATGTTGTGATAAAGAGTAGGGCTAATACTAGTGGGTTGGTTTTGTAGGCACGTCAGCAGCTGACGATGCGGGACAGGATGCCCCCGTTGTTGAGTACGGATGCGGCCACACGTATCCGCAGCACACTGGGGTATCATGCGCGAGGTGGGACTCGGCGGAGTCCAGCGGTACAGAGCGATCGATAGGGATCATAGTTTGATGGTCGCCCTCATCGAGAGATGGGATCCGGTGACCAATGTGTTCCATCTCCCGACTGGGGAGATGACTATCACATTGGAGGATGTGTATCGCATCCTTCGACTGCCGATTGAGGGAGAGGCAGTCTTTCAGGTGGACGCAGAGACTGCCATGGACAGCATCCTACAGGTTTTTGGGGATGCAGCCGCGCTACTGACCTATCACAGTGCGAGCATCGCGTACGGGGATATGTACCGTGCCCACCGCCATGAGACACGGCTTGCCGTGCTGATGATGATCGGGATCACCTGCTTCGCCCTCCCGGACTCAGAGGGAGGCCGCTTTCCACGGGCCTTGATGGGGGTGCTACATGAGATGGTGGAGGAGCATACATGTTATGCTTGGGCACCTGTATACCTGGTGCAGTTATACAGGGAGCTGTGGGGCTATCGCCGGATGAGGCGATTCGGGATCTGCTCGACGTTTTTGCTACATTGTTGGGCATATGAGCATATCATATGCATTAGACCAGTAGGGTTACCTCAGCAGCCAGGGCCACAGGTCATCTATAGATACAGCTTTCAGAGGTGGTTGGGGGTCGTGGGTCAGCCACGAGCAGTGCTTGCAGGGTGAGACGTTACTTATTACCGGCATTTATTAGAGGGCCTGACAGCGGCAGATATTGTATGGAGACCGTATAGAGGTCATCACCCTCACGGAGGAGCCCGAGGACAGTTGCAGTGGATCCAGTACACATTCTGGATAGCGGGACGGAGGCCGGGAGAGTATGAGAGGATACCCCTGGAGAGGGTACGCAGGCAGATGGGGCTACGACAGGATGAGCCCCCTCACTTCCCTCAGTACCGGAGGGATGATGTAGAGGCCCCACTGCCTGCACCACAGCCCGTGGATCCAGATTGGGTTGCTGAGAGGCCTGCCGATGACACTGTAGATGATGCTGGGTGCACAGGTGCATTTTTGGTTTGGTGGGCCGGAGAGAGAGCTGCGAGGATAGCACAGCCCGCACAGCCAGACTTAGCGGCTGTTAGAGCAGAGAGGGACCAGCTCAGAGGGCAGGTACAGTTATTACAGGGGTAGCTTGCTGCTGCACAGGCACAGATAGGTGTCTTACAGGGGCAGCTAGCCCAGGCTCAGGTACAGGTACAGGCACAGGCTCAGGTACAGGCACCAGGTACAGCACCACCACCAGCGGCACCGACACAGCCGCAGGTACAGGTACCACCACAGCCACAGGCACCACCAGCGGCACCAGCACAGGCACCGGCATAGCCACAGGGGGCACTGGTAGTAGGAGTCAGGGGACCAGCCCCAGCACCTACGGTGGCTCGAGATCATTATATGGAGGCTAGAGCGGAGGCCCGGTACTATCAGGATATTCTTGATGGTACCGGGGCTGATTATCAGCCATATGCGGCACATAGAGCAGAGACCTCTCGGAGCCAGAGATCTCAGGGAGGTGCAGCCACAGCCGGTGGGTCTGTCACAGGCAGGAGGCGAGAGGCAGCACAGGGACCAGTAGGTAGACAGGCAGAGGGTGGTGGAGAGAGCTGAGGGGTCCCTGCATATTTTTGTATTGGTTCATTGGATATGGGCACCGGTCTGCGAACCGGCTATGTTTATAGAGGCCTGCGTGCCTAGTTATGATGTATTTATTTATTCATTCATTCATTTATTGTATATACCGGCCTGCGAGCCGAGTACAGGTTGTACAGTTGATACCGGCCTGCGAGCCGAGTATGTTTTTGACATGAGAGACCGGCCTGCGAGCCGAGTCGAGATTATTGACAGTTATTGCGGCCTGCGTGCCGGCTTTGTTATATTATGAGATTACGGAGGCCCCGATGCAGGGCACATTGTATATTTGAAACTTTGTATATATATAGATATGATGATTTGACCCACATGTTGTGTTTAAAAATGTGTTAAGTGTGTTGAAAGTGGTTTGTGATATTGAATGTATGATGAGTTTGATTTACATGGTGTTATATATTAATGATGTTGATGTCTTTTGTGGATGGGATGTATGTATGTATATATAAATGATGAGTTTAGTTGACATGTTGTATTATGAAATGTGGTATGTTTTGTCGCTGGTTTTGTGAAATTGAATGTATGTAGCTGTTGATTTGGATTCAAATGGTGTTAGATTGATGGTTTTTGATATCGTTTATTGATGGCTTGTGTGTTTTTGTAATGTAGATAGATGATGGTGATGAAATTGTAATGAGATGTGGATTTAATGAAAAATATGGATAATGGTGTTGTGCATGCAGGAAAAAGGGATGGGCGCCACAAAAATTTGCAAAAAAATGAAGAAAAGGCTTAGGTTTAAACAACAGGTTGGGCGTGACCGATATCGGTTATGTAACCGATGCCGGTAGCTATATGGCCGGTATCGGTCATGTAACCGATATCGGTTATTCAAGAATGATTTTCCTAAAAATAGAACTGCTGGGTTAGCAACTTAAGTTCTTATTTTTAGCATTCTTATTTTTAGAGTCATGAAACACGTTAAATATGTGAATGCGACGCTGTTTGACAACTGCTACAGGTAATTGCATGAAAGAATTTGAGTGATAAGGAGGAAAGAGACAGGTGAAGTGAGCGTGGGCTGAGATTCAGAAGGCAGAAAGACAAGTTATATTTGAAGAGGGTGGTGAACATGGCTGAACGAGGAGAAGCATCCAGCAGGCAGGGACGAGGGGGAAGACATGTTCCGCCCCAAGCTGCTGCATCCGGAGAGGTAAATTGTTTGGTTGTAATTTGATTCTTGCATGTGTTTGTAAATAGCATGAAAGAAGTGTAAGTGGGTAAAGATCAGAAAAAAAAAGGTGATAGGCAAGGGTTGGGGATGGTATGAGTGCTATGGGGCAGGTAAACAGGGTGGGCCTGTATGTTTTTAGGTAAAAATAGGAGTAAACGGGCTTCATAAGTATCGAAGGTGTATGCTTGAAGCAGGGTAGGTATATTTTGACAGTGACCGGTATCGTTTATAAGTTACCGGTATCTATTAGTAAACCGGTATCGGTTATGCATAACCGCTATCGGTTACTGTAAGGGTTTCCAGATTTTGAGAAAAAAAACCGTAGAGATTTGTTCTTTTGAAAAATTATGTGTCGTTTTGATGTATGTAGGCAAAAGCAAGGTTAAGGATGAATGATACTGTGCCAGCGTTGTTGTCACGAATCCGAGTGGATGTAACACCAGCTGAATGGGCATTGATAAATCGGTTGGGGTTAAGTGGAGTTCGCTATTATTCAAGAATTGTGTGTAACCATGCCATGTTGCAAGCGTTGATTGAGAGATGGAATCCTGAGAAAAATACCTTCTATCTACCAACAGGGGAGATGACAGTGATATTGGAAGATGTGTTCCATATTTTGAGACTCCCAATGATAGGAAAAACAGTATATCAGGCATTGCCCAGTGCGGGGCGGGCAGCGATAACAGCAGTATTTGGGGACGCTGCACGAGATTTGACACAACGAGGTTTATCATTTATGTATGGTACAATGTATGCAACACATCCTGAGGAAACAAGGTTGGCCGTGCTATTAATGATAGCAGTGGGGTATTATGCATTGCCGAGGGCGGAAGGTGGAAGATTTCCCAAAGCATTGATGAGTGTTATTTGGGAAATGATAGAAATGAGCGTGACATTCGCATGGGCACCCACCTATCTGGCAGAGTTATATAGGGGTTTATGGGCATGCAAGCGAAAACACAGGACGACACTGGATTGTTCGTACTTATTACATTGTTGGGCCTATGAGCATATTGTTTGTGTACATCCAATAGGCCGACCCATTGAGTCGGGAGAGACAGGAGTGCAAAGGTTGGGATTCAGATGATGGGTCCAGACAGAACAAGAAGCGAGATCCCAGGCCGTGATAGATGACATCGAGTATTATAGACAGGTATGGGAAATGGTGACTGTTGCGGATATTTGTTGGAGGCCGTACGGGAACTATATGGTGATAGAGCACATAGCTGAGGAGTTGAGGGGTGTAGAGCGATTGAGGTGGATCGCAGGGCATAGGCCAGGTGAGTACGAGAGGATTCCTCTAGATCACATGCGGCGACAATTTGGGTTCGTTCAGGATATTCCTATGACATATAGACCATACATGAGGATCGACGCCGAGGTAGCATTCTCACCTCCCCGGCCGACACCTCCAGAAGGGCCAGAAGAGATAGCAGCCGATCGTAGGGTTATGGATGCGGGAATGACGGAGGCCTATAGAGTATGGTGGGTAGCAGAGCTGTGAGGTGCACGTGAGTGCCCTGACATAGCTGTGATTACAGCGGAGAGAGATCATCTGCAGGATTTGGCTCGCCAGCTTCAAACACAGGTGAATGAGACAATGGGAATGTTAGAGGCTTCACAACTACGAGTGGAGAGACTGGAGGCAGGATTCCTCCACGCGAGAGGACGTATTCGTATGTTACAGGAGATGTTGGCGGATCAATGGGAGGAACCAATGGCAGTGGCACCTTTGAGGATGGAGAGGCCAGCTGAGAGGCATCGACGATCACGATCACCACCTGATTCGGGAGGAGGTGCAAGGGTCTAAGTGAATTTTATAGGAATATAAGAATAAATAAGGATGCCGACCTACAATTCAATGATAGAGAAGATGTATTTGTTTAACATCTAAAATAAAACTAAATATGTATGTGGTTTTGAGCGATGATAATAATAAGAATGGTTGTGTGTTGAATGTTGTTTTTGTTTGTTTTGAAAAAGGATAAAGATGAATGTTGGCAAATAGAAATACACAAAAAATATTTATATTGACAACACATGAGAGGGTATGGTAGGGGATGGTCGAGCTAACCTTGGGACACCCCATGTCTCCTAAGTGCTGCCTACATAGTCCATTGCACAAAGCAAGGAGGGGCCTCAGACCGATGTAGTTCTCCCTTAGGAGCAGGGAGAGGTGAATTCAGGCAATTTGGTTGTGGTTAGGCAATTTTACTGGTTAGTAAAAATTTGATGTTGGTAGGGTAATGTTGTTGGTGTTGGTAGGGTAATGTTGTTGGTGTAGGTATGGGTGAAGCGAAAGTTAGCATACCCAAGTAGTAGGGAATCGTGTCCTGATTAAGGTCAACACACAATCCTAGAGCCGAGCAAAAGAGGCAAGAGTGTCCCATAATTGAGAAGAGCTAAACAAACCACATGTTAATGTAGGATGAGATTGAATCCCTAGGTACCTTGCATAGGTGAGAAGTCGATAGGTGAAAAGAGTGGTATAATCACAATATATCGGATATACGTCACGTCCCTTGAGTTTTGTTGTTTTGAAAAATGGTGAGGTGAGGGGGTTGATGTGGGCAAGGGTGTAGGTGAGTTTATTATAAGATAATTAATCTGACAAAAGAAAACCAAACCAAAATAGACAAGTCCATGACTCAAAAGTGTTTTGAAGTACTACTTTTATTTGTTATTTTTCTGGATATAGACTGATCGATGCGGGAAGTCTACATGGGATATGTATTTTGTTGTTCTTGAGGTCTTCACGAAGCTGATAAATGCGAGAAGCTTCTGATAAAGGCTGACTGTGTATATCTGTCCTTCAAGGGAGCAGTCTATTTATAGTAGCAGATGTGGTGCTTATGTATAGCTGTCCTTCAGGGGAGCAGTCTATCTATAATAAGAGCAATAGTTTGGCATATAGTTGTCCTTCAAGGGAGCAGTCTATTGTATAAGTTAGAGGTCTAGATGTCCGTTGGGCATGAAGCATCTAGTTTTTTTGTAAGAAGTTTGACTCAAGAAAATCCCATAAGTGTGTAATTAAGAATGTGTCATTTTGATACTTTGAAGTCATGGACTAGACTAAGAAGGGGAAGACATCTTTTAAGGGGAGGTGATAATCAAAACCATGTGAGCTTGATTGGATTTTGAGATGTAAGAAACAAAGTGTATGCGGTGGTAAATGAGCTCAAAGGATGAGCGTAAGGTAGATAAGAAATGATATAACACTAATTTCAACAGTATAATGGTCAAAGATGCAAGGCATTAAGGGGCTCAGGCTCAGGTTTACCATTGAGTGAAGCTAAACGGTAAGTTCCTGATCTGTAAGTATGAGTGATAATGTAAGGCCCAATCCAATTAGGAGAAAATTTTCCACGTTTACTCTTTTCTAGTTTGGTTACATGTTGATTCTCTTTGAGGACAAGATCGCCAACCTTAAAAGTACGCTCATGAAGCTGTTTATCATAAGCACGCTTGATGCGTTTTTGGTAGATTTGAAGGTGATCAAGAGCCGTAAGATGAAGCTCGTCAAGAAGCTCTAATTGGGCTAACCGCTCTTGGCAAAAATCATCGTTGGTGAGAATATCCTGAAGAGATATTATGAGGGAGGGTATTTGTCCTTTGAGAGGAAAGACAGCCTCAGTAGCATATACCAAAGAAAATGGTGTGGCATTAGTGGAGGTATGAATGCTAGTATGATAAGCCCAAAGGGCAAAGGGAATCTGATCATGCCAGTTTCTTCCAGACTCATTGACAACTTTCATGAGGATTTTGGTTAGGGTTTTATTAGAAGATTCAGCCTGACCATTGGCCTGCGGATAGTAAGGCGACGAGAAACTAAGTTTGATACCAAAGTTGTCACAAAGGTCTTGTAACAATTTATTTTTAAAAATATTTACCATTATCTGTTATTAGGTGATGAGGAATACCAAAACGACAGATAATGTGATGGTTAACGAATTTGACAATTTTTTTCTTTTTTGATTGAAATGAGTGGAATGGCCTTCACCCATTTTGTGTAATATTCGGTTGCTGTGATTATCCAACGGTGACGTTGTGAAGAGGTCGGGTGAATCTCACCAATAAGGTCTAAACCCCATTGTGAGAAAGGCCAGAGATCCCATGCGACCTGTAGCGGATGGCTAGGAGTATGTTGAAGGTTGGCATGTTGTTGACACATAACACAATGCTTAACATATTCATAGCAGTCATTGTTAAGAGTAGGCCAATAAGAAGCTAGGCAAAGGATTCGTTTGGCCATGGCAAGGCCACTAAAATGTCCACCACAAATGTCGTCATGGACTTGTTGGATGATATAGGTGACCTCCGCGCCGGTTAGACAGCGAAGGAGGATGCCATCAAAGCCACGTTTATAGAGGAGTCCCCCCATGACAACATAACGAGAAACACTTTTAAGAAAATCACGTTTTCCGTTACAAGCAAGGTCAGGTGGGAGAACAGAGGTTGTAAGGTAGTCTTGAAATTGGTGGTACCAGGTATCCTGTGAATTAGTAGACACAGTATTTATCATACAAACTACCAGGGCTGAGTAAGATGGGGAAAAAAGTTGTTGGACCAAGACGAATATGTCATAATCAGTTGGTGCGGCAGGAATTTGTGAGGCTAAGCAAGCCATATTATCCACAAATTTGTTAGTGGAGTGGGGAATGGTTTGGATAGAATAACGAGTAAATGAGGTCAAAAGTGAATCGACGTAATGTTTGTACTTTTGAAGTTCCTCATTCTTACATTGGTAGATGCCCATAACTTGATTGACTACCAATTAAGAGTTGCCAAAAATATTAATAGATTTGACACCTAAGTGTAACGCAACCTGGAGACCCAAAACAAGGGCCTCGTATTCCACTGTATTATTAGTGCAAGGGAAATCAAGCCGGAATGAAAGAGGCATAGGTTCAGTGTCAAGAGGGATGAGAACAACGCCGGATCCTCCACTGCACTGGCATTTAGATCCATCAAAGAAGAGGGTCATTTGATAACGACTCTTCCTTGAGTGAAAGATTGGCGATGAGTTAGTCAGGGAAATTAAAATTGGTGAATTGTTCCCCAGGTAAAGGGGCCTCCGCAAGTTGGTCTGCAATAGTTTGTCCTTTGATTAACTTCTGTTGTACAAACTCAAGGTCGAGGTCGGTGAGGAGCATAAGCCATCAGGTGATGTGTTGGTTTAGATGTGGTTTTGGCATACATATAATGAATGGGGTCCGTGTTGGTGATGAAAAAAGTTTTGTGATTCAGGAGGTAATGTCGGAGTTTGGTGGCTACGAATGATAGGGCTAGGCACAATTTTTATGCATGTGTATACCTAGTCTCGTAATCCACAAGAGTATGACTTATATAATAAACGGCTTGTTCTCAACATGCTGAGTCCTGATGTGCGAGCATAGCTCCTATAACATGGTTAGTGGCAGAAAGGTAAAGGTAGAAAGGACGATCATCCTGAGGTGGAATAAGCACGGGTGGCTGCAAGAGATAGGATTTGAGAGCTTCAAAGGCTTGGTGACACTCTTCACTCCATTGAAAGGAAATGTTCTTTTTAATAAGGTGATGGAAAGGGTGACATCGATCCAAGAGTTGGGAGATGAAACACCGGATGGATTAAAGTTTACCCTGCAAACTACGTAATTGTTTGAGGTTTTTAGGTGGGGGCATTTCTAGGATAGCTTTGACTTTAGATGGATCAACCTCAATGCCACACAAAGAGACGATAAATCCAAGAATTTTTCCCGAAAGAACACCAAAGACACATTTTTTTGGTTGAATCCAGACTGAATATTGCAACAGGTGATCGAAAATAATGGTTAAAACATCGAAATTTTCACTGCGATGTTTAGATTTGCCAAGAAGATCATCCACATAATCCTCAAGGATAGTGTGCATAATGTCATGAAAAATGTAAGTCATAGCCTGCTAATAGGTAGCACCAGCATTCTTAAGGCCAAATGGCATGACATGATAACAGAAGGTTCCCCAAGGAGTTATGAAAGCAGTTTTATGTTGATCGGCCGGGGCTACCAAAATTTGATTGTATCCCGAAAAACCATCCATGAGAGAAAGCATTTCATGGCCCCATAGTGAGATCAACAAGTTGATCAATACTTGGGAGGGGGAAGTCATCCTTGGGGCAAGCGAGGTTAAGGTCTCAGAAATCCGTGCATATCCGAAGTCCCCCCGTCGCTTTAGTGACAGGTACGATGTTAGAAATCCATTGAGGATAGTCAATAGGCAAGATGAAGGAAACAGAAAGAAGTCGTTGAAGCTCTTCTTTGACCAAGAGGGCGATGCGTGGATGCATCTTTCTCAGTTTTTGTTTGACTGGTTTGGAATCGGGGTTTAGGGTGATGTTATGGACAGCAATGGTAGGATCAATTCCTGGCATGTCAGCGTAGGACCAAGCGAAAGCTTGGTTGCGGGTACGGAGAAAGGTAGTAAAGGCGGCTTGTTCTGATGTGTTAAGGGATTGTCTGATCTTCACAATGTGAGGATCCTCCTCTGTGTGGATGTTGATTTCTATAGTCGACTCATTCAACATGGTTTGAGTTTCAGATGGTAAGGCGCGTTGAATATAGGAGTCATCCGCCCCAAGGTAAGTGAGGATGGAGTCGTCATCCTGGCACTCAACAACATTAATCGAAGGTGAATCCTCTTCGATCATGTCTGGATACAGAAGGGGAAGAGAAGATGGATCCTCATTATCGCGTTGATAAGTGAGAGGACCTATGAAGATAGCATTTATGAAAAAAAAAAAGTTAGGAGGGATAGATTCAGGGTCTATCGACTCTGTGGGTGATGATGGCAAAGTGGGTGATGATGGTTTGGTAGGGGTGACATCGTCTTCTTCCAGGATACAGCTGACACGAGGTGTCTCCTATGTAGGTGTTTTAGGAAAACCGAGACCACTGTGATCATTGTGCTTGCATGTAGTTACGGGAATGATTGTATGTTGGCCTTGTTCATAAAGACCAAAACCAAATCCTTTCCAAGCACAGTGAGTTAAGAAGGTGAGGGCGAAACGACGATTTGTCAAGTATTGAAAATTGGATTTGAAAGGAACCACACCAAGAGGAGGTTTAGGGGTAACGAAAGATGCGTCAACACCCCCCATATGTTAGGTTGGTGCGGCAATAAGGTGGTCCGTAAGAGATTACCTCCCCCATGCGACGGTCGTAGGTGGGATGGGCATGTAACTGTCTGTACTCCTGTGGGGTATGGAAAGAACTAACATTATATAGGCGGTACTCCCCCAGCATAAGGCGTTGAAAAACATCTACTAAGGGGTCGGAGGTTGGGATGTTATCTGCGGGAAAGGAAGTAATATTTGTAATGGCGGTTTCATTGGTTGAAGGTGTAGGCACGTTGGAAGTAGATGGATGGGTTGGATAAATGGGTGTCTTGACTGGTTAAAGCACATCATTGGGGCGATACAACATATTGCAAGTTTTGAAGGAGGGAGGATCAGCTTTTACGGTGTAGGACTTCCCCTCGTACTCAAATTTTATGCATCTATGTAAGGTGGAGGGAACGCATCCCATAGCCCGGATCCAAGGGCGGCCTAACAACATATTGTATTGGAACTCTCCCTCAAGGACATAGAAGAGTTCGGGTAAAGTACGTGGTCCTACACGAATGTTAAGGATCACGGTGCCTAAAGTAGAAGTAATAGCATCATTGAATGATTGCAACATGATGGGATTGGCACACATGCAGCTAGAAGGGATATTTATTTGTTGGAAGGCTTTTGAAGAGATGATGTTTAGGCTAGCGCCCCCGTCAATCATAACACGACGTACCTGAATATCCCGAACGTACGCTGAGATAAAAAGAGCAGGGTCAGGATCTTCGGCACCAAAGTCGATAATTTCATCTTCGGAGAAACTGACAGCAGCGGCTTGCTGTACAGAGACAGAAGTGGTTGGGGAGATAGATTGTTTGGTGAGCGAAGCAACGTGATTGGGTGTTAGAATAGAGGTAACAGGAAAGGTTTCATTAGGTAAAACCTCTATCCCTTGAAGGATCTCAACGAGAGCTTGTCGATGAGATTCAGAAGTCTGAATGAGATCATATAATGTCATTTTTACAGGTGATTGGTGAAGCTGTTTGATCATAGTTCGATGGGTAATTCCATTAGAGACGGGATAGGCGGGTCTACGAATAACCACTTTAGGTGGTGGTGCAATCGGGATGGTGGACGGAGAAAGAGATGCCGCAGGCATGTTTTATTTTGCTTTCCCATTGTTTTTCTGCCCTCAAGTAGCAACACTAATCATATTGATCTCGTGAATACGAGAGGAGGAAGATGGTAGGGATAGGTCATGGTTTTCGAGAGGTGGGGCTGTAATAATGATAGATCTTGGTGAGGTGGGGACAGGTGGTATAGGAGAGGGAATTGAAGTTAAAGGTCTCTCTCTTCGTAAGTTATCTTTCTTAACTTTTCTATCTGAGAGAGGTGACGGACGAAGTATGGTTTTCAACGCTTTGCATCCCTCTACGTCATGTCCTGGTGTGTGGTGGTAAGCACAGATTTTAGACTCATCGTAACCTATAGGTCGAGGTTTAGATGGATCATAAGGTCTAAGTGGGGGTAGGGAAATGGTCGCATTCTCCACCAACATAGCAAGGATTTTGGCGTAAGACCCTTTGAGTGGGTCAAAGTCAGAGGAAAATGAGGCTATTGACTGGGTCGATTCTGGTGATGACGTGGTGTGGTTGGTTTGTATGGGGGGTGGTTTAGCCAAGGGGTGTTGACACATGGTTTTCACTAAATGTGGTTTCTTTGGCACAAGAGCTACGTTCAGCTGGTTAGATAATGAGGCTACAGGTGACGTGGTAGCGGGAAACATCCACGGAGAAAGGGGAGTGACAGAAAATAAATCCTTTAATGATGGAGTTTGTTTAGGGTTGATGGGTGGACAGGATACGTGGGGTGATAATGTTGATATACCCTTAGATCTCTGTATGGGTGTAATAGGTTGTTTTAAAGAAAACGTAGGAGGTATGATATATTGATGCCAGGTGGAGGGATGAGGTCCCAATATGGAAGGTAGGTGTGACGATGATGGTTTTGATTGTGATAGAGGTACGGATTGAGTTTGTCTCCTAAGTAGTGGGGCGGCTTTATTTTTTGATAAATCTAGTCACTTAAGCGGGTGTGTTAGGCTGGGTATTGGTGAGGTCCCAAGTGTAGGGGAAGATTTGGTTAAGCTGACAAAGGTGGATGAGATACTTGGTAGAGATGCGGGGGATGAAGATGAGGACATAGGCATTTTAAGTTTCTGTAAACACTTCGGGTATATGGTAGAGGTGTCTAGATTGGTCATCTGCATTTGAGTAGAATAGGGGGTACTCAAACGTTCCCATAGGACTCGTCTATCTTCTGGAGAATGACAGTCTTCAGGTGTGAATTGGAATTTTTGTACGGAAGAACGGTGGGTTGTGACTCCAATCCACTGTGGGTGTGATACAGGGGGTAGATGAGGCACTATACCAATAGGTGTTAAGAGGTCAACCGGTCGTTGAAAAGATTTAGGTGATGAAGAACTAATAGGTAGGAGGGCATGTTTGAGAGGATCCGTCATGGTTAAAGAATTTGGTGATGTCGGTGCAAGAGATTTCTCGTCTAAGGATGACAAAAGGAGTGGCGAGCCTTCCTCTTGTGCAGCAAGAGCGGTAGGAGGAGACATTTGGGAAATAGATAAGTTAGATAACATCCGTTCGCAGTCTTGTAGGGATGTGGTGTAAGAAGACTCATCGATGAGAAGAGAAGTCTGGGTAGTTAACTCCTTTATGGGTAAAGGAATGATTTTGCCTTGGTTTGATGGTGGTGAAGAAGGTTCGGTTTCCTGCGTTAGTGAAGAGGCTTGATTGAGAATTTGTTCGATAGAGGTCTTTGGCTGGGAATCAAAGACTACATGGATCTCATGAACACTCTCCTCGGCTAAGATATCTTGGTTTAGACTACCATTAGAAGAATGATTCAGGAATGGTTTGTTGAATATTTTCAAATTTCGGTTAGCAGGGGCATTAGGATTATCAAGGGCTATATCCCCTGCATCAACCATTTCCTGCACTATGTTTTTCAACATCTTGCAGTTCTCATGACTGTGTCCCTTCACGCGGTGGAAGTTACAGAAGTCATTTTCTTTGTACCAAGAAGGTATGGCGCGAGTGGAATCGAACCCCGAATGAGGTTTAACAGGAGGTAGGGTAATGGCTCCTGCTTTGAGCAATTTTTCCAATATCACACCATATGTTTCTCCCAAGGGAGTGTAGTTGATGGGTTCTGCTTTATACTTATAGGTGGTTTTTGGTGGGGTATTAGACGGTGGTTGGGATTTGACCATCACCACGTGCACAGCCCCTTTTGATTTCGAAGCAGTTGATGGGTGAGGATTGGTGGTGTTAGGTTTGTTGGTGGAATCTTGGGTTCGGAAAGTGGGGTTTTTGTTATGCAACTGCAATTTCTCTTCCTCTAAGGCTCGAATCTCTAGTTTTCGAGCCATAGTAAAGGCCTCATCAAATGTACGGAAAGTTTGAATTTGGAGGGTAGGAGAGATGTGCTTAGCGCAGGCCCGCATAAACAGTTCGATAAGTTCGGTCTGAGGTAAGGCATATGTAAGTTGGTTTTAAGGCCCCGCCATCGTCCAACGAAATCTGCGATAGATTCGTCTTCGAATTATCGGATGGCATAGAGGTCGGTGATAGATACTTTCTTGGCAATGTTAATGGAGAAATGATCCAAGAAAGATTGGGCTAGCTGGTTAAAAGAGAAGATTGAGTGTTGGGTTATTACACTGTACCACTCCAAGGCGGGTCCTGATAAGGACATGGGAAAGGTGCAGAGTAGTAAACCGTCGTCATGAGCAATCAGATAGCAGGCATGTCTAAATGATCGCAAGTGTTGTTGAGGGTCCTCCTTACTGTTAAAACGGGTAAATTTTGGTAATTCCCATTGAGGAGGATATGAATGAAGGGGGACTGAAGGGTGGATAGGCTCCCGACAAACTTTCTCATATGTCAAGGCGCTACGACTTCCTGAAACAGAAGCCTCCAAGTTTTGCATTTTGTCCATCATTTGTTTAATTAAATCAGTAGTTGGATGAGATGATGGTGTGGTTGTGGTAAACGGAGGCAAATTAAGCCAAGGGCCACCGCTAGACAATGGTGGGGTTAAATGTTGATAAGGTATGGAGGACGACTGTGTTGAGGCAACCGAATAGGGATGTCCTATATAAGCTGTTGAGGTTACCGGATATGTGTGTGGAAATGAAAAGGTGGGCGGAGCTTGAGAAGGAAAGCTCGTGTGGATAGGTGGCAGAGAGCAAGTCATGAACAGAACAGTCTGCAAGAGAGACGAGGTAGGAGTAGTCGGCGGTAATGACATGTTGGGCCCAAGATTAACCAAAGGAAAGCCAATCTGTGCCGTATGGACCCCTGAAGTTGCTGAGGTAGATGACGGGACTAAAGATGCAGAAGGCAAAGCGGAGTTATCAGGCGGAGAAGGGGCTAAATGAGCAGCTATACTGATAGGCATGCCAACAAGGAGTTGATCGTCGGGTGTATGGTCAAGGGCATGAGACAAATAGTATTGTACAGCGCTAGGATTAGCATCCAGAAATTTGGCAAATTCTTTATCTCCCACAGGAATTTTAGGAACCTCGCTGGTGTCCGTAGGATTCCCCACAGAATGTGAAGGGGGTGATTCAGGAAAAGGAACAGAGCAAGCATGTGAAACCATGGCGGCGGCTTGCTTTCGAGTGATAACAACCATGGACAGGAGTTCACAGTAGGGTTTCAATCTATCAGGAACAAAAATAGACTCAGACTGGTGAAATTGGTAGGTTGCTGGTTTATCAGGGGTTGTAAAGGACAGTAACCGGTATCGGTCTAATAACCGATGTCAGTCAGAGCATAGACGACGTCGATCAGTTAACCGATGCCGGTGTAACAAGATTGGTATAACAAGATATAAAAGGCTGCTAATTTGATTTTTAACAACATTCAGTATACTTATCAAATTGTTCTAAGGTAATCACAGAAGACAGTGTATAACAGAGAAAATAGAACTGAAAACAAACAAGATGCACACGCAAATCCAGAGACTAACCCTAGGGTTAATTTTAATTATTGTGGGCTTATGCCTTTAGATGCGGAATGATGTCAATCCTAAACAAAAGACTTAGGGGAAATGTCAAGTTTGTTTTGGCTTATAAGGTTACCTCAATCGGGCGGAGGAATACCGCAGAAAAGGGGGGATGTTTTGAGCAGTTGTGTTAATTGTGAAGTGATTTGGTATGTGTTGTGCAGTGAAAGTAAGATTAATTTCCTATCAATACCATGGAAATCACCCCCACGTGTATGACCTGTTACTTAGTCTATGTTCACTAGAATTGAAAACAGCAAGCAAGAATGTAATGCACGTGTTTTAAACCCAAATCGAAAATGATATTCGATGAAGCAAAAGAGATGACTTTCACTAATGCAAAACTAGGAAAGTAAGACAAATTCTTTACTAAATATATAACAAAAACAGCAACAGCAAGTATGCTTCCTAAAATGAAAATAAGCAAGAGAAACAGAAACCCAAAATGGGTCCCACCGGGCGTGCCAAAATGTTTCGCACGGAATGTTTCGGCTCTGCAGAATAGACTTGCTTCTATCCTATCATTCCTTTGAGAAACAGATAAGGGTTAGGGCTAGGAGGAATACCTGTTGAATGTTGAGATGGTGTGCGCGTACCGTAGAGAAAGATCAGATCGACTGCGAAGAACTCATTTTTGTCTTGGAAGGACTACCTGCAAGTAAGAACACAAGACCACAAGATTTTGATTAGACAATAAATGAGGAAACTGCCTTGGGCCCAAGAAATATAAAAATTCCTTTCGAAGGTGGTCAGTTCCCCTTTTAATACGATTTAACACAAATGATAATATAGAAAGCTATTGCAAAATCACGATTTAGGTATCTCGTTACAAAGCAATAGAAACTAAACTATCAATAATAAAGTGTCACGTTGTTTGTTCGGTTACTGGTTGTTGATATGTTCAGGTTGAGTTATAGGAATAAACCGGGCTGTATTTGGGGTTGTTAGGTGGCAAATAGGCAAGCAAAAGGTTTTGGGGTATAAGTCACAGTGACCGACGGCGGTCACTAGATAACCGACCGCGGTTAGCGAACCGCTGCCGGTAGGGGATAAACGATACCGGTAGGGTCAACAATCTAAGTGCTTCTGGATAGAGGTTGGTTGCAAGGTGATTGTGGGGTTATTAAGATTGGGGGATGGCTGAGGGGAATGATGGGAGGATAGGGAAGACTCAGAGTGTGGTAAAATGGCCTTCTGGGAAATATCAGGGTGTATGGATGAAGGTTAAGTGCAGTATGTTGCTGCTAGTAGATCTAGGAATAAACTTATGATTGCTGTGATTCAAAAATTCTAAGAAATGTTAACAAAGAGACATACAAGGTTCTACTTACTGTTTATTGACGAGAATGCAGGTCCAAGAACTGTGGTGATGAAGGTAGAACTCAGATAGGACGTCCTGACGATCAAAAGATGAGATGTCTTCCCTCACGATGATTAGATGAGTGTCACTAGGCTCTGGTTGTACAGTTGCAATCTTGGGCTTGATGTCCTTCTGTGCAAACTCTTCCTATTTCTTCACTTGTCTCTGCTTCGGCCTAGCAAAATCTTGATTCTCTCGATGATTTCTCCTTCTCCCGATCAAATGAAAATCCGATCTTTGTTTTTGGTTGGAAGTGGTCATTTACGGGGAACCGATGGTGGTCGAGTAGGAACCGGTATCGGTCCGGTCAAAGCGGGCTATTTTTGGTAAAATAGCCAGCTTTCCCTCCTTTTCTTCCAAGGGATTGGTAGCGGGCTTGGTCAAGTCATTATGAAGTTGGTTTTAGGTGCGGATGAGGAGTAATTAGTCATAGGTGTGGAATTGGACCAAGTTATAGGTCTTAATTAGGTTAGTTTAGGGTTAAGACTAGGTCATGATGAGGTGGCGACATGAGGTGGCAGGTATGGTGATGTGGATTTATTAATTATAAGGTAATTAATAAATAATTGTGTAAGGTTTAGGTGGTGAGGTTAGGTTACGAAATGTGATGCGGGTCACAAGGGGTCGTAAGACACAAATTTGGTGTCTACAACATCATTACACGTCACCGCCATCAAAAGGCTCTTTGCCAAGGGTCAAATCAAATAAATCAGACATAACTGCCACCTCCTTTTGAGGGTGCCATAAAGAATTAGCCGAAACCCAATTCAGTCCCCCATTCCACCAGTCAGCATTGGGGTATATCATTCTGAGTAATTTTGAAGAGATCAACCGGGAAGTTGTATGTCCAGCATTGTTGACTCTCAAGTAGAACACCAATGTTAGCAAGGTGGTCAGCCGCTTTTTTCCGCTCCCTAAGGACATGTTGGAACTAGATTTGCTGGAAAGATCTTTGAATAATTCTGATATCAACAATGATATTTTGTATCGACCATTGACCAGAATCAACTGACTGCAAGAGCTTAATGATGTTGAGGGAGTCACTTTCAACTTAGAGGGGATCATCGCCAAATTTGATAGCCAGCTCAAGGCCTTTGAGGATGGCCAAGGCTTCCACACGATGGTTAGTACCATAGTTAAGGTTATGAGCAGAAGTAGCCATAATGTAGCAGCACGATGAGCATCAAAGAATGGCTCCTCCACCGGAGTTACCAGGATTACCTTTCGAGGCCCCATTCGTGTTGATTTTTTTCCAGCCCCTAGGAGGGGGAAGCCAACGAACTAATTCACGTGTAGAGGAAGTTCCTTTACTGACAGGATGAATGGCCAACAAACTTTGCCACTCCTGAGAGTTACAGATTTAGATTTTTTTCTGATATTTGGGCCACAAGTGCGAGTTGAGATTATCTTGAAAAGTAAGAGCAATCTGGGTAGCTACCTAATCAGGTTCAAGACTCTGGTCTTTGAAGATTCTTTTGTTCCTTTCTTTCCAGATGCCCCATATGCCATGTGGAAGGAGGAGTTTCCAAGCCAAGACCAGAGTCAGGTGAGTGAATGGAGAACTCCATTGATAGATGGTGTCCTGGATGGACTCAGGGAAGGTCCAAAGCACACCCATCCTCGATAAGAGCCAATTCCAGATAACTTGCAAGAAAGGACAGTGGATCAAAAGATGGGCAGAGGATTCTACCTCCTTAGTACATAGTACACATCTCGTGGGAAGAGAGAAGCCCCTCCTTTTCAGATTTTCACCAGAGAGGAAAGCATTCCTAGAAGAAAGCTAGGAAAAAAAACCAATTTTGGGGATGATCTCATTCGGCTAGAATTTGGTGAGGGGGGACCAGAGTCAGCACTATGCATCGAAAGATAAGCAGCTTTAACTAAGAAAGAGCCAGACGAGGAGAGGGGTCAAATTAGCTCATCCTCATTTTGGGAGAAGGGGATGTAGATGGAGGTGAGCACAGTTCTGAGAAAAGTCAAGAGCCTACTTTACAGATCACTAATGTCATCCCAGACCTGAATATCCCAGGAGGGAATGGAGTTCACAATCATCCAATAGCCCGAAACTAATCTTCCCTACTTATTTATGAGGCTTCTTTTCACAGGATCCCATGATGGATTGCGATCAAGAGGCCTCGTCCCCAATCCAAAAATCCTGCAAGAAGTCAATAAGTCGACCATTCCCAAATCTCCATTTAGTGCCAGCCCAGATAATGGGGGAGGGGAGCCAATAACTGAATTCCAGATTATAGAACCTCTAATTGGAATGGAAGTGAGAAGATATTTGTTCTTTACAAGATACTTAGCTCTGAGTAGTTGAGCCCAAAGAGAGTTACCTTTAGCCACTTCCCATGCAAGTTTGGCCAGGAGGGCCCCATTCGTGTCAGCCATTTTTCGAAGACCAAGCCCTCCCTGAGAAGTTGGCTTACAAACATCCTTCCAAGAGACAAGATGGATCCTCTTCCTTTCATCAGTCCCAGACCACAGAAAGTTCCTTTGGATTTTTTCCACAACCTCCCTCACCGATTTGGGGACTTTGAGAAGAGACAGGAAGTAAGTAGGAAGGCTTTGGAGGGTGGCTTTAACCAGTTAGAGCTTGCAAGCCTGACTGAGAAGAACCCCTTTCTAGGCAGCAAGCTTTTTTTGATACCTTTCAATGACAGGATTCCATAGATTTTTAGATTTCTTACCATGGAAGAGGGGGATTCCAAGATAAGAGGTGGGCAGGTCCACAATATTGCACCCAAAGATATTAGCAATCTTTCTCTGAGTCCTAGGAGCAGTATTGATGAAGGAGATGTTGCTCTTGTTGAAATTGACTATTTTCTGAGAAGTTGATTGGTAAAGAGAAAGGATATCCATTACAGCTCGTGCCTCAATCACAGAGGTGACACTTAACAGCATAGTGTCATCAGCAAACTGGCTATGTGTGGTTGAAGGGAGGCTAGATGTGATTTTCAGACCTGAGATGATAGACTAATTTTTAGCTACTTCTAGAGCTCTACTGAGGGAGTTCGCCATAAGGACAAAAAGGAAGGGTGACAGGGGGTCACCTTGCTTGATACCTCTACTACTTTTGAAGAACCATGCTGGAATACCATTGATAAGAATAGAGAAGCAAGGAGTCGTGATGCAAGAGAAGACCCAACTACACCATTTTTTGTGGAAACCAAATTTTTCCATGACCCTAATTAAGAAAGGCCAGCTGACTCTGTCAAATGCTTTTTGCATATCAAGCTTTAAGATCATTCCTGGGGATTTTGAGTGATAGGCTGAGTGGATGGCTTCATGAACTGTAATGATACCACCTTGGATGAGCTGACCTTTTATGAATCCATTCTGATTTTGTGAGATGAGATATTTCATTAGAGGTTTTAGTCTGAAGGCCAGCATCTTAGTAATAATCTTATAAGCAGTGTTGCATAAACTGATTAGCCTGAAGTTAGAGACCTCTTTTGAGCCATGCACTTTTGGGGAAAGGGCAACAAAGGTGGTATTCCATTCTTTTAGCATATTTTTATTAATCTGGAACTCATTCACTGCATTGAAGAGATCTTGCTTGATGATCTCCCAAAACACCTGGAAGAAAGCAGCAGGAAATCCATCCGGACCCGAAGCTTTGTCCCTTTTCATGGTAAAGACCTCTTTGTGAATTTCCTCCATAGCAAAAGGCTTGGTCAGATTGTTGTTCATCTCAGAAGATACCAGATACAGAATATGTTGGAGCATAGCAGCCATTGATTGCTCCGAAGGGGACAGGTCAGCCTGGAGAAGGTTTGAATAGAAGGAGACAAGCTCATTGGAGATATCAGCCTTAGCAGTTAACAGAGTACCCGAGGACGACACCATCTCTTGAATCTTGTCTCTGGTTTTATGCTTGCAAGCAGTGATGTGGAAGAATTGGTGTTATGATCCCCCTGCTCGAGCCAAAGGGCTCGCGATCGTTGCCTCCAATAGGTCTCCTCTTCTTGAAGTGTATTGTGATCATCACTGAGGAGGGAGGTCTCTTGTCGGTGAAGCTGATCCAATCTTCCTTCAGTCTCCATTTGGGCAGAGACTTTAGCCAAACCCTGAGTTAGCTTATGTTTGTGGATCTTGATGTTGCCAAAGACCGTTGACTTCCATATCTTGAGTTGTTTTTTAATTTCCTTAATCTTGTTGGTAAATCTAAATATACTAGAGCCCTCAATTTTGATATTCCACCAATTGGCAACAAGAGGGTTTAGGTGATTGTTTTCAAGCCAAGCAAGCTCAAACCTGAAGGGAGGATTCTTGGTATTCAGATTGTGATTTGCACTCAACAAAAGAGAGCTATGGTCAGAGGCAGCCTGGGGGAGGGAGTTGAGGTAGAAGTCAGGAAAGAGAGAGATCTAGTCCAGAGAGCCCAGAGATCTATCCAATCTGCTTTGAATATGGTTCCTTCCCAATCTGCGGTTAGACCATGTAAAGGAGGAACTGTGGAGTTCCATGTCAAGAATTGAGTTCTCCCTGATGAAGTCAGCCAGAGCATCCATGCTGGTAGTCATGGCAGGAATTCCTCCCTATTTTTCCGAAGGATAAAGGTGGAAATTAAAATCCCCCATTATAAGGATGGGAATTTTACCACAAGTGATGATGAAGTTTGTTATATCTTTCCATAATTTTCCACGATGAGCCTCTAAGTTGGGGGCATAAACATT
The DNA here is from genome assembly GCA_019776745.2 of Taxus chinensis. Taxonomy (NCBI): domain Eukaryota; kingdom Viridiplantae; phylum Streptophyta; class Pinopsida; order Cupressales; family Taxaceae; genus Taxus; species Taxus chinensis. Next base: position 280,933,724 of record CM034148.1, read on the forward strand.
GATAGCAATCCAAGTGGAGTCAAATCCAATCTCTTAGAAGAGCATGCATAAAAAGTTGGGATGCTTGAACAAACAATCCCCTTTGAGGCTTCTGGGATCCCAAAAAGTACAAAGACCCCCTGAGTTCCCAGTTGAAGGTTGAGATTCAAAAGAAGCTGCAGGCCAGATTTTTAGGAGACGATCGTCTCTTTTTAGTTTTGTTTCCTGCAGCATTATGATATCAGGAGAGTTCTGGAATTTGATGTCTTTGATAACCCTTTGCTTTTGGAGGGAGTTGAGCCCTCTTATATTCCAAGATATGATCTTCATTTCTTTGGTTTGGATTTGCTCCCCACCACCATGGGGATTGTGCTCTGGGTTCCTTGAGCGACATTAAGAGCTGATTCTTACTAAAGTTTGATATTGCTCAGAATCCTTCCCCTAAATTTTTCAATGCCAATATCAGGTTTCTTGCTGCTACTTCTAGTAAAGTGGTGGTTGAAACTATCATCAGAAGAATGGCCCGAGGGGGAGGTAACAAAGTCCAAAACAGGGGGGAAAGAGGGGAGCCAGGGGGGAAGAGTCAAGGAAGTGAGATCCAAGGGGAGGGGATGAGGGGAGGGATGGGGGGGATGGGAATGAAAAGAGGGGAAGGCAGGGGAGGAGGGGGAGGATGAAATAGCCAAGGAGAGGTTAACACCCTCATAGGAAGAGGGGGGGGAGAGCCGAAGGAGACATAGGGATGATGAGAGACTGAAGGGCCAGGGAGGGGGGGACAACCTTAGAAAAAGGATCAGAGGAAGTGTTTATTTCTCCCTCTTCTAGGAGAGCAAAGGAATTAGATGTGGGGATGATAGGGATCTCAATAGAAGATGGTTTAGGAATGAAGCTTCTCTTAAATTTTGGGGAAAGGTTTTGGTTTTTGGGTTTTGGCTGGGGTTTGGAGAGGCAACTAGAGGCCCGATGACCAATGTTTTTGTAGAAGGAGCATGCTTGAGGAATATATTCATAGTCGATGGGTTGTTTCTAGTTCCCAAGATCCAATAATAGCTCTATCTCTTTAGGGAGGGGACCGCTGACATCAACATTAACACAAAAACGAGCATGGATGAATCTAGTTTTAGCTTTTGTTGCTTGATCTATAGCAATTAAAGATCCAATTGAGAGAGCAATACCTTCAATAACTACTAGATCCCAGAACTCCAAGGGGAGCCCTAGGAGGCGAACCCAAATTGGGGCTTGGGTCATGGATTCTGTGTGAGGGTTGAAACCTGGAGACCATTTCCTAAGGTAGAAGCCCCGTCTGCCAAAGAACCACAGGCCACCTAGTAGAGCTCTAGCGAAATCTTCTTTCATGCTGAAGGAGAATAATATGAAACCATTAGGCATTGCCACTATTTCAAGTGCCCCACATGGTTTCCATTTCAACCGTGCCCATTTTTTGATATCATCCAATGGGGGTCTAGGACACATCAATGTACACAAGAAGCAACAGCAGCCTCTGTGATGTGAGAGGGGATGCACAGAGAAAAGGACCCATCTGACAGTGAAAGAGAGAGCTTTTTCGAGCTAGGAGCGGAGGTGGAACCCTCCACAATTTTTTTCCAAGCATCAAGAGGCTTTGGAGAGCGGGCCCCTGACAAGAGGGACCCCTGATCTGGACCATAGGGGTCCGGCATCCGGGCTAGCACCAGAGACAGCAGGTGGCAGAAGGAGGGTTCAATAGTGACCTAAAACTTTTTGGATGTATTCCACAATGATACGATATTACTCAAGGATATTCCTCTGGATATATATATATATATATATATATCCCGATATCTCTGTGTCATTTGCGCTAGGGCACCTTATGAATATTATTGCACACACAAGCACATCAAACTACATTAGTTCTGAGATGTATTATAGTGCTCAGTCATAAGTCCATCCATGTGGTAGTTGAGGATGTTCCGACCCCTTCATTTACATCTTTCTTTTTAGGGTTTGATGCTTTATGTGGGTTTTTGTAGGTAAGTATTCATTACGTATTTGTGGAGACATAAGCGAAGCAATTGCAACACTCACCCATTCAAGCGTGAGACATTGTGAAGACCTAACAACCATATCAAGATCATATCCTAAGCCATTCCGTAGACCAGGGTGCCAAAATTTCAAACCAAGGCACGTGTAGTCATTTTTACTCCCATCACAAAAGCAAGGAACCCCCTATGTGTGTCGGCCTATCACCCAGCAGAAGTTGAGCGCTCACCCGAGGCACGCGTGGGTAACGAGTCTCTCTTTTGTGTGAGTTTAGTGGGAAGCATCATCTATGATTAGTGTGAGAGTTTTTAGGAGGGAAGTTAAGACATACAAGAACCATAGGGCTCAGAACGACCTCTAGATCCTTGAAGTCACTTCAGATCGAGTTCTTTAACAGAATCCAGAACATATATTATGATAGAAATAATTATACAAGCATTCATACATGTCATGAAAGGAAAGAGAACTCATAAGAGAGAAATATGCATTAGAACCATTGATATTCACGTATATATTATATCAGGTAACCTCATTACATTCATTGATTCATTACAGAGTGTCGCAGAGAATAGACCGTAGTCATGCATATCACTAGACTTATGTAAATTAGCTACAAAAAGAAAATTTACAACTCCATGCCTAGTACATTCTCTCCTGAATGCAAATATCCCCTCACAGTAATTCTGCAGAGCTCTGCCCATGCTATCCCTCAAACTCGTCATGCATATCAAACTCCTTATCTCCTTAACTCCTAGTGTCTCTTCTTTTACTCCACAGGCACTTGTATTTATAATTCTCCTACACTGCCAACTCACCTTCCAGTGCCCTTAGATCTGGTGCCAAGTGTCGAATGTGGTCCTTCATGCGAGCATGCTTCTCCAGGCCTGAGCTTTCCACTTTATCTCATGATGTTCTTCTAGAAGATTCTAAGGCATGCCCCTATTGGGGCCAACCTATCACCAAGCTGACATCTTATCCACATGCAACCGATCATGCTTTTCACATGTTCTACCCTAGGTGCTCAAATTGACTAAGTCCCGAACCTCCTTTCGCGTGTCCCATGTGCTATGTGCTTCCTTAAACCTTTCTCTTGTGCACTTTTGCCTTGCGTGCCTTTTCATAACTAGGACCTTGCGTGCCTACGCACCTTCATACTTGGTTAATATTCCAGGGGTCCAACATCACCCCACACTACGCCTATTCTCCGTCCTCAAAAACACTCTACTTAACCAAGATGCATGTTGTCTAGGGAATCAATGAATAGTCTTACACTTTACAAAGAATAAGGAATGAAAGAATTGGGGAAAGAATGAAGAATGGGAGGGACCATCAATTCAGTAAGCTAGGGAAATCTTTTCACAAATCTACCTCTAGCTTATTCCACTCTTTGACCTTGCCCTATGCCTTCTAGAAGAGGTTGCCCACCAGGGTGCTCACTTCATCAAAACTCAGGCCAATTCCCTGGGTGCCCAAAGTGTCCACAATCTGTTCCATCTCTTTACCCAGGTCCTTGAGTTTATCCATCCTCCTAGTAATATGGGGGTATAGTTCCTTTAGTCAGGCCTTAATTGAGCTCCTTAAAGCCTCAATTACCTCTGATTTCTTCTCTACTTCAGCCAGAACCTTGTCCCTCTCCGCCTTGTTCCCCTTGTTCTTTTCTTGGAACTCTTTTAGTTCTGCTTCAATTGTGGTGACCAAGGAGCTTGCCACCTTACCCCTGTCTGCGCATGTATCATACGTGGCCTCCGTAGATTGGGCAATGACCTTAACCTCCACAAGTACTTGGCTATACTCAGCAACGAGCGCTACCACCTTCAATTTGTCCTCCTCCTTCAAGTGTGTGGCCACTTCTTCTATAGATTCCAGGGCCAAAGGTCATCTCTCCATAGTGAGGATGCACATTAGATCTTCTATACACTCCAGAAGGGACGAGTACTTCTGTGCGGGCGATGCTAAGTTTGGGTGCTTCAAAAGGATGATTCCCTTGATAGACTTCATTTTTTTGTAAACTTCTTGCACCTTTATCTTCTCTTCCTTTAACTAGCGTATTAGCTGTGTATTGATCAGTTCTTCCTGCTTTAGGCTTTGGGTCTTCTCCGCCAGCTCCTCTTCCTTCTTCCCTATTTTTTCCTCCAAGACTCTTATCCTATCATTTCACATGAAGAGTCTAGCCTCGGTCTCGACCACGACCTTGTTAAGTGCATTGCAGACTTGCTCATTCGAGAGCTCATGAGCATTCACTAAGGGATTGACCCCCTTAGATTCTAGAAATGTTATGAGTGCCCCCTGACAAACTTTAAAGTCTGGCTCATCAATGTAGGACTCAAATTCCCAAGAGAGCATCTTCTTTGTTTTGGGGTACGCGTCATCCTTTTCAAAAGACCCCATGGCTAGAATTCTTTCTATGTGCATAGTGCTTTGGAAACGCACACGTAGCACCTTCTTCGTGTCATCAACGTAGCCCATTACTTTCCTCTGCTCTATATCAAGAGTCCTCCTTCCTGAGCGCATGCCTTTGGGGAAACTTACTGTTAGAGAGGGACCTCCTCCCAGGCTGTCACACTCTTTTTCAGTATTCTCCTCCTTCTCTTCCTTCAGCACTATGTCTGCGCTGCGCTCCAACTCTTGGTCTACCAGGATTTCGAGCATTTTCTATGCTTCTCTTTCCACCACCTCAGTGATCTTCTCCTTTGTAAAACTTATGGCTCCCTACTTTTCCCTGCCAACCTCTTCATTCCCCTCCTTGTCTCCGGTGTCTTCCTCATCCAGTGCACCCTTGCGCTACGCAAATACGAACTCCTGCTTCTCATCTCCACTCTCCTCTTCTGAGTCGTAGATGCTAAAAATCCGTGGCTCCTGGTCTTTTTCAAGCTCATCTTCTTCGTTGTCATCTTCTTCACTCTCATCCCCTCTTCCGCCCATGTAATTTTCCAAGTTGTTGGTCACCTCTGAGTCAGCTTCCTCATCTACCCTCTACTTTTTCCTGAGAGGTGGCTCCTGAACTGGGGATTCGGCCTTATCTTCTCCCTCAGATGATTCTTCCTTGGCAAAGGTTTTCCTAGGTGCCTCTACTTCTGGCATCTTCTCCTTCACCGGGGACTTCTTTCTCTGTATGTAGGTGCTTGGCTTGGCGCTTGTTGTTGGCATGCTCATTGTCTGAGCAATCAGCACACTTGGTGTGTTTTCCTCTCTTCCCCTCTTCTTTGGCATGGGCTTCTTTCTCTCCAAGGGATCCTTAGGTATGGAGACTTCATTCTCCAAATTTGCACCCTTCTCAAACTTCGGCCTTATACGGAGGTACACGCGCATCGCAGCTCCTCCAGTGATGGGTAATGTTATCGGCCTAGTTATCTGGATCTCGTGCGACACGTACTTTTCCACGTACGTGTGCTTGTCACTGGGGTAGTTCAACTTCTTTCTCATCTCCCTATGTTCCCGGTCCAGACTACCTAGCTCCAGCCTTAGCTTCTTTGACTCCTTAAATCTGTTCACTCCCACCTGGAATTATTGGGCAGTGAACGCGAAAGGAAGCTTGCACCAAGGGCTCCATGATTCATCTATTAGCTTGAACCTACCCAATTAGAAATGTTGATAGATAGTGAACTTGACTTCCCCTTTAGTGGCTACTAGGAGTTGTTCAAAGATTCTCCACTCTGCCCCAAACGCGTTCCTCAAGTGCATGTACCATTTCTCCAGCCGTGCCTTGTGGGGTGTTATCATTGTATCACAAGCATACTTTTTGAACCTCTTCGCAGGCGAAGGATCCTCGGTGGGGTACTCCCATATAAATTTTTCTGATGCGTCAGGCACCCCAATCTCCATGAACACAATGGTGAGTAAGACGTTGCCGAAGAGGATCATGTCCCCTTCCTTCGGGCACTTAACGATTTCTTCTGCGATGTATGCAGATAGGTTGTATATGGTGCCTTCTGTAATTTTCCTACGGACATGTAACCAGGGTTTGTTGACCTATGTCCATCTTTCCTGGCCATTCAGCTTAGTCACTTGATGTGTGGCCATTTTCACCATGGGGTCCTTGATATCTGAAATGTTGTAATATCGTGACCCCTTCTTGCAGGCATACTCGGTGATGGTCTCATAAATAGCCTCCTTGTCACCAAGGTCATCTTCCAAGCTATCTCCCTCACATATGAGGCTTGTAAAATGTGAAATAAGCTGGGGAGTCACACGCATCTTGTGCCCTACAAACTGGAAGTAATATTTGTGTATCGGCGACATCAACCATTGGTGCAGGTGCTCTGGCTCTCCAAAAGAGGGAAACTCATAGAGTTACAGTAGCCTTGCCTTCTCCATTTTGACCTTAATGTTATCATTATATATTGGCAAACCCTTTTGTGTTCATTTGCTAGTGGGCCACACTAATTCCAATGCCATTTCCTTTTATATTGTGTTTGTATGGTGATTATAGTCACTAACAACTACACTTTTTATGTGGGATTCCCATTCCTTCCCCGTCACCACCCCATCTGGGTATTGCATCTCTATATACCATTCTTCATTTTTGTTTACTTTGGGTTCTTGTTGGTTGGCCTTAGCCTTGGCCTTCCCTTTCTTAGGTTCCATTGTTGAGGTCCTCTTATCACTCCTACTCTCTCCTTGTTACTCTGTCTTACTTCTTCCAATCCTTCGATCTCAAATCTGTGATACAACTCTTCTGAACCCGTGCCCTAGTTTGTCAAACCCTAACTGGGATAAAATCTTCACAAGATAGCACCTCTTCAACTCTTTCCACGCTTTTGTAACCCCTTCTAGTTCACAAACTCAAACTGGACGCTCACGCTTCAATCTCACAGATCTTCCTTCACTTGATCGAATCGAAAAACCCTAGTTTATAGAACTCGCTTATATCTCAAACTCCTCTGTATACCATTACATGCATCAAATTCTTTAGTCCCAAGCAATTATATTGAGTCCGGGAAAAAAGTCATGTTTCTAGGGTCCCCTCAGATTTTTTCTAACTCCCCTGTCCAAGAAGAAGAGAGCAAGTTCTGAGAAAATGTGCAAAAATTGCAAAAACAAGCTCGGCCCAGAAAAAATCATGAAAAATGGCTAAGTCCTAGTCCTCGCAGCATTTGGGATAGTTGGGACAAAAGGATGCGAACCGGCTGAAAGGCCGCCAGGCGGTCTGCGTAGCATTTGGGACATTTGGAACAAAGGGATGCGCGGGACACGGAAATCCGAACTGGCTGAAAAATGGAAAAATTTGACTAACTGTTGAAACAGGCAGTTTGGGACATCTGGGCAATTAGTACGCGGACCGATCGGATCGGCCAAAATGAGTCAAGGAAGCCCGAAACAGTCTGGGACGCGCGGGCCAAAAGTATGTGAACCGGCCGGTTCGGCCGAAATGAGAACTTTTGTCCCGAAACAGTTGGGACAAAAGGGCGCGAACCGGCCGAACCGGGCGAATCGAAAAAATTTGTCCCAGACGGTCCGAAAGCAAATGGGACATCTGGGCCGAAAGTACGTGAACCGGCTGGTTCGGCCGAAATGGGAAATTTCAGCACTATGCCAAGTGGGACAAAGGGACGCGCGGGACACGGATAGCCGAAGGAGCCGAAAGCCAATCAGATCACGCCACGTGTCACTGGCAGAAAAGGGACATGGAAGCCCATTTCGGGCGGTTCGGAAGAATTTGTCCCATTCAACATTGGGACATTTGGGACAAAAGGACGCGAAGGGTGCAGAAATCCGAAGCGGCTAAAGGCAGAGAAGAAAAGTCAACGTTTGACCCGTGGAACTTCAAACGGCCATAACTTTTGACTCCGAGCTCCGATTTTCATAAAATTGGACTTTCTGGAACGAGCACGACGTCCTCTATGCCACAAAAATTGGATTTATTATTTTTAATGAGGGTAGATATGTTTAAATAAGATAAATATATTCGGCTCTAGTCAGTTAATGCTCATTCCCGTCAAATGACAGAAAACGCCTGCCAGGCCCAAAATAGCTGCCTACACTCAGAAGGCCATAGCTTTTGCATTTCTCAACAAAATTGCACAAAATTGGTACCGTTGGAATCATGGTTTTGAGCCCGATGCACAGCAATCAAGAAATTCTAGATTTGATTAGAAATTGATTGAGTTTTTTAAGAAAACGTGCCCGGGTTCAGAACAGTGTTTTATTTGGTAGCTGGGAGTACAATTAAGAGGCATGGTCATCATTCTTTCTCTGCTGCAGCACATGGGACAATATGGGGAGCCTTTTGCAAGTAATGTATAGCCATTTCACTCAATTTAATGCCTCTTACAGGTGGTTGAAGGACAGATTTCAGGATTTCCTTTTTCCCTTCTCTTTTCCTTCTGATTTTTCTATAAATTGGAGTGTTGGGCTCATTGTAAAAGGGGGAGTTTTTGGGTAGCAAAGCTCTACCAAAATTGCTTTGTGAAGCCAGTGTGTTGCAGGCCCTTGTAGTGGACTCCTTGCATGGTGATCCAGGCCATTATCTTGTAATAGATTGAACTGTGCATAGCATGAAGCAATAAAATACCAGTTTGTGGATGTATATTCCCCTGCTATGTTTTCTTGCATTCTTCTTGCCCCTTTGATCTTGCCATAAGAATATTGTGTCTATTATTATGTTCTTGCAGGGATTCATTAACATTGTGTATGCTTGGAATATTGTTGTGAATGCATTTTGCTAGATTATGGTGAACTGTCATCACCTCTTCTAGTGTGCACTTTGCCTCTGTATTTCACACATTTGGAGATTACTCTCACACCCTCCTTTTTTGGTGTATCACCACTTTAGTGTAGGCTTTCATTTTATGTATTCTCTCTCCCTGGTCCCTTGGAAATTTAGATTAGAATAGTTAGCTTATCCTGCATTAGAGTAGATTGTGGCAGGTAGTTTAGGAGCAAGAACCAGCTTTCTCTGGAGGTCTATCTCAAGTAGCGAGTCCCACAACTTGGAGATAGTACCCATGTTATCCAATCACACTGGATGCTTAGAGTGATCAAACTAGAAATCTGATCAACATCCAGGGGTGCTGTGATTCGGTGATAACACCTCTATTTCGCAAAGTAAAAATGAGAGTTCCCCGACCCTTATAGTTTTTCTCTTTTCTGAACATTAAATGCTACCTCACCTACCATCGTACTTTGTTCATTTAATGTGGCTTTTTCAAACAAATTCCATCTTTAGTGCTTTCACTCATGTGCCCTTCCTGTACGAAAACTCCTCAAACCTTCTGGCGCGCAACCAATCCAACCTGATAGGAGACTCTTGCGCGAGCATAACCCATGCCGAAGGCACTTCTTTTGTCATGATTCTTGCTCTCACCTACCTTGTGTTGCTTTAAATGTGTTTTTTCCTCCTTAGTACGTGGGATCTACAAGTAGCTTTACCCTGGCACCAACCATTCTTTTATCTTTTCTCTTTGTATACCTATTTCAACCTAGCTACTCAATAAGGCTTTTTAACACAATTTCCTTCGTAATTTAATCACGTGCTTCTTCACTTTTCTCCACCCACACTTAAAGCAATGTACGGTCCTCTATGCACTCAAAAATTCTCAAAAATAGCAATAAGGTTACTGGCACCCAAGGTGCAAAACAAAACAACAACGCGAAAGGGAAACACAAGGGAAAAATGCATAAAGGAAACTTCTAAACTAACTGGCAAAACTACCTTATTTACAAATACCAAGAAGAATTATTTATAGTAGGGCTTCAGCCTACTCCCATTGAAGTTTCTAGGAAACTTCATCCCATCAAGTGCTTGTAACTGGCACATGCCTAAATCAAGGATGTATGAGATTGTGTAGGGACCCAACCAATGGACTTTCAACTTCCCAGGATGGCGCAAAAACTTGGAATCATATAGTAACACCATCTGCCCAACCTCAAACTTATTGTTCCTAATGTGGTGATCATGCGAAGCATTTTCCTTTTCCTTTTCTGTTGTTTGGTTCCATCGGGTGAGTGATCGTCTCTCATCCAGTTTCATTAACTCATCAATTCTTTCTTCCAGCGCTTGTTCATCGGCTAACCCTCCTGCATGCACTATTCATAGAGAAGGCAACATAAATTCAACCGGAAAAATATCTTCCACACCAAACACCAATTGAAAAGGTGTGGCTTTAGTAAGCCTTTTATACGTTGTCCTGTAAGCCCATGATATTGCCAATACTTTTTCATCCCAATCTTGTCTTCCGACATCACAAATTTTGGTCAAGGAATGACTTAGTATCTTGTTGAATGCTTATGTAGTTCCATTTACTTGTGGGTGATAGGGCGTAGTCTTGAGATGAGCCATCATGAACTATGATAATAGGATCCTCACGGTCTCATTCAGGAAATGTGTACCCCTATCACTGGTCAAACTCAACGAGCATCCATACCTTGTGACAATGTTCTCCAGTAAGAACCTTGCTGCTTTTGCTGCCGTGCAGTCTTTAGTTGGGGCTTCCTCTTCCCACCTTGTGAGATAATCCATACAAGTGATGACATAACGTGACCCAGTCCTACGCATTGCTGGTGTAATAGGTCCTACAAAGTCTATCACCCACTTTTCAAAAGGCTAAGGCTAGGAATAGGGTGCAAAGGCATTTCATCTCTCCTTCCTAGTTTTCCAATGCACTGGCAATGGTCACACGCTTTATAATAGTCTCTACATTCTTTGTATAAGGTTTCCCACCACAAACCTGCCATTAATATCTTACGCGCAGTGGCATCACCTGCATAATACCCACCCACACTTCCTCCATGTGCGTCCTCTATGATGGCCAGGCGCTCATGCTCTAAGACACATCATGTGAAAAAACTTCATCTCATCCCAACTTGTATAAGTCTCCACTAATCAGCATGTAGGGTGCGAGTGCTTATGGCCAACTGCTTTTTCTCCAATGCTCTTCATTCCATCTGACACTATACCTTCTTTTAAGAATACTGTAATCTCCTCCAAATCTGAGGGCATGCACTGCCGCAGTCTAAATAGTTGGGCGTCTGGCATTACTCCCTTAATATTTTGTGCATGTCCTCTCCTGAATCAATCCTTGACAGATGATCAAGCCCCATAATTGCTTTTTCTGGGCTTCACTACAATGGTGAATTCAAACTCTTGAAAATAACAACACCCATCGACATATGCACCCTTGAAGAATGGGCTTATTTACTAAATACTTTAATGCCATGTGGTCGATGTAAAACACAAAGGGCTTACTAGAAAATACTGTCTAAACTTGAAGAGCGCGTAGATCATTGACAATTCCTTGTACTCGGTTGTGGTATAATTCTACTCTGCTGGTGTCAGTTTCCTACTTGTAAAACTGAGAGGATGATCAACAATCCCTTCACCTAGTTGTGCAAGTAGTACTCTAATGGCGGTTATTGAGGCATCGACATGGACACGGAAGGGCTTGTCCCAAGAGGGAAAACGTAAAATAGGCACGATAATAAGCCTATCTTTTAATGTATCAAACGCCCTCTGTTGTGCCCTCTCCCCAATGTAAGGCACTTTTGTGTCTAAGCAAGCCCCTCTAAAGGCACGACGATCTTGGCATATTCCTTAATGAATTTTTTTGTAATATCCCGTATGCCCAAGGAATCTGCGCACTGCGCTCTAGCTGGTAGGCTTTCTTAACCCCTTATCAACTAATGGCTTGGTAACTCTGATAGTCAAAGATCTAAACCAGGTCAAGCTGCGAGCTCCTTACTAATTCCTTGTCTTATGGCATGTCTCTTAATGAAGGTACCGAAAGTGCGTGTAGCAAACACTACACTGTAGAATTCAACTTGTGCACCCAGAGGGATGGGTGGCTCAATTTACCCATGCACTTCTCTCTAGACCCGTTCACACTCCTAGATATGGAAAGAGGTAGGCTCCTTAACCATGGTACTCCTTGATGATGACTGGGTACATTGCTCCTAGAAAATATGACCTAGAGAGAGCAATTCTTACCTCACACCACTCTAAAAGGCTCTCCTAATGTGTGGCCCACCACCAAGCTACTGTGCTAATCAAGACATAACTCAACATCCCCCTCTATCCCTTTCCATCATTCCACTAAGCTTCCACCTCCTGTAGATAGATCTCAGGTATGGATCCTCCCAAATATTTGGGTAGTTCTTTTCCTCTAAGGCACCTAACCATGCATGCCTTAGTCACCTTGGTCACTGACCCTCTCAACTATCGTCCCATTAATTCGTAAGTTCCATGCACCCAATTATCACATGCCAAACTAGTGGTATCACTCACTGACTGAGCATCTTCAAAATGGATAACCCCATTAGTAGGGTGTATCATCTCAGGGTCTCTGATTGAGTCACACATAAATCCTGATCATAACTTCCTCTCCCAATGGTTCAATATATGGTGTTGACTTCCCATCAGCCAAGGGTATAATGAACCATTCCTCCTTGTTCTCGAAGCTGATGTACCCTTTGTTGAACCGAAGGTCTGCATTGTTCTTGTAACACCAAGGGTGCCCAAGTAGTGTTGGGAAATTGGCCACCTCGGCAAGCACCTAAGAATTCAAAGTCCCTAGTAAACTTGGCTCCCTAGATTGTAATAGCTGCATCCTTCAAGACACCGATGGCCATTTCCTTAGTCTTTATTTTCCATATCCAGCACATTCAAAGGATATGGCTTGTAATGCAGGTATTCCCATTTGATGCCATGCATCCAAAGTAAGAACATTAACCTCTATACATGTGTTAATAAGGATATTGTTGAGGAGCCATCCATCTATAACTACATTCAACGTAATCTCCTTTTCATAGTCGAGGTTGTGAGGGGGAAGGTTCACGTGCAAGACTTGTCTCTCGCACTCTTCTCTGGTGCATGGTACCTTCTCTCTCAACTAGGATCCTAGAAAAGTAATGATATTATCCTACCTTAGAATTTTACACACCTCCTTGACCTCATCCAGGTCATCCTTTTAGGCCTTCAACCCTCCCTTCCTTGTTCATCCCTCTGGATTGCTCCTTTAGACATTGGATCTCCCCTTGTAAGCTCTGAATAACATCCATGGTGTCCTGATATATCTCCTTTTGATGTGCAGGGTCTAGATAATTTCCATCAACGACCTCCTCCCTTAAAACCAAGGATTTTTCTCTTGGTACCTCTCTCACGTGCACAGCTTCTACCCTTGTTGTTACCAAGATAGGCTCCAAACCTTCATCATCGTGTTACCTGAGGCATCCACTGTATGTCTGCCTTCTTAATGCTGACCATTGCAACACCCTTTTCCTTCTGAGTGCTACTGATTCATATGCTCAAATAATTCAGGGCACTCCTCATACTTATGCTTCTTTCTGCACCATGAGCACTGCAATAGGTCTGGGCACTCACGTTTGTAATGTTCTGTAGATCCACAGTTGAAACATGTTCCATGCGGGAACTCACTCCTTCCTACTCCATGGTTACCTTGACCACGGAATCCTCCTTAAAAACCTCTTCCGCATGCGCCTCCATTTGCGCACTCCTCATAACGACATGATTATCATCCTTTAGAACCACTGGTAAATGCTGGTTTGGTGAACCCCATGATCAATGGCCTCATGGATCTGATCAATGAGCCTACAGTCCATAGTATAATGGGTTGTAGAGGTGTAAATTTTACAATAACAAGACACTTTATTCCTAATCCCACACTGCAGCAAGGGACATCTACTTACATCATGGTCCCCATGAAAAATTTCACAATCTACTATCATAGCATGTACCATCCTCAGGGGGCAATTATCCTTAACGTGTCCCTCTATTTCACAATCTGTGCACCACAAACCACTGTGAGTCTCATGGGCTGAGTTCACAGATAATTTTTCCAACTACTTTTCCATAGCAGCAATCTGAGCCTCAAAGAATGGGCTAACGCTAGTATCAATACTACCAACAGCTTCGGTGCATAGGGCAGCTTCCAATGCTTCACTTGGGTCTATAAAAATTTTATGAGACAAGGCCCTTCTAAAAGGGGTGATCAATCCTCCAAAAAACCACTGTGCATGTTGAGAAGGATGAATATCATATGATAATTTAGACAAGAGATTTTTAAAATGCGCATCATACTCTCGCACACTCTCTGCCATTCCTTGCTGAATCTCCTTCAAAGCACTAATGCTCTTCTGCTCGAACTTGGGAATGTGGAACTCTGCCAAGAATGTGTTCTTTAAAGTTAGTATAGTCCACCACCATTTGATGAGGGTCATATTTCCAATACCAACTATGTGCACGCCCTTGCAATGTGGTAACAAATTGACTAGCCTTTCATTTTGGGGTTGTGATACCCTTTGTGCGCCATATCAGTTCACACTTGTGAACATGTTCCACAACATCCTCAATGCCCATGTAATCTAGCAAATGTAGAGACATTTCAAATAATACTTGAGGTGGTGGATGGGGTCCCTGTCCTCCTGATCCAGAGCCTTGGTTCCCTCTGGTGTTTCCTCCACTGCTTGATCCACCAGGTCCACCATGTCATGTGCCTCTAGAGCCACCAGATCCATAAGAACCAATGGGTCCAATAGGGCCTGTAGGAGCTATGTCAAGTGCCCCCATGAGTCCCACTGAATTATGTGTTGATGGTCTGTGATGCCGCTTCACTACCACTACTGTTTCCTGTGCTACTCCCTAATGTGAGACCGAAAGCTTGCACACTTACCCCTTCTCCAAAGACTCCTCTAAATATTGGAATATGTGTAGCCATAGAAGAACGAACTGTAAAATTTTACCTTTTAGGTATGGATCTGTCTCTTCCACTGATATTAACTGGGTCAATAACACTTCTTCCTAGTTCGGGAAAACCAAGCACCAAGGCTCGGTCACTGGGTGGGTTAAGATATGTGCCAAAGAATCTCCTTTCTCCGTGCAATGAACTCTCACCAGAAGCCAAAGGGGTCTCCCTCACAAGCTTTCCAAGATGGGGTAGCACAGACTGCTTAGGTTCCACATCTTCCATGCGAACCTCAACTCCTTCCCACAATGCCTATCTCCATAGATCCATCACACTAGCATCCTCATGCATCATCTAGCAATCTCCCTTTCACGTGCTTCACTATACTTGAGCTGTCTCTCTTCCCTCTCCTTCTCTATCGTGATATCTACCATCTTCCTCTGCCCAAAATCCCTTACCCAGCACTCAGAAAGGTCTAACTGGCCATTGGGAACGTCTCTAAACTCATGGTAACCATCAATATCTTCATAGCTAGAGGAATAGCACGTAGAAACATTCCTCTAGGTTCTCACAGAAATTCAAACTCAGCAACCTCTGGACAAGAATACGTAGATATGGCATACTCTAGAGTGTAACTAGTCAGTACTCCTCTCCACCAATGATCTACAGCATGGGTCTATGTCAGATCTACATCCTGCAACCTTTGGTAGTCTTCTTTGTTCCACATATGTGATCCATAACGCCAACTTGATCTAGACACATAGGCTAAAAGCCATTCATATAGTTCTACTGGGAAGCAGCAGAAGAAGGTCTCATATAGATCGTGGTAGAGGTTCTCTATCACTCATCTACGTGCATTGAAATCAGGTCCATTCCTGAATCTCTTTTCAAATTCATCCTCCGTGCTCTTGAACCACGATTCACCATTTTCCAATGTTAACCACTCTGTCATTACTCATTACATAGATCATGATGTATGCTATATCCCACTATAACTTTGAAAAGAGGTCCTGTAAATGGAACCAAGATGTAGTCATTTTTACTCCTATCACAAAAGGAAGAAATCCCATGCACGTTGGCCTATCACCCAGTGGAAGCTGAGCACTCACCCGAGGCACGCATGGGTACCGAGTCTCTCTTTTATGTGAGTTTAGTGGGAAGCATCATCTATGATTAGTGTAAGAGTTTTTAGGAGGGAAGTTAAGACATACAAGAACCATAGGGCTCAGAACGGCCTCTAGATCCTTGCAGTCACTTCAGATCGAGTGCTTTAACAGGAGTCTAGAACATATATTATGACAGAAAGAATTATACAAGCATTCATCCATAGCATGAAAGGAAAGAGAACTCATAAGAGAGAAATATGCATTAGAACCATTGATATTCATGTATATATTATATCAGGTAACCTCATTACATTCATTGATTCATTATAGAGTGTCACAGAGAGCAGACCGCAGTCATGCATATCACTGGACTTGTGTAAGCTAAGCATATCAAAATAAAAATTACAACTCCATGCCTAGTACATTCTCTCCTAAATCAATTATCCACTAACAGAGTCTTCACAGCAATTCTGCACATCTCTGCCCATACTATATCTCAAACTCGCCATGTATATCAAACTCCTTATCTCCTTAACTCCTAGTGTCTCTCCTTTTACTCTGCAAGTGCTTGTATTTATAACTCTCCTACACTACCAGCTCACCTTCCAGTGCCCTTAGATCTGGTGCCAAGTGTCGAATGTGGTCCTCCTTGTGAGCATGCTTCTCCAGGATTGATCTTTCCACTTTATTTCATGATGTTATTCTAGAAGATTCCAAGGCATGCCCCTATCAGGGCCAACCTGTCGCTAGGATGGCATCTTATCCATGCACAACCGATTATTCTTATCAGGTGTTCCGCCCTAGGTGCTCAAATTGAATAAGTCTCTGAACCTCCTTTCGCACACCGCGTGCGTGTTATATGCTTCCTTAAACCTTTATCTTGTGTGCTTTTGACTTGTGTGCCTTTTCATAACTGGGACCTTGCGTGCCTACACACCTTCATACTTGGTTAATATTCCAGGGGTCCAACAGCACCCGCAGGCGCCCATGTCCCACTCCAGGTGCCCCAGTCCAACCAGATCCAGCTCTGCTGCTATTTTATGAAGATCATTATGCCATTCTGTTCCATTTTTCCGTCACTCTAATCAATTCTAGATCACTGTGAGGTAAGTCTATTTCAGGTAAGTACCCTTCCCCATTTATTTCAATTACAAAATAAGTTATTTAGCATTTGTATTTTAGTATATTTCGGTTATTACATTGTTGTACTTTTATGATTATTACTAAAATTCAGATTTTAGATAATCATTTTGGTGAACCCAAACTCGATCTTCACGCTTAGGATCCTCATTTTTTCCTCTATCATGGCTCATAAATTCACTCGAGTTTATTTGTCTGAGTTACTTAAGATGCATCCTAATTTCCAAGTTGTTCTTCAAAAATCCCTAGACACCATATGTTTGCCTAAAGATACATCGCCACACAAAATAAGTCATATTCATTTGTTTATATGACGACCCTAGTCCTAGTGAACCTTCATCTACTCAACCCCTATTGGAGTCAATTCAAGCATTTTTTATTTGAAGGCAAATTTAAGACTATGGAATCCACAATCACATCTCTCAAATCTGAAATCCAACATCTTAAGGATGTTTCTCAGGCTCAAGTTTGTTCTCCTTTTGTGTCACATCTTCAATTTATGACTACAACATGTGCTCATATCATTGAGTCTCAAGTCATAATATTACCAGAGCCTCTCACCTTTTATCACAACACTAAGCAATAAGACCTTATTGAGATCCTTAGTCATCAATTGATCACTTTACCACCTACTCATTACTATCCCCCTTACAGGCTAGCAAAATATCAAGGTCGTCCATATTGCAATTACCATCGAATCAATGGACATAATGACAACTGTCATGCTTTACAACGAAGAATCAAACATCTCGAGTGTTAGGGATTTATCTCATTCATTACACAACATTATATTACATGCCCATCTACAAATGCTACATACACATGGGCTCTTAAATCTATTTCTTATGTGTCAAATGAACATCATGCCATCATTTCTAATGTGCCTTCCTAAAAAATTCAAACACTGCCTAAGCAACCACCTCTGAAAATCAATATAACACCTCCTCCTCTCTAGACATCTCCAACATTACCAAGTCAAAGCATGCAACCACCTCTCAAAATTTGTCTTACTCAAACTCCTTTGCTACCAAGTCAACCTAAGCAACCTCCTCTAAAAATCAGTTCAACCCTTCTTTCTGTTGAGACTGCTACCCCATTACACAATAATACACCACTTCAGTAGCCAATCCTTTTTGTCAAAAAAATTTCTTCTCCTACTAATGGTCAAGACACATTTCAAATTCCACCACCATCGTATGGTCCTACTGTTACGTTTTCCCAACATGCTTCCACCGCTTCATGCAAACTTGGTCTTTGGTAGGCGACTCTTGTCCCCTCATTACACTATGACACACTCTTGTGTTTTGGTTGACACTTGACTATTAAGGGCATACTACACATGAACCTCACACATTACATAATAGGTACTACACAATGTCTCTTCACACATATTACAATACATCTCGCATCTTGCATAGTGCACTTTTTAAAGTCTCTCTACATCATTTGCATTCTGATATCCATACATCTACACATCATACTAGTGCTCATCACACATATATCACACTCCTATTGTCTACAAGTCTAGCATTACATACTATTCATCATACATACTACATAACACATATTTCACACTATTAGGCCATCTACACATCTTGCACTACATTTGATACATTGCATATTTACACATTTTTCTCATCACATGGTCGTTTTTACTCATCGCATCTACTACACCTTCTTCTACGCACTACACTCATTACCCTATAGCGCATTGTAGTTCCTCGGACCATACTCTATTGTCGAGGGTTTACCAATCAAATCGACCTTATCATACACACACGTTCATCACTCAACCTTCTATCATGCGACATTACTTAGTTAGTGACATACACTATAGGCTAAATGGTCACCTATTCCATCATCTTATAACGGTACATGCTTTAGGCTACATCACCACTCCCTCTATTCGTCTCATCATGATATATGCTTTACGTTACATCATCACACATTCATCTCTAGGTCGTATATCATCTACACACATACACACTCATCACAACGCGCTATACACCACACACTATTCAACCATTTCCCGATGAGCCACTCTCATTTTTGGTTCATTCTTAACTACTGAGGGGGAATACTAAATGAGCCTCACTACATACAACTCCATTCACTCGGGGGGTACGCGGCTCCTACCATACATCTTACATTTCATTCCATTCATCCACAACATATTGCATATCTTAGTTCCTTTTACATTTGCTTACATTTTCTCGTATACGTTCACTTTGTTACACATGCTAGATAAATATCTTATATGTCATTATATTTATCATACACACCTGCACATTCACATCCTTTTTCTAGTTGTGATAGCAAATACAGGTATCTCACACACAACATGGATGATCACCTCCTACCACTCCTACAATGGTTGTTGGGGGCATCTACATTCATCTCTTATAGGTGTTATTGTTTCATTTTGTACTTAACACTTTAAATTACTTACTTATACACACTTTTGACTTATGGATTATCTCTAACATGCTAACAAGTGCTTCATGTGCAACATTTTTTTGTAGGAATATTTACTTCCATGGTTATATGTTTGTTTTTCTACTATTGTTTGTCTCTTGTTTGTTTGTATGTAGGCCTTACCCTTTGTTTGGTGTGTACATTTGTTTGTTTGTTTGTGTGTGGCCACTATGGCTTTGAGTGTCTTGCGACACTGTGAGTGGTGTCCCATGTTTGCCACCCACTTTTTGCAGTTTATGATTGATTTCTTATGTGTTTACTTGAATTATAGCTTACACATTGTCTTTGTAGCTTACACTTGTTCTCTACATGTATGCTTATTCATACTAACACTTATTTTCTAGCCACTTGTTTGTGTGTGCCTTAGTCTTTACCAAACACATTCCCTTCCCCCTATAGGGCAGAGTTTTAGTATAGGTGATCAATCCTTTTTTGGGGATGCATTCTCCTATCTGTGACGTTTCATGCACCCCTAAAGAGGGGGGCATCATTTGGGTTTTACACATAGTATTGGTACTGTCCATCTCAGTCTACAGTCTATGGTTTAGTCTATAGTTGTCGTCCATGACACAGTTTAATTTACAATGAGTGGGTTCAGACTAGTCTATGAACCCATACACATCGACTTTTATAAGTTAGATTTTCCTTAGCATTTTGGGGATTAGTTACAGGTTGTAGGATACAACAGACTTTCCTCCCTACACTACTTCATCCAACGGCATCGAATCGTTCAAAAAACTAGATAGTACAAAGATATCTTCACCAAGTCTCAGGGAAGCAGTTATAGGTTGGAGAATAATACAACTTTCTCCCTACACATCTTCATCCATAGTGGCATGAGATTGCCCAAAAAACTCACACTTTACTAATAGTTATAGGATATCATCTCTACACCCTTTGTCTCATCATAGATCAGGTGCACATATTCATTTTTCATTATCATTTTTCATACTATTTTCACATGTTTCTTTACATACATACATGCATATTTGACTACTTGACCATCTTCTCTTTTGTAGGTCCATCAGTATGGGAAGCAAGTAGTCAACAACAACACCACACACATAGTGAGTACACACATGATACTAACCATGCAGGTACACTACACATATTGGCATCTACACACGTGATTCTTCCCTAGGTTCACTCTCATCACTTCTTACACTTTTTGCATCTTTAGTCTCCACGTTTCAGATTTTTTGTCACTCCATGCTTTGTCTAGTCCTTAAGTGCATTTCTACATCACTCTACATATATTATCAGGTACACATCTCTATTTACTTTATGTTACTGAGCTTTCCATTCACCAACATAAAGTGGGGGAAAATGTAGTCACAAAATCATTCACTTACTACTATAATTATATAGCCAAGTATGTTGGTTTATATATGGATCTTGTGTAAGAAAAGTATTCACTAATGACCCATCCCCTAGTCCTATTCTCAGTCTAGTTGGTCTTTGTTTTTGTTTGTCTCACACAGTCATCACTCACTTGCACAGTTTTGATTGTCTCTCAGGGAGTCTTAGCTATCGTTACTCACTTAGTTTTCATCTCTAGTCTTTG